>CM053038.1:98531064-99168895 GCA_028564925.1 Lithobates sylvaticus
TACCTTTCTTTCACGGCCCATTGGGTCACTCTATTGGCAGCTGGGAGGGATGCAGGACAAGGTGCAGTAGTGTTGGAGGTTGTTCCGCCACCACGCCTCCAAAACGCGACTACTGCTACTGGTTGTGACACACCTCTCTCCTCCACCCCCTCCTCTTCTTCTTCCTCCAGTGCTCTGTCCTTGGAACCAGCGGTGCTCCGTAGGCGTACAAGGGGCTACGCAAGTACGCAGGCAAAAAGATGCCATGCCGTGCTTGCGCTGGTGTGTTTGGGGGACAGGAGCCACACTGGGCCAGAGGTTCTGGCAGCTCTGCAGGGGCAGGCCGAGAGGTGGTTGACGCCACGTCAGCTTAAGCCAGGAATGGTCGTTTCTGACAATGGCACCAACCTCCTCTCCGCCCTGCGACAGGGGCAGCTCACCCATGTGCCCTGCATGGCTCACGTCCTCAACCTGGTGGTGCAGCGGTTCTTGGGCAGGTTCCCAGGCTTACAGGATGTCCTGAGGCAGGCCAGGAAAGTCTGTGTGCATTTCCGCCGATCTTATAATGCCAGTGCTCGGCTGACTGAGCTGCAAAAGGAGCTGAACCTGCCCAAGAACCGCCTAATATCTGACATGCCCACCAGGTGGAACTCAACGTTGGCCATGCTGCAGCGACTGCACACGCAGCAGAGGGCCATCAATGAGTACCTTTGCGACTACGGCACCAGGACAGGGTCAGGGGAGCTTGGTTTTTTTTCCCCACGTCAGTGGAGCATGATCAGGGATGCATGCACTGTCCTCTCACCATTTGAGGAGGCCACGAGGATGGTGAGCAGTGACAGTGCATGCATCAGTGACACTGTCCCTCTTGTCCACCTGTTGGAGCATACGCTGCGTGGGATAATGGACAGGGCACTTGAGGCAGAACAGAGGCAGGAAGAGGAGGACTTCCTTGCCTCTCAAGGCCCCCTTTATCCGGACAGTGTTCCTTCTGTCCCACCCATCACACAGGAAGAGGATGAGGAGGAGGAGGAGGAGGAGGAGGAGGAGGAGGATTGTGTGAGCATGGAGGTGGAGCCTGGCACTCAGCATCAGCAGCAGCAGTCTTTTAGGGATGATGTACAGTCCCAACAAGCCAGTGGACTTGCACGTGGCTGGGAGGAGGTGGCTGGCGATCATGTCATCCTCAGTGACCCAGAAGACTCCGGACCGAATGCCTCAGCTAACCTACGCTGCATGGCCTCCCTGATCCTGCAAAGCCTGCGGAAGGATCCTCGTGTTCTTCGGATCAAGGAGAGGGACCATTACTGGCTGGCCACTCTCCTTGATCCGCGGTACAAGGGTAAGGTTGCGGACCTTATCTTGCCGTCGCAGAGGGAGCAGAGGATGAGACATCTCAGGGAGGCCTTGCAGAAAGGTCTGTGCAACGCGTTCCCAGAAACTGGGAGGCTACAAACTCCTGGTCCTGGGCGACGAGTTGCTGAGGCTTCGGTCAGTGGCAGAAGGAGCGGTGGGGAAGGTGGACGTCTGACCGATGCGTTCAGACAATTTTTTAGTCCGCAGCCCCAAGGTATGATCGGTTCCAGCAACCATCGCCAGCGTCTGATATACATGGTGCAGGAATACCTTGGGGCAAGGTCAGACTTGGACACCTTTCCCACCGAAAATCCTCTGGCTTACTGGGTCCTGAGGATGGATCACTGGCCAGAGCTTGCACAGTATGCAATTGAGCTACTGGCCTGTCCTGCCTCCAGCGTTCTTTCCGAACGCACATTCAGTGCTGCTGGAGGATTTGTGACTGATCATAGGGTGCGCCTGTCCACCGCCTCGGTTGATCGACTGACATTCATCAAAATGAATCAGTCTTGGATCACCCCCAGCTACCAGGCACCTGAGGCGGATATAACCGAATAATTTTTAATGTCACATCCCTTCAAGACTGCCTATGCTGATGCTGAGTGACTGTCCTCTTATGTTCACTGACTATCCTCTTCCTCCTCCTCAATGATCCATGCCACCACACCAGTGCCTAAGGCACAATTTTTCAGCCCCTGTTTAACAGGGGCGTGTACTTACAATTTTTTAAAAAAATGCTTCGCAACACGTGTGACTGCTGTGCTCCAAGTACAGTCTCTGTGAGGGCCGTGTTGCAGTGTTGTGGCACCAGCACCAGTGCCTAAGGCACAATTTTTCAGCCCCTGTTTAACAGGGGCGTGTACTTACAATTTTTTAAAAAAATGCTTCGCAACACGTGTGACTGCTGTGCTCCAAGTACAGTCTCTGTGAGGGCCGTGTTGCAGTGTTGTGGCACCAGCACCAGTGCCTAAGGCACAATTTTTCAGCCCCTGTTTAACAGGGGCGGGTACTTACAATTTTTTTAAAAAAATGCTTCGCAACACGTGTGACTGCTGTGCTCCAAGTACAGTCTCTGTGAGGGCCGTGTTGCAGTGTTGTGGCACCAGCACCAGTGCCTAAGGCACAATTTTTCAGCCCCTGTTTAACAGGGGCGGGTACTTACAATTTTTTAAAAAAATGCTTCGCAACACGTGTGACTGCTGTGCTCCAAGTACAGTCTCTGTGAGGGCCGGGTTGCAGTGTTGTGGCACCAGCACCAGTGCCTAAGGCACAATTTTTCAGCCCCTGTTTAACAGGGGCGTGTACTTACAATTTTTAAAAAAAATGCTTCGCAACACGTGTGACTGCTGTGCTCCAAGTACAGTATCTGTGAGGGCCGGGTTGCAGTGTTGTGGCACCAGCACCAGTGCCTAAGGCACAATTTTTCAGCCCCTGTTTAACAGGGGCGTGTACTTACAATTTTTTAAAAAAATGCTTCGCAACACGTGTGACTGCTGTGCTCCAAGTACAGTCTCTGTGAGGGGTTGCAGTGTTGTGGCACCAGCACCAGTGCCTAAGGCACAATTTTTCAGCCCCTGTTTAACAGGGGCGGGTAATTACAAATCTTGATCTAATAGTTCACAGCAGGGCCCATTCCTGCGCCCACCAAGAGTAACTATGAGGGCCTGCAGTCTTGTGGCAACACCGTCCACCACCACCGCCAAAGGCCCAATTTTTCTGCCCTGTTCATCAGGTGCTTGCAATTACAAATCTTGATCTAATAACTCACAGCAGGGCCCATTCCTGCGCCCACCAAGAGTAACTGTGAGAGCTTACAGTCTTGTGGCAAAACCGTCCACCACCACCACCACCACCCCCAATTTTTCTGCCCTGTTCAACAGGTGCATGCAATTACAAATCTTGATCTATTAACTCACAGCAGGGCCCATTCCTGTGCCCACCAGTCTTGTGGCTACACCAACATCTAATAGGGCAAATTTCTGCAGAGTATATACGCCAGGCCCCTACTTTCAAACATCCAACTTACAAACGACTCCTACTTGCAAATGGAAAGAGAAAACAGGAAGTGAGAGGAAATCTACCCCTAGGAAGGGAAATTCTATCCTGTTAGATTTAATTTGAGAAAAAGGTATCTCCTCTCTACTGATACTTTATCACCAATCCTTGTTTCAATTAAAACCCCACTTTTCCAAAAACATTTGTCATTGGGACGGAAAGTGAGGTGACATGTTCTGAACAGATGTGCAAAGACAGCAAATGTTACAGGGGTGATAACCCCTCCCTATGTTCTCCAAAAAGCTTAAAAATAGATTTTTTTGGGATGGAGCTACACTTCATAATGTACCTGTTCAGATTCTACTTAAGATCAAACCTAAAGCCGCAAGTGGTTTTAAATGGCTTCTTTTTTTCCTTTACAAATGTCATTTTGTGCAAGGACAGTTCTAAACACGGGAAACACATGCCACTTCACAGGCATACTTTAGACACCCCCCAGGTACCATATTTAAAGGAAAATTTCACTTTTTTTTTTTCACTTTATGCATCATTAAAATGACTGCTCCCGAAAAAACGTTAGTTTTTAAAAGTTCTTTTTGCATTGATATATGTCCCCTGGGGCAGGACCCGGGTCCCCAAACCTGTTTTATGACATTAACATGCATATTGGCCGTTGTAATTAGCACTTTTGATTTCGAACGTTCGCGTCCATTATAACGTATAGGGTTCGAAAATTCGCGCGAACTTTCGGTCCGTTCGAAGGTTCTGGTTCGAACCGAACCCGGGGGTGTTCGGCTCATCCCTAATGAAGAGATTTTCAGTTTCTTTTAGCTACAGTAACTGCGCAATACCCTATCCTTTAGCTCCATGCCTAAAATCCACGGTATCAACATCTTTGCCTTGGCATGGGCAAACAAGACTTGTACAGATGTACTAAAGTTACATAGCTTAATTTATAAACCAGTCTTTCTCAAATTCTCAAAGCACAGTTGACCAAATGAAAAATTATAGATTATGTTCATGGCATTGCAGATAAACCTTAAATATGGAATGAGTCCCTTTTTTGGGTGGGTTTGTGCACTAAGCAATGTTATGACCTTATTCATTAAGAATGCAATACTGTACTTTCACAGTATTTTGACGAAGGACATATTGGTATATTTTGGTCTACCTTGCCATAGTTTCATTTAATTTACAGCTCTTTTGACATACAGAGAATGTGAGTGTACGGCAGTGTTCCTATTGACTCCCTGACATGAATTGCTAATTTATGGTAGATATATAGATCCAACAAATGTAAGACCTTCAGAGGAAACTATGGAGACAGAGGAAACAAGAACTGACAATATTGTGTTTTTTTTATTGTGAGTGCAGACAAGTCAGGAAAACAAAAAGGCTGGGAAAAGACTAATAGCAATGCAGCAATGACACCACAATCATCTTGAGTTTGGTGGATTGACATATGTAAACAAAGACAATTGTCATTTTGGGAATAATGAGTGACTTTATCAAGTAGTCCAGCTAATGCTAGCTGTGAAATTAAAACAGAATAAAACCATAAATACTTTAAAATAATTGCCAATTATTTTGCAAAAAAGTAAGTTTGGTTTAATTGTATATTTTTAGCATGCACTTATTCTATAATATTGCCCCCAAATCCTTTATGTAGGCAATGGTGGTTTAAATATTCCTGATAAATCAATATATGGTATGTGTAAAGATCCAGTAGCTCACACTCATGTAGGAAGCTGCTGATTCTTCATGCGCCTGGCTACGTTCATTTTCACTGCAGCTCAGACAAACTCCATAGTAGCTGTGATGTTAACCGTTTAACAAATATATGAAAGCTGTTTCAATGCACTGGGATAGTTTGGTAGAGCTTTTTAATTTTTTAAAGCATTCCTGCTGCTTTATGACTATAGTTTGTTTTGCTGGTTTCTGTTAATTTGTCTACCACCTGTCCTGAAATACTACTTGGGTAACATTTTTGCTTGACCACTTATCTGTCCTTTCCCCTGTCTGTTTAAAACTTTGCTCTAAGTTGATGATTTATTTGTTAATTTTGGTTACAGGTCAGCGATTACCAGTGCAACATTACCAAGGGCCCCATACCCAAACATTGTGTGGGTCCCTGGAAAAGACTGGGACCTTTTCTGTCCATAGATTACACTCATACCATTAGTGATACACAAAGCCCAAACCAATCCATGACACTATCTGGGTTTTTGGAGACCCTAAGTATCCATATCCATTACATTGTACAATGTACATTACATTTAATGTACGACTAATGTATGACTGTTAAAAGCAGCCATAAGTTAGAATACCTGATCTGCATACCTGTACTGGACCAATGACTCAGATATTCTACAAAACCAAAGGTTAAACATAATGGCCCCAGTCTTTTTCCCATTAGAGATTTGCTTTAAAAAGACAGCCCAGACCCAAAAGCTAGAAACTATGGCTTTTTCCATAGCGACTGCAGAGTCTGAGACCATTTGTTGTATTGCATTAGTAATGCTTAAACTTTTATACTTCCTTCATTTACAGGTCCTAAGGGCCCATGTCGCCAGACTTTGGGTCTGTGTCAATGGCATCAACTTGAGAAGCTTCTGAGACCATTCAAAATTCATTGACAGATGCATTCGGCTTGCAGTTCTGAAATATTAAATTATATATGAAGTGAAAGGTGTATATTATGCCAACATCCCTTAAAATAAATATACAATAGAGCACATTGCAATTTTGGGGACTTTTTAAGCATTATCATTACATAAAAGAATATTTTTAGTAAAAAACAAATTTTTTTTGTAAAAACAGACAATATAAAATATCATGGTTCACATGTTATAAACATATTATTTAACCAACTGAGTGCACATTTATACTTCCACCCCTACCATTTTCATCATAAGAACTATTCATTAATATGCACAAGAGAATTGTATTATGTGGGAACTGCCCAACGTGTTTCAATAACACATCTTTTTTAGGGGTTGGAGAAGGACTCTGTATATAAAAAACATACAAATATAAGAAATGTATATAATAATTCTATCCGATTTTTTAAATATATATATATATATATATATATATATATATATATATATATATATATATAGATGATATACCCCAGGGACATGCATGTCAGGGTAGACCTATATGATAGTAAAATTATGCAAAGTAGAAACAAGGGATAATGCTGAGAAAGCCAAAACTATGCGGTAATGGAGTAATCTTCTGTGGATATAAACATGAATGAATACCCAAAATACAGGGAAAGGAGCACAGACGATATATATTATATGATGTGAAGTACATGTAAAACCCCCTAGAGTGCATAGTTAGCTAAATTTAGTTTGGCTCACAAGTAGCTAAAGTGAGCATGTCTGTGGGGTTCAAGCTCAGGTCAGGCTGGAGGGCTGTGCAGGTTAGGCCTCTGTGTCACCTACCCCTGATTCTGAAGCTAGTGGGTGGAGGTAAGGGGCGGGGATCTAAAACTTTATGGGAGTTTTACTAATCCCCAGGCGTGAGGCCTGGCGGGGTGGTGAGATGTGCATATAAATATTGCAGAGCCTGGTAGGTGTTTTTTTTTTTTGTTTCTGGTTGGAGCATGGATTGCTGAGTCAAAGATAGTGAGGCCTGGACATATTGACATCTAACCACAATCCTATGTTTACTGGGAACCAAACATAACCATTTTTCCTCATAGTACCAAAGGATGCCATTTTTCCTCATAATTACTATCTAATTCTATTTAGATATTTAATATTTTGCACAATAATACCTTTAATAAACTGTGATTGAGGGAAGTTCTCTGAATGTCCATGTTTATTAATAATAATTATATTAGCAAAAAAATTTACTACAACTTGTCAACAAATAAATCTCTCAGCAGTCTCAAGTTTGGTAACCAACATGAAAAGATATTTCATTCTTTTACCCAGCACACATAAGAAAAAAAGGTTTCATGAGCCTTATCTGAGTGCCAGGGAATGCCGTCTAGCCCACTATCTACACCTTAGTTAGAGAACAATAAGGAACTGTAGGCTGACAGCAAGACAAGTGCCTAGGCCTCCCTCCCCAGAGACTGGAAGCAGAGACGGCGGCACAGAATGGAAGAGGAGAAATCACAAGCCTGTTGGGAAAATAATAGCCCCTGCTTAGGCATTGCATACAGGAAGGGTGTGAACAGGATCTCGGTACAGCTGCACAGCTAATAACGTCTGTTCCCACACTGTTTGATGTGTGGGCATATGGCATTCTGTGCCCTGAGATAAACACACTGTCACACTGAGTTTCTTAACGTTACACATACCTATGGAATGCCCAATCTGAGCACTGAGTGCTACCCTGAATATGAATGACCTAATCTGAATATTGGACGCTGCTTCTCCTAATTTCTCCTTAACGCCTGTCATCTGTACTTCCCATATTTAAACCCTCTAAGATGGTGAAGTCTTGGAGACAGAACCTCGGACAGAACAGAACGTGCCAGAGTTCTGCTAATGGTTACAATTTCTAAAAGTACATTTATGGCAAACATCTTGTTTATAGCTAATGCATTGCAAAATATTCAATTGGATATTCTAATATTTTGAAAGTGATGGTTGATGTTTACCGATTTCACTGACTTTTAGGCCTAAATGTCTGAAATGGGAAGTATTTGCCTACCCCACACCCTCCAGCTTTGAAATCTTTTGGAATCTTTTGAAAGTAGTGGCTGATGTTGACCGTTTTCACTGACTTTAAGCCTAGATGTCTAAAATGGGAAGTATATGCAAATCCACACTCAAAATCTTTTGTAAGCTTTTGAGGGTAGTGGTTAAAGTTAAAGGGATTGTAAACACTTGTTTTTTTTTTTTTTTTTTTTAATTAACAAACAGGTTATACTTATCTCAACTGTGCTGTTCACTGAGTGGCCCTGAACCTCCTCTTCTGGGGTCCCACGGCGGCGCTGGTGGCTACTCTCTCCGCATCGAGTGTCCACGTTGGAGAAGGGCTCTCCTTGGTGTACACCCATGCGGACACACTCCAGAGTCCCGCATCTGTGTCCATTCACAAAGAATGAAGGACTCGGCCCCACCCCCCCCGCATCATTGGATTTGATTGACAGCAGCGGGAGCCAATGGCTGCACTGCTATCAATCTATCCAATCAGAACACGAGACACTAGCTACAGATGTTGTGTGCTCGTTCCAGGACAGAGGATGACAGCATCCAGGTAAGTAAAACGGGAGGGGGGGGGGGGGGGTTGGAGGGCTGCAGCACTAAAAAAGTTTTTTCACCTTAATTTTTAGGCCTAAATGTCTGAATGGGGGAGTATATGGAGTATATGCATGCCCACTCTCTTCAGCTTAGGAGTCTTTTCCCCCTAGAAATGAAAGGTTAGGTCAAGGTGTGTGTGTGTAATCCAAGTTCCAGTGATCAGAAATCCAATGCTGTCCTTGCTTGTCTAGAAGACACCTTTCGCCTTATAATAGCCATCCCCTCATACATTTGGGCCAAAATGTATTCTGCTACATGTCTTTGGTAAAAAAAAAAAATCCAATAAGTGTATATTAACCACTTCAGCACCGGGCGATTTTACCCCCTTCCTTACCAGAGCACTTTTTTGCGATTCGGCACTGCGTTGCTTTAACTGACAATTGCGCGGTCGTGCAACGTTGCACCCAAACAAAATTAACATCCTTTTTTTCCCACAAATAGAGCTTTCTTTTGGTGGTATTTGATCACCTCTGCGGATTTTATTTTTTGCGCTATAAACAAAAGTAGAGCGACAATTTTGAAAAAAAAACACAATATTTTTTACTTTTTGCTATAATAAATATCCCATTTTAAAAAAAAAAATTAAACATTTTTTTACTCAGTTTAGGCCGATACGTATTCTTCTACATATTTTTCCTTGCCAGTGATGAAGGATCAGGGGGCGTGGCCAAGTCCCCCTGCCTCTGTCAATGGACACAGCAGCGGGGCTCAAGAGCGAGCACGCACGAGTGCCCCCATGAGAAGTGGCTTCTCATGGAGGCACCGGAGAGGAAAGAGAAGCCAGGAGCATCGGCGGGGTACCCGAGAAGAGAGGTTTGCGGCTGCTTTGTGCAATTCCATTGCTCAGAGCAGATAAATATAGACATGTTTGTTATTTTTTTTTCTTTTTCATTTTTCCTTTACAATCGCTTCAAACCAAGTCTAAAAATTGAGCCCCAAGGCCCTATTCAATTGTATTCAAATGTATGCATTGCGGTAACTCACTGTTACTGTACAGTGCATTCCAGTGCCATTTATTTAAAAAGTCACCTCAATGTAGAGTACAGTAGCTGAAAACAGACCCATACTGTGTATAAGTTGCAGGTCTGGCACTTTTAGGGAGTGCTGGACAATACGTTAAAGTGATACTAAAGTCTCATTTTTTTTTTCTTTAAAAATAACAAACATGTTATACTTACCTGCTCTGTTCGGTGGTTTTGCACAGAGCAGCCCAGATCCTCCTCTTCTTGGTCCCTCGCCAATGCTTCTGACCCCTCCTCCTACCGAGTGCCCCCACAGAAAGCAGCCCGCTATGGGCGTACACGATCCACTGCTCTGTGTGTCCATTCAAACACAGAGCCGTGGTTCGGCCCTGCCCCCACTCTCTCCTCATTGTCTCACCGACTTTGAGTGACAGCTGCAGGATCCACTTAAATTTTTCCCTTCCCTGCAACACATACTTTCCTCCATTTTGATCCCCCCCATACACCTTTTGATCCTATGTAAGCTCTGAATTGCTGGCATTTTATCTTACACAAGGTATAGACTCTGTGATGGATTCACTTTGGACGGGGGGCCCATGGAACCCAGAATCCCTTGGGGTGGTTGGGAAAACCTTGTTTTAGCTCCCCATGCACCTCCTATGTCTAGGTCACTCTGAGTCTCTAATAGGGGCACAGGGTGACCAAGAAATCCAGTCTGATCTGTACTAATCAGACTCACTGTACAGCCACAGTGAAATGTTGTATATATACATATATATATATATATATATATATATATATATATATATATATTGTACATTGTATATTGTCTCATTTTGTTGTGTACTCTTTGCTGAGTCGTTTGGGGTGTGACTGTATTCCAATGTTCTACTGTGTTTGTCTGCCTTGGATATTATGGGATGTGTATGTAGATTAGCTGTGATATTGGTGGGGGCGAATTCCTCCAACTGCTCTCACTGCTGAATGGACAGTGTACCCCACCTGGAATGCAAAGTGGGAACTGTCCAGAGTATTACCTGTGTACCTGTGTTTTCAATATACAGTCCATGTTCAGCAACCAAACGAGTATTGTCTCGATTGTGGTTGTTAGTGGTTGGAATATCTGATATCTATATTCAGGCTGGGAGGAAGCGGTATATGACGAAAGCACTCAAACGGAGTACGCACTCAGCCCCCAATCCTGTATATATGCCAGCCCCCCCCACTCACACCTGTATATATGTCAGCCCCCCCCCCACCTGTATATATGCCAGCCCCCCTCACACCTGTATATATGTCAGCCCCCCACACCTGTATATAGGTCAGCCCCCCACATGTATATATGCCAGCCCCCCTCACACCTGTATATATGTCAGCCCCCCACATCTGTATATAGGTCAGCCCCCCCCACACCTGTATATATGTCATACCCCCCCCACCTGTATATATATATACAGTATGTCAGCCCCACACATACACAAATCTGTAAACACACAAGCCTCTGGCCCCTCCCTGTACACAAACAACCCCTCCCTCTCCTTCACAGCCCCTACTTCTAAAGGAAATCTTCCTACCTAGTCCCAGCCCGTTTTCACAAAGCTAACATGTTGCTGACACAGAGGAGCACAGCACAGGCAGCTCACACAAGGTGTGTACATGTACATAGTAGCCAGAGGTGGTAGTAAAGAGCTCAATGTCTGAGCTCAGTGACACAGAGAGCAGCAGAAGCTGCAAGGTTATTTCTATAGAGCACAACACAGCTCCCCTTCACCTGCCCTGCCTTCTTATGGCCCGGGGGGCCCCTTACAGTTGTATTGGCTGTACCTCCCTGATGGCGGCCCTGCCAGCGGCTGAAAGGACCCCAGGAAGAAGGGCCAGTCTAGGCCTCTTCCCAGCGGCAGATATGTTCTCTGAGAGAGACAGAGGTTGGCTGGGTGAGTAATGCTCTGTTTGGGATAATTTATTTGGGGGTACTATGTGGGTACAGACATTGGGGGACTGGAAGTACTGACTAACTTCGGAGTCAACCCATCTGGGGTCTGTGTTAGACTGCTGCTGAAAGAGGAGAGATGTGAAGGAGTCACTTTGGGCGGGGGGCGCGGAATCCAGAATCCCTTGGGGTGGTTGGGGAAACCTTGTTTCAGCTCCCCATGCACCTCCTATGTCACTCTGTGTCTCTAATAGGGGCACAGGGTGACCGAGAAATACAGTCTGATCTGTACTAATCGGACTCACTGTACAACCACACTGGAATGTTGTGTATATATATATATATATATATATATATATATATATATATATATATATATATCTTGCTGCTCAGGTCCATGCTCCTCCTGAGAAACCTTGTGACTGCTGCTTTGTCCCAGAGAGTCTCCGTACTGCCGTGCTCCAGACTTACCATTCTCCCAAGGCTGTTGACCACCCTGAGAAGAATCAACTCTGTTGGGCCATTTCCCAACAATTCTGGTGTCCTAGTCTACATGCTGATTTAACCACCTTCATAACTGTTGAATCCCATAGGTTCTGTGGGCACATACAGTACCTGGTGCATTGGAAAGAGTACGGTCCGGGGGAACACTCTTGGGTCTCATCCTAGGACGTACATGCCTCTGTCCTCCTCCGTGATTTCCATAGACGTTTTCCCCTCAAGCCTGGTGGTCGAGGGGGAGGGGTCGTTGAGGAGGGGGTACTGTCAGGGCTGGGTTCAGCCCTTCCTTCTCTGAGTTTGCTGCTCAGCTGTCGGCTAATTGCCAGCTCCTATCTCTCCACAGTTACTCAGCTGTTGATGATATCCTGCTCATCAGTCCTGCCTACTTAAGCCATCCAGGCCAGAGGATCTCTTCCTTCGCCTTGGTCAACAGCACAGAGACTATCTCCTGCGTTCTTGTTTAAAGACTTGCTTGGCTGACATCCCTTCTGGCTCCAGATTTTGCTTGCTGTTTCACTACACTGATCACTGACCTTCTGGCTTGGCTGACTATCTATTCCGGGTTACCGTACTAGTGGCTGTGTGTTGACTATGTTTGTTCTATTTACTTTTATTATTACACAAGTGTGATTTAACTGTACTTCTGTCTCTGTCTGATTTCATGGTTACTGACAGCAACCAAACGAGTATTGTCTTGATTGTAGTCGTTAGTGGTTGGAATATCTGCTATCTGTATCCAGACTGGGAGGTAGCGGTATATGACGAAAGCACTCAAGCGGAGTGTGGGACGTTTCGTTACAGACTCCCTGTTTGATAACGCAATGGTAAATGGAAAGAATGGAGCTCAGTGGAGAAACAGGGGAGTAAAGGCAGACTAAGTATATGCTGAAAGGGAGGGGGGGGGGGGGGGGTTAAGGAAAAAAAAAATATATATACAGTTATTCTGTGTGTATATGTGTGTGTAGTTGGCAAACCTTATAGGTAACTGTGCCATGGCATTCCAATGAAACTTACTGGACCTTTAAACCCTATGCATACATAGCAAATATTGCTGTTAAATATTATTCTCAGCTGCTGGCACAGCTGTGCTGCACACGTTGGTGTCATCTAATTAGAGGTTTAGTCTTTCTAAAACACTTCCGCCTGATAGTATAAGACAAGGCTAAATGACAATAGGGGTAATCTCTAGTACTTCCTCCTGGGATGTTTCTCAGACAAGTCTACAAGGGACTTCCCTGTCCAAGCATGATAATAGATATTGCAATGAGCTTTTTTTTGTAAAAACAAACTGTAAATCTTGAAGGAGGTCAACGTGTTTGCAGTAAACAGTCATTAAAATGTGTTTTCATTTTCTCAACTTTAAATCTTTCTTGTGGTATTGTAGGATTTGTATTCTACTAACAAATGACTATTATTCACTAAGATTTCCTGTAAAGTTGTGTTTGGGTTGCTGCATGAGAACTATTAAACTAATCAGGCAACTTTTTATTTATTTAAAATATTCTTTAGTTTAACTCGGAAGATCCTCTCAATTTTCTAAACAAAATGAGAATTCCAGAGCATAGTAATCACAGCAAGCTTTTTTTGTGTGGGCAATTTACATAAACTTGAAAAACACAAGCTGAACTACTATGAGGTCATTGATTTCTTCTGCAAACAGGGTGTCAGTGCATAATGGCATATTATGCAAGGGGGAAGTAAACTAGTTAGCAATAGCAAGTAATACCACTGAATCCTTCTGAGTAGATATCCAGAATAGTTTTTGAGAAACGTATTTAGATGAGAAATCTAGGACAGAACTTTTTCAGAGTCCAATTCCATTTAGAAGTCTTTGTGGATATAA
Organism: Lithobates sylvaticus; assembly: GCA_028564925.1. Lineage (NCBI taxonomy): Eukaryota > Metazoa > Chordata > Amphibia > Anura > Ranidae > Lithobates > Lithobates sylvaticus. The sequence goes on from CM053038.1 coordinate 98,544,898, forward strand.
CATCATCCTGCCTGATGGTGATAAGCCAAACATACCTGGGATTGGTTCAAGGCAAGGTTGGTGAATAATACAAATGTATTACAAATGTTTAGGTGCCAAATCCAAACCCTATGGAAGTCAATGGAAACTGAATGCTCGGCTCTAGCCATTTTCTAGGCTCATAAGCAAGGGGTTACCAGACAAATGCCAAATAGGAATGGCACTGCCTGGGAAAGATGTATCAAGGCAAAAAACATGTTTCACAATCCTGTTTGTCAGGAAGCAATGATTTTAATAATGCTTAATATAAAATGTTTCTATTTTTAAATTCCTTTAAGTACAATGCCTGGGGGATGCCCTTTACCTGACTGTGAATTTATATGATGTATACAACCTACTACAGCAAAACTGACACTTGAAAAGAAAAAAATGCAGTTTATACTGCACCTTAATCAACAGTTTCAGCTACTTCACAAACAAACAGCCAGGGGTCCCTTTCATCTACTGACTTTTATAAAACTAAATTTGTGGCACCTGTCCCAATATGATAAAACCAATTCCAAAAAGAAATTCCAAAATCGTGCTGTGTTGTCTAGCTGCCCCTTTATATCCACTGATATAAATGCCAATAGATGTAAAGATATGGCACTTACACACTACTTATATCAAAACTTACAACTTATAATACAGTGCACATATCAAGAACAATATACAATTAAAAGGGCAGTATCTAAAACTGAAATTAATATCATTGGAGTCCCTTAGCGTGTAAAACCCAGCACCATAGTTTGTTACAGGGGTATCCAATTCTCCATACACAAAATGTTTTCCGAGGAGGGTCAAAAAAAGCAGAGAAGACCTCCCAAGGAAAGAAAGATGGCTACTATGGCTGTAGTGGGCAATTATAGGAGAATAATGGTAAAAATCTAACTCATATTTTATTGGGTATCAAAACTACAACAGTTTAAAAAGTCACTCAGCAAATAAGAGCTATAATGAGCTGGTCTTGCTGAATATCAAAAAGTGACACACCAAAAAGCCCCCCCCCCGCCAGAACACTCAAATCAATGCTCTCTGCCATTGGCTGTTAGTGCTGAATGGGAGTCGGTTGGCTGCTGATCTTCCAGCATGCTCGTTCAACAGAAGCCGGCCAAATGGCTGGCTTCTGTCAGACACACGACATACACCCAGGCTGAATGTCAGCCAGTTTTTATTGAACTGGCCGATGTCTCCTGCACTGGATCTTCTAATCACAATCATAGGTGTCCATATTTAAGTTCCTGCATATTGTGAGCACACCCTTGTATCAACCACCCTCCGCAGGACTGGCACTCACTTTCTGTATATAAGCTGAACTAAGATACTGTATATTAGATAGATCAAACACACTTGCTGCCTTGCAGGTTAAATCACTGCCAAATATCGACACCCTCCAGGACATATCCCTTCTTGGCTCAAAAGAATGAAACAGAATGGCACACAGCGAAAAACTGCAATACATTTATTAAAACTTCAATATTAAAAAATCCACTTACTAGGGGAGCTCTCTAAAACCATGCACCAGTAAAGCGCTCAGTTGTAAAATCCTGTCCAATCACGGCCATTGCCCCAGAATGGCTCAATCTCCCAAAGAAAGCAGACAGTTCAAGCTTAGACCTAATTTCTGATCTGTGCGTCATTAATCTCCACCCTACATGTTACGTCACACAGACTTCTTTAGGAGCCAACAGCTTTGGCCATACACATGTAGCTCCCTGGGGATTAAAAAACCTGGCTCTCCAACTCTTTTTCTAAAGTGTTTAATAAGTTCTGCTTTTTCCTCTGGACCAAAGCCTTATACAAAGTCTTATCTTTATCTCTTGTCTTTTTTCAAAGGGGACCTACAGCTGTTGACCAACGCTGGATGGCCAGTGCATGGCTGAGGTAGAGACGGTGGGGTTTTTTTTTTGTTCAAAAGTGGAGTTTAAAAATTTGCAACAATGTGTGTATTTTAACAAGAAAAATGCCTTTTTTTTTAAAGAAGTACCGGTATATCTTTCTGTAATTGAGTATACATTTACATGGATAGCTCTTGAGGGTAAAATTGCAGGGTCTTTTGACAAAGCTCTACCTTCTTTTTTAGCTCCTGACAGTAAAACTGCAGGCTCTTTTGTTAAAGCTCTACCTTCTTTTTTTTTTTTTTTTATTCAGATTTTAGTATATTTAATTAGGAAATTGATTGTCAGATCCTGGGACTAAAATAATACATTTTTAGCTCCATGGACTTAGAGACCAAAATATTTGGCAAAACATATCTCAGAAATGGCAGCTCTCAAATTTGAGACATTTCAATTGGAAATCTAGTAATATATACACATGGGTGCTATCGATGCTGAGTATCTCTAAGGATGTATTCCCTGGGGTTGTCATCATTATCCTTCCTTCATGACTTTCGTGCGTTAATGACCTAAAGAAAAGCATATCAGACATTCCAAAACATAAATGTCTCAAATTCTAAGTACTAAAACAAGGATAAAGGTGACATCTTCAGATCATCAGCAATGGCAAACCCTGAATTCCAAACATTACAGGTTCACCTAAGCCAGCCATACTCAGGCATCATTTCTTGTAATACAATGAAAAACGTAAGAATACAAGTGAATTCTGAGTGCCTGCAAGAGCCAAAAATTCTGCTACTCTCACTTCCTTCACTTAGATATGCTAACATAAGCCAGGACATTCTGTTTCAATTTATCTCTCTCTTAGGGTGCACAAGCTAGCTATGTCTATGAATACATTAATCCTAGCACCTATACAAGTGGCGACTATGCATACAGTTCTCTTTACGGAACAGTGCAAACCCTACAGTCTGTGTTTCTTTATCCCTTCATGGACTGCAGTACCCTTTAGTAATATTGGTAACATAAACTGGAGTCAGCTACATTCTCAGAACAGCTAAAAACCCAACAAAGGCAAACTATTAAGTTGAATCTAATCAGTTTATCTTTAAACTATTACCAGAAGGTATTGTACTTTGGGTAAAATATGCTAAGGACATGTTTTAAACAACACTACCTAATGGAAATGTTTAAAATGCAGTTTTTTATGTAATTGCTAAGTAGTATTCTCTTTTCTGGTACAGCTCCTGCAATCTATAGCAGATGGAAAAAAGTGTTTGCTACAGCTGAGCTCAAAAACGTGGCAGGGATGTTTACACAAACACTTCTGCCAGTTTGAGAGCCGCCACAGGCTTTGGCTTAGCCCAGGCTTAACTCTTTTGTATGTTACTAGACCAGTGACAATATTAAATTGTCTATGTGCCAGTGATCAAGGTACCACAATACCACATTGCTTCCTTAGGTCATTATATTAGCATTACAATACATAAGACAAAAGTATGCAAGATTACATGTGAGTAACCTGTTCATTTACTATATGGATCTCAGCTACATATATGAAGCTGTTTTAGCTTAGAGAAAAAAATCCCATTCTATTAAAATGATTCTAAAGGCAAATTATGTATTAAAAAATGAATACGTTATACTTACCTGCTCTGTGCAATGGTTTTGCACAGAGCAGCCCCGATCTTCCTCTTCTTGAGTCCTCTGGCCCCTCCCCCCTGCCAAGTGCCCTCATAGCAAGTCTTTATATACTCCCTCTCCTGATCCCTCCTCACTGGCTGTAATTGACAGCAGCAGGAGCCATCGTCTCTGAGCCAATGAGGAGGGAGAGAGCCAAGAGAGCCTCCGCTCTCATATACATTACTGGATCAAGATCAAGCTCAGGTAAGTATTTGAAAGGGGGAGGGGCTGCATGCAGAATGTGTTTTACCTTCATGCATTAAATTCATTATGGTAAAAAACTACTGCCTTTAGAACCCTTATAATGTCAAACTCTAGTTGAACATTTAAAGCGTATTTACTGTATGATCAAAATGTAAAATCATATTAATTTCCTTATTGTATTTCAATTACCGTATTTATCGGCATATGTCACATGCGCTGGCGTATATCACACGCGCTGGCGTATAACACGCACCCCAAGTTTAGGAGGGAAGTTTAAGGAAGAAAACTTTTAGGAGGGAAGTTTAAGGAAAAAAACTTACATTTTAAATGCCCATCAATGCAGCCTTATCAGTGTCCATCTGCAGCCTTGCCCATCATTGCAGAATGATCAGTGTCCATCTGCAGCCTTGCCCAACAGTGTCCATCTGCAGCCTTGCCCAACAGTGTCCATCTGCAGCCTTGCCCAAAATTGCAGCATGATCTTTTAAATTATTACCACCGTCGAGACAGACAGATCTGGACGACTCATCTCGCAGTACAGCCCAGTCCCGCCCCTTGGCCCGACTCCTATGATGGACACAACACTGGCCCGTCCAATGGCAGGATGTAAATGCTAATGCAAACATTATATATTTTCTGGAAGCAGACACCCTAGAGAATAAAATAGTGGTAGTTTCAATTTTTTATGTTGCATGATATTACCGCAAAGGTCTAGGAAACGCAATATTTCAGTAAAAAACACACTAACGTGAATTTTAGGGCAAACAAACACAATAAATTACCCAAAGCCAAGTAAATAGATACCCAACATGCCAAACCTTGAATTTTTTTTGCCCGAAAAATGGCGTCAAACTTCAGTACCCTATTATTTCTATAGGTGACGCTTCAAAGGTCCCCTATAGTTATCAATTTAGTGTAATGGAGGAGGTCTTGTGCTAGAATTATTGCTCTCACTCTGGTGTACGCGGCAATATGTAACACGTGTATCGCAATTGACTATTTTACATGTAGGCACCCCGACGCATGCGTTTACATTCGTGCGTGTGTATATGTGGGGGATTTTTTTTTGGGGGGGGGGGGTTTATGTGCATTTTTTTTCATCACATAGGGGACAAAAAAGTCACCTATGTGATGATTTATTGGTGACAGGTTCTCTTTATTGGGATATGCAGGGTCTAAAAGACTCTACATATCTCCCCTGTATTTTACTGAATGTTTTGCAATGCAGATTGCGGGGGGCGCCAGTACTGGGGGGGTGTGAGAGAGATCGGGCAGCAGCGGTGCCACCTTAGCACTCTCACCTGACAGGCAGGAGGCTGCCTGTCAGTTTCACACACAATCCTGGTGACTGCAGCCACTGGATTGTGTGCAATACCCCCCACCGTTAGGTCTGTACGGCATACGGACCTGGCGATGAAAGGGTTAAATGATCTTTTTTTTTCAGGGTTACAACCTCTTTAAAATTTGTTTTACCCTTATGCCGCGTACACACGATTGGATTTTCCACCAACAAATGTTGGATGTGAGCTTGTTGCCGGAAAGTCCTACCGTGTGTATGCTCCATCGAAAATTTGTTTCGGACTTTCCGCCAACAAATGTTGGCTAGCATGTTCTCAAATTTTCCGCCAGCAAATTTTTGTTGTCGAACTTTCTGATCGTGTGTACACAATTCTGTCGTACAAAAGTCCATGCATGCTCAGAATCATGGCTCACCAAACACAACATTAGCAGAAGGAGCCCAAAGGGTGGCGCATAACTATTGAACTTCCTTTTTATTGGCTCGCCATACGTCTTGTACGTTACTACGTTCGTAATTGTTGGCCAGCATTTGTGTGACCGTGTGTATGCAAGAAAAGTTGGAGCCAACAACCTTTGAACAAAATTCCACAGTTTTGTTGTCAGAAAATGTGATTGTGTGTACAGAGCATTAGGCATTAAGGGGTTAATAAAAGACAAGTCAACATTAAAAAAAAGAAATCATAGAACATAATGTAAAGGTTTGCTACAGGCAACAAATCCTGAGAACACGATTACTACATTGGAAAGGAAAGATGAATTATTCAAGTGCCAGGACACAAACATTAAGAAAAATAAATTTTTATTACAATTATCAAGAAGTTAATAACAAGATAAGACAGAGATACAGGATAAACCTTCTTGACAATTGAATTATACAATTGTATTGAGTCAGATGACTTCCAATATATGCTTAGGGTGTCTTCAACATGGATAAAACACCTCAACGCGTTTCGTGGGAAACCCCATTTCTTCTGGTGTAGGGGAATACTGCTAAAAACTAGGGTTCGCAAAAAAAGGTCAAAACTACCTGTGTATGAAAAAACTAAATCATCAAAACACAAAGTTCACATAACAAAGCTCACCAAACCATCTGGAGGTCCACAAACATGTGGGAGGATGTAACAACCAGACCATGCAATGTCTCCCCCTGGAGCAGGTTTGGGAATCAACATTAAATAATCATGCAATAATTTATATTTACTGACTAAAAAAAACTCAGTCTGGAGAGATTCACCCTTATGCAGCTAATTAGCTATGGAGGAGTTCGGTCAACTGGCAAACTCCTCCATAGCTAATTAGCTGCATAAGGGTGAATCCCTACAGACTGACTCGGGATACTACTTACCTGTCATAGCCAGTTATATGCCTCTAGTCAACACGCCTCATGAGCTTAGCCCATGGAGACAGGAATGGACTAAACTTACAGAATTTATATTTCTTACTGGGCAGCTCAAGAACCCGATTTGCAAATTGTACATGCATCCACACTAATGGACCTACTACTTCCTCTTTTGCCCACTACAAAAGTCTTTTGGACTATTAAGGCATTCAACATAACTTAGTGGTTGTTATACTCCTTATTCAGCCCAGTCCATTAGTATTTAGGATGTGTGTTTGCCTGGTTGTATGAATGTGAGCACCGCTGCGATTTGTTTTCCCCCAGGACAACGTTGTCTTTTTAATATTGTTTTTCGAAGGCTTTTTCATCAGGGTTTCTGTTGTTTATTAATTATTCATGATGCTTTTTCAATAATAAAATATTTTAATTCAACCGCAGTGTTCCGCATATGTGACCCTCTTGGTTGGTTATCCTTCCTTTTTTGCATATGGTCATTGGTCACGTGGACTGCACCATATATATGGCATTGGTGATAGGTTGTAATACTATTGCTAATTTATTAATACTGTTCACAGTTCAAGCGGTGGATCCAGGCTACGTAATTACACATTTTTTCATTCACTCTTCCATAAAGGCCAGATTTGTGGAGTGAACGACTAATAGTTGTCCTGTAGACAGATTCTCCCACCTGAGCTGTGGATCTCTGCAGCTCCTCCAGAGTTACCATGGGCCTCTTGGCTGTTTCTCTGATTAATGCTCTCCTTGCCCGGCCTGTCAGTTTGCAGTTGTGTCATACTCTTTCCATTTTTGAATGATGGATTGAACAGTGCTCTGTGAGATGTTCAAAGCTTGGGATATTTTTTATAACCTAACCTTGCTTTAAACTTCTCCAGAACGTTATCCCTGACCTGTCCAGTGTGTTCCTTGGCCTTCACGATGCTGGTTGTTCACTAAGGTTCTCTAACAAACCTATGAGGGCTTCACAGAACAGCTGTATTTATACTGAGATTAAGTTACACATAGGTGTAACTAATTTACTAATTAGGTGACTTCTGAAGACAATTGGTTCCACTAGATTTCATTTAGTGGTATCAGAGTTAAGGGGGCTGAATACAAATGCACGCCACACTTTTCAGATGTTTATTTGTAAAATAAAACCATTATCATTTTTCATCCACTTCACAATTATATGCCATTTTGTGTGGATCTATCACATAAAATCCCAATAAAATACATTTACCTTTTTGGTTGAAACACGGCAAAATGTGGAAAATTTCAAGGCGTATAAATACTGGTATAAATGGTTGGCAGCATCAGTAACATCGGTTGATGGGGTTATTTACGTCATGATTTTTGGACAGAAATCTACAAACAGTGCATGTACCAGCAATTGGGGGGCTTTTTGCCAGCTAAACACAGGGTGAGAATAAGCTCTTTGGCACTGACTTTATTTGGAGCATGTTTTGAAAACTGCATAAAAGCAAAAGGAAAGGTAATTTTTCAGAGTAGAGTGACACCAGGTGGAAGCAAAACCTATAGCATTCCTTAGTAGCTGTGTTACACTTGGGTAATGGATAACCCTAGATGTTGGAGCAGACCTATCAGTACAATCCTTACTTCCAGCACCCAAACGTTTCTGAATTCCTTTTCTGAATGCACAAATGGCTTCCATTTACAGTGTGAAAGTTTAAAATGTTTTATGGGAAATGGCAGCAATGATGTTGGCCAAAAATAAAATTGTCAATATAGAAAAATATATATAATTGTTTCCCTTATTTTGGATTTAGATAAGCAGAGTTGTAAGTGACACTGATGGTGTTGTAGTTGCAATACATCTGATAACCACAATGGTGCAAAGCCAGAGGCCATTGGCAGTATTATTGATCCTCTGGATCAACTGTGGGTGAAGGATTGTGTATATGGGATTGTATTTTTTATTTTTTTGGTTGAACTAGATGGACTTTTGTCTTTTTTCAGCCTGACTAACTATGTAACTATAAACTGGATGTAAGTTTATAAGAAGGGAGGTTTAGCAACTTCTATGACTCTTCACCTCTATAGTATATATTTTTCTCAGAGAATAGATGCAGTTATTTCCCCTTCTGAGTCACCTCTTGTTTTCACCCATGATCCACCTCCGAGCACCGTCCCTTGGTTCTACCCTCTACTCACCAGCCAGTACTGCCCCTTTAATGCTACTTTCACACTGAGGCGTTTATTAGGCGCCAAATGGCTAAAAATATCACCTGTAAAGCGCCTCAAAAACGCCTCCCCTGCAGCCCCAGTGTGAAAACCTGAGTGCTTTCACACTGGAGCGGTGGGCTTGCAGGACGTTAGAAAAAGTTCTGCAAGCAGCATCTTTTGGGCGGTGGAGGAGCGGTGTATACACTGCTCCTCCACCGTTCCTGCCATTGAAATCAAGCAGCGGCGCTCTGTGGGCACTTTTAACCTTCTATTCGGCCACTAGCGGGGGTTAAAAGCGCCCCCGCTAGTGGCCAAAAAGTACCACTATAACAGCGCCCCCCCCCCCCCAGTGTGAAAGTAGCTTTATAGAATAGAGAACCAACTATCATTTGTGTTTACAAGTAACTTATATGGAATTTGATAATAATAACAAGAAAAGCAGTAAAATAGATCCCCAGCGACCAGAAACAATAGACCCCTCCTAGCAACAATAACTTCCCCTAGATACAATAGACCCCAAAACAAAATACCCTTTCCCCCAGTAACAATAGGTGCACCCCAGCAACAATATACCCCTGCCAGCATCAATAGTTCCCCCAGAAAACACATCAATAGACCCTCCATCAGCCAGCAACACAAGCCCCCCTCCCTCAACAATAGATTCCTTACAGAAACAATTGACCCCTCCAGGAACAATATATCCCCCACCAGAAACAATAGATCTCCCAGCAACAGTATACCTTCCCAGCAACAATAGACCCCCTCACCTCCCCTAGTGACAATAGATCCTCCAGGAACCAGCAACAATAGACCCTCTAGCACACCCCACCACCACTTGTCATTGCATACATTCAGTGCTGCAGGTGCCGGTACTGTGTTCCGCCACGTTCCTGCTGAAAAAAAGCCCTGAGTATTATTAACCTCTTTGTTCTCTGATAGGGTTCACAACACACAGCTCCACTTGATCCTCAGTTTCTGCTGGGAGTTTGCATTGATATATGAGAGAATTACAGACTTAAACAGATGACAATCTGAAATGAATTGTGTGGATAAAATGGGCCCCTGCTACATGGGCAAAAATAGTGGTGTGATCAATACCTGTTTTTTGTTGCATTGTAATGCAAATGTGGTCAAAATACCAACCAAATCATTCTCTTTGTTCCTCCCAAGACCTTTGTCATCTACTCCCATGCATACCTCCAGGACTTCTGCCAAGCCTCCCCCATCCTCTGGAATTTCCTACCCCAATCTGGTTGACTATCTCTTACTCCACTTTTAGGTAATCCCTGAAAACGCTTCTCTGTAGAGAAGCTTATCCCGCCTCCACCTAACAACTGTTCTCCATCAGGTTATCCCCCACAGATACCTTTTGTATCACTTGACCCTCTCTTTTAGATTGTAAGCTCTAACAAGCAAAATCCTCTGATTCCTCCGGTATTGAATCGTACTGTAAGTGTACTGTCTACCCTCACGTTGTAAAGAGCTGCACAAACTGTTGGCGCTGTATAAATCCAGTATTATAATAATACAAATACTATTAACTTAGCCAGTGTAGTGTCATACATACCAATTATTCTACATTTTATTGGTGCTATCCATTCTAACAAACATATACCTAGGAAATGAATAATGTAAAAAAAAGCTATACTTTTTTATGCTCAAACAAACTATTTTAAATCAATCCTATGATGATTAATTGTACCTCTTGAGACAAAAAAATGCCTAAAAGTTTGCCCTGCTATACACAGTCCAGACTTGTCTCTGAAAGGGTAATTAGTACCAATACCGCACTCTGTTTAAACATTTCACTATTAGCCAACTCACATAGAAATTAATCTTCAGTGTCACAAAAAATTTTGGGTCCCAGTTACCACATCAAGAAATTAATACATAACAAATTGGTATTAAAAATAAGCATCGCACAACCCTTTCCAAATATCTACCATAAGGCTTTTTTTTAGGACAACTTTATTTTCTTTACATATGCATGCATTTCCTCCCTCCTTAACTAATGCTAAAAAGTAAAAGTGTTTCTGTCTTCAATCATTCATGGGTCGGATTGTCTTGTACATGATTCAGTTTATGGAAGGTGTGCAGAGAGGTGAATTTAATAATGGTAAACCTCTAAAGTAGCATAGATGTATGTTTCATCGACAGATTTTAAGCAGTATGACAGAAACAATTCTGAGGAAATTGCTGGATATAAGACAGGTTCTGTTATATTATCATTACATATTTCTGTCCTGTGAAAGTGGTGGATGGATATCACGATTCGTAAAGAGGCTTTGAATGGTGCTGACAGATACAAAGTGAACTAAAGAATAACACTCAGATCAACTGAAGACTAGCAAAAGGGAGAAAGATGTATACGGGCATGACAACATTCAAATATAATACAATACGAAAAACTCCAAAATTATATATATATATATATTATTTATATATAAATACACACACTATATTGTTAAATTAATTGTATTGGGACGCCTGCCTTTTAGGGATGAGCCGAACACCCCCCTGTTCAGTCCGCACCAGAACCTGCGAACAGACCTAAAGCTCGTGTGAACTTTAGAACCCTATTAAAGTCTATGAGACTCGAACGTTCAAAATCAAAAGTGCTAATTTTAAAGGCTAATATGCATGTTATTGTCATAAAAAGTGTTTGGGGACCTGGGTCCTGCCCCAGGGGACATGTATCAATGCAAATTTTTTTTTTTTAAACGGTCGTTTTTTCAGGAGCAGTGATTTTAATAATGCTTAATGTGAAACAATAAAAGTAATATTCCTTTAAATTTCGTACCTGGGGGGTGTCTATAGTATGCCTGTGAAGGGGCGCTTGTTTCCCGTGCTTAGAACTGTCCCTGCACAAAGTGTCATTTTTGCAGGAAAAAAAGCAGAGCAAAACACAGAGAACAGTCATTCATTGAAAGTCATTGATAAAAAAAAAGTCATTGATAAAAATAAAAAATAAAAAAAGCGTGGGGGTCCCCCCAAATTCAATTACCAGGCCCTTCAGGTCTGCTATAGATATTAAGGGGAACCCCCTCTTTAAATTAAAAAAAAATGACGTGGGGTCCCCCTAAATATCCATACCAGACCCTTATCCGAGCTCGCAACCTGGCAGGCCGCAGGAAAAGAGGGGGGGACGAGAGCGCCCCCCCTCCCTCCTGAACCATACCAGGCCACATGCCCTCAACATTGGGAGGGTGCTTTGGGGGTCTGTGACCGTCCCCGCCCCCCTCTGACGTCGTGGGGAAAGCCATAGGGAAGTCCTCATGACGTCCCCGTGCCCTCCGTTATAAAAGACCTGTCAGACGCAGCGAAGCCTCACACAGTGGGAGCCTCCCATTGTGCGGAGCGGCCCAAGAAGAGATGCCGATGCCCTGGAAGAAGATGCCGGACGAGAAGACCAGAGCAAGAAGAAGCGGATCGGAGGAAGAAGAAGATGGAAGAAGAAGATGGAAGAAGATGGTAGAAGATGGAAGAAGAAGATGAAGAAACCGAAGGATGAAGAAAGGAAGAAGGAAGATTTTAATAAAGGAATTGTCAAAGACCGTCTCCTGTCATTTTTAACATTTTTGTCACTTTTTTGGTGAAATGGTAGCCCCTTACCATTTCACACAGGGGGGGGGGGGCGGGATCTGGGGGTCCCCTTGTTAAAGGGGGCTTCCAGATTTCGATAAGCCCCCCGCCCGCAGACCCCCACAACCAATGGCCAGGGTTGTGGGGACGAGGCCCTTATCCCCATCAACATGGGGACATGGTGCTTTGAGGGGTCACAGACCCCCAAAGCACCCTCCCAATGTTGAGGGCATGTGGCCTGGTACGGTTCAGGAGGGAGGGGGGGCGCTCTCATCCCCCCCTCTTTTCCTGCAGCCTGCCAGGTTGCGTGTGCGGATAAGGGTCTGGTATGGATTTTGAGGGGGACCCCACGCCATTTTTTTTTTGGGCCGGGGTTCCCCTTAAATTACTTTTTTTTTATCAATGACTTTCAATGAATGACTGTTCTCTGTGTTACGGGAGACGGCAATTCATTAGCCGCGAGTGATTTTAAATAGCTTTTTTTCCTGCAAAAATTACACTTTGTGCAGGGACAGTTCTAAGCACGGGAAACATGCACCCCTTCACAGGCATACTATAGACACCCCCCAGGTACGAAATTTAAAGGAATATTACACTTTTATTGTTTTACTTTAAGCATTATTAAAATCACTGCTCCTGAAAAAACGTCCGTTTTTAAAAAAAGAATTTGCATTGATACATGTCCCCTGGGGCAGGACCCAGGTCCCCAAACACTTTTTATGACAATAACTTGCATATAGGCTTTTAAAATTAGCACTTGAGATTTCTCCCATAGACTTTTACAGGGTGCTCGCGGATTTTCGAATTTGCCGCGAACACCCCAAATTGTTCGCTGTTCGCTGAACAGGCGAACAGGCAATGTTCGAGTCGAACATGAGTTCTACTCGAACTCGAAGCTCATCCCTACTGCCTTTACATGCACATGACCTTTAATGGCATCCCAGTCTTGGTCCGTAAGGTTCAATATTGAGTTGGCCCACCCTTTGCAGCTATAACATCTTCAACTCTTCTGGGAAGGCTGTCCACAAGATTTAGAGGTGTGTCTATGGGAATGTTTTACCATTCTTCCAGAAGCACAATTTTGAGGTCAGGCTGTTGGACGAGAAGGTCTGGCTTGCAGTCTCTGCTCTAATTCTTTACCAAAAGTGTTCTATCAGGTTGAGGTTAGGACTCTGTGCAGACCAGTCAAATTCCTCTACCCCAGACTTGCTCATCCACGTCTTTATGGACCTTGCTTTGTGCACTGGTCCAAATCATTTGGTGGAGGGGGGATTATGATGTGGGGTTATTTTTCAGGGATTGGGCTTGGCCCCTTAGTTCCAGTGAAGGCCTCTTAAGGCATCAGCATACCAAGACATTTTGGACAATTTCATGCTCCCAACTTTGTGGAACAGTTTGGGGATGGCCCCTTCCTGTTCCAACATGACTGGGCACCAGTGCACAAAGCAAGGTCCATAAAGACATGGATAAGTGAGTTTAGGGTGGAGAACTTGACTGGCCTGCACAGAGGCTGCGAGCCAGGCCTTCTCATTCATATCAGTGCCTGACTTTACAAGAGTTGAAGCTGTTACAGCTGCAAATTTGGGGCCAACACAATATTGAACCCTACGGACTAAGACTGGGATGCCATTAAAGTTCATGTGCGTGTAAAGGCAGGTGTCCCAATACTCTTGGTAATCAGGTGCTTATCTAACAGTTTATTGAAACTATTGATGCCCCCCTGCTGAGACCACCGCCTGTGAAATGACTGTGGGATGACTTTTCCCAGGAAATCAAGGCCCTTGAAATTACAAGACACGAGTTTTACATTTGAGAACAAGGATGGTGGCATTATGTGGTGTGGCCCTGTACAAGAGACGGGCATATGTTTGGGAGGGAAGGGAAATAGAGTGAGAAGAATGTGGTGAGAAGGAGGGAACTTGGTAGGAGAGGGGAAGATACAGCAGAACCTAAAGAATAAGCTAAGGGTGCAAAGCACCTAAAATCTCAAAGTCCCAGTAAGAAGGTTGATATGGATCCTAATTGGAGTGTATGAGTCATTATGTCCTTTAGCGGTATGAGCCCTGGGTGATCATATGGTTAGTTGTAAGCATAATTAAAGCCCCTGGGGACACATACAGTTTCTCACAAAAGTGAGTACACCCCTCACATTTTTGTAAATATTTTATTATATCTTTTCATGTGACATCACTGAAGAAATGCAGCACGGTGGCCAAGACCATACAGCGGTTTAACAGGAAAGGTTCCACTCAGAACAGGCCTCACCATGGTCGACCAAAGAAGTTGAGTACACGTGCTCAGCATCCTATTCAGAGGTTGTCTTTGGGAAATAGACTATGAGTGCTGCCAGCATTGCTGCAGACGTTGAAGGGATCGGGGGGTCAGCTTGTCAGTGCTCAGACCATACACTGCACACTGTATTAAATTGGTCTGCATGGCTGTCATCTCAGAAGGAAGCCTCTTCTAAAGATGATGCACAAGAAAGCCTGCACAGTTTGCTGAAGACAAGCAGACTAAGGATATGGATAACTGGAACCATGTCCTGTGGTTTGCACTGTATTTTATGATATGTAAACAAATAATGCATTCTGTTTGTAGGCCAGCTGATCGGCTGACCAACTAATCAATTATTAAAATAGTTGACAACTATTTTGATAATCGATTATAATTTATATTTATCGATTATGCCGATTAGTTGTTTCAGCTCTAGTTGCTTCTGATATTTTTAGTTTCTGCAAGACTTCAAGTAGAACTTATACATGTACTGTTTTATGCTGGATGTCCTCTATCTTACACCCCTCACATGTTTGTAAATATTTTATTAGATCTTTTCATGTGACAGCACTGAAGAAACAACACTTTGCTACAATGTAAAGTAGTCAGTGTACAGCTTGTATAACAGTGTAAATTTGCTGTCCCCTCAAAATAACTCAACACAAAGCAATTAATGTCTAAACCGCTGGCAACAAAAGTGAGTACACCCCTAAGTGAAAATGTCCAAATTGGACCCAAAGTGTCAATATTTTGTTTGGCCACCATTATTTCCCAGCACTGCCTTAACCCTCTTGAGCATGGAGTTCACCAGAGCTTTACAGGTTGTCACTGGAGTCCTCTTCCACTCCTCCATGATGACATCACTGAGCTGGTGGATGTTAGAGACCTTGTGCTCCTCCACCTTTCGTTTGAGGATGCCCCACAGATGCTCAATAGGGTTTAGGTTTGGAGACATGTTTGGCCAGTCCATCACCTTTACCCTCAGCTTCTTTACCAAGGCAGTGGTCGTCTTGGAGATGTGTTTGGGGTCGTTATGTTGGAATACTGCCCTGAGGCCCAGTCTCTGAAGGGAGGGGATCATGCTCTGCATCAGTATGTCACAGTGCTTGTTGGCATTCATGGCTCCCTCAATGAACTGTAGCTCCCCAGTGCCAGCAGCACTCATGCATCCCCAGGTATTGCACATCAAGAGGCCGACTCTTCCCAGCTCCCTCACGGTCGTCTATCTATGCGTCCAATCGCAGGCCCACTTCGGCATCTTCATTCGGGGTCTTCGTCTGCGGTTCCCGCTCATGGTCGCAGATAAGTAGTATCCAAACCTTTTATGTCATGTGCAAACTTGTGGCTTATTATGCTTACTATCAGGCACCCCTTCGCAAAAGCTACCTCTGAGTTATTGACCCGAGCCTCCAAGCAGCTATCGGTCGTTCTCCGATATGACTTTCATAGGATTCACTTGTTACAAGTTCACTGTCCATGGGATTGCCTTTTTTTTTTTTTTTTCATTTTTGAGATTATCATGTATTTTTTGTTTGTATGGATTCCTGTGACTGATTGAGGTGTAATTAAAACCACCTGGTGCCTTCTCTGCACTTGGCTAGCCTGGGGGATGGGTGTGGTCAGGTGTTCGGTCACAGGAAGAGATGGCATACACCCTACAAACCAATTGTGTCAGATACTACCGATTTATATCGGACTCATCTTATACCTTTTCAAACTGATCCACTTCAGATGCATCGCAGAGACTGTTTCTGCCTACCCACTACATGTTCGTACAGTTGGGCTTACGAGATCGGTCATATATTTTCATCGATTATCGCTACACACTCACTGTCGCAGGTAGGACTTTGTCGTTACCACTCCTACTAAACTCTAATCATTACGTTATCATGTCCATGTCGCAAAGTCGCACTTTCGGCTTCACAAGTCGTTCTATGTCATCTTTCATGTTTTGTCATGCTTTCTACCCAACGCAAGTTTTTCTCGAGCCAGACGCAACCGACCCCCCTTCACCTCTTACCGGATAGCATACACTCACCGTCAGCCGATTCGAGCCTAGTCGCTAAACCTTGCTTCTATGGTTCGGATCCTCAAGGCAATCACAAGCCCCCTTCAAAACCCCCCCCCCCCCCCCATCACCTTTCCGTCAAAACCGAACCAGCCATGTCATCAGCGATATGGTTCAGATGTGGCATACAAGCCCCTCAGTCACCTCGCATCTACGGCCGATTCGAATCTAGTCGTAGCATCGGCGCTACGATTCGAGTCTTCCCTGAAACAACGCAACAAGCAGTCGTACCAAATTCCGTCCCATCACCTACTCAAACAAGTCGAGTTCTTCATAAGACTAAAGTCACATTGGAAAGTACGAATACAGAAGTACTTTAGCTGCACTTTCTTAAAGCCTATCCCGTTGCACACGATAAATCCTACACACACATCAATACGCTGCAAGTCTTCCTACACCTTGCAATCACTGCAAACCCACCACATCATACGTCTTGCTGCATTTGGCATAACGCCCGTCATCTCCAGTAGCAACACAGCTACTCATACATCTTGCCGCATTTGGCATAACGCCCGTCATCTCCAGTAGCAACACGGCTACTCATACGTCTTGCTGCATTTGGCATAAACGCCCGTCATCTCCAGTAGCAACACGGCTACTCGTACGTCTTTCCGCATTTGGCAGAAACACCCGTCATCGCCAGTAGCAACACGGCTACTCATACGTCTTGCTGCATTTTGCATAACGCCCGTCATCTCCAGTAGCAACACGGCTACCCACACGTCTTGCTGCATTTTACATAAACGCCCGTCATCTCCAGTAGCAACACGGCTACTCATACGTCTTGCTGCATCCGGCATTACGCCTCTCATCTCCAGTAGCAACACGGCTACGCGTACGTCTTTTTGCATTTTGCTTAAACACCTGTCATCTCCAGTAGCAACACAGTTACTCGTACATCTTGCCGCGTTTGGCATACCGCCCAACATCTCCAGTAGCAACACGGCCACTCATACGTTTTCTCTACCCCCCTTTTCACCCTTCCAGGTCAGTTCCCCCCCCCCCTTTTTTGTTTTCCTCCCCCCCCACACCTTTGCAACCACCGCAAGTCGCTCCACTTTTTGCCTTCACGGCAATCCATCTTAGCGTAAGTCACTGCCATCCCCCGCACATCTTGCTTCACCGCAAGTTTGTGTCATGGGCCCCCAGACCTTGCAACCACCGCAAGTCGCTCCACTTCTTGCCTTCACGGCAATCTATCTTAGCAAGTCACTGCCATCCCCCGCACATCTTGCTTCACCGCAAGTTCGTGTCGTGGGCCCCACAACCGCCCCCCCCCCCCCCATACCGCTGCAATCGCTGCAGCTCTTTCTATTGGCCTCCGCAGCCAATCCTCTCCAGTAGCCCACACAGCTACTCATGCCTTTCTCTATCCCTTTTCACCTTTTTAGGTCAGTAAGTCGCCACCCGGTCTCTCCTACGAACAGGATCAGACCACCTCTTTCTTTCCCAGGTAAAAAAAAAAAAAAAAAGTCGAGGGCTTGCATCTCTTCACCAGGGGGTCAACTATGGCCCCGAAACAGCTCTTGCAACCCATCTTTTACAATATTTCCATGTCACCTTACCGTAGGTACCAGGTCTACCAGGTTTGACCCCATCAGAGACTCTATCACTAGGGTAGCAAGCAGGTGCGTAGGTTGTTGTTATTTAGTTTTCCTTTCTCTCTACACACCTTTCACTACACATCCTCGCTTCACGCACTTATTTGGCTCAGTATCCAGGCGTTAGTAACTGTCACATACTTCTATGCATGTCACTCTGTTTTCGAAGCACAAGCCTTCACTACGCAGACAAGGTCACCTAATCTCATGACTTGCTGGCAGTGCAAGTATTAGTTGACCGAACCTACGTCAAACTACTACAGATCGAAACATTCCTACTTAGCAACCAATCAGCAGCCACTCTCCCCAGTACCGCCCTGGGGGGCTCTGGTTAACTAGTCCGTGCCGAGCACAGACGGACACCCGAGCATCGGTTACCTGGCCAGTCACCTCCTGGCTCACCTCGGTTGTCACGCAGTCTCTGAGTTTCCAAATAGGCCAGAGGAACAATCTCACTCAGCGCTCACGCGCAATCCCCGATTGTCCCCATACCGTTGTACGGTATCCTGCTCTGTTTTCACACTTCCCCCCTCCCCAATCTATTAAAACGCATAGATTTGGCTCAGTATCCAGGCGTTAGTAACTGTCACATACTTCTATGCATGTCACTCTGTTTTCGAAGCACAAGCCTTCACTACGCAGACAAGGTCACCTAATCTCATGACTTGCTGGCAGTGCAAGTATTAGCAGACCGAACCTACGTCAAACTACTACAGATCGAAACATTCCTACTTAGCAACCAATCAGCAGCCACTCTCCCCAGTACCGCCCTGTATCCTGCCCTGTATCCTGCCCTGTTTTCCCACTTCCCCCCCTCCCCAATCTATTTAAAACGCCCATATATATTTTTTATTTTTTTGTATCTCCCTTTTCTCTCCTGTTTTACAAGCTTTGCAAAAAAAAAAATATATATATATATATATATAATAAAAAAAAAAAAAAAACATAAGAAAAAAAAAAAACAAAAAAAACATACATTCCGTTTTTTTTTCTGAAAAAAATAAAAAAATAAAAACACACACATCTTGGACAATAATGACGTTAACTTAGCATCCCTATTCATAGCAGCACACAACTTGGCCGAGAACAAATCATATTAGAGGGGAAACGTCCCCATCATCCTGAAGGCCAGAGACCCTTGACTTAATCGCAAGCTCACTGTCTCAGAGTTTGCGCTGGCCTTAGGGACAGCCGGAGACGCGCATGCAGGGCAACCCCAACAGGAGGGTAGAACTGGACGTGTATCTGCATACAGCATGGATCTAGGTCATTAGCACGCAGGGTGCTCATTCCATGACTATCACCATTCTTTCTTCAGACCCGGGGTGATCCTTTACCTCCCGCCTCTTAGTGTTTTTCTTCCAGGTACAAGACCCCCACCAAATCCTTATTTCAGACGTGCCAGCAACAACGGATCTGCCCATGGGAGACAATTTCCCACGAACCAGCATGGCATGCCAATGTTCATTCCGTCAGCATCTCCCTCTTCACCTCAGGTAGTCATGGACGCCACAGCCCCCACAGGTCCTCGCCTCAATTTTTGGCCATCTTGGGTTCACAGGGCCATGGCTGTCAGAATCCTCTTGATTCCCGGGATCACTTAGTCCTCCTCGTTGTTCGAACTCTATCCCATTGTTGCAGCAGGCCATGTCTGGTGCAGCAACTGGGCAAGACAAACAGGGTCGTTTACCACAGACAACCAAGCCACAGCCAGTATTATAAACAGGTCCAAGTCGCTGGCCATCATGGTCTTCCCGCACAGGCCGGTGCCACTATCCCCACAGCACCAATCAAAGGTCCTCTGCGTGTACATCCCAGACAAACAATACTCTAGCCGACACGTTACCCGTTAACCTTGCGTCGCCCTTTTCGCAGGAACCTGGAACCGACCCGACCATGTCTCTTATCCCACATTGGTCGTAGTTAACCTCGCATCCGAACAACACCTTCACGATACTACCTGCCTCGTTAATCTATCATTATCTCACAACGCCCTAAAGGCCTACTGTACAGCCTGGAACTTGTCTCACGGGTTACTAGCCTCAAACTCCAGGGCGACAACAGGAGACCTCCATCACATCCTGGCTTTCATATCATGCCGCCACACACAGTTGGCTTTTCACACAATACCAAATTACTTCCCTAACCAAGTCTTTTGCGCCCTTCTCTTGGCATATAGCCCAGCTCACCAGGGCTTATCGCCCAGCTCACCAGGGCTCACCTTACAGCAGGCCAGGGCACACTTCAGGTCTATTTATGTTGTTAGTCTTGTGACGTGTTTATGTGTTTCTTTCATATCTCTCGAAGATCGGAGGGCTCCGACCATAAATAAGAAGGCCAGCATGGTGGCCTGTAATTATGGGAGGAGCCCGGAGGGTATTTAACCAGACCACCCACAACAGGCTGTGTCAGTTCCAGTGCAAGGTACCCACCCACCCTTTTCCCTTCTCAGAGTACTTCTCTTAAAACATCCTTCTCTACAGAAGTATCCATTTACTTTCAAGGTATGCGCCCTTCTCTTGGCATATAGCCCAGCTCACCAGGGCTTATCGCCCAGCTCACCAGGGCTCACCTTACAGCAGGCCAGGGCACACTTCAGGTCTATTTATGTTGTTAGTCTTGTGACGTGTTTATGTGTTTCTTTCATATCTCTCGAAGATCGGAGGGCTCCGACTATAATTATATATATACACACACACAGTGTGTATATATATATATATATATATATATATATATATATATATACACACACACACACACACACACACACACACACACACAAAGTGTATATATATATATTCTATATATAATTAATTTAGTATAAATTAACGCCTTATAGTAGTGATTATCAGCTGTTTTTGTACTATAAAAAACAAATTTGTTTTTTAAACCACGTTATGACAAGTGATAAAAAATCTTTTGTTATACAGGATTTATATAGTGTCAACAGTCTGCGCAATGCTTTACAACATGAGGGCAGACAGATCAGAGGAATCAGAGGGCCCTGCTCATTAGAAAGGAGGGAGCTTCTGCTACTAAATGTCTAATACACGTATCGATTTTTGGACAAGAATATTCGTATTCTTGTAATGTACATTTGATAAATGGATGAATGTTGTTTGAAAATTTCACTTACTTTTTCACTTACTTTTAACATTCAATTTTAAAATTATTTATTTTCTGAATGAAAACCACATACTGTACAAGAAAATAAATGTATTCTGCTCCTGCAAATGTTCCTGTCAATGTGGTTGAAAACGAACAACAATTACAAAATCAAACAAATACTCTTAAAGTGAACATTTTGAAAAAGTATTCATACCCTGTGAACTTTTCCACATTTTGTCATGTTACCACCAGAAATGTAAATGTATTTTATTGGGATTTTATCCAACACAAAGTGGCACATAATTGTGAAGTGGAAGGAAAATGATAAATGATTTTAAAAAGTTTTGACAAATAAATATCTGAAAAGTGTGGTGTGCATTTTGTATTCAGCCACCCTGAGTCAATACTTTGTAGAACCACCTGTAAGGATACATTTCTGCTTAGATGTTTGGACCATCAGTGAAACTTCTCTGAGCCCCAGGAGACACTCAAATCAACACACACACACAGTAGAGTGGTTTCAATGAATGCTCAAATTTACTGGCAGGTAAGCGTAGTTTGATTTAGGATATGGACAAAGAATATTGCACAAAAATATGAGGGAGTGAGGAAGGACAGAGTTCATCACATGAGGAATAATTCCTATATAAATATGTAGCATCTCAGACATAGTCTAAACTAGTATTATAGCTGACGGTTGATATTGTCTGAAGACATAATTTCAAAACCAGTTCTTACCAGACCTTATCTATCCTGTGGTCATTGTGACAAACAGGATCCTAAAATAAAGATATTCCTCTGTCAGCTATTTTAAAGTTTTAGTCATGTTAACTCTCTCACCCTTCAATCACCTCTTACTTCACAGAGTCCAGTCAGAGCAGCACTTATGGATTCAATAGCTACTTCATGCATATCTAGTTGTTTACGAATAGCCCTTTGTTCGATACTTAACAGTTTGATGTCTACAGAATTATTTTCCATAATTTCATCCATAATCTTGGAGTAGTTATTTAATCTTTTCATTATTTCGTTTTCCCATCCGGTCCACAGGGGAAACCATGCCCAGGCTTGGTCTTTATCAGAAAACAACTCTCTTTTCTCTTTGTGTTTAAGGGGGTACCTGGGGTATGCGCTAGCTTTCAAAAGATGTTGGTGCTTTCCTTTTTCATCCCATATGATTCCCATTACTGGAACCAATGAGGCAAAATAACACCACCCACGGGTACCAACCGGTATCCATGGATAGCATTCTTTGGCGCAACATACATATACATGATCCCCTAGGTAAAATGAGCTGAGTTTACCCCTCCACTACACTCCCAAAGTCTTTGAACAAGAGACAAGCAGACCAGAGAGACAGCTTGGAAGTTGTCATCATAACCCCCACAAAAAGAGGCCGTGCACAGTGCAAAGACCTACAAAGTTGATACATACCCTGATACCCCCAGCTGACCCCCCACATCCCATGGGCACTGATCAGGCTGCACTGATGGGCACTGCATTGGTGAGGCTGCATTGATGGGCACTGATCAGGCTGAATTGGTGGGCACTGATCAGGCTGCATTGATTGGCACTGATCAGGCTGCACTGATGGGCACTGTCGGCACTAGTGAGGCTGCGTTTATGGGCACTGATCAGGCTGCATTGATGGGCACTGATCAGGCTGTGTTGATTCAATGTGCCACTTGACTGGACTTGTCCCCCAGGCCTAAGGCGGCCAGCCCTCTCCTGGGCCCTTAAGTGTAGCTCTTAAGCCAGAATTGGAGCTGGACAGGGGATAATGCAGCCTAGGTGGAAGTCTGGAAGAATTTTGACCTCTCAGATCCCACTATGGAGGCCAGTCCTAGCAGTAAAGGTGTGGAGATCAGAAACCTGATAAACCTCAGTATTAGAACGCCATAGTTGTGTGATAGAGGGTTCTTTGCTGCTTGTTCTTGGTGAAGTAATTTTGGTGCTCCCTGAAAACAACCACAGTGGTCAGAGCATGAATATAGCTGAGCAAGTTCTGATGTGGTGAGGGTTGGGGTGCTCCCTGAAACTTTCTGAAACTTTTTGGACGGGGCAAATTTTGCTGGGCAGGCTAAGGTTACTAAGACCAGCTGACAAGTCGAGCAAAGAGCATGGAGATCTCTCCATCCATAGCCAGCCAGACTTTCCCTTTCTCCTACCAAGAAAAGTTTGGGGTTATGGATTTAGCCCCCCCCCCCCCCGCCCCCAAGAAAACACAATGAATAGCATTAACAAAAGATAACATGTCAGGATCTAAAAACGAAATTCCTGCTTGAATAGCATGCAACTACAACAGTATTTAGAATGATGAGTGTAGCCAAGCTGGCCTGGAATCACCATTCTGTGTACGGTCATATGTTTATTTTGAAAAACCATTGCTTTTTCTGAATTCAAATTTCATTTTTTCAATCTTCCACAGAGACCTCTGCTGTTTAAAACAATATAAACACCACATACATCTGATGAAAAAAAAACACAGGTCCCTGTCAAAAAATGTAAACCTGGGTCCTGCTTATCTCATCTAAAAAAAATCATGACTATCCTGTTCAGCACTGAAGGTGGTCATTTTCAGAAAGCCAAAAGTAACTATAGTTTCATAATGGTGCCTGCAGTGAATTTGTTGCTCTTCCCTGTAATGAGCAACAAACAGGTTGACTTATGCCCTGTACACACGGTCGGAATTTCCAACGGAAAATGTGCGATCGGATCGTGTTGTCGGAAAATCCGATCGTATGTGGGCTCCATCGAACTTTTTCCCTCGGAATTTCCGACACACAAAGTTTGATAGCAGGATCTAAAATGTTCCGACAACAAAATCCGATTGTTTAAATTCCGATCGTGTGTAGACAATTCCGACAGGCAAAGTGCCACGCATGCTCAGAATAAATTAAGAGACGAAAGCTATTGGCTACTGGCCCCGTTTTTAGTCCCGACGTACGTTTTGTACGTCACCTTGTTAAGACTATACTATACTACCCTGGTCGGTCCAAATACTACCCTAGCCTGTCTATATACTACCCTAGGCTGTCTGTATACTACCCTAGCCTGTCTGTATCTTACCCTAGCCTGTCCGTATACTACTCTAGCCTGTCTGTATACTACTCTAGCCTGTCTGTATACTACTCTAGCCTGTCTGTATACTACTCTAGCCTGTCTATATACTACCCTAGCCTGTCCGTATATTACCCTAGCCTGTCTACATACTATCCTAGCTTGTCTGTATACTACCCTACACTGTCTGTATACTACCCTAGCCTATCCAGGGCCGTTTTTTCCACTGGGCATGCTGGGCAGTTGCCCGGGGGCCCCACTTGTCTGGGGGGCCCCATCCAGGGCTGATCCTCAGCGCTGCAATCTGCTGCTTAAATTGACTGACTGCACTGGCTGCCCCAGTGGCTAGTGAACAGGCTCCGCCCACCTCTGCCATGTTCTACAGACAACATGGAAAGGGAGCGGAAAGATGGCCCTTGATAGCTGGCGCTGCCTTGCTGCTGTGAGTGACACACTTTACTGCACCAGGCCGGCGGCCTCAAGTAAGTCTAAAAATGTCTACTTAAGTAATTTCAAGTTGTGCATCAAACACAGCCACTGTCTGTGCCCCTCAAAAGCTGCCACTGTGCCCATCAAACAGCCACTGTGCCCATCAAACAGCCACTTTGCCCATCAAAGCTGCCACTGTGCCCATCAAAAGCTGCCACTGTGCCCATCAAAAGCTGCCACTGTGCCCATTAAATGCAGCCACTATGCCCATCAAATGCTGCCACTGTGCCCATCAAATGCTGCCACTGTGCCCACCAAACTCGTGTTAGATTGTCTAAACGTTTTAATTGTTTAACGTGTAAATGTTTAAACACTGATTTTGTTGGAAGTACCAATAAATATAGCCTTATTGATCATTTGCATTTTTATTCTCGTGCGTGATCGTGTAGACAGGGCCCCAGTGCACTGTATTGCCCGGGGGCCTATAATGCTCTTAAGATGGCCCTGAGCCTATCTATATACTACCCTAGCCTGTCCGTGTACTACCCTAGCCTGTCCGTGTACTACCCTAGCCTGTCCGTATACTACCCTAGCCTGTTTGTATACTACCCTAACCTGTCCATATACTACTTTTGGAGGGGATGTTACCCTCCAAAAGTGAAGGACTAAAGGTGACTGCAAGTCCCAGCATGAACCCCTCAGGGCTTAGGATGTGTCACACCCCCCAACTAGTGAAGGACTACAGGTCACAGCATTAACCCATGAGATCTAAGGGGTCACATTCTTAGATCTCAGGGGTTCATGTTGGGACTTGTAGTCCTTTACTAGTTGGGAGGGGTCACGTCCTTGGATATCAAGGGTTCATGCTGGGACTTGTAGTGGATGTCATCCCCCCAAAAGTGAAGGACTACAGGTCCTAGCATGAACCCCTCAGAACTCAGGATATGTCACACACACCCGTCCCCCACCCAACTGGTGAAGAACTACAGGTCACAGCATGAACCTGTGAGATCTAATGATCTAAGGGGGTCACATCCTTAGATCTCAGGGGTTCATGCTGGGACTTGTAGGACTTTTAGTCCTTTACTAGTTGCTTCAATTGGTTGGTTCAATGGGCCACTTCAATGGGCCACTAAGGCTGCCAGCCCTCCCATGTCTACTGACCAATAAATGTTATTGTTTAACTTTATGTTTTCCAGTACAAACTGCAAAATTGCTTATTTCAGACTAGAATAACTGGATTTTGCAGATTTGCGTGACAGGTCACTTTTAAGGAGGAAAAAGCCTGTCTGTATACTACCCTACACTGTCTGTATACTACCCTAGACTATCTATATACTAGATTTTCCTAGTATATATATATACTAGATTTTCCAACAACTTTGTGTGATTATGTGTATGCAAGACAAGTTTGGCACAAAATTCGTCGGAAAAAATCAGATGGATTTTGCCGTCGAACTGTCCGACCGTGTGTACAGGGCATTAGACTCGGTTCACACTGGGGCCACTTGTCAGGCGACTTAGCCGCCTGACAAGTCGTGTCCCATTCTGTACAATGGAACCGTTGTAATAGGAGTGACTTAAGTCGCTCCGACTTAGAAAAAGGTTCCTGTACTACTTTGGGGGCGACTTGTGGCATTGACTTCTATACAGAAGTCGTTTTACAATTTGCCGCTGCTGTCGTGTGCAGTTCGCCTGAGGCAGTCGTTCTGCAAGTCGTGCTGCCTCAGTGTGAACCGGCACTGATAGCTGTATTATGAGGATGTAAACAACAAATAAAAAAATGAGGGTTCATTTTGTAAATAACAGTGTTTTGATGGACAACGCTTCTATTTATGTAGCATTAAAGCACAGGCTGTAAATAAAAGGCAACCATGCATTTATGTAAAAAAAAAAAAAAACATAACACTTGCCAATAATGTAAAAAATCTTGGCATTAGAAATTACTGTTTATCTTAAGTCATTAATTTTACCATCTTTTTGTTTTCCAATTATATCCCTTCATAACAGTAAATACACCTAATTTGTTACAGCTAGAAACAACATTTTGGACGTGCGCTTAACACAGTGGACTAAACAGATGAGAGTTTTCATAAGTGGGAGAAAATCAGATGGCCTCATTTAATATGTACAGCTTGCTGGCTCCACTGTAAACACATTGACTTTATTGCTTTTCCTGTCAGTTTGATGTTTTAGTAGTTTGTCCTAAAGCAGTTGACACATCTGTAACGCATGACATAAGAGCAAAGGCTCTTTTTTCTCCTTAAAAGTGACCTGTCACGCAAATCTGCAAAATCCAGTTATTCTAGTCTGAAATAAGCAATTTTGCAGTTTGTACTGGAAAACATAAAGTTAAACAATAACATTTATTGGTCAGTAGACATGGGAGGGCTGGCAGCCTTAGTGGCCCATTGAAGCGGCCCATTGAACCAACCAATTGAAGCAACTAGTAAAGGACTACAAGTCCTACAATTCCCAGCATGAACCCCTGAGATCTAAGGATGTGACCCCCTTAGATCATTAGATCTCACAGGTTCATGCTGTGACCTATAGTTCTTCACTTTTGGGGGGATGACATCCACTACAAGTCCCAGCATGAACCCTTGATATCTAAGGACGTGACCCCCCTCCCAACTAGTAAAGGCCTACAAGTCCCAGAATGAACCCCTGAGATCTAAGGATGTGACCCCTTAGATCTCATGGGTTAATGCTGTGACTTGTAGTCCTTCACTAGTTGAGGGGTGTGACACATCCTAAGCCCTGAGGGGTTCATGGTGGGACTTGCAGTCACCTGTAGTCCTTCACTTTTGGAGGGTCACATCCCCTCCAAAGGTAGTATATGGACAGGCTAGGGTAGTATACAAACAGGCTAGGGTAGTACACGGACAGGCTAGGGTAGTATATAGATAGGCTAGGGTAGTATACAGACAGTGTAGGGTAGTATACAGATAGGCTAGGGTAGTATATAGACAGGCTAAGGTAGTATACGGACAGGTTAGGGTAGTATATAGACAGGCTAGACTAGTATACAGACAGGCTAGGGTAGTATAAGGACAGGCTATGGTAGTATATAGATAGGCTAGGGTAGTATACAGACAGGCTAGGATAGTATGTAGACAGGCTAGGGTAATATACGGACAGGCTAGGGTAGTATACAGACAGGCTAGAGTAGTATACAGACAGGCTAGAGTAGTATACAGACAGGCTAGAGTAGTATACGGACAGGCTAGGGTAGTATACAGACAGGCTAGGGTAGTATACAGACAGGCTAGGGTAGTATATAGACAGGCTAGGGTAGTATATGGACCGACCAGTGTACCCCTGACTGATGTGCGCTTTCTAGGCCGGCGCCTACCTTGCATATAGGTATCACCAGACCTGACTGTGACAGTGGAGCTGCTGCTGTGGCAGACTTCTCTAGTGGGGGAATCAGATCGGCCCAGGGGGAAATTTCCACCCTGCCCCCTGGTCCAGTAGAATACATTACAAGCTTTTAGGGCAACTCAGGTGGCTTCTTCATTCCTGTTAAGTGAATAAGTAGCCAATCAGACTGTATGCAATGACATTAAAATACATGTATCCAAATGCTATTGAAGTTGATTTTAAAGACATTTGGAGGCATATTATGCTTTGCTATGGCTGAATTGACACCGAGGTGTAGCTAAACGTGTAAACGCATGTAAACACATGCAAATGTAAATGCGACCATATCTGGATACAAGAGAAATGCATACCTCCCAACTTTTTGAGATGGGAACGAGGGACCCCTATTAGCAAACATATGTAGGCATAGGCACACCCCCTGTCACACCCCCTTAAAGGAGAATTACACAAAGAAATGATTAGTTAAACCCACAAATGCCATTTTTTAAACTTTTTGAGATGGGAACGAGGGAACCCACAAATGCTTTTTTAACAACTACTATCCCTTTATACTGGCTTTTGAAATTTACAAATGCAGCAATTTAGAAATTGGATATAAGGTTTTACACTCGGAAACACTTTTTGAAAGATAAGAAGTGCATTTTATATACAACTATATAGATCAGACCCAGGTGCGTAACTAGAAATCACAGGGCCCCATAGCAAAATGTTGTATGGGGCCCCCCTGTAAACAGTCCCCCCCCCCACAACAAAAATGAACTGTGCAAAGCAGATGACAGTCTGTCTCCCACTCCCTACCTCTTGTCTAGACTTCAGAGCCTCCTCCTGTGCCGAAAACAATGTCCCTTCACAGGCGCGCTCGAGCGTTCTGCCCCGCCCACTCTGCTCTGTGCTTCTGCCTTCTGCTGTATGCAGCTGCGTGTGTCGGGACACCGCCGGACTCGAGGGGCCCGGGAGGCTTAACAGTAAACTTACATTCCTCATCCTCACCTGGACAATTTTTTTGTCGGTGGGCGGAGTCTTATCAAAATTAGGGGGTGGACATTTGTTTGTAGGTGTGGCCTAGTGGGGAAAGAAAAATGCGGCGCGCAAAGCTAAGGTATGGGCTTGGTTTAATCGTACTATTGGGTGTGGCTCAAAGGGGCGTGATTTAAAGGGGTGTGGTTAGAGTCTGAGATGAATGAGGGATGGAGGAAGAAACAAAGAAAGAAAGAAAGAGAGAGGAAGGAAAAAAGAGGAATGAAGGGACAGCAGGCCCAGATCCTACAACACAATAGAAATATGTGTATTCTAGAAAGTTTAGCAATCAGTAGATAAAGATATTCCAAACACCTGGTGTTAGCGCTTCAATCATCCCGGCACCATGGTTGTTATGGTGTCAGGGTGATTGAAGCGCATTATTTCTATTATTACATTGTAATATAAAATGAAATACTTCAACTCACCATAATGCAGAATCAGAATCAGTGGGAGCCCTGGGTGTGTCACTTGCCACGTCGCCTGCCACCAAATGCCATCAGGTGTCCCCAGCGGAGTGCTTCCTTACATCTCAGGTGTCCCCAGCCATCGGAGTGCTTCGTTACTTCTCAGGTGTCACTGTCCCAAGCCAGCGGAGTGCCTCCTTACATCTCAGGTGTCACTGTCCCCAGCCAGCAGAGTGCCTCCTTACATCTCAGGTGTCACTGTCCCCAGCCAGCGGAGTGCCTCCTTACTTCTCAGGTGTCACTGTCCCCAGCCAGCGGAGTGCCTCCTTACATCTCAGGTGTCACTGTCCCCAGCTAGCAGAGTGCCTCCTTACATCTCAGGTGTCACTGTCCCCAGCCAGCGGAGTGCCTCCTTACATCTCAGGTGTCACTGTCCCCAGGCAGCGGAATGCTTCTTTACATCTCAGGTGTCACTGTCCCCAGCCAGCGAAGTGCTTCTTTACATCTCAGGTGTCACTGTCCCCAGCCAGCGGAGTGCATCCTTACTTCTCAGGTGTCACTGTCCCCAGCCAGCGGAGTGCCTCCTTACATCTCAGGTGTCACTGTCCCAGCCAGCAGAGTGCCTCCTTACATCTCAGGTGTCACTGTCCCCAGCCAGCGGAGTGCCTCCTTACATCTCAGGTGTCACTGTCCCCAGGCAGCGGAATGCTTCCTTACATCTCAGGTGTCACTGTCCCCAGCCAGCGGAGTGCTTCCTTACATCTCAGGTGTCACTGTCCCCAGCCAGCGGAGTGCATCCTTACTTCTCAGGTGTCACTGTCCCCAGCCAGCGGAGTGCCTCCTTACTTCTCAGGTGTCACTGTCCCCAGCCAGCGGAGTGCTTCCTTACATCTCAGGTGTCACTGTCCCCAGCCAGCAGAGTGCCTCCTTACTTCTCAGGTGTCACTGTCCCCAGCCAGCGGAGTGCCTCCTTACTTCTCAGGTGTCACTGTCCCCAGCCAGCGGAGTGCTTCCTTACATCTCAGGTGTCACTGTCCCCAGCCAGCGGAGTGCCTCCTTACTTCTCAGGTGTCACTGTCCCCAGCCAGCGGAGTGCCTCCTTACTTCTCAGGTGTCACTGTCCCCAGCCAGCGGAGTGCTTCCTTACATCTCAGGTGTCACTGTCCCCAGCCAGCGGAGTGCTTCCTTACTTCTCATGTGTCACTGTCCCCAGCCAGCGGAGTGCTTCCTTACATCTCAGGTGTCACTGTCCCCAGCCAGCGGAGTGCTTCCTTACTTCTCAGGTGTCACTGTCCCCAGCCAGCGGAGTGCTTCCTTACTTCTCAGGTGTCACTGTCCCCAGCCAGCGGAGTGCCTCCTTACATCTCAGGTGTCACTGTCCCCAGCCAGCAGAGTGCCTCCTTACATCTCAGGTGTCACTGTCCCCAGCCAGCGGAGTGCCTCCTTACATCTCAGGTGTCACTGTCCCCAGGCAGCGGAATGCTTCTTTACATCTCAGGTGTCACTGTCCCCAGCCAGCGAAGTGCTTCTTTACATCTCAGGTGTCACTGTCCCCAGCCAGCGGAGTGCCTCCTTACTTCTCAGGTGTCACTGTCCCCAGCCAGCGGAGTGCCTCCTTACATCTCAGGTGTCACTGTCCCAGCCAGCAGAGTGCCTCCTTACATCTCAGGTGTCACTGTCCCCAGCCAGCGGAGTGCCTCCTTACATCTCAGGTGTCACTGTCCCCAGGCAGCGGAATGCTTCCTTACATCTCAGGTGTTACTGTCCCCAGCCAGCGGAGTGCTTCCTTACATCTCAGGTGTCATTGTCCCCAGCCAGCGGAGTGCATCCTTACTTCTCAGGTGTCACTGTCCCCAGCCAGCGGAGTGCCTCCTTACTTCTCAGGTGTCACTGTCCCCAGCCAGCGGAGTGCTTCCTTACATCTCAGGTGTCACTGTCCCCAGCCAGCGGAGTGCCTCCTTACTTCTCAGGTGTCACTGTCCCCAGCCAGCGGAGTGCCTCCTTACTTCTCAGGTGTCACTGTCCCCAGCCAGCGGAGTGCTTCCTTACATCTCAGGTGTCACTGTCCCCAGCCAGCGGAGTGCCTCCTTACTTCTCAGGTGTCACTGTCCCCAGCCAGCGGAGTGCCTCCTTACTTCTCAGGTGTCACTGTCCCCAGCCAGCGGAGTGCTTCCTTACATCTCAGGTGTCACTGTCCCCAGCCAGCGGAGTGCTTCCTTACTTCTCAGGTGTCACTGTCCCCAGCCAGCGGAGTGCTTCCTTACATCTCAGGTGTCACTGTCCCCAGCCAGCGGAGTGCTTCCTTACTTCTCAGGCGTCACTGTCCCCAGCCAGCGGAGTGCTTCCTTACATCTCAGGTGTCACTGTCCCCAGCCAGCGGAGTGCCTCCTTACTTCTCAGGTGCCACTGTCCCCAGCCAGCGGAGTGCCTCCTTACTTCTCAGGTGTCACTGTCCCCAGCCAGCGGAGTGCTTCCTTACATCTCAGGTGTCACTGTCCCCAGCCAGCGGAGTGCCTCCTTACTTCTCAGGTGTCACTGTCCCCAGCCAGCGGAGTGCCTCCTTACTTCTCAGGTGTCACTGTCCCCAGCCAGCGGAGTGCTTCCTTACATCTCAGGTGTCACTGTCCCCAGCCAGCGGAGTGCCTCCTTACTTCTCAGGTGTCACTGTCCCCAGCCAGCGGAGTGCCTCCTTACTTCTCAGGTGTCACTGTCCCCAGCCAGCGGAGTGCCTCCTTACTTCTCAGGTGTCACTGTCCCCAGCCAGCGGAGTGCTTCCTTACATCTCAGGTGTCACTGTCCCCAGCCAGCGGAGTGCTTCCTTACATCTCAGGTGTCACTGTCCCCAGCCAGCGGAGTGCCTCCTTACATCTCAGGTGTCACTGTCCCCAGCCAGCGGAGTGCCTCCTTACTTCTCAGGTGTCACTGTCCCCAGCCAGCGGAGTGCCTCCTTACATCTCAGGTGTCACTGTCCCCAGCCAGCGGAGTGCCTCCTTACTTCTCAGGTCCCCCCCCCCTTCCAATTGGAGCCCTCCTATATCTATATATATATCTATAACAGCAGTGTCTCTGCTGCCATTACTTAAGGCCAAGGGGGGAACAAAATAGAGGCGGAGCCGGACGGCTACAATAGAAATTTAGCTGCAGCACCGCCCACCCCCCACCCCTTTCCACAGCAGGTTACAGATGACAGACAGACCGGGGCGGGGTGTGGGTGGAGCCACAGCTCTATTGTAGCCACTCGGCAGGCTCCCCTCTCGTCTTTTAAGTCTGGTCTTCTGGAAAATGGCAGCCGGACACAATATCTCCGCCGGCCACGGACCTCTAGCGGCGGTGGCGGCGCGCAACGAAAAAGAGAAATTTGAATGGCAACTAGGACAGGACTGCACCTGGCTGCGGGCCCTACTAAGCTGCGGGCCCCATAGCGAACACGTGTGTCGCTATGGCGGTAATTCCGCCACTGATCAGACCAAAGTGAGGGACAAATGAGGAGGAAAGAGGGACAGAAGGACTTTGTTCCAAATCAGGGACAGTACCTCGAAATCAGGGACAGTTGGGAGCTATGGAAATGGATCTGGTTAACATATACTTCCCAGATAAGAGGCCTGTGTGCCTGGGATGTAAAGCAAAATTTGTATATTAAAGCGGAGCTCCGTCCTGGGGAAAAAAAATTATTTTTTTTAAAAGTCAGCAGCTACAAATACTGCAGCTGCTGACTTTTAAAAATCGGACACTTACCTGTCCCAGGACCAGCGATGCGGGGGAACGAGGCCCCCCCTCGTTCCCCAAGCCGCTCGCGGCGCCGGAATTCCTAATGTGGGAACCTGGCTGTGGCTTCATAGCCGGGCACCCACTGTGCATGCGCGAGCGGCGCCGTGCGCCGTGATTTGACGCTTAGTCATCTGGGACACGTGACAGGTCCCAGATGACTGTGCGGCGCCGAGGGGGAAGTGACGTTTAGCCCGGGCACTGAAGGTGGCAGACTACGAGGGACCCCCTAGCAACAGGCATTTAGAGGTGAGTAAAAAAATGTTTTTTTTCCAATTATTTTTTTTAATTTTTTTTAATGATTTTTAAGCCCCCTTTTTTTTTGACCGCAACCCCACTTTAACAGTACATTTTCCTGGTGCAAAATTCTACTAGTGTGTAGTTTTGCCATCCATACTGTAAAGCACACTGGTAACAGGTCATACTGTAGTCACATAAACTTCCTGCTCCAATTCCTCCTACTATCTACTAAAGTTCCTAAAGCAGAAATGTCATAACATTTTCTTAAAATGGCAATAAACTGAACTTAACAAATACACAACATTCTCTCTCTCTCCCCCCCTCCTCCCTCTCCTGTTATACTTCTAAACTTACTAACATTATAAAGTGCATAGTCAGCCAGGTGTCTAGGTAAAGTTTTGGTGCATTCTAAATTCAGCCGAGCTCCACCCTCCAGTTCTTGAGAGTGAGAGTTGTTGTCCGGGTTCCAGATGTTTGTGGCTGTGTGGTAGACACATCATTTCAAGTAAGCCGGTTAAGAGTAGTGTCCTCCCTGCTTGACTAAAGGATCTTGAACAGGTACTAATCTGTTCACATACCAAGTGTATCCATTCTTCAGCCTACAGTTTACTGGTCCAAATTGGCTGAAAAATGGGCGTGGTTTACGTAAAATAGTGGGCGTGACTTGTACGGGCGTGGTTGAAATGGGGGTGTGGTTCGAGTCTGAGATGAATGACAGATGGAAAACGAAAGGGGAAAAGAGGGAGGGAGGTTGAGAGAAAAAAGGAAAGAAGGAAAGAAGGAGGTAAGGAGAGAGAAGGAAGGAAAGATGGATGGAAGGACAGCAGGCCCAGATCCTACACCACAATAGAAATGTGTATTCCAGATTTTAACAAATAAGCAGATAAAGATACTCCAAACACCTGGTGTTAGCGCTTCAATCATCCCGGCACCATGGTTGTTATGGTGTCAGGATGATTGAAGCGCATTATTTCTATTATTACGTTGGAATATAAAATGAAATCGTTTAACTCACCATAATGCTGAATCAGTTATAGCCCTGAGCGTGTCACTTGCCATGTCGCCTGCCACCAGATGCCATCAGGTGCCCCCAGCGGAGTCCCTCCTCACATCTGGTGTCCCCAACAGTGGAGTCCCTCATCACATCAGGGGCCCCCAGCAGCGGAGGCCCTCATCACATCAAGTGTCCCCAGCAGCGGAGCCCCTCATCACATCAGGTGTCCCCAGCAGAGGAGCCCCTCATCACATCAGGTGTCCCCAGCAGCGGAGCCCCTCATTACATCTGGTTTCCCCAGGCAGCGGAGTCCCTCCTTACATCAGGTGTCCCAAGCAGCGAGCCCCTCATCACATCAGGTGTCCTCAGCAGCGGAGTCCCTCCTTACATCTGGTGTCCCCAGGCAGCGGAGTCCCTCCTTATATCTGGTGTCCCCAGGCAGCGGAGTCCCTCCTTACATCTGGTGTCCCCAGGCAGCGGAGTCCCTCCTTACATCTGGTGTCCCCAGGCAGTGGAGCCTCTCCTTACATCTGGTGTCCCCAGGCAGCAGAGTCCCTCCTTACATCAGGTGT
Organism: Lithobates sylvaticus; assembly: GCA_028564925.1. Classification (NCBI taxonomy): domain Eukaryota; kingdom Metazoa; phylum Chordata; class Amphibia; order Anura; family Ranidae; genus Lithobates; species Lithobates sylvaticus. The sequence continues at coordinate 98,579,964 of CM053038.1, forward strand.
CCCCAGGCAGCGGAGCCCTCCTTACATCTGATGTCCCCAGGCAGCAGAGCCCTCCTCACATCTGTGGTGTCCCCAGGCAGCAAAACCCCCCTCACATCTGTGGTGTCCCCAGGCAGTGGCAATATCCTTCATTACAGTGCATCATGTCCCCAGCAGTAGCAGCTACAATTTCTTTCACGTGTGTTCAGTGGAGAGGGGCGGGCCGTGCAGCCAATAGGCTTCAGTGTATAAGAGAATTGTCCACTGTACACTGAAGAGAGCAGCTCTCCACTGAATACAAGTAGAAATGCGGCGTCCATCTTTTTGTAGCCCGCCGGCCGTTTTTTGCCTAAAACATTCCTGATTTTCCCGGGACAAAAGCAAAATCCTGGGAAATGAATCGGGATGAGCTCCGATCGGGATGAGGGTCCCAAAATCGGGATTGCTGGCAAGTATGCATTTTTGCAGCTCTTTCTCCACTGCAACACACACTTCTAGGTGAGGCATGAGCCTTTGGTGTGTCATAGATAGAACCCATACACACTATTAGATTTTCTGCAGAATTTTGTCTTCAGATTTACCAAAACCATATAATATGAGGTCAAACCTTAAGAGTTTCAATTTGTATGCAATCAGGTAGGCCCTTGCACTACATGGTTTTGGTAAATCTGAAGACAAAAATCTGCAGAAAATCTAATAGTGTATATGGGGTCTAAAGGCCCATACACATGGTCAGAAAATCTGAACATTTTGTCCGATGAACGATCTGACGATATTCTAATCGTTAGTATGCTGTTTTGACAGACGATTAATAATTTTTGGCAGACAAAAACTGGATGTGCAGGCTTGAAAATTTTCATCTGATGTGACCACAACGTCCGATTTTCTTTTCATTAGTACAGTTTTCTGACAAAAAAAAATCTGAAGAGCAAGACTAGGCAAAATGGATGAATAAATAAATGAAAGAACACATACAAAACAATTCAACACATTACGTCACTTCTGGCAAATTCTGTCGTCAGAAAATTTTCTGATGGTGAGTACCCTGTTCACTTTCGATCAGTGGCGGTGCGTGCATAGAGGGCGCAGGAGCGCAGCCCCCCTCTCCCGCACTGCTCTATCACCAATAGATAGATTCATGCATTGCATGAATCTATCTATTGTCACCGCTGCCGCCCCCTATTCAGGTGTCCGGCCCCTTGTCGGGCGCCGGGCATCTGAATTACAGCAGGGGGGGTGTTTCTGGAAGCGCCCTATTAGAGCTGTAAAGCTCTAATAGGGGACCTGATTAGAGCGGTGTGCTCTAATAGGCTTCCATAAGTGTAAACAGCGGGCGCACTGCTGTGCGTTCGCTGCTTACACAGTATCGTGTTAGGGAAGCGAATACATCGCTTCCCTAACACAGACCCGCCTCTCAGCCAATCAGGTTGCCGGTCTGTGTTACCGGTCCCCTGATTGGCTGAAGTCACAGGCACTGTGATTGGACGCCTAGGCGTCCAATCACTGCGGAAGACAGGAGGAGCGCGGGAGAAGATGTCGGGTGGATGAGGAGACACCGCTCGCCGCCTGACAAGGTAAGTGCCGGCACATTGGCAGCATTTAATGGGCACAGTGACAGCTTTAGATGGGAACAGTGGCAGCACTTGGGGCACGGTGGCAGCTTTAGATGGGCACAGTGGCAGCTTTAGATGGCACAGTGGCAGCACTTGGGGCACGGTGGCAGCTTTACATGGGCACAGTGGCAGCTTTACATGGGCACAGTGGCAGCACTTGGGGCACGGTGGCAGCTTTACATGGGCACAGTGGCAGCATTAGATGGGCACAGTGGCAGCGTTAGGTGGGCACAGTGGCAGCATGGGCACAGTGGCAGCGTTTGATGGGCACAGTGGCAGCATTTAATGGGCACAGTGGCAGCATTTAATGGGCACAGTGGCAGCATTTAATGGGCACAGTGGCAGGGTTTGATGGGCACAGTGGCAGCGTTTGATGGGCACAGTGGCAGCGTTAGATGGGCACAGTGGCAGCGTTAGATGGGCACAGTGGCAGCATTTAATGGGCACAGTGGCAGCGTTTGGGGCACAGTGGCAGAGTTTGATGGCACAGTGGCAGCGTTTGATGGCACAGTGAGGCTGTTTGTTTTGCGCCCCCCCCCCCCCAAAAAATTTGAGCACCAGCCGCCACTGCTTTCGATTTAAGACTAACATCAAACAAAAAACGGATGAAAATTTGTCCAATAATCTGACCGTGTGTACAAGGCTTAAGTCTGTGTGGAGTGGCTGAACACCTGAGCACCAGGTTCAAAAATGAAGATTGCTTGTGCTGCATGTACATTTATGCAGAATATTTAGGGGATTAATATCTATAATATTAATAGGTCAGTGGCATCTTGAAAATGTGAATAAATGAGCTGTAAGAAAACCTTTGCAGCAAGTGGAGGATGACATTGACTTCTTCCTATGCAAATGCTAGTTGTCTGGTTGAGGTGATGACCAGGGCCAGAGGCTGATGAGGTACTTGCCTTTGGCACTGCAGTAAGGATAGGAGAAGCACAGCTGGAGCCACAGGTCCTCCACTCCTATAGATTTCATTGGAAGAACCAATATAATGTGTGAAGCTTAGCGGTCAATTTGACAACCAGGTACTGAAGTTCAGACGTGATGATAGTGGATCACCGGGTCAAAATTAAACTGTCTGTCATTCTGAATCCCTCAGGTTACACCAGGACAGATACACTGAAAGCAGCACTTGATAAACAAAAGGAAACTGGCTTTTAAAATGAGAGATCTATGCTGGACACTGACAGCAGTAAACACGCAAAATAATTTGATCTTTTCCTCCGCTTCAGTAATTCAGATCAATTTTACTATTAAGGAGAAATACCAACAGGATTGCATATCTCTCTGAGTAAATAAAAAGCTCTTTGAATTACTGAAGGAGCTTGTAATTACCCTCTAGGTCACATACAGTATATCAAACACAAGGCCCATGAGCCAAAGACCTTGTCATGTGGCCCTCACACCCAGCTTTGTAGCCATAACGTGGTGGAACTCCATTCCACCACCTCCGGCTCTAATGCCGCGTACACACGCCCAGACTTTTTGATGGACTAGGTCCGGCGGTCTTCCCGACGGACTTTCGGCAGAGTTCCGATGGACTTTCCGAATGAACGCACTTGGCCACACACAATCACACCAAAGTGTCTTTGACCGGACTTGATTAAGGAAGTTCATAGCAAGTAGCCAATAGCTGCCCTAGCGTCGTTTTTTGTCCGTCGGACTAGCATACACACAAATGGATTTTTCGATTGGAACTGAGTCCGGCGGAAAAATTTGAAACATGTTCTATTTCTAAAATCTGTCAGATTTTTGGACAGCAAAGATCCGATGGAGCCCACACACGATCGAATTGTCCGACGGATTCGTTCCGTCAGACCTTTGCTGTCAAAAAGTCCGGTCGTGTGTACGTGGCATAACCCTCCACATGGGACATTATGTTGAGGAATGGTATTGTACAGATTACAGAAGGAAAGAGGTTAAATACTCCATGAAGGCAAAATGAAGAGGCATTTAACCACTTGCCGACCGGCGCACGACGATATACGTCGACAGAATGGCACGTACAGGCAGGAGGGCGTATATATACGTCCCTCCTTTAGCCTGTCCGTGCCATCGGGAGCGCGCCGGGAGCGGCGCGCTCCCGCGCCGGTCGGGACCCCCGTGAGTCCGGCCGCGGTCCCCGCGGACTCGATCGCCGCGGGGACTCCCGCGATCGTCTCACGGAGCGGCTGAACGGGGAGATGCCGAGATAAACAGCATCTCCCCGTTCTGCCTAGCAACTAGTGACGCCGATCTCTGCTCCCTGTGATTGGAGCAGAGATCAGCATTCACTAGCTGACAGCCACGCCCCCCCACAGTAAAAAAAAACACCCCTAGGCCTACTTAACCCCTACACTGCCACCTTGTGGTTAACTCCTAAACTGCCAGTGTCATTTATACAGAAATCAATGCATTTAAATGCATTAATTGCTGTAAAAATGACAATGGTCCCAAAAATGTGTCAAAAATGTCCGATGTGTCCGCCATAATGTCGCAGTCACAAAAAAAAATCGCAGATCTCCGCCATTAATAATAAAAAAAAATTATTAATAAAAATGCTATAAAAACTATCCCCTATCTTGTAAACGCTATAACTTCTGCGCAAACCGACCAATAATCGCTTATTGCGATTTTTTTTACCAAAAATATGTAGAAGAATACGTATCGGCCTAAACTGAGGAAAAAAAATGTTTTTTTATATATTTTTGGGGGATATTTATTATAGCAAAAAATAAAAAATAATGCATTTTTTTTCAAAATTGTCGCTCTATTTTTGTTTATAGCGCAAAAAATAAAAACCGCAGGGGCGATCAAATACCACCAAAAGAAAGCTCTATTTGTGGGAAAAAAAGGACGTAAATTTTGTTTGGGAGCCACGTCGCACGACCGCGCAATTGTCAGTTAAAGCGACGCAGTGCCGAATCGCAAAAAGGGGCCTGGTCCTTTGGCTGCAAATTGGTCCGGTCTGAAAGTGGTTAAAGTACATCTAAAGCCATGTTTTTTGTTTGTTTGTTTTGGACAGAAGAAGTAATGGTTAGATCCTCTGTCATGTGTTTTGTCTGTGCCTGCTGACAAAATGTTACTTCCTGTCCCAAAGACAAAACAGAAAGTAACAGCGAAAGGTATCTTTAAAAATTCTTCTTCATTTTTTTTTTTTTTGTGATGCATTGGAAAAGTGAGCACAATTGAAAAAAAAAAAAAAAAACCTCATATTCATTTGTAAAAAAACGTTGCCATGCTTTGTAATATAAATAAAAAATGTATTATCATAATAATAAATTAGAAATGTTTAAATGAACATTAGGTGGTTTCAAATTTTTTTTCTGTTTTCTTAATTGCATAAATTCTTGTGTGTGCTGAAAATACTTTGTTTGGAACTACCACCATAGATGTCCATGTGGCTGCTATAGGGCATGGACCCGGTGAGGGGGTGCTGTCAAGTCCCCAGGGATGAGCGGTGGACACCTAGTCAATCCCCAATCAAACTTTCATCAAAGAAGACCCACAAAAGCAGTGAGAGCTCAGCTGATCACTAGTCTGGTTCACCCTGAACACCCTCTGGTTCGGTTCGCACCAGAACTCCCAATTTAAGGACGACAGAGTTCATTGTCGTTGAAGTGCATGAACCGCAAAATCTGTTCGTATCGTGCCCTGGACATGGAGGCAGAGAACACGGGCATATGGTACATTGGCTCAGTGGACCAATATGAACGCAACGTACCCATTTTAACTATGCCCATGATGAGGGAAAGGCCCAGAAAGATCTTAAATTCGGGGACCGTAATTGGTCTCCAATCTCTGGCAAGGGTGGACAACTGGGGATTAGCAGCGATGTGTTGACCAGCGTACAAATTGGTTTGGTCCACAATAGATCTATAGAGATCTTCGGTGAAAAACAGCGAAAAAAAAATCAAGTGACGTAAAATCAGCTGTTTCCACCTGAATACCGGGGTGGCCAGTGAATGGGGGAAGTACGGGTTCTGCAGAAGTGGTGGGCACCCAATCAGGATTGGCAAATTCTGCAGGAAGGGCACTATGGGCACGACGGGCCTGTCTTTGTCGTCTTCTTGGTGGCAGCGGGACACTACTTGTGCTTGCCACCTCGCCAGCTGAAACTGCACTTATGGGACTCGCCACGTCACCACGTGATACTGCAGTGCTGGTTTGACTACGTCCAGGGTGTACTAGGCCGCTGGTGCTTGCCTGTTCACCAGAAGGAATAGCGGCTCTAGTACGTCTCTGCCTCCTACGAGCGACCTGCGGTTCCTGCACCTCAACAACAGAAGAAGGAGTTTGGGGTCTGGTACGCCTGACCTTAGCAGGGACCACAACTCCGCCGTCAGAGCTATCTGTCATGGAGCCGCTGTCGTCTACTGGGTCGTATTCTGAGCCTGATTCTGACAGATGAGTGACCTCCTCTTCACTATCTGTCATGCTCAGAAACAAGTAGGCCTGTTCACTAGTGTACGTTTGACTTGCCATTTTGGGCTCTAAATTTAGTAGTACACTAGTGAGACTCACAGGAAAAAAAAAAGCTCCTGACTGTTAGCGACTGAATCAAAACGCTACCAAAAAACTGTAAGCGATCGCAGGGATCAGGCCTGACTCTGCGAACGCTGCAGTTATGTGTGCTTAGTGTTTTGTAAGTGACAGTGATCGATCGATACTGCACTTGGGTGGGCTGGGCGGAGGGGAAAACGCAGGTGCTAGCAGGTATCTGGGCTGATCCCGCTAACAATGCTTTTTTGGGAACCCTAAACAGCTGGGGACGCTAGTATAGATCTGATCAGATCAGATATCGATCTGTTCAGATTCTATACCACTAAGGGAGGTGTATGCTGCGTGCGTGGGTGTTTGCGGTACTGGCACTAACCCGCTGCCTGGGGCGACGCAGACCCTATTTGACTCTAAAACCTTACTTATATCACCCGCCGGGCGATCAGGGGGTTAAACCTTTATTAGGTAATAAACGGCGGGTGCCCTGAAACTATAAAAAATAAACTAACTGACCAGCGTCACCCGTAACAGTTATATGGTGATCACTGGTGAAAGGGTTAACTAGGGGGCACTCAGGGGGTTAAAACCTTTAGTAGGTAGTATATGGGGGGTCCCTGACCCTATAAAACGCTGCGGCAAACCTAAATACCTACCTCCCTAACTAGCGTCAACTGTGACACTAATACAGCGATCAAAAAAAACGATCGCTTAGTGACACTGGTGACGGGGGGTGATCACGGGGTTAAACCTCTATTGGGGGGGTTCCTAGACCTAAAGGGGGCTAAATCTAACTGCCCTAACAGTTATTAGGGTCACAATGCACCAATGCAGTTAACAGTAAAAAAAAAAAAAAAAACTGCTTTGGTGTCACTGTGACAGGGGGTGCAGGGGGGCAATCGGGGGGGGCTGGGGTGTGTAAAGTGTGCCTAGAATGTTCTACTGTTAGTGTAGTGTAGTGTAGTGTAGGTGTTGTGCAACTCACGTGTCTTCTCTCCTCGGCGTCGGTTCGAAAAGACCGCCACGAGGAGTGATGACCTCACTTCCCCTGGCTCTGTACACAATACAGAGCCAGGGGACTCAAACTTGAAAAATCGAAAGTCCCCATTTGTAAAGCTTATATGCAAGTTATTGGCCATAAAAAGTGTATGGGGGCCCGGGTACTGCCATATATCAATGCAAAAAGTTTTTTTTTAAAAGATCGTTTTTAAAGGAGCAGTGATTGTAATAATGCTTAAAGGAGAAATCCAGCCAAAGCTCATTTGGCTAGGCTTCTCCTATGGGTCACAGGAGTACAATTCGTTTTGCACTCCTGTGATCAGTTTTCAACAGAGAGCAGTCTCAAGTCCGCTCCCTGCTGACGTCACTGGAATCAGTCCAGACACTGCGTCATGACAAAGTCTAGATCTACCAGGTGCCTGGACTGATACCCATGGCGGCCTCTCCCCGCCCCTCCACAGCTTGGAGCTCCAGGGAGCATGGAGAAGCAAAGCGGAGAGCATGCTGATTGACAGTCAGCAGTTCTTCCTCTCGGGGATCAATTTACCACAACGGTAAATTGGTAGCACAAATATGCAGACTGGAACAGTCCCAACATCCATGACTGAAGACCATGAATAGACAGTGGCACAGGGATTAGTCTTTACTCACAGATCCCAAAGCAAGAAAGGTTTATAGGTCCCTTCCGCAGGAAAACAGGCCAGCAGCTAGTCCAGGAGTGCAACGGTGGCAAACAGCCCCCTAAAGCTTGCAAATCATTTCCCTCTCAGGGAAAGACCATCTGACCTGGGCTCCAGCCAATTTACCACCTCTCTGACCACACCTCCCTAGGGATGGGCCAGAGTTTGGCAAATATCCAGCTTAGGCTAAATTAGAATTTCCCACCCTAAGATTGGGAAAATTCTTCACAGAGACAGGGGAAACAATCAAATCCCCTGGCTGTAGAGTTGTGAACAGACCCAGGCAATCAATCTAAGCTCCTCTGATTACAGAGCAAGCCAAATACATTTGCCTAGTATCCTATCCATCCTTTTAGGGTGCTAGACTAGTAGGGATGAGCCAAACACCCCCGGGTTCGGTTCGCACCAGAACCTGCGAACGGACCTAAAGTTCGTGCGAACGTTAGAACCCTATTAGTTACAATGGACGCGAACGTTCAAAATCTAAAGTGCTAATTATAACGGCCAATATGCATGTTATTTTCATAAAACAGGTTTGGGGACCCGGGTCCTGCCCCAGGTGACATGTATCAATGCAAAAATAATTTTTAAAAATAGACGTTTTTTCGGGAGCAGTCATTTTAATGATGCATAAAGTGAAAAAAAAAGTGAAATATTCCTTTAAATATGGTATCTGGGGGGTGTCTAAAGTATGCATGTGAAGTGGCATGTGTTTCCCGTCTTTAGAACTGTCCCTGCACAAAATGACATTTGTAAAGGAAAAAAAGAAGCCATTTAAAACTGCTTGCGGCTTTAATGTCATGTCGCAGATGGCTGGATTAGATGACAACAGGGCAGAAGGGCAGATACAGGGTAAGGTGGTTTAGTGTGCTACTGCTGTGCTATACTCACACAGCACGCACACACACTAACTCCTGCAGATGGCTGGATTGGTAGAGATTAGAGAACAGCACTGAGAAGAATAAACTATCCCTGACTATTTTTCCTCTTTCCCTACACTATTCCCCACACAGAAATGAATCACAAGCTCATATAGTGTGTACACTGTACAGTACAGTCTGTCACTGTTCCTAAAGCCGGAACACACTACACAAGGTCGCCGGCGCGGCGGCCTTATATAGTGTGGGGTGTGTACTAAACCCCTCTCCTCGCCGCTGGCTCTATGATTGGCCAACTTGGGTCACAGTGCATGCTTGGCCAATCATCAGCCAGCAATGCGCTGCGACTGTCACAGTGCATTGTGGACTGTTCGCATCACACGAATTTGATGCAAACAGCCCTCAGAGTTCTGGTTTCGACAAGCGGACGAATGGCCAATGTTTGATTCGAACATGGGTTCGAATCGAACACCGGGCCCATCCCTATAGACTAATAATCCAAATAGCTGGAGGTAGAATTGTGACCTCTCTATTCAGTGTAAACATATATATATGGCAGGGGTGGATGGATGATAGAAGCTCATTCCGTATGCCATTCTGTAAATCACTTTATCACATTGCCTCTGCTTATATGCCATGCTGTATGTTCCCAATTCTGTAATGCCTCATTTTGTATGCCATGGTGTATGTTGCCTATTCCACACCATCTCTTTTTTAGTCATTATCAGTGGCGACTAGTGCTCAATATTGGGGGGGGGGGGGGATAGGATGACAAACAAACATGGCCCCCTTTACTCACACTACCCCCCCAGCACTCGCTTGATCGATCGGGAAGGCAGTGATTCACTCGCGCTACCCCCCTATCTAAGGATTGGGACGGAAGCAATCCATGGCCTTTCCTTATGTTGCGGTAGAGGTGCGGGGAGGAGGATGATGACGAGGTGATGGTGTTGGTGCACTGCTGAATGCGGGGTAGGGCTCCTGGAAGAGTCTGTTGCTGCCCCTCCACCTGCTGCTAAAAGACAAAAACAACATTCCATAGCTCAACTCACCAACCAGTCTGCTGACCAACCAGATTAATCTGTCCAACAGTCTGAGTTAAAAACAGGGGTTTAGTTAGCACGCATTTGCAAACTGCTGCTCCTTGCAGCTTGCGGAGGGAAAAAAACACATTGAAATCCATGCGTCCAGCACCCTGCATGGAGATTAGGGGCTGGGTGCATGGATTGGGGGGTGCTCCTGCGCCTCTAATGAGCATGCCGCCACGAGTCATTATGTTAAGTTAATAAGAGGGTCACATTAAAGTATAAGTGTCCCTTTTTAAACAATGTGCATGTATCCTTCTTCTCTAGCTCCCTGGCTGAATAAGACCCAATGGTCCTTGTCCAATGATCTGTACTTATGTCAGTATCACAGGCGTATCCTCTTCAGCCATTTGTCATCTGCTGAGGTAATTAGGATGTTTTACAATGTTGTTTTTTTTTTTTTTTTTTGCTATAGGTCCCTGTGATTTCTAATTGTGCCCCTGATTTTAAGTAATGACAAAGTTATTGCTGAATCAATAGATCCATAGCAGAAATGTAGAATGTAGAAAGAAGGAAATTGGTAATTTGATATGTAAATCAATTTAGCTGAAATCACTCCGCTCATCCCTACCTGTGAGACTATATACCTGAATAAATGTAAGCAATAACAACTGGGTTACCAAAACACATTCAGGAAGTCGCTATCTGTAATATTACATTTGGTACACAAAAGGTGGACTGGGAGGCAAGGACGCATCTTTTATTTAGGTAGTATGAATCATTTTATGCTGAAAGTCATTAGCTGTAACATTGCAATGTCTACAAAAAAAATGTAAGGTTTTAGCACAAAGAGAAAGGAAAATCATTTTAGTTTTACAATTGTAACCAGACAAGTAGGTGACGTCAATCTTCTAATCAACATATTTCAGTTACTGTTCTGCCCCACTTTAATGTAATTTTACTGTATTGTATTGAACTGCAGCAGGTTAATATTGTTTTGTAGTATGCTGACATCTAGTGGCGGTTTTGGGCCACTACAACTTGGTTTCTTTTGGTTTTTCCCTCTGTCCTCCCCTTCTGTATAGTGCTTGTTAGTTGAGTCTTAGCTAGACCCTCCCTGTTTCATCCATGTTTCTTCAGTCAGTGTTAGTATATTGAAGAGACAAGGCCTAGGAAAGTCATTGGGGATGATTTACTAAAACTGGAGAGTGCAAAATCTGCTACAGCTGTGCATGGTAACCAATACGCTTCTAACTTCAGCTTGTACAATTACTGTATATACTTGAGTATAAGCCGATTTTTTCAGCCCAATTTTTTGGCTGAAAAAACCTGCCTCGGCTTATACTCGAGTCAGTGAAAAAAAGTCTGAAATGTAGGAGAAAAAGGGGCGGGGCCGTGCCGCTGGGTGATGCTCGTGAATCAGTCCGGTGCCCCTGTGAGTTTCCCCTCCCTCCCATGCTGTGTCAGATTGCTGTGTAGTGCCGTGCATGTCCCGCCTCCTCTTGTGACAGACGGAACGGTGATCCAATGCTAGGAATCACTGTGCCGTGTGTCATAGGAGGCAGGACATCGCTGGCTGCATGGTGATCTGACACAGTGGGACATCGCTGGATGCACGGCGATCTGACACAGCGGGACATCGCTGGCTGCATGGCGATCTGACACAGCAGGACATCGCTGGCTGCATGGCGATCTGACACAGCGGGACATCGCTGGCTGCATGGCGATCTGACACAGCGGGACATTGCTGGCTGAACACCGATCTGACACAGTGGGACATTGCTGGCTGCACGCCGATCTGACACAGCGGGACATCGCTTGCTGCACGGCAATCTGACACAGCGACATTGATCTCACACAGTTCCTGGTAAGAAAATAATAAAGCTTTGCACAATGCTTCTAAATGCACCACCTAACCTATAGGCCAGCAGATCTCTTCAAGTAAAACATAGTTTTATACTAACTCTCTGGGTAATATAGGTATCTGGGACTTCCTTACTTTGGACCAAGCTGCATTTGTATACAGGCCACACACTGTAAGCAGTATCCTGCAGTGTCATGATTTCAGGGGTCAGTAGAATCTCCCTTGTTTGATTACCAAATATTCTCCTCTTGTGATAGACGGCACAGTGCTAGGAATCATATTTTTTTTTTTGAAATTTACCGGTAGCTGTTGCATTTCCCACCCTAGGCTTATACTCGAGTCAATACGTTTTTCTATTTTTTTGGGGTAAAATTAGGCGCCTCGGCTTATATTCGGGTCAACCTATACTCGAGTATATACGGTAATCTTTGACAAAAAAAAAAAAATATTGGTTTCTCTGTAGAACTGCAGCAGATTTTGTACTCTCCAGTTTTGGTAAATTAACCCCATAGTCTTCTTATACTTCATAGGACTGGAAAAACATTCTTTTTACTGCAATCAGCTGAAATAAAATTGCATTGGATTCAATTTCTGTGTCTTATTGAAGAGTTAAGCTGCCTGTGGATGGTGCTAAGTCAGCAGGTGACCATACGTCCAGATAGATTGGTTCTAGGAGGTATGTCAATGCATAAAGCGACATTTAAATCAGAACAGTGACAGCCTTACTTCTTGTTGTGCCTGTTATCAATATAAAAGGGGAAAAAAATCCCCAAAAAAGTGTTGGCTTTTGAAATTCTTTTATGTTTTAGGAAAAGTATCCTAAGATCTTGGAACTGTAGTTCACAGAGTTGTTAAAAGTACAGCATTGAAGTATGGAGGAAAGGTATTGAATGCATGGGAAGGAACACAAGAACATGCCATCTAAGGCACAGGCGTCAAACACAAGGCCTGTGGGCCGAATCCAGCCCTCCAGGCCATTTCATGTGGCCCTCACACCTCTCCTGCAGCTGCAGGAGAGCTTCAGCCCTCCACTGGTCCTCCTCCAGACCCCTACTTTCTGCTTTCAAGCTATTTCAAGCAATGCATCCAGCTTCTTCCCAGCAGCAGCATAAGGAAAGGGGGTGCACTGTGATGTTAAGGAGAGTAGGGGACTCAACTTCTGATGGTGGGGTGGCTCTTGACATCTAATGTAAGGGGAGGGGATGCACTGGACATCTAATCTTACAGATACAACCGGCCCTTTTGAGGACAATCATAATGCTGATGCGGCCCACGATGGCTAATAATTGCATAGCAGTATCCTATAAATGCACCCCAGAAAGATGGTATTGGCTTTCTAGGCTGTATTTAGTAAGAAAACCCCAGTTGCTGCATTTACCATTACGGAAATTCATGTCAGCGCTTTTTGAATTAAACTTTTTTCTTTTCCCAAGAACAATTTAATAAAAAGCCACAAAAAATAAGAACATCGTTCCTGTACAGGACATGAAAGAAGAAACAACTTGCATGTTTTTCCTGTTCATAAGTTGCCTTTTTATTACAGCTTTAGACATTTTCTCAAGAGGCCGAAAACATCAAACATAAAACAAGTAGAAAATAGGAGTCGGCATCATGATTTTTCCATTAAAACCAGTCCTGCATGGTCTTTTTTCTCCCCCAATTTCACAATGGCTTTCTCTGTTCCTAGCAGAGCAACACAAAAATATTTTCTCTATGATTTTCTTATAATTTAGAACCTAAATATCCTTTTCAGAAGAAGTTTAGTCAGATTGAAACTAACAGAATGCTTATTAAGGAAAATGTGCAGACAGCTGTCATAGGAATAAAAATGTTTTGCCTATCAGAGTAAAAAAAAAAAAAAATGAAATATCTTGTCTATAAAAACGTAAGCTAAAGTGTATATCTTTCTGGAATCAAAGATATACCAGCAGCTAACAATACTGTTTTCCGGTATTTCCTCTTACTACACTCAGATGAGAGAGAGTCACTTATTTTTCATTGTTGAGGTATGCAATACTATCTAGCCACTCTGGAGCATTTTGAACTGTCTAAGGTTAAACTACATTCACAGCATTAAAGCGGATATAAAGTCTAAAATTATAAACATGTTATACTTACCTGTTCCGTCCAATGTTATTGCACAGAGCAGCTCCAAACCCCCCTCTTCTGGGGTCCCCTGCAGGTCTTCTGCCTCTCTGTCCTGTCAGGAGAGAGAGAGACCAGTGCCACCGCAGGACTCATACTTATATCTATAGGGTGGGGGCAGAAGGGAATCCATTAAGGTGAAAAAAGCCTTACCTTTACAACTACTTTAAGGTAAAAATGCCCCCCACCCCCAGTACTTGTATTACCCCCAGTCCAAAAGCACTTACCTGGTGTCCTTCCCACAACCTACTGGGCATTGTGTGTGTTGATAGACATATATGGGGGACATGGCTGTTGGAATGAACAGCTAAGCAAAAATACAAACATTCAAAGAAGCAGACTATATGATGACTATATACAAAAAAAATGGTTTTAGTATCACTTTAGAGCTGTCTCAGAGAGCTTAAAGCAACAACACATTATTTTATGCAAATTACATTTTCTATTTGAGAGAGAATACCTGTCAAATGTTTCTATAAATATACAGCTAATAGAAAAAAATGGAAGATTTTCATGGATTACTGGTGTAAGGGGTTCAAGTTTAGAGCTTTAAGGACATAACCACTTGCTTTTCCTTCGTTTAAGGGCTAGTTTTGCCCATTTTTATTCAAAAGGAAGTTTAGCAAATACAGTAGATTCCCTCGCAGGGGTATTCAGCATTCCAGTTCTGCTATAGAAATAAACAACATTAAGCCCGCTTGGCTAATAACTGCAGCTCTCCTGCTCAGGTCTTACGCTTTAGGCCTTGGTCCGTTTTCTCCACAGACCGGACGCTCAGCAACTTCGTGCTTATCGCTAGCAGCCTCGCGCTACACTGGCTCCCACCTGTCGTCTAGCTGGAGCCCTCCTGACTCCTGGGCCAGACTTCCTATCTGCCGGGGTGGAGCTCAGAACCATGGTCAGGTTGTTATTAAAAGCCCAACACACACTTGACCAATTAGTATGCTGGCTTCTCAAAATCAGGACCCAGGACTGGAGATTTCATCCCATCCAGATCTCTAAGAAATCCCCGGGTTCAAGGTCCCAAAGTGGACTCTTCTAAGAAATGAGAAAACTGAAAAGCCAGTTTCCTCCCAAACACGCAAATCCCCTGGAGCCCCTCAACCTGCCGGGTTGAGATTCCTGCATCATTACTCTGGTGGGGTACCACACTCTCCCACTGGCTAGATGTATAATGGCAATTGGGAGTTTTAGGTGCCCTAACCAGGACCATGGCAAAGCAAAGGCATTGGGTGCCGTGCTGTGGGGGGCACACAAATGAGGTAGGAGCCTCTCAAGCCTCTTCCTAGCCATCTGCTGCACTGTGCAGGACTGACCTTTCGAACTGATAGCTCAGTAACAGGACCACATGTGGAATGCACGCCGAACAACCCTGGAACTGCAGGAGTTTTTTGTATTTCATTACATGAGTTGGGGTGTTGTAGCTCCAACCTACTATTTTAGCCAGACATTTAAAAAAAAAAAAATATCACGCTATGAGGCTCATCCTTTCATATGTATGTGGATGCCCGCTACTGAGGAATTCTAACCTGTACCAGTACCACGCCTGTTACCCCTGCAGGGGTGAGGCGCTCTGGTGAGTGAAAACATAAGAGGGGGAAGTAAACGAAGGAGGGGAGCACTGAAGAGTCACTTTTATTGTTGCCTTTTTTGCACGGATTTTCACCTACTGACTGTGGTTGCTTTTTATATTCATATAATTTTTTTGGATGCTGCAATATTTTGGACAAATATTTATCTATTAATTTTCCATTTATTTATTATCATATATAACCACTGTTATCTTTTTTTGCTGCTACAATAGTATACACTTATATATATTGTTTTATATATTTTTTTTTTATGCATGAATTTTTGTGGAATTTTTTGAGATTATTTTTATTTTTTTTCCTGCAATTGATCACTTTGCATTGGCACTTTTCACTTCAATATTTTTTACTTTACATGCGTATTGCACTTTACTTTGCACTTTATATTTATTGCTGTTTCACCATTTATACACGTATTTTTTGTAGTGTTTAGATTACATATACATTTCCCCGGTGCGTATGCACTGCTCTCATGCTGTGTGCCCACCACCAGTCTCTGCTGCCTCTTGCCTCTAAGGCCAACCTACACAACGGTAAGGTCAACCAAAGCTGTCCCAGACATCAGGGTGTATAATGCTGAAACAATCCTCCAAACGGTACAAGAGACTCTCTGTCTAAACAATGCCTCAGGAAATGTTTCACTCAGCAGACAAAATAAAGCAAAAAGCCCTCCATAGTGTAGTATATTCTCATAAAACAAGTTATTAAGCAAAAGATAAAATTGCACTCACAAACACAGTGCACTGTAAGATCCAGTGCACAGGATGTAATCACCTTTTTCAAATACATGTACATTGCCCCCTTAAGCATGGGCATCTGGAGAGGCTATGTCAAGATGTGTGGTCCACAATTTTCAGGCGTGATGATATCACATGGCTTCCGCCTATGGCGCATTTCGTCATGTTATACTATGATTTCTTAGAAATTCACCTTCCTTCTTCTACTACAGCACACAGGCTGCACGGAGAACACAGCTTGGAACTGCAACAAAACTGTGACCTGGCCAAGATAATGGAAATGGTATATGGGAATTGAATAAGAAGTTTTTGGAATACAAAGAAATACCAATGTGCTGGATGGAACATTGAACATGTGATATAAGACTAGCAAATTTTGGCAATCATTTTTATGTGAGGCAAAATTATCCGGATCGTGTAACTCACATGGGGTAATAGAGGAGCACTTTGGGTGGTTGAGACACAGCAGCGTGAGCCATTGGCTAGACACACAGAGGCGGCTCAGGAGCGAACACACATGAATGCGCCCAGAGCAAGCAGCTTGCTCTAGGGCACTCAGCAGGGGGAACCTTTAGTATTGCTTTAAGCCTTTAATAAATATTTAACACACTACTATAGAACATTTCATCATCACTACTTATTTTATGGGACTGTTTGGCACTTATTATAGTTTAGAAACACTTAATATCCAGCGCCTCTCAAATCTATTGATTTCTTGTTTTACACATTTGTTTTTGATGTTGTTGCGCTGCACTTTTTTGTTAGTAACACATTAAGGCTGGATTAACTTTTGCAAACTTTTGAAGTGCATTAATGCATGCTGAGTAACACATTAAGGTGCATTATGTTAAAGAAGCCCATGTATTATGACTGATTGCTGCTAATGCATCATGACCCTTTTTTAGCAATGCAAATCAAACATTATGCGCTTTGTAGTGCTCTGTGCTATGTTGCCCTCTATTGTACTGTACATTTGGGTGCCATTCATTGTGACGGCAGCCCATTCATTATGGCTTATTGCTGCTCCTGCGCAGAAATAGATAAAAAAAAAAAAGCACCTGACCCTTTTTAGCAATGCAACACACATGTTATGTGCGTTGTGGTGCTCTGCAGTGTGTTGCCCTCTATTGTAAAGTGAATTAAGGTGCCATTGGCAATGAATGGCAAAACAAATGGCACCACAGCATCCTGCACATAATGTAGGTTCATTGTTGCAGTAAAAAGCTTGAATCACTGCAGGTACTGGATTGTCCAAATAGACCCTGGCTAATGTATGTCCTGTTTGTTGTGGTGCAGCAAGCCACATTGCACAAAAATTGCATTGTGGTGTGATGCACTGCTACAAAAGGGTCATGTGGATTTTGATCTGTTGTGGTGAAATAGCAGCCAATTAATCAGGAATGGGCTGCCTTAACATAATGCATGTGTGGGCGAGGCCTACTCACTTTGTATGTGGGGGTACCTTTCTTGAATACGAGCTTACTAACAATTCCCCTCGACCAGGTGGGGCTACATTCATGTGAAAGTCATCTTTAAGGCAGAACCCCGGATTAGAAGTGAGCTGTACACTAGCCGTAAAGCAACATGCAGGTTCCTTCTTTAACACAGTCTGTCCCATTTTGCTGCACACTTGCCTTGCAAAATGTAGCATTTAGAGGGGGACACTATGTGCATTAAGCGTGGACCACATGCGTAGACTTAGTTAACTTCTTTAGCTCTCCCATTCCACGTGGCTAGGTTCATGCGCTCAGTCATAGGGTCATAGGGTTCAGTCTTGATTGCTTTTGGGGACCCGACTGCTAGGGATGGAGTCAGAGCACCGACTCCCTCGCTACCCACTTTGTGCTATCTGGCTGCTATTACATTCCCATTAGTCCATGGTTACCCGTAGCAACCCTTGAGCAGAGCCATCCCCTTATTTACTTACACCACAAGGTGGAGGACAGTGCCCAGTAAATGCCTGGGAAAGAGAACAGGAAGATTGAGGGAACCTTCCTGAACAAGGACTTTACCTCTTAAGTAATTATTTAAAGGGGTGCATAGAGGTAAATGGCATATCCAGAAGAACTGGACCTGTAAAGCATACATGGTGTGAGGTGTAAGGAACAGAAGGCCACCACAAAGGGTTAACTCAGCAAAGGAGTTAGCAGGAGAAATGTGGTTGCTAGGGGTAACCATGGACTGATGGGAGTGTAATAGCAGCCAGACAGCGCAAAGTGGTACCTGAACAACAGATTCCAACCTTCGGGCCTTCTTCTTGCTTTCCAGCAGGGCCTCCTCTTCTCTAATGATCTTCATTAGTTCAGAGTAAGTGAAAGTGTCACTCAAACCCTGGGCTCGAAGTTGTAGCACAATAGGATCCAGCGACTGGGCTCCTCTTTGCATCTGTCGTATGAGGGCCCTACTAGCAGCTTTGGCTTCCCTTCCACCCTTCATTATGACTTGGTGCAGAATTTGATCTAGCTGCATGACATAGGCTGATAGCGTTTCACCCTCCATTTGGTAATGGTTAAAGAGATAGATTAACTCTGCACCATATTCAATTCTTCCGTAGACCTCACGATGTGCTCCCAAACACTCGGAAGCAGTGTAGCTGGGCTTATCTCACTTCAGATTCCTAATCAGATCCAAAGCTGGGGCCCGCAGACTTTCAACCACTCTCTGCCTCTTTACTATGTTGGCCACTTCCCACTCTTCAGCCGCTCGGACAGCTTGATCAATCCAGATGTCGAAATTATCCTCTCCTGAGGGTGTGGGAACTTTCCCTGAGAAGAACTGTAGCTTGCGATAACAGCAATCGGTCAGCATTGCTGGCTTCTTAAGGAGCCCTTTGACCAGTTTCCCAAACTCGGCTACTAGGGGGAAAAGAGATCTTCAGAGGATGTAGTTGGCATGGAGGTGGTAGCCTCTGGATCTGGTTTGATATGCCCTAAGCTCTCTGGGTTGGAATTCGATCCTTCTGGATGGATTAGCAAGGCGTTGACATTTGTTGTTAATTGGAAGATAATCCCTTGCAAGGCATCAGGAACTCCCTTCTTCCACTCCGTCGGGACATAGGTACAATTGGAGCTAGGATCTGCCTTCACATCTAAGATGCATACTCTTTGGCCTAGATCTAAGGTATCTAGTGCTTGACAGACACGATCCTCAGTCCAATCACCACCAGGAACATCTATCACTACACACAGCTTCACTTGGCCGTTTTCTTTTCCTCACCACTCTTTAGGGGTGCTGTCTTGAGGAGTTGATTGCTGAGTAAAGGTATCCCGGACGAGCCCCCACGTGTAGAGCTTCCCCAAGGAGCAGCCGCTTGAGTATATTTGGTTCTGTGTTCAGCTTCTCAACCCCAAGAACAGTCCCAGCCCCCCTTGCACACCTGGCAATAATGTTAGTTCAACACCACCAATGAAAGAATCAAGTTGTAGCAAAACACAGAAACAGTCTTTACTGTGACATTTCTTTGAAATGGTAACAAACAGTAGCAGTATATTTGAATAGTAGGCAGGTATATCTCAAGTAAATTAACTGTATAGTAATGACTGAGAACCAAGAGCAATAAAACTCATTGGTACTGTTAGGCTGCTTTCAGGGGATTCTTCAACAGCAAATAACCCAGAGAGCAGAGGTAAACAATGATAAATCACAAGATGTCAAACTCTGTAACAGAGGTCTGGTCTTCTCCCTCACCTTGTAGTGTCTCCCTGACTCCAGGCAGACAAGATGGTATCCTTACTTCTCTCCCCAGAGCATGCTGGACAACATGGTCCTTTTTCCATAGAGGGCTCTGAGACTGCTTGTATTGGGAATACATGTCCCAAGATGCCTTGCTCCAGTCCTGCTGGCTCTCCATTGGTTAGCTCCCTCATCTAATGAGGAAGCATGGGAGGGAACAGGACGGGTGGCCGGATCCCTGTGAGTGGCGCTCGATGCGCTATATCGAGAAGAGGAGAGGGAGGGGGAGAAATCCTCTGCAGAAGCTGACAGGCTCTGCTCTCCCTGAGGGCCTATGTATCCGGCCCGCTGGGCACCCGTTACATATATAATATACACTATATTACCAAACGTATTGGGACACCTGCCTTTACACGCACGCACATGAACTTTAATGGCATCCCAGTCTTAGTTTGTAGGGTTCAATATTGAGTTGGCCCACCCCTTGCAGCTATAACAGCCTCAGCTCTTCTGGGAAGGCTGTCTACAAGGTTTAGGTGGGTGTCTATGGGAATGTTTGACCATTCTTCCAGAAATGCATTTGTGAGGTCAGGCACTGATGTGGATGAGAAGGCCTGGCTCGAAGTCTCCATTCTAATTCGTCCCAAAAGTGTTCTATTGAGTTGAGGTCAGGACTATGTGCAGGTCAGTCAAGTTTAACTACCCCAAACTCACTCATCCATGTCTTTATGGCCCTTGTTTGTGCACTGGCGCCCAGTCAAGTTGGAACAGGAAGGGGTCATCCCCAAACTGTTCACACAAAGTTGGGAGCATGAAATTGTCCAAAATGTCTTGGAATGCTGACGCCTTTAGAGTTCCCTTCACTGGAACTAAGGAGTCAAGCCCAACCCCTGAAAAATAACCCCACACCATAATCCCCCCTCCACCAAATGATTTGGACCAGTGCACAAAGCAAGGTCCATAAAGACATGGATGAGCCTTTTGAGACTTTTGGACAGAATTCCCAGAAGAGTTGAAGCTGTTATAGCTGCAAAGGGTGGGCCATCTCAATATTGAACCCTACAGACTAAGACTGGGATGCCATTAAAGTGTATGTGCATGTAAAGGCAGACGCCCCAATATTTTTGGTAATATAGTGTATATAAAAGTCAAATATTAGTCAAGTGCTTCTTCGCTATTGGTTTTTGCCTTTAAAGGATAAATTCACCTTTCATAACATGTTACATCCATATTCGGGGGGGAACATGTAACATGTAACATGTTTAATTAATGCACCGTCCCCTGCAACTCCAGTTCCCCCGCTGTGCCAGCTAGTGGGGGGATCTTCTCCACCCGCTAGCTGTCAAAAAAAACAAAAAACATCAGCTTCCTTGTACGGAGTATGAGCAAGCCTATACGCTGATCGCCGTTGCAATGCTTTACATGCTCCTGCAACAAAAAATAATAAATGCAAATTTTTTTACCTGCAAAAAAAAAATGTGAATTTATAATTTTTTCTGAAAAGGTGAACTTATGCTTTAATATTGTGACATGCTTTATGCACTAAAAAATATGTTTTTTGTGGAGATTTTTTTATGATTTACTGATCATTGATTATTGCACTTTGGTATGTATTACATTTGTAATCAGGAGCACTTTACTACTTTTTGACTTTTTGGTGTGACGACTATTTAGGGTTTAGTTAAAAGTATGCATTGTCAGCTGCCTATAATATAGAGGTGTGTGGCTTTCCTAATCATGTCCATCAATTAAATTTACCACAGGTGGACTCCAATCAAGGTATAGACACATCTCAGCAATGGCCAAAAGATATGAGAGACACCCTGAGCTACATTTCAAGTGTTGTTGCAAAGGGTCTGAATACTTATGCCAGTGTGATATGTCAGTTTTTCCTTTTTAATAAATTCACAGACATTTCTAAAATTCTGTTTTCACTTTGTCATTATGGGGTACTGAGTGTAGTTTAATAAGAAAAAATATGGATTAAAAAAACTGTATCAGAAGCAGAACAGAACAAAATTGAAAAAAGTCAAGAGGGTCTGAACACATTATGAATGCATTATATATACTGTACAGGGCCGGACTGGGCATAAAAACCAGCCCTGGAAATAATTTCATAGCAGCCCCAGTGGTGTAGAAGGGTTGTCATTTAGCACTCCGAGTCCCTTCAGCTCGTACAGTATATTTAGCATAAGGTAGCTGTATGGTACCTCTTAGGATGTACCATACTTTCTTTGTTCTCCTTTCTTTCCCTTTTATCTCTCTCTATCCTAATGTCTCTTTTTCCCCCCCATATATCGCTCTCTATCCATCTGTCATGTTCTTTCTCACCAGCTTTCTTTGTTCCTCCCCCTTTTTTTATTCCTTCTCCTCTATATCCACACATACACACTGTATGTATTTACACCTATATGTATGTTGCACCCAATGAATTGTCTTTTGGGGGAGGGTGTATTCCAATGTGAAATGTGCCTTGGCCATAGCGCCCACCATAAAGAATTCTCCCGCTTTACTGGTCCAGGACTGGGGGCTGTAATATACTTCTGCTGTGGCAGATGGGGAAGTGTGTACAGTGTGTGTGTCATGTGTGTGTCCTCTCCTGCAGGGATTGCAGACACATTACAGGAGATGGTCAGAGACTGCAGCCATAGTACAGGAGAGGGTCAGAGACTGCAGCCATAGTACGGGAGAGGGTCAGAGACTGCAGCCATAGTACGGGAGAGGGTCAGAGACTGCAGCCATAGTACAGGAGATGGTCAGAGACTGCAGCCATAGTACAGGAGAGGGTCAGAGACTGCAGCCATAGTACGGGAGAGGGCCAGAGACTGCAGCCATAGTACGGGAGAGGGTCAGAGACTGCAGCCATAGTACGGGAGAGGGTCAGAGACTGCAGCCATAGTACAGGAGAGGGTCACAGACTGCAGCCATAGTACAGGAGAGGGTCACAGACTGCAGCCATAGTACAGGAGAGGGTCAGAGACTGCAGCCATAGTACAGGAGAGGGTCAGAGACTGCAGCCATAGTACAGGAGAGGGTCAGAGACTGCAGCCATAGTACAGGAGAGGGTCAGAGACTGCAGCCATAGTACGGGAGAGGGTCAGAGACTGCAGCCATAGTACGGGAGAGGGTCAGAGATTGCAGCCATAGTACGGGAGAGGGTCAGAGACTGCAGCCATAGTACGGGAGTTGGTCAGAGACTGCAGCCATAGTACGGGAGT
This sequence comes from Lithobates sylvaticus, assembly GCA_028564925.1. Classification (NCBI taxonomy): domain Eukaryota; kingdom Metazoa; phylum Chordata; class Amphibia; order Anura; family Ranidae; genus Lithobates; species Lithobates sylvaticus. The sequence continues at coordinate 98,602,839 of CM053038.1, forward strand.
TGGTCAGAGACTGCAGCCATAGTACGGGAGTTGGTCAGAGACTGCAGCCATAGTACGGGAGTTGGTCAGAGACTGCAGCCATAGTACGGGAGTTGGTCAGAGACTGCAGCCATAGTACGGGAGTTGGTCAGAGACTGCAGCCATAGTACGGGAGTTGGTCAGAGACTGCAGCCATAGTACGGGAGTTGGTCAGAGACTGCAGCCATAGTACGGGAGTTGGTCAGAGACTGCAGCCATAGTACGGGAGTTGGTCAGAGACTGCAGCCATAGTACGGGAGTTGGTCAGAGACTGCAGCCATAGTACGGGAGTTGGTCAGAGACTGCAGCCATAGTACGGGAGTTGGTCAGAGACTGCAGCCATAGTACGGGAGAGGGTCAGAGACTGCAGCCATAGTACAGGAGAGGGTCAGAGACTGCAGACATACTTCAGGAGAGGGTCAGAGACTGCAGCCATAGTACGGGAGAGGGTCAGAGACTGCAGCCATAGTACAGGAGAGGGTCAGAGACTGCAGCCATAGTACAGGAGAGGGTCAGAGACTGCAGCCATAGTACAGGAGAGGGTCAGAGACTGCAGCCATAGTACAGGAGAGGGTCAGATACTGCAGCCATAGTACAGGAGAGGGTCAGAGACTGCAGCCATAGTACAGGAGAGGGTCAGAGACTGCAGACATACTTCAGGAGAGGGTCAGAGACTGCAGCCATAGTACAGGAGAGGGTCAGAGACTGCAGCCATAGTACAGGAGAGGGTCAGAGACTGCAGCCATAGTACAGGAGAGGGTCAGAGACTGCAGCCACAGTACAGGAGAGGGTCAGAGACTGCAGCCATAGTACAGGAGAGGGTCAGAGACTGCAGCCATAGTACAGGAGAGGGTCAGAGACTGCAGCCATAGTACAGGAGAGGGTCAGAGACTGCAGCCATAGTACAGGAGAGGGTCAGAGACTGCAGCCATAGTACAGGAGAGGGTCAGAGACTGCAGCCATAGTACAGGAGAGGGTCAGAGACTGCAGCCATAGTACAGGAGAGGGTCAGAGACTGCAGCCATAGTACAGGAGAGGGTCAGAGACTGCAGCCATAGTACAGGATATGGTCAGAGACTGCAGCCATAGTACAGGAGAGGGTCAGAGACTGCAGACATACTTCAGGAGAGGGTCAGAGACTGCAGACATACTTCAGGAGAGGGTCAGAGACTGCAGCCATAGTACAGGAGAGGGTCAGAGACTGCAGCCATAGTACAGGATATGGTCAGAGACTGCAGCCATAGTACAGGAGAGGGTCAGAGACTGCAGACATACTTCAGGAGAGGGTCAGAGACTGCAGACATACTTCAGGAGAGGGTCAGAGACTGCAGACATACTACAGGAGAGGGTCAGAGACTGCAGCCATAGTACAGGAGAGGGTCAGAGACTGCAGCCATAGTACAGGAGAGGGTCAGAGACTGCAGACATACTTCAGGAGAGGGTCAGAGACTGCAGACATACTACAGGAGAGGGTCAGAGACTGCAGACATACTACAGGAGAGGGTCAGAGACTGCAGACATACTACAGGAGAGGGTCAGAGACTGCAGGAGAAGGTCAGAGACTGCAGACATGATACAGGAGACGGTTAGGGATTGCAGACATGATTGATTCAGGAGACTACATTTAAAGCTGAACTCAGTGTATAGGTATATAGTATCGCAGGGTTGCTCCACTCTATTTAAACCATCTCTGCGAAATCAAGTCAGCCTTTTCCCTTTGAAAGTACAGCCAAGTGACAGAACACAGCTTCACATCCCATTTCCAAAATACAAATTTTTTTGCAAACACTAAACTGCTCAGACATGTACGCAGCAGAAGCGCAGCGTAGGCACAGTACACACATGACAGGGTGCAAGGAACTGTAGCGGGGAAAGGGTTAAGGATTTGTTTTCCTTAAGGAAAGTTGTTACTGCACTTACCTTATTGGACGGGTGTTGAAGGGGTGGAGCAGTATATAGGTTTGCTGGTTCAGGGTGGAGTCACCAGTTCGTCTAGGGGTCAGCAGGAGATAGGGAATTTCCCGGTGGAGCTGGTACGAGGCCTGGGGAAAAAAATAGCAGGACACCATGAGCGGGTTGGAACACCTTTGGGAGCAACTCAGGGCAGCGGCAGACGCCCATGGAGCAGACTGGTTGCAGAGCCAGGTAACGGCCACTTTACAGGGGGCCAGCCAGGGGCCGGTTGCTAGGCGACCGGCCTCCACGCGTGCTAGGAGGGCTATCCCCCCGGAGCGCTTAAGCCCAGAGTATATCCCCCCCAGGTCCCAGCGCAGAGTCAGGAGCCCCAGCAGAGTTAGGTCGGGCCCCCCGGCAAAACAACATGCCAGCCGGGCTCAGAGGGGAAGGGGGAGGACCAGCAATAGACAGAGCCCGAGGGGGAGCGGTGGGTTACAGGCCACCAGTCGCCCCAGCGTGGAGGTGAGGGCAGAGATCCACCAGGTTGCACCCCCTGGCGATGCTCCGGTCGGGGGGGCAACCCGACGGGGGAGTACCAGAACCGTGAGCGCCGGCCCTACCTGCACAACGGCCGGCGGCTCACCTCGTGGCGGCGCCATCTTGGCGGTGGGAGGAGCTGAGGGGACAGAACACAGAACAGCAGTGTCTGAACGGCGGTCGGGAGGCCCCGCCTCCAGGATCGGCCTGGGTCCTGGGAGGGCTGGCCGAGCAGATGCCTGCGCGCTGGCCGCTCAGGCGGCGCAGGCTGATGACGTCAGCGAGGGAGCCGGAAGCAGCGAGGGAGAAAGCCCTCTGGAATACACCAGCTTCCCTGCCCTGCCGAACTCTGCAGTTTCAAGCCCACAGCGCAGCAGGAGGGAAGAGAGAGCCAGCGCTTCTGCATCCAGGGCATCATCCCACAGGAGGGAGGAGCGGTCCAGGGGGTCAGCTTCTAGGCCAGCCGCCCGCAGGATGGAAGACCGAAGGCCACAGCGTGGGGTGGAAGAGGACAACAGCAGCCAAGAAGAGGGAGAGCTGTCGGAGGACTCGCAAGTGGCGACGAGGGTGTCCGGACAGGCGGCTGGAGGTTCCTTGTGCCTGCGTCAGCCCGGTAAGTCTGATTCTTTTCTGCACCCACATTCTCAGGGGGGCCAGGGCAGACAGGGGGGGGGGGATAGGCAGGACACACCGGGGGGGGGGGATTTGTGGGACACACTGCGGGATTTGCTGCGTCGCTTGGAGGGCAGCGCTGCGCAACCTCTGACGCGGGTCAGCCCCTGGATGCCCCCATCCGGGGGCCTGATCGGGGTGGCGGGGGGCAATCCGGCCAATCCACCAGGGCCTGCGGCTTCCATGTCGGCGGAGACGCAAACGGAAAAAGACGTCGGGGGCACAGCGGCGAGGGACACAGCAAAGGACCAGGAAGCGGAAAAGGTACGCTTGGCAGACGCCGCCCGTTGCGAGGTGTACGTGTGCTTCGAGGGACCGTTAGGTGCACATTTGAAAAAGGAAGTGCGGGAGAGGATATGGAAGGATGAGTATATTGAAATTTTTTCGCTGCTCCCGCTAGAGAAATTCAATTTAGACAGGGTGAAGCCGGATGAGAGCAAGAAGGATGAGGAAGAGAAGCGCAGATACAGGCTGATTCCCTGCACGTTCGCGAATTGGTTACAAGCGTTTGCGATATTTGCCAGTGTGATTGGGGAAAAGGCGCCAGAGAACTGTTCGGCTTTATTTTGCTACCTGGAAGCCATTAGTGAGGCCCACAGGGTTTATGGGGGGCTGGCATGGCTTAGGTATGACGAACAATTTCGTCAGCGGAAAGCAGTGCGCCCGTCTATACGGTGGGACCACAAGGACATCAGCCTGTGGATGAAGTTGATGACATCATCCAGGGCTGGTGGCCAGTTTTTTCCAGGGGGGGCCGGCGGCGTCTCATCTACAGGATCGCCGGCCCTTAAGAAAAAAGGTGTGTGTTGGCAGTTCAACGAAGGAACTTGCCGATACGGGAGTTCGTGCAGATACAAGCACGAGTGCTCGGGCTGCAGCGGAACGCACCCATTCGCAAAGTGTTTCAGGCAGGGAAAAGGTCGCCCAGGAGATACGGCTGAAAAGAGGAGTGACGCCGGTGAACTTAGCAAGGATGCTTCCTTTCCTAAGTAGGTATCCGGATCGGGCGGCGGCGCGACTACTGGAGGAGGGTTTTAGCATGGGCTTTAGGATCCCGAGTTCCCTGCGGGAGGTCCCTCCGGCAGCTAGGAACCTACAGTCAGCGCGCTTGCATCCGGAGGTGGTGTCGGCAAAGTTGGCCAAGGAAGTGGCTTTAGGGCGTATGGCGGGGCCGTTTTTGGCCCCTCCGGTGCCAGGTTTAGTAGTTTCCCCGCTGGGGGTGGTCCCTAAGAAAGAGCCGGGGCAGTTTCGAATGATACATCATTTGTCCTACCCGAAGGGCAGCTCAGTCAACGATGGTATTGACCCGCAGGACTGTGCGGTTACCTATACATCGTTTGATGCTGCCGTGGCCTGGGTGAAAAAATACGGGAGGGGTGCACTGATGGCTAAGACGGATGTGGAATCGGCGTTCCGCTTGTTGCCGGTGCACCCGGGGAGCATGCATTTACTGGGGTGTCATTGGCAAGGGGAGTATTTTGTTGACCGGTGCTTGCCAATGGGTTGTTCGGTTTCCTGCGCATTGTTTGAAACGTTTAGCTCATTCTTCGAATGGGCAGTTAGAGAGGTTGCAGGGGTTAATTCCATCATCCACTATCTGGATGATTTTCTTTGCATTGGGCCGCCAGATTCGCGGTGCTGTGGTCTCTTGTTGAGTACCGTGCAGCATTTGGCGAGCAGGTTCGGTATTCCGCTGGCGGCGGATAAGACAGAGGGCCCGCAGGAGGAGTTAATTTTTCTGGGTATCACTATTGATTCCCTGGCCATGGAGTGTAGGTTGCCCGAGGACAAATTGGCGGCGCTACGACAGGAGGTAGGTATGGCCAGCAGGACACGCAAGTTGAAGTTGAGGGAGGTTCAGTCCCTCCTGGGTAAGTTGAACTTCGCGTGTCGCATCATTCCCATGGGGAGGATATTTTGCAGGCGCCTGGCGGCGGCCACAGCGGGGGTTAAGATGCCCAATCACTTTGTTAGCCTAACCAGGGAGCTACAGGAGGATTTGAAAATATGGGATGTCTTTTTGGACTCCTATAACGGAAAGGCGATTTGGCAGGAAGGCCCGGTCAGCAACGCTGACCTGGAGCTGTTCACGGACGCGGCAGGGTCCGGGGGATATGGAGCCTACTGTCAGGGGAAGTGGTGTGCAGGCCCGTGGCCGGAGAGCTGGAGGAAAGCAGGTTTCCTGGGCAATCTGGTTCTGTTGGAGCTGTTCCCCATAGTGTTAGCGGTGGAATTGTGGGGGCAGGATTTGAGCAATAAGAAGGTCAGGTTCAACTGCGATAACATGGGGGTGGTGTGGGCGATCAACAATGTATCGGCCTCATCCCCGCCAGTGGTCCGGTTGCTTAGACGCCTAGTGCTCAGTTGTTTGAGGATAAATGCCTTTGTGTATGCGGTGCATATCCCTGGGATCGACAACAAACTCGCGGATGCTTTGTCTCGTTTCCAGTGGACAGAATTTCGCAAGCTGGCACCGGAGGCGAAGCAGGCAGGGGAAGTGTGCCCCCAGGACTTGTGGAAGATCGCACTGGAATCGCAGACAGGTTGATACGACAGTCCCTCAGCGATAACACGTGGAGAGCCTATAGGAAAGTATGGCAAGAATGGGGGACGTTGGAGCAGGAGGTCGGTGGGTCGGGGGACCCCGGGGATGTACAGAACAGGGTGTTGTGTTTCATTTGCCAGAACTACACGGGGGGGGTCTCCGCGTCCGCCATCAGTAAAAAGATGACCGCGCTGGCCTTTTTATTTCAGTTAAAGGGTATGCAGGACACCACAAAGGCTTTTGTGGTACGTAGGGCTTTGAGGGGATATAGGAGAGGGTCTCGCAAGCCGGACTCCAGGCGCCCGGTGTCATTTGCGGTGCTGGAAAAAATCGTGTCGGTCTTAGGTGAGGTATGTATGTCGGGTTTTGAGAGAATTCTGTTTCAGGCAGTCTTTGTGGTGGCATTCTTCGGGGCCTTCAGGATAGGTGAGTTGGTTTCCCCGTCTAAGAGGGTAGCGGGGGGTTTAAGATGGGGGGATGTGGCCCTGAGGGAGGGGGCCGTGGAGTTATGGATCAGCAGATCAAAAACGGATCAGGAAGGCAAGGGTGTGCGGGTAAAATTATTTCCCGGCAAGGATACCGTCACCTGTCCCGTTATGGCCATAAAGCGATTTTGGGAGGTCCGCCCCGAGGGGGGGGGGGCTTTTTTCATGCACCAGGACGGGTCGTTTCTCTCCAGATTTCAATTCACGGCGGTGTTCCGGAGATGCTTGGAGGTGAGTGGTTTTGCGCCGTTGGAATTCGCAGCCCATTCGTTCAGGATTGGGGCGGCTACAGAGGCGGCCAGGTGGGGTCTTCCGGGGGAGGTAATAAGAAGGATAGGCAGATGGGAATCTGCTAGGTACCGTCTTTATGTCAGGCCTCATCTATTGTGAATTGTTAGACATGCACTGAGTGTATATTGTTAGAATTTGTTCTGGGTATTGTTTCATTTGTTTTTCAGGTTCCCCCAGATGTCTCGTGTGGATCATGGGGCACTCTTATGTTTTTTGGGGGGCCAGGAGGGCTGACGTTAGGCCTAATGGGAGGCAGTTGAGGTTGGCCAGGGAGGATGGAACAGTGAGATGGATAGGCCTTCCTGGTATGAGGTGGCATAGGGTGGTCCCAGCGGTGCACCAATTTGCACGCCTGGACCGGGCCCCGGACATCCTGGTATTACATGTGGGGGGGAACGATCTATGTGTTAGGCCCATGAGAAAGGTCATCAAGGATATACAGTGGGATTTCTTCAGGCTTAGGTCATCGTTCCCAGGAATGACTGTAGTCTGGTCGGACATTGTGTGCCGCATGGCTTGGAGAGGGGCACGGTCGTGGGACAGCCTGAACAAGACACGGGTCAAGGTCAACAAGGAGGTGGGCAGGTTTATCTCTCGCAATGGAGGTGTGGTTGTGCGGCATTGGGAGCTCGAGGTGGACACCTGGAGGTATCTCAGGGCGGATGGGGTGCATCTCAACCCGGTGGGGATTGACTTGTGGGCGCTGGGGTTGGAAGATGGCATACAACGTGCTTTCTTGGCGTGGCGGCGGGCACAGATGTGAGGCTTCACATTTGTGCCGCGGTGGCGGGCCTTGGCGACAGTTTTATGTCTATATATCGAATATATATAGAATATTGGTTTAAAGTGGGGACCCATCCCTGAGATGGAGTCCTTTTTGGCTCTAATGGCAGTCAGTAACTGTCTAGAAGTTGGGGGTCTGCGGTCAGTTGGCGTAACGCCTAGAACAGGGGCTGCAGGCTCAACTAAAATTTAAGATGGGTCGTCAGGGACTAGGATACGTTCATTGTTTACAGTTTTATATTTTTCAAGATTTTACGGTTGAATATTTATGTTGAAATATTTATTAATACGTTTTCTATATTTTGTTAATAAAAGGCCGCAAGGCCATTTTCACCCACCAGGTGTCCTCGTTATTTCAGGTATGTTTGTTGTAGGTATTTGGGTGGTATAGCAAGTTATCTGGCTTCCCTAGTCAAGACATGTACGCAGCAGAAGCGCAGCGTAGGCACAGTACACACATGACAGGGTGCAAGGAACTGTAGCGGGGAAAGGGTTAAGGATTTGTTTTCCTTAAGGAAAGTTGTTACTGCACTTACCTTATTGGACGGGTGTTGAAGGGGTGGAGCAGTATATAGGTTTGCTGGTTCAGGGTGGAGTCACCAGTTCGTCTAGGGGTCAGCAGGAGATAGGGAATTTCCCGCCCTCCCTCCCTAATTTTAGTGTTTAAGGCTATTAGAAGTGGTGATCAGGCGTGGGTCCTTGGCGACAGTTTTATGTCTATATATCGAATATATATAGAATATTGGTTTAAAGTGGGGACCCATCCCTGAGATGGAGTCCTTTTTGGCTCTAATGGCAGTCAGTAACTGTCTAGAAGTTGGGGGTCTGCGGTCAGTTGGCGTAACGCCTAGAACAGGGGCTGCAGGCTCAACTAAAATTTAAGATGGGTCGTCAGGGACTAGGATACGTTCATTGTTTACAGTTTTATATTTTTCAAGATTTTACGGTTGAATATTTATGTTGAAATATTTATTAATACGTTTTCTATATTTTGTTAATAAAAGGCCGCAAGGCCATTTTCACCCACCAGGTGTCCTCGTTATTTCAGGTATGTTTGTTGTAGGTATTTGGGTGGTATAGCAAGTTATCTGGCTTCCCTAGTCAAGGATTAGTGGAGGACAGTAACCTGTTAATGGGGCTGTGAAGCTTTTAGCATGATCCAGCAGTACATCCTCCAAAAAAAACAAACAATCTGTGCAGCACAGAGGGCGCTCTGGCTAAATTGCTGATTATTAGGCTGAAATGGTTACCAGCCATGTGTCCTGGTCTCATAGAATGCTGCAGCGTCTTCCAGAGATCCTATCAGTGTGATCAGACAATGTGCAGGTCAGGTTAGCAAATAAAAAAAAGTAATCAGGGAGACACGAGGGAGGGGAGGCTGATCGGTAACCTGCACACTGCCTGATCACATTTGGAAGACACTGCAGCCGGCCAGCAATATGTTACTGTGCTCCAGACGATCCTGTTTTTTCCATTCAGCCAGACTTGTGAGTCCTGCATAACTTACACTGTTGTAGACATACCTCCTTGTATCTCCCTCCTGGCGTCCCCATTCAGCCCCACTCCAGCGCTTACAGTCAAATGTGAGCGGGGGAGGGCTACATTGCCTGCTGATTGGCTGTGGATGGACGGGAGGAGGAGCAAGTCCTCCCTTGTACTCCCCTAAGCAGCGCTATTGGCTGTGAGTTCCCCGCTAAAAGAAATGATCAGTCCACTGCCCAGTAAACACACAGTAAGTGTCCATGCTCCCTCCCTCCTGCACACCACTTCTAGAATTTGATTCCTCAGCTAGCCCCGCCTCCTGTTCACAGATCCTAGCTGACAGCGGCCCCAGGGCAGCCAGCCTACCGGGAAATCTCCCGCTATCCCGGTAGGCCAGTCCGGCCCTGATACTGTATATATATTGTTTTCTGTGTCACTGCTCAGGTAGCTATTGTAAAAGGGAATGTAAAAATGCCCTTAAATTTAATGTAAGGCCAAAAAAAATAAACTTCTCTTATTTGCTCTCCTTCTGTTCAGTAATTGCAACAAATATTTATTGATAATGCCAGAAATTCAGTGCTGTCCTGTGCATTCTGTTGATGTTCTTTCAAGCAGTGTTATGAGACTTGTTGAGTTTGCTTCTGTGAGGTACAGAACACCTTCCCCCTGTATTATCAAGTTGAGCGAAGGTGGAGCGGTCCTAACATACCTTCTGTCCTAGGGTGACAATCCTACTTCCCCATAAATACAGTGCAGTTGTCATCCTAGGACCGGTAGTGTGTCACATCCTGGAGGCAGGTAAATGTCCTAGCTGTAATGCTTAAGGCCGGGTTCACACTGGAACCCGCTGCGGATCGCACAGGAGCGATGTGTGTCCCTGTTCCCCATTTCAGGGACTAATCAGTCCGAATCTATGGCTCTCTGAAACGGAGCCAAAGACGCACAGTGCAGTGTGCTCCGCAGCCACAATGGAGATATGTGAACCGGCTCCATAGGGATCCAGTCACATTCTCCTGCTATGCGAATTGGATGCAGGGAAACCCGCATCTAATTCGCATAGGTGTGAACTCGGCCTAAAGGGTAACTCCACTTTCGTGGGGAAAAACAATAGCAAATAAAGAAAAAATAATATAGCTTATATAATTGCGACACTAATCATTCTATAATTAAAGGTTATTAAAAATTACCTTTCCTTTTCAATCTGCAGCCAATGTAATTTTATGAGAATACATTGCAATATGGCCACCTGGAGTTTTCTGTACACAGAATGTGTACTGACCACTCCCCAGAAACAACATTTCTTGCTTGTGTGATTGGCTCACCGATTTTCCTGGGAGTCTGCCTAAGATACAAGTCAGATTTCAGGCATCCCCTGCAACAAAAATTTCATTTTTTGAGAGATAGTTTCAATAGGAAACTGTCTAAAGGGATGCAGGCCCAGCAGATCTCCTCATTAGTGCCCTGTAGCTCCACACCGGACAGTTAATTATGAAACCACTCCCATTAGACCCACTCAGACCAGAGGCACAAACAAACACACATGGATTTCTTCAGAATAACAAAAGGTAGGAATCTGCAACAAAGGTTGTTATAATCCTTGCAATGTACATAGATCACCCAGAGGGGAATGTTTTTTTCTCAACAAAAGTGGAGTTACGCTTTAGCTGCAACAGAGGAAAGCCATCACCAACCTGTCTGAGCTGTCTGTATGTGTAAAGCATAGGACTGGATGGAAGCATATACAAAACCTTTGGCCAGTAAAACAGCGTTAGTATATGTATTTGTCATTTTTTTCCCCCTGGAATCCATATTTATAGTAAGCCTTTTATTTATATGCATAGGTTCCAACCAGTACTTTGACCATTGATTTTTTTTTTAGACATAATGAACCCTTTTGTATAATACCACGCTTTTCGAGGTACTGATGCTAATAGGAAAGTTCTCTGTTTAGTTCTTAAAAATTAATCTAAAAGTTACCAAATGGCTATATTAGACATGCAAACTAAATAACCTTGATCTCTACAAGTTGTAATATTCTACATATATACAAAAAAAAAAAAAAAGTAACAGCAAGTTGTTACCTAGATTCTGTGTACTGTAAGCTGCTGATTGCAGTTTAAGAACTGAAATTAAAATATCCGTGTGCCTGCCATACATTTCCGCTAAGGAGACATGCCAGAACACTTCATTCTATGTGTGACATCAGAATTTGTATGTTGTATCTATTGTAAAGACAGGGAAAATACGTTAATTATGTGGTCTTAAGCTCTGTCATCTATGTATCTGGAAATACCATTTAACACTGAGCTCTGAAAGAGATTCATTCATTGAAAAAGAAAACAGGAAGGGAAGTAGGAGGCAGTATAGTCATGTTGCTTATTTTTGTGACCGTATGAAGCCTGCCAAACATTAGCTTAATGGCTGAAATGATTCTTCATCACGTGGAGGCAAAGCAACATCTTTATTAAGTTAAAAGCATTTACAATAACGTATTCTGAGCTTTCCATTTCTCTTTCAATGCCTTCAACAAAAGGATTTCCTGATAGGCAACAGAGAAAGTTTCCTTATTTAAAATTTCGCTGTGTAAGTTAAATGTTGCAGGGTTGCAGACACATGGATGCCACACTAGAGATTTCTTACAGGAATATTATTTTTTATCGGTTAGAAAGGCAACATTGATGAATGACCTGAACACTGATTTAAAGACAGAAAAATAACATTTCATTATAACATAATACTGTGTAGCTCTACCCCTGGGGGAACCTTTGGATATAATGTATCTGTATACCTGGAGATAACACACCTTGCTCACCCAACACTTACCAACATACCTTGAGGTACTACTAAAATAATTTATTTGAACAGAAACAGCCCAAGGGAAAACAATTAATTACTCAGAGTGCCAACAGACAATAAAAAATATAATGACCCAAAGAGAAAATTGTCTAAATAATTATATTTAACTATCTTGTAATATACAGCTAGTGAATAAAAGCTATTTGGAACAGCCAAATAGTCTCTGTCCTCACTGATCAGTGGTAGGCGGAGTAAGTGCATTGGCTGGCAATGATGGGGCCCTTGAAGTAGTATAGGAAGGGAAGTCTGCTTGCAAGGGGATAAACTCTTACAAGCCCGGGGGTCACTTCCTGGGTCACTGTATGCTTATGAGGAAGAAAGGTTGTTAAGCTTACACTCCTTTTTCAGTTAAAGCAGTCTTTCTTTATCTTAAATATGAGCAGTGGGAGGGAAGGGTCTCTAACATAGTTCAGACTCAAACCCTCCCAGGGAGTAGGTTCTCGATCTCCAAGTCAAGAGTCTGAGTGAGAGTCTGTCTCTGGGCTTCTTGGAATGCCGCTCAGCAGCAGTCACCAGAAACAGGGTCCTGGTCTCACTCTGAGGCAGTCCCCAGCAGCAGGGTTCAAGAGTCACTTGGTAGCAGTTACACAAGTTGGACTTCAGTCTCACTTGAAAGCTGGATTCCAGTCTCACCTGACAGTGGTCACCAGCAGTGGGTGTTCCTTACAGGTCCACTCCTTCTCTGATGTCCATTCACAATGTTCTGTGCTCTTCCCCTTCCTTTTTCCTGTTCCCACGTCACTGCCCCTTCAGAGTGATCCAGACATGATCAAAATAGCTGCCCCTTGCGGTCTTCTTAAAGATGGCTTCCACAATCTTGTAATACTGAATGCTCAGCTAGTGATCTTCTTAAAGATGGCTGCTGCATTCATACATACGTAACTGCTCAACTTAACTCTGTCAGTTCCACAGTAGAATATAGCAGCAACAATAAAATAATCAACGTTCTGCAACAACTATAATCCTGGTTACAGCAGTATTTATTTCAACATACATAATGCTGTACTTATGACCCCCCAAAAATATGTAAAAGCAGCTAGGGATAAACATTGGTGAGCATTTGTGAGAATCTCCCCAAGTGTGCTTGCTGATGATTTTGCAAGATTTATTTTTCGTGGTTACAGATTTTTAAAGTTTAAAGGACCCAGTCACTTTATTGGGTACTCCATTGTGATTGGGAAGTCGACGCATCCAGCACATTAAGTAATAATGTACCTAAGCTATTTATAGCAATGCAGCACACAACAATGCATAGAGTAGTAACTCCTGTATGGGGTAGTGGGGTGGACTCACCCCAGCAGAGAAAAGGCTAGCATTTACCTTAGGATGGATCCAGAGTCACAGTGGAGAGCATCACACAACAATGAAGGGTGCTAGTAACTTTAGTCTTCAAGTTTTTTTTCTCAAGCTTCACAGGGAGAGAGGGTTAGGTTTAGGTCTCCAATAGAAGCGAAAGCTTCCAGACTCTATTAGTCCAAGGGAGTGTCAAGACACACCAATCCCCTTTCAGCAAACATCCATTGGGCTCTTCTACCTTGAAAGGCATACCTCCCTCGACCAGGCAGCTTCAAGAATTCTGTGCTAGGACCCATAAGACCCAGGTCTACACAGCCTAGACTTTGCACACATCCTCCCCAGGCCGAAGCCCAGGGGAAAGCGAACTAACCAGGCCACTCCAAAAGGTTTTAAAGCCTCCCAAAGCACGCACCACTGAAGTGGTAGCCAGAAGGCACATGAAGACCCAATAGCACAAGATTTGCTACCATCCCAGAATGATGGCCCTAAGTGCCACCCAGTGGCTTCAGTAGGGCACTGCAGCAATTTTAGAACACAGGGGAGAAGCCAAATGAGAAAGCCACAAATTATCCCAAGCAGACTACTACCCAAAGGTAAATTTACTAGACACCCCTGAAATAAGGGCAGGTACAAAATGTTCACATGGGTGTTTTGCAATACACTATAGTGCAGGTGCATTTTGCTTTATTATGTATGTGTGTTGGGGTGCCTTCAAAAGAAATAGCTTTGCACCTGAGCACAACACAACAGACATATACACATGTGTTAATGTGTGTTTCGTGGTGCCTGTTAAAACTTGCATTTTTCTGAATGCCATTGCAGTGTACATATGCAAATGTTGCCTAGAAGTCTAGACAAACAGCTAAATGCAGAAATGAAATATGTATTTGTGAATTGTCTTACCTACCAATAAGGTGTAATTCTGTTCAACCAGTTTTCTAATGCAGACACACTTACCAGGTAATATAGCCATGTCCTAAACCACTTTTCCCCACTCCTGTTAAATCAATACAGATTAGTTAAGCCAGTGATTATATAGTAAAAGAAGAGAAACTCAGTGCACGCTTGTCTCTGTGCTCTCTCCACCTTTAGCAAATTCCACTTGTTTGATTCACAACACAGCACTATGCTAGTAAGTTTGGAATAGTTCAGAGTGTTGCTTCCTCTTCCAATCTGATGCAGATCTGCTGGGAATATAAAGGCTAACAAGAAGACTGACTGAAATACTATTTAAAAATATATATTCCGATTTTTAAAGCGGTCTTTTCACCATACTAAGCTTTTGAAAATAAGCCATACCTGTAAAAGAAGAGTGTAAATACTTTGCTTATTGCTAGGACAGGCAAGCTGTTGATCACTACCATTACAGATCACACATGTGCAGTGCCCCCTCTTCCTGTCAGCAGCAAAGCCCTAGAGAAAAAATCTTTGACATCAGTGGTCCAGTCTCGGCTTTGCTGCGGACAGGGAGACGCAGGGATTTGAATGAGTATTGTAAATCGCTTTAATGCTGGAAGTGACCAAATGATAGGTTAGTGTCAAAGACCATGTTCAACAATAAGCTTGAATCAGGTTGCTACAATCTTACACAAAATCAACTTACTTTTCACCTTGGAAAAAATCCTGCAGGTACCATACAGGGCGATCAGCCACAACAACATCACCTCCACCCTGAGGGTCTTAAGTATCCACTTAATCCCGGTGGTGTCTGACGTCACCGCCGGGATATGAACGCTCATTGGCTGGTCCCAAATCCCAACAACTGTCTCCCATCAATAAAAAGATACAGAAACACACGCCGCGGCCATTTTGGAAACTCCGTTTTCCCTTACTCTATTACTTTCTCCCCTTCGCTCATGGATATGTTCCATGCATGCGTGAACCCGCCGCGGCCATTTTGGAAACAACCTTTTCCCTTACTTTGGTTCCCGAACATGATCCATCTGACTGGGACCACATTAGAAGGAGATAGAAAACAAATGCACCTAAGGGCGACAAATCATCCCAAGGTCATGGTTAAACCTATAAAAACTGCATAATTTAGTCCTGGATGTTTGATGGCAGTCAGATTGAAAATCCATTTTGTTTCTCGCTGTAGAAGCAGTTTGTCTACATGACCCCCTCTCTCGTTTAGGGGGATGTATTCCAAGGCAAAAAAAGCATCTTTGTAGCATCAAATTGGAGGTAAAGCCCCATGTGGCAACTGATAGGTCTCTCAAATTTCTTTGCATTTGCCAATCCAACCTGATCCCTAATTCTATGGAAAAATGGCCTCTTGGTCTTTCCAGCATAGAACATACCACATTGGCATTCCATATAATACACAATGCCTAGCGATTTGCAATTAGGGAGGTCTATACATTCTGCCATTAGGCAACAAAATTTGCCTAAGATAGAATGCGATCCCTTATAAAAAATGGAAAAAAAGGTATTTATATATTTTTTTTAATTTTGTTTTGCCTTTCATTTCTATTTTAAACGGAATGGGTTATTTTACAAGGTGATCATTTACAATCCCTTTTAGTCACTAACTCAGAAATTATTGATGACATTGGATCAGCTTGAATTTTTGAAAGTAGCGGTCAGTAATAAAAGCTTATATATTTCTTTTACCACAGGTTTCCTGACAATTGACTATACCCTTTAAGTGCTTTAAATGTACTAACAGGGAAAAACAGCTAGTAAACAAACGGCTTTTGATAAGTAGGAAATGTACTTAAAATGATGATGCTGGAACACATATTGCATTAGGTGATAATGTGAGAATTGAATTATAATTTTATGCCTGGAAAAATACAGCTGCATGCTAAGAGAATTCCACTTGAACCAAGCAGCAACCTGTGCCAAGTGCCAATCTCAGAAAGGGCACAGGCACATAGCACATTATTTTTACCAGACAGATGGTTTACATCATTGGCATGGCTTGAGTCTTACGAATATGTTACACCATTTTGTTTCGCATTTTCTAAAATGCTAAAATATTTTCAATCATGATGAAGTTAGTTAAAGTAGACAAGACTAAAAAAAGAAAAAGAAATGACTTTGGTTTGTTTTCCCAGACAGTAGGGAAGTAACAGAAGAAAGTGCTGTGCCTGTGTCTGAGACCAAGATAAGCTGGACAGTTGAACGGACACGAGGCACAAATAGTGACCAAGGGAAGAAATTCCCAGGGGAACTCAGCATGTGAAAGCACTGGATAGCTCTTTCCCATTTGAGACATATGACTGGGCAAGTTCTGTCCAACTCTGATACATTCCTAAATTACTGAGCAACATGGTACAAAATCACTTATTAAAAGGAGATAAGGAATTCTGTAAGATATACAGTCTTTATATAGAATATTTTAATATATAAACATACTGACATCCTGTATTTACAAACGCACACTTACATGAACATTCTATAAAAGAGTATCCAGACAGGGACATCAGCAGACCATGCTCTGATGCTTTTCTGATGTTACTAAATGCTTGCTTCCTGGTGGTGTTTTGAGTGTTGTATTGCTGCGCAGCATGAATATTGTGATATGCTGCAGCACGGGTGTGTTGCCACCTAATGTAATTGTGCATTGCAGTGTCATTCTAAATGAAAGCGCCATGAATTGTAGTAAATATGCATTTTACCTCCAGTTACTGCAACACATAGCTTTGAAGTCGGTCTAAGATGCTTGACAGATATGCCATGGCCATATATTTTTTGTACATGCACCAGGATATATAAGGGGTACTTTAAAGTATAAAAAGTTTGCACTTACAAACTGAAGAAATAAAAACAGCAGATTCAAAATTTGTAGAGCTCCTCATTGATAATGTTAAATCTAACGAAACGCGCCTGAGGGTAAACGTGCTGACGTCACCACGCGAAGCAGGACGGGAGTGTCTGTTCGTTTGTAGCTGGCTGGCTCTACAAATTTTGAAGCGATTTGTCTCTGTGACAATTTTTTCAATTACCTCCTCTGTGAGAAATAATTGCAGGTATGCCAGAGGGTTGCCACGCTTAACTTCGACCTTCATCCCAGGTGATCCAGTGAAGGGAAATCTTGGGGGCGCTACCTAGTCTGTATCGCACATGTCAGGTGCAGGATCATCACCACTGTCACTTGTCAGATCAGTGTCAGACGACAAATCTCCCCACGACTCTCTATCGCTCAGTTCTGGGAGCAACTCCATGTCGCTGTCATTCAACTACTCCAAAGGCGATTTTGTAGCGAAATGTCGCTTTTTGGATTCCATCTTCTCAATATTTTATTGGAGGCAAGGGGCACTGGGGCAAGGGGCACTGTATCAGTGAGATCTGGGATGATACAATGTAATCCTCTCAGATTACACTGTATCACCTCTTTTTATATGTGTGTTTTGTGTTTGAACTTTTGAACTTTTTGAATTTCCCGCCCAGTTCCGCTCCCGTGCGCCGCTGCTGCTCGCAGGGAATGGAACCAGGAAGTGAGATGCGGTGATCGCGCTGGCGATCACAGCAGAGCACAGCCGAGGACAGTGGAGGGCATCGCTGGAACTCAGGAGAAGGTAAGGGCTCCGCTGGATGCTCTGCAATGTTACCCCGAGCGTGACTCGGGGTTACCGCTCCTGACAGAAAAAGTCAGACCCGAGTCACGCTCGGGATTACCGCCAGGGAGGTTAAAAAGATATTCCTTGTTTATGCGATTTTTTTCTGGCATCTGGTAAGGAGGCCTTTCATGTGGTGGTGGTGCACGTACATTTACATTTGTTTCTGGTCACGGGTGTCTTTCCATGAATCAGTCTGACACCATTTCTATTCACTAACTTCTTTGGTGGTTTAATTGCTTATATATAGTCTAGCAGTATTATGCTATGGTGCATTTTCTGTTTTTCTCGGTAATCTTCAACTGTGCCCTATGAGTATAAAACCAGGGAAGGAACAGAAAATACACCACATCGCTTTACCATATCTTCTCCTAGCAACCGGACCATCAACCCGGGCTGGGTTAAAGCCATATGCAAATTTATGGCATGCATCTGGTAAGCATGTTTTCTATAAGCACATGAAGCCACACTGTGGAGAGCATTTCTGCTGGAGAAATTATTCTTGCTAAAATAGACTTTTGGTTCACTCCAGTGGGAAAATCTCTATTTATACCTGGACTCTAACAGCGCGATTTTTTCTTTTTATTTTCTATCTGTGTTTATCCCACAATTATTGCTGCTACATTAGAGTTTCAGTAACTTTTAATTGATACTATTTTGCTATATATGTTTTTTTGATTAGCGCAGTTCTTTTACCTTTTATTCTAGGGAGGTGTGTACCTGGGGGACATCTGGAGTGTTCTTGCTTCGAATTCAAGTCCATGTCTCACCAAAACACACAGACTCTAGGACCAGGGAATCTAGGACCAGGATACAGATTTGGGACCTTTGTGCCCAAACCAGCAATGACTGCTTTAGACTGTGTGACTCAGAGCAGATGTTAATATAATCAGCTCAACCCAACCTGATGCTGGAGTTTCCTGCTATAATCAATAAAAGTTTACTAAGGTGTCTTTCTCCCATGGTATAATTTCCCCAGTGTTCCCCTCTTATGCCCTGTACACACGGTCAGAAATTCTGACGGAAAAAGTCAGATCGGATTATGTTGTTGGAAAATCCAATCGTGTGTGGGCTCTAGCGGACTCTTTCCGTTGGAATTTCCGACGGAAAATGTTTGAGAGCAGGACCCAAAATTTTCCGACAACAAAATCCGATCGGACTTTTTCCGATCGTGTGTAGAGAATTCCGACGCACAAAGTGCCACGCATGCTCAAATAAATTTGGGGACAAAAGCTATTGGCTACTGGCCTCTTCGTAGTCCCGTCGTACGTTTTGTACGTCAACTCGTTCGGAAAGATTGGATTTTCTGACAACCTTGTGCGACCGTGTGTGTGCAAGACAAGTTTTGGCCAAAATTTTGGTCGGAATGTCTGACCGTGTGTACGGGTATTTGGTGTGAATTCCCATTGTAATTGAGTTACCTATTGTTTCTGTCTGTCAGCTCATCTCTTGGAGATGTGATTAATATTTCTTCCACTTTATCTTGTTATCAAGCCATTGTGGGATGTTATGTGTTTATGCTTATGCTTATAATAATGTATTGTATTTTGTGTATCCAGGGCTGTGGGCTTTTTGCCCGATGGTCTGGGCACCTAGGCTTGTTTAGTGACTAGTTGTTAATTAGTTTATGTTAATCAGATTACTGTGAGCCAATAGTTGCTAAATGCATGTAGCGGGTGTCTCACTCTGTAACCCAGGACCCCGCCAAGCTGGCCGGAACAATGTACACAGGCTTTCCAGCTTGAGTTAGGGAGAGCTGCCTGCCAGCAGCTGCAATGGGGATTTTTCACCCCCTCCTTCTTCCTGTTTCACTGAGTATAATGTAATGTGAGCTGACACACACAGAGCTGTGCATTCAGTAGCCTCTCTTGTGCCCCTATTGGCAGGAAGAAGAAAGCCAAGTAAAGGCACAGTTACAGCAGCCAGTCGGAGAGACTGTACTGAACTGCAGAAAGCAGCTGCAATGGATTCTGGGACATGCAGTTCCCTCAAAAAAAAATGGTTCTATAGCCTGGTATACAGGAAGGAACTACAAGGTCCATAATGCTCTGCTGACAGGAAAGTAAAAGACTCCATTTTGTGTCCTGAGGGGATTTTTCAGTCAGCCATGGTGGAGTGAAAGAGACCGGACCTGAGAGAAAGATGCTGTCTCTCAGATGATCTCCCCGTGCAATTCAGGCCTCCACCGCCAGTTGGGACATCCAGTCAGGGTGAGGGATCCCAAGTGAATATTGAGGCGCATCTCAATATTCAGGTCGCCATGAAAGCCTGCCTGTTCCAGGACATTTGCTTGGGCCTTGATCGCAGGATATGGTGAGAGGGCATTTTTGGCCATCTGCAGGGAACAGACACTGCACTACAGAAGGAGTTATTTGAATACCGTATACAGACATCATTGCTGGTAGTCATCTCGCTGACACTTGTAGTACCACAGGGATTAGAGAAGACTATCCACTTCTGGGACACTATATACAGATATTATTGTCCTCTCACCTTGCTGAGAAATATTCTGCCTGTTTCACTTGATAATCTGAGCCAGTTATGTTGTTTGACCCTGCTATCCAGGAGTTTAAGTGCACCAACGAAAGTGGCTAGCTAAAGTCACCAAATCTTATCTTTGCTTCAAAAGGACTGAAGCTTCCCGTGCCATAGGGATCCGCACACACAGATTCAGAGCTCTGCATATGCATTGGGTGTGTAGGACAGTTTATCTATAAAGTCAGGCCATTACTTGTTGACTTGAATAGGTGTGTAAAGCTGGGCCTGTGGTGTCAGGGGACAGTAGAGAGAGGCCTGACACAAAGGGAGTCATTCCTCGGCTCTCCTTCTGACTGGACTCATAGAGCCAATCTGAGTAAAGGTTACCAATCTAATATGAAGTGTCATATAGTGCTTTATTTACCATTAAAGTCTTGGGGACATTCTCAGATTTGGAATCCTCTGAAAGCAGCTTGAATATAGGATTGAGAGCTATATTGCTCTTAAATCTCAGTTATTGATCTCTAGTTGATTACTTGATTATATATTGTTACTGTATGTTATTCTTCCACAGAAATATTGCAGTAAATACAATTTCTGTGTTTTAATATAACGTGTGTGTTTCTCATTGGTCATTGCACTTACACTATTGCCAGGTGTGCCAGAGGGGACTGAGGCTGTTATTAGGGTTGGGAGGCAGAATAACGAACAGAACAAACTAAGTAGCTCCTTTGGGGGTATCACTACATGCAGATTAGCATACCTTTTATGTTGGCTGTCCCTTAGAAGTGCTAATTGCTTAGCATATCATGATCAGACCCTTACCTGATCTTGTGCGGTATAAATTCTGAGTGAGTTTACAATAAAGTGAGTTCCAGTTTGCACCTAAGCTAATGTTGTCTAGTCCTTGGGTGCTCAGCTATAAAACCTGGTTCCCTGGTCCAGACTTGAGGAAGCTGTATCTTGACAGAGGCACCCAGGCTGGATGTTGGATGGTTCCAACACAGTAAACTTTCATGAGCCAAGTACCTAGTGCTAGTTGGCTGGCTGTTATGCTGACTTACTGGCTTCAATGCCACCAGTTTGGAACAAGTATGTAGACCAGAAAATGTGGAGAAAGTCAGAAGTCTTTATCTGCATACTCGTTTCAGGTCAATGGATTAACATATTAAAGCTGCCAGGTCAGCATGACTGCTAAACAACTAGCATTTTCAGAAGGAAAGGTAAAAAATGGTAGCCTCTATACTCTCTTGACAGTAATCTTTTAATTATTATTATTATTATTATTATTATTAATAAAATGAATTATTATTCTTTTAATGCCTTCACTTTGGAAATATAGATAATATGTTTCTATTTTGATTGTATATCAAAGTGCCCCTGACTATACAGCGGAAATGTCAATTTAATATCCACAATACACTGGGATGTTTGGAAACTAGCAAGCAAACATGGCTTCCCTCAACTTGTCTAAATCTGATGTTGCAAAGCTGTCTCTGTCCACTGTTATCAGTTATCAGTCATTGTAATCAATAACATCTGCTCATTAGGTGTTATATTTTCCTTCAGCCCTGATTCAGCCATCTTCACTGTGTGGTCCTACTGAGAGCCACGAAGCCTTTTTTCTAAAATAACCAGTTCATAGTCGACGTGCGGCCCCATTAACAGCTATGAAACAGTCGTACTCTGAGCAACAAAATACAATTATCCTTCGAATCAGCTAGATACAACCAAATACATCCAACGGGCATCAAAACAAAAGCCTGATTAGAAAATACTGTCCCCTGACAGCATGATGCAGAGAAGGTCTTTGCTCTATGTGGAAGCAGTGGTCTATCTGCAGAAGTCCGTCACAGCACTTGCTGGGTCAGAGCAGGAGCTTTCCAAGCAGCAAAAATCAAATCCTCTGCTGATTGGAGGACATTAGCTCTGGCTTGCAGGGAGCATGTCAAATTTCTACAGACAGGCTACTACTTCCACACAGAAAGTGTGGCAGGGGGCTGCTCTACTCAAATTGCCTCTTTCTAAAGAAAATAAACTAATAAACTATGACTTTAAAAACTTACTGTTTTGACTTGGTTTTAACTTTCTTCACCTATCTGGGTCACTTTAAATTATCTTTCAGTAAGTAAGAACTTTGTTTTTGGCAGTTTGTTTAAAAGTAGCAACAGTGATAGTGGGTTATAGGTTGGGTTTGGTCCATATAAGGGGAACGGTGTCCCCTTAGTCACCACTGCAATTTATGTAATCCTTAATTTTATGGCCCTGGGTATAAGATGTGACTAATCTTGGTAATGTAATATGGTTTTGATTGAGATTTTGGGTCATTAAATATTCACACTGTTCAGAACAAGCATGTACAGTATATGACTTCCTTTTCACCTGCGCTTTCGCTTTCTTTTTTACTTATTAGGATCAAAAACCCAAAACACTGATGATATGAAAGGAAACCAGTCATTATCATTATTATTATGCAGGATTTATATAGTGCTAACAGTTTGCGCAACACAATATCAATAGTGTAAACCTATCCACAGTGTTCTCAAGATATATCGATTTATAAAGTAGAAAACGTGACATTCACCAAACATTGACTGAAGGTAAATTACTGTAATATAAACACATGCACCAGGAAGATACACCTGATTGAATGTTTGGTCAGTGTCACAACACATTAAACTTAATAACATAGACCTGTTAAACACCCTTCCTGCAACTTTTTAAAGTTGCAGGAAGTAACAGCGTGCTTCCCACATCCAAGATGGCAGTGGCGGGGACCCGAAGGCCATCGAAGAACCAGCCCAAGTGAAGACAGTGCTGTATCTCCGAGCTGGTAAGTGTCTGTTTATAAACAGTCAACAGCTACGGTATTTGTAATTGCTGACTTTAAATTTTTTAACCTTTGCATAAACTAGCCCTTTCTGTGCAAAGAACATCAAAAATATCACAGGCACTCACAGAAATCAAGAGAAACTGGAACAGGTGCTTAGTTTGTCTAAGAAAAAAGGTGACATAGGGTCAATTGAAATTGCAGAAAAAAGCAGGGATACCAACCAGTTGCTGATCAATAACATGGTCATATGATTTTTTTAAACTTTTTTATTTTTTATTTTAAAAGAACAAATACAAAAATCACAGAGTTTTTCCAGAATATTCTTCATCATACACCGCTACAATATTTCTACAAAGAAAAGTTACTCTAATTAAAACAATTAAGATATAAATAACTTTATTATTTCATCTAATTTGATTAGAAGAAAGGGAACAAGAGAATAAAAATACTCCAAGAAGTAAAATGGTAAAATGTATCTGATGAAAAGATGCAACAATTTTGCCTGTGTCCAAAGACCCTAAGGCCCATGAGCCAGCACCACGGCTTTGGTATTACAATTACTACAAAACTATTTTGGATTGTGTAAATGCAACATAAATTCATAATCACAGAATAAAAAGCAAATTTAATGAAAGCAAAAAAAATAAATAAAAAAGAAAATGAATTGATGAATTCTTAGAAAATAATCATGACTAGGCATATTATACAACTCTTGATGTATTATTTAGGCAGGTATTGCTGTAAGGAGATAGATGCCTTAAGAATGTCCTGTTTCTGTGTAGGACAATGACCTCCAACGGAGAAGGAAGCCACCACTGAGACAGCTTCCAGCCCCACTGCCTGCCACTGGCTGTTAATGAGTCTTTCAGGACTCGGCGTCTGTTCTCATCAGACTTACTTGTTTTTACAGGCCACCCATTGTTGACATAAGGCTTATGTTCCCTGCCAGGCCATAGACATATTCTCAGGCGTTAAGCTTTTACTTGCCCCTTTGCCCTCTTGTCGTTTTAAGCCTTTGCAAGAGCTAGATGTACAGTTTATTTACAACCTAACTGAAAAGAAAAAGTAAAGTGAAACCTTGTATAGAGGGATTTCCCTTGTCACAAGGGCTCAAAACAATTAATTTAATCAAACCTATTAAATAAACATCATTATACTGGTTAGCCAGTGATGAATGAAATCACATACTGCCTCTAATGTCTCCAGGTATTGGTAAAACTGTAAAAACATAAGAATAAAAGTGTTCTCTAATCCAGTTCTTGAAAATGTAGAATATCTTTTGATGTGAAATATCAACACCCAACACTGAAAACACGATTGGAGGTAAGAGCAGTGTATACAATATGATTGTGATTATTAATATTGCATAATATTAATTATAATAATAATAATACAATTAGTGCACAATTGGGTTTTCTTTCCTTCTTTTTTTTTTTTGGAGCTGTTTGCTTATTCAGGTGTATATGTAATGATCAATGGCTACTTACAATAAAATGCTTCTCGATACGACAACAAAACATATTAAACCCAGAAACTAATATTTCAGAATTTGGATTTGGTAGTTGACATAAAAACAGCAAATATCCTTTTAGTGGACTAACCCCTTACATTCACAGCTCTGGGAATGACTAGACATCATGTTAACATCTAGTAACTAATAAGTTAAATTCTGATTCTCACTCAAACATGCTCAGTTATTAAGAATGTCACCTGCTGTCAAGCTGAGGTCAGTCACTGCAAGCAGCACAGGTCAACATTCTTAAGAGGGATCAAACACAATGCAGATGAAGGGTTGCCTACAAAAGGGCTTCTTACAGATTGATGTAAATGCCTTTCACTTTCTTTTCCCAGTTAGATTCTCTTGAATAAGGGTTTGTGAGAAGAGTATGTGAACAGTTCTTTTTGGAGGATTGCCAAGTTAGGCTGCACAGACATTTCACAGGACCTCTCTAGATGCACTGCTAACCCATAGCTAGCATCAATTGCTGCTTGTGTTTCTGCCTTCAAGGGCTCTCTGCCTCCCACCCTAAGGCCACCTCTGTGTCTTATGCTGCCCATATAATAGTAGAGCTCTGCCAAACCAGCTGTCTGTTATGAAAAAAACTTAAGTGGTAGTGAGGGGGGGCATATAGCTAAGGCTGCAAACTATATACACAATCTTTGTAAATACCATAAAAAATTGTTAATTAAATCAAATGTAGCTGTTTCAAGAGTGAAGTAGACCTGGACATATCGGAGATACATTTTTTGATATTTCAAGCAACATATTTTCTAACTTCCTTTAAAGTAATGTCATTTATTTATTTTATTTTATTTCAGGTACTTATATAGCGCTGTCAATTTACGCAGGGCTTTACATATCAATTATACATTCACATCAGTCCCTACCCTCTAACTCATATTCATACATATACATTGTCTCACTGTGTATTCCGGGAGAGGGTACTTAAGGTGCTGAAGTCACGTGGTTCGGGGTTCTGGTCCAGAAGTTGTTGCTGATTCCGTGGTCCTGGTCCTCCTGACCAGCCCCCAGAGGCCCTCATGGCCTGGGGTGCGGATCCATCTGTTTCCGAGCCTCGTAACTGGCTAGTTCGAGACGCAGTAACTGGAAGGAGGATTCTAAGGTGTTCCGGTGCCGTCTCGAGTTTGAAGAGGCCCAGCAAGTCTACATGCAACCAGGGGAGGACTCTTCAGAAGAGAGCCACGCACGAGCCACGCATGTAGCGGCTGGAGCCACTCTGCTCGTGCACAACGCTGGATCGGATCGGGCTCAGGTAAGCAAAAAGGGGGTCCTGGGGGGAAGCTGCAACAAAGAATGATTTTCATCTTAATGCATAATATGCATTAAATCAGAACTCCGGAATCGAAAAAAAATCCCCCATTAGTACCCCTCCCCCCCACACACACACAGAACACTAAACAGTTCCTACATTTGTGAAATTCCTTACCAAGAGAAACGTTGAATTACATTTTCAGGAAGTCAGCTCTGCAGTTCAAAAAATGCTGCCTGTTTTCTCTGAAGGAGGAGGGGTTGGAACAGGAATAGCATCATATCCTCTACATATCCTCTACATACACTACATTTCCCATCATGTTTTGCATATTGCACTGAATGTGGGAGGTACACTAGGCCTGTGTAAACTAAATGTGAACAAACCCACTTCAACCTCACCCCCCCATTCAATGGTGTGCAGGCAGTGAGGAGATGATGTGCTGTAACCTTTAGCAACCAATCAGTGAGCAGTAATGATGTGCACTATCCTTTTGCAACCAATCACTGAGTGGTAGGTATATGCAGTAACCTCTAGCAACTAATCAATGAGCAGTAATAATGTGCAGTAACCTCTAGAAACCAATTGGTGAGTGGTAAGGATGGCCACTAACCTCTAGCAACCAATCAGTGAGTAGTATTGATGTACAGTAATCTCTAGCAACCAATCTCAATCGCTGCCTGATCTGATTCAGTAAACTGATTTTTAGTCTAGCTGCTATTTATTGTATGACCTCTAGCAGACAGTCAGTGAGCGGTAATGATACACTGTAACCTCTGGAAACCAACCGGAATCACTTCCTGATCTGATTCAGTAAACAGATTTTGAGTCTAGCTGCTATTTATTGTATGACTCATAGCAGGTGGAGAGCGAAATTGCATGAAGGGGTGGGGGCCCAAGAAAATGTTTGCCCAGTGTCCAATCAATATTAAAGATGACCCTGGTAATCAGTGCTTGTATACTGTATGTGAGAACATCCCTAGCCACACCACAGAACAGCCTTATATCATATTATGCAGCTTATCAGTGCTCATCAGTGCAGCTTATCAGTGCAGCCTTATGAGTGCAGCTTATCAGTGCTCATCAGTGTGGTGTCATCAGTGCAGTTTATCAGTGCTCGTCGGTGTGGTGTCACCAGTGCAGCTTATCAGTGTGGTGTCAACAGTGCAGCTTATCAGTGCTCATCAATGCAGTGTCACGAGTGCAGCTTATCAGTGCTCATCAGTGCGGTGTCACCAGTGCAGCTTATCAGTGCTCATCAGTGCAGTGTCACCAGTGCAGCTTATCAGTGCTCATCAGTGCAGTGTCACCAGTGCAGCTCATCAGTGCCCATCAGTGCCGGTGTCACCAGTGCAGCTTTTCAGTGCCCATCAGTGTGGTGTCACCAGTGCAGCTTATCAGTGCAGTGTCACCAGTGCAGCTTATCAGTGCTCATCAGTGCAGTGTCACCAGTGCAGCTTATCCGTGCTCATCAGTGCAGTGTCACCAGTGCAGCTCATCAGTGCCCATCAGTGCCGGTGTCACCAGTGCAGATTTTCAGTGCCCATCAGTGTGGTGTCACCAGTGCAGCTTATCAGTGTGGTGTCACCAGTGCAGCTTATCAGTGCTCATCAATGCAGTGTCAGGAGTGCAGCTTATCAGTGCTCATCAGTGCGGTGTTACTAGTGCAGCTTATCAGTGCAGTGTCACCAGTGCAGCTCATCAGTACCCATCAGTGCCGGTGTCACCAGTGCAGTTTTTCAGTGCCCATCAGTGCGGTGTCACCAGTGCAGCTTTTCAGTGTCCATCAGTGCCGGTGTCTCCAGTGCAGCTTAGCAGTGTCCATCAGTGCCGGTGTCACCAGTGCAGCTTAGAACAGCAGTGACTGTTCTAAACATGGGAAAAATGTGCCACTTTACAGGCATAGTATAGACACCCCCAGGTAAGAAATTTAAAGGAATATTTCACTTTTATTGTTTCACTTTGAGCATTTTTAAAATCACTGCTCCCGAAAAAACTGACGTTTTTAAAACTTTTTTTTGCATTGATACATGCCTCCTGGGGCAGGACCCGGGTCCTCAAACACTTTTTATGACAATAACTTGCATATAAGCCTTTAAAATTAGCACTTTTGATTTTTCATGTTACTGTCCCATAGACTTTAATGGTGTTCCGGTTACTTTCGAATTTGCCCCAAACACAGCATATTGTTCGGTGTTCTGCAAAACAGTCAAACAACCAAAGTTCGGCCCGAACTTATGCTCGGGCCGAACCGTTCGTCCATCCCTACTCACTACAATACCTTATGTATTTGTTCATGTTGATCATATCCCCTTTTAATCTCCTCTTATCAAGAATAATTCAGTTCCACTAATCTTTCCTCATAGCCAAGCTCCTCCATTGCCTCTTATCAGTTTGGTTGCCCTTCTCTGCAGTTTCTCCAGTTCCCCAATATCCTTTTTGAGAAATGGTGCCCAAAACTGAACTGCATTTTTCAGATGAGGTCTTACTAATGAAAATAAAAATATAAATAAATAACAAACATGTCATACATACCTCCTACGTGCAGTGGTTTTGCACAAGGCAGCCTGGATCCTCCTCTTCTCGGGTCCCTCTTTGCTGCTCCTGGCCCCTCTCTCCTGTTGAGTGCCCCCACAGCAAGCAGCTTGCTATGGGGGTCACCCGAGCCAAGCTGCAGCCATGTGTGTGTGTGTACATTCAGACACGGAGCTGCCATTTGGCCCGCTATGATTGGCCAAAGCATGCAGGTCAGGTGCATGCTTTGGCCAATCATCATACAGCAATGCACTGCGATCTCGAAGTGCATTATAGGGCCTTCCGCTGCGCTCTTATTTTCTGCGAATGCCCCACAATGTTCGCTGTTCGGCAAACGGGCGAACACCCGATGTTCGAGACGAACTTATGTTCGACCCGAACATTGAGCTCATCCCTAGTTTTGATAAGTACCCAGCTTCCACTTTCGCTCAAGGCACCACAGCGCAGAGAGGAAATTCTCCTCTTACCCCTCACTCCCTGCAATCAACACACCACAGGTCCCAGAAGATTGCCTAGCCATTCAGAATGAGCAGTACAACTCGCGCATGCGCAGTGCGCACCCGGCTGTGAAGCCACAAGGGTACCCACACTTGCAATGCCGGCGCCGCGGAGAGGAAAAGAAGACAAGCAAAGCTTCGGGCGGCCGCATCCCTGGTCTGCGGGACACATGAGCGTCTGTTTTATTAAAAGTCAGCAGCTACACTTTTTGTAGCTGCTCACTTTTAATAAACACAGAAATGGGTGGAACTCTGCTTTAACCACTTCAGCCCCGGAAGAATTTACCCCCTTCCTCACCAGAGCATTTTTTGCGATTCAGCACTGCTTCAACTGACAATTACGCGGTCGTAAAGCGTTGTATCCAAACAAAATTGACATCCTTTTTTTCCCACAAATAGAGCTTTCTTTTGGTGGTATTTGATCACCTGTGCGGTTTTTATTTTTTGCGCTATAAACAAGAAAAGAGCGATTTGAGACCATTTTGAAAAAAACACATTATTTTTTTACTTTTTGCTATAATAAATATCCCCCAAAAATATATAAAAAAACGATTGTTTTCATCAGTTTAGGCCGATATGTATTCTTCTATATATTTTTGGTAAAAGAAAATTGCAATAAGCGTATATTGATTGGTTTGCGCAAAAGTTATCGCGTCTAAAAAATAGGGGATAGATTTATAGCATTTTTATTATTATTTAAATTTTTTTACTAGTAATGGCGTCAATCTGTGATTTTTATCGGGACTGTGACATTATGGTGGACACATCGGGCAATTTTGACACGTTTTTGGGACCATTGGCATTAATACAGCGATCAATGCTATAAAATTGCATTGATTACTGTAAAAATGTCAATGGCAGTGAAGGGGTTAACACTAGGAGGCGATTGAGGGGTTAACTGTGTTCCCTGGGAGGTGATTCTAACTGAAGGGGGAGGGGACTGACTACAGGAAGTGACAAATCGTGGTTCCTAGCTAATAGGAACACACGATCTGTCACTCCTGTCAGAACAGAACAGGAAAGTGTGTGTTTACACACACTCGTCCCTGTTCTGTCTCTCCTGCACACGATCGCTCGTGGCTGGCGGTCATTGCGACCGTCGGCCAAGAGGAACAGGCACCCCCGCTGTGCAGCAGGCGCGCCTGCTATCCCGACCCCGTAAGCCGACGTATAGCTACGACGGCTAGCGCAGGGGAGCCAACCTGCAGCAGTGGAACTGCGGCGGTTGGTCGGGAAGCGGTAAATGCATAGAATGCATTAAGATAAAAAATCTTGTGCCTTTACAACCACTTTAACCATCTCAATACAGTGCATTTTCACCCCCTTCCTGCCCAAGCCATTTTTCAGCTTTCAGCGCTGTCACACTTTAAATGACAATTGCGCGGTCATACAACACTGTACCGAGAAGAAATTGTTATATTTTTTTTCCCCACAAATAGAGCTTTCTTTTGGTGGTATTTGATCGCCACTGCGGTTTTCATTTTTTGCGCTATAAACAAAAGAATGTGATAAGTTTGAAAAAAAACTATATTTTTTACTTTTTGCTATAATAAATATCCAATTTTTTTTTAACAAATTTTTTCCTCAGTTTAGGCCGATACGTATTCTTCTACATATTTTTGGTAAAAAAAAAAAATATTGATTGGGTTGCGCAAAAGTTAGATCGCCTACAAAATAGAGGATAGATTTATAGCATTTTTATTATTATTAATTTTTTACTAGTAATGGCGATGATCTGCGATTTTTTTATCATGACTGCAACATTGCGGCGGACATATCGGACACTTTTGACACATTTTTGGGAACATTCACATTTGTACAGCGATCCGTGCTATAAAAATGCATTGATTACTGTATAAATGTGACTGGCAGGGAAGGGGTTAACACTAGGTGGTGATCAAGGGGTTAATATGTTCCCTGGGAGTGATTCTAATTGTAGGGGGATGGGATTCACAAGGGGAGGAGAACGATCAATGTTTCTCTGTACTGAGAACACTCCTCTCCTCTGACAGGACCGTGGATCTGTGTGTTTACATACACAGATCCACGGCCCTGCTGTGTTACGGGGCAATCATGGGTGCCCGGCGGACATCGTGGCCGTCGAGTCCCCAATCACACGGCGTGGACTCGCGTGCCCCCTGGTGGGCTGAAAAGGAGAGGGCGTCATATGACGCCCTCCCGCAACTTGAGCTGCGCCGCCTGCCCATCAATTGACAGCTGGCGGTCGGCAAGCAGTTGAACTAACAGGTCTATAGTTATTTGGTAAAGACTTTGATCCCTTTTAAAATATAGGCACCACATTGGCTCTACGCCAGTCCAGTGGCACTATTCCAGTCCTTAATGAGTCCCTAAAAATTAGAAACAATAGCTTTGAAATGTAAGAACCCACCGTGGGTGGATGCCATCTGGTCCAGGTGCTTTATCCACCTTTATCCTTCAAGAGGTCCTAGTATCCAGACAGTGTGAAATGCTCACCAGGCTATTGCAGGTGACTGACAACTACTTACTACACAAGCAATCAGATGTCTAAATACCAAACCTAGTCAAGCAGGAAACCATGTCTATGTTATCTGTATTGTACCTATATGGTTGCAGGACTCTTTCTACGGGGTGAATGCCTTAAAAGGCGTGCAAGCTCTTAGGCACCTAGGATGAGAGGTCCATCTCTGCTCACTGAGCAGGGAAGGACCTGTCAGAGTCCCCCTGATTCCTATGGGGATATCGGACAGTGTTCTGCCCATATTGTCTTAGTAATATGTGCTATGTGCTGATACAGATTATACTGCAATGTTGGTTTGACATTATTGCCATCTAGTGGCCAGAGTTAGTTATTATTTTGTCACAGGAAAAGGAATTACTTTACAGTCAAGGCAGTAACCTTTAACCTGGAACTGTATTTCCTTCATTTCAAGTCTGCTCCCTGATCCAAGCAGACTGCATGTAGAAGAGCTCCTATCTATTCTTGGACTAATGGTGGAATTGTCTGTGAGTACTTTCACTGATAGAGTGAGGCTGCTGTATAATGTTTTAATGTACTGACACATATGTTTGTTTATGCTTATGTTGTAGTTTTACAACGTTATTCGGAAAAAGAATACATACAGATCTGATGTCTCACGTTTCTTGACTTCTGAATTATTGTTAAGCTGTCTGACTAGTGTTATACAACAGTTCAATAATGCGAAGCAGAACAGTAAAAAGACAACCACGTGGCAGTCTGGAATAAACTGAGACGCCATTAGTGCAGCATGAGTCTAAGATCAGGAACAAAGTACCAGGCTGATGACACGCTACCGCCGACAAAGCAAGGCAGGGAGAACATTCCCAGTGCCCAGCAAGACGATGCACAATCGCATGTGTCCAGATCTTCACGGGCTAGCAAGATGTCCTCAGCAAGTTCCTCAGCAGTTAAAGCTCGTGCCAAGGCAGAAGCTGCCCGCGTCCAGCTACAGTACGCACAAGAAGAAACGGAATTAGAATCAAAATTGCTCATCCTGAAGCGTCAGAAGGCTGCTGCAGCTGCTGAGGCTGCTGCCTACATGGGAACAAGTCGGTCAGGAAGTGAAAAATCATATAAATACCCAGAGGTTCCAGAAAAACCTCTATCCTCTACAGATCGTACAAGTAAGTACATCCAGAACCTTACTGATGCGCATCCAAAGGAACAGTCTCTTAAACCTGAAGCAAAGGAATTCAGGCCGAGATCAACATCACCCCTGAGCAGGCCCAAACAACCACATGAGGTCAGCGGCTGCCAGCAAATCAAGAATGAAGCACCAGAAACCCCTAAGAACAAAAAACAAGTGTTCCCATCACCTCAACATATAGATTACATGGGTGAACAACAATGTGCAGTGGATGTCACCAAATATCTCATCTGCAAAGAAATGATCAGCTCAGGCTTTCTCCAATTTGATGACTGTCCTGAAAACTATTGGGCATGGAAATCCTCCTTTCTGAATGCCACTGAACGTCTGAACTTTTCACCAGCAGACATACTTAATTTGATGATAAAATGGCTTGGTACCGAGTCAGCAGAGCATGCTAAGAGGATGAGAAGAGCAAACCTGTTCAACCCTGCAGCAGGACTCAATATGACCTGGAAAAGTCTGGAAGAAACGTACGGATCCCCTGAGGTAATAGAAGGAGCACTGTTGAAAAAACTTGAAGTCTTTCCCAAGGTGGGCTACAGAGACAACGTGCGGCTACAAGAACTAAGTGATCTTCTACTAGAGATAGAATATGCCAAAGAGGATGGCTACTTGACACGACTTTCATATCTAGATACAGCTAGAGGCACCAATCCCATAGTAGAGAAACTACCCTCAAATCTGCAAGACAAGTGGATGTCTGTGGGAGGTAAATTCAAAGAAGATTATGGTGTTGCTTTCCCCCCTTTCTCTGTGTTTTCTAGATTTGTCCGACAGCAAGCGAAAATCCGAGGTGATCCCAGTTTTGCCTTCACCACAGCGGCAATCAATCACACAGGCCGGAGAAACCTCACAGACCTCACGGTAGGACTTCTGTATCCACACACAAAACAGCTGTACCTTCAGAAGTCACAGATTATCAAAGCACCCACGAGGTACACACCATAGAAAACCCTGATAGACATTGCCCAATACACAAAAAAACACATCCACTAAAGAAATGCAAAGGCTTTAGAAGCAAACCCGTTGCAGAGCGGATGTCCTTCCTTAAACAGAACGCCATCTGTTTCAAGTGTTGCGGATCCACTTATCACATTGCCAAAGACTGCAAAACACCAGTAGAATGTACAGAATGTGGCAGTGAGAGACATATTGCAGCTTTGCACCCAGGCCCTGCTCGTGTCCCACTAGAGACTGTAGAACCCGGGAAAGATCAGGGCAGGGAGCAACAAGAGACCCCACTCTCCTCAGTTATGTCTAATTGCACTAAAGTATGTGGACAAGGCAAGAGTGCACGTTCATGCTCTAAAATCTGTTTAGTGACTGTGTATCCCACTGGCAAGAGAGAAAGGGCAGTGAAAATGTATGCAGTGCTAGATGAACAGAGCAACAGATCTCTTGCAAAGCCAGAATTCTTTGATATCTTTAATCTTAAGGCAAGTACAGTTCCATACACTTTAAAGACATGTGCGGGGACAATTGAAACCACAGGGAGAAGAGCTTCTGACTTTACCATTGAATCCTTCAATGAGAAAGTGCAGTTCCCACTTCCTACCCTAATAGAGTGTGGCATGATACCTGACGACAAAACTGAGATTCCCTCTCCAGAAGTAGCATATCACCACCCTCACCTCTGCTCAATTACACACCTTATCCCAGCTGTTGAGCCAGATGTTTCTATCCTTCTACCAGTGGCGGTGTGTGCATAGAGGGCGCAGGAGCGCCGCCCCCCCCTCTCCTGCACCGCTCTATCACCAATAGATAGATTCATGCATTGCATGAATCTATCTATTGTCACCGCTGCCGCCCCCTATTCAGGTGTCCGGGCCCTTGTCGGGCGCCGGGCATCTGAATTACAGCGGGGGGGGGGTGTTTCTGGAAGCGCCCTATTAGAGCTGTAAAGCTCTAATAGGGGACCTGATTAGAGCGGTGTGCTCTAATAGGCTTCCATAAGTGTAAACAGCGGGCGCACTGCTGTGCGTTCGCTGATTACACAGTATTGTGTTAGAGAAGCGAATACATCGCTTCCCTAACACAGACCCGCCTCTCAGCCAATCAGGTTGCCGGGTTTGTTACCTGTCACCTGATTGGCTGAAGTCACAGGCGCTGTGATTGGACGCTAGGCGTCCAATCATAGCAGAAGACAGGAGCGCGGGAGAAGATGTCGGAAGATGAGGGGAAGATGAGGGGACACCGCGCGCTGCACACCGAGACAAGGTAAGTGCAGAGGGCAGGCAGGGGGCACAGTGAGAGCACTTGAGGGGCACAATGGCAGCACTTGAGGGGCACAGTGGCAGCACTTGAGGGGCACAGTGGCAGCACTTGGGGCACAGTGGCAGCACTTGGGGCACAGTGGCAGCACTTGGGGCACAGTGGTGAACTTGGGGCACAGTGGCAGCACTTGGGGCACAGTGGCAGCGTTTGATGGGCACAGTGGCAGCGTTTGATGGCACAGTGAGGCTGTTTGTTTGCGCCCCCCCAAAAATTTTGAGTACCAGCCGCCACTGCCTTCTACTACTTGGGAGAGACATCCTGCAGGTACACAAGGTGCGCCAGCAAATCAATGGACCTTATAATGCCCCCTATGCACAGAGACTGGACCTGGGGTGGGTCATTGTAGGAGAAGTTTGCCTGGGGACAGTGCACCAGCCTGACAATATTACCACTTTGAAGACGTCTGTGTTAACAAATGGACGCGCATCCCTTCTTAGTCCCTGTCACAACAGCTTCGTTGTCAAGGAAAGCTTTGGCAGGTCAACCCAACACTGTGACCCTTCTAAACTATATGGTAAGGAAGAAGTCAATTCCAACTTTGAGACAGACAATCTAGGGATTACAGTGTTCCAGAAAACTAAAGATGACGATAAACAGGCTCTCTCTATAGAAGAAACCTTCTTGCAGATTATGGATAAAGAGGCTTACCAAGATGACAATCACAGTTGGGTAGCCCCTCTTCCCTTTCGCACACCAAGACGTGTTTTGCCTAGTAACAGGGAGCAAGCCATAAAGCGTTTGCATTCACTCAGCAAAACTCTGCAGAGAAAGCCAGAAGTAAAAAGAGATTTCACTGAATTCATTAAAGGAATGCTAGACAATGATCACGCTGAAGTTGCAGGACCACTTGAAGCAGACAGGGAACACTGGTATCTACCAATGTTCGGTGTTTACCATCCACACAAACTCAACCAAATAAGAATAGTTTTTGATTCCAGCGCAGAGTATAAAGGAGTCTCCTTAAATGACGTACTGTTGAGTGGCCCTGACCTAAACAATACTTTGCTAGGTGGTCTCATGCGCTTTAGAAAAGAGCCCGTTGCCTTCACAGCAGATGTGCAACAAATGTTTTATTGCTTTCTTGTCAGAGAAGATCACAGAGACTTTCTACGTTTTCTCTGGTACAAAGACCATGACATAGACAAAGAAATTGTCGAGTACAGAATGAAAGTGCACGTATTTGGTAATAGCCCTTCTCCTGCTGTCGCTATATACTGCATGCAAAAGGCTGCCCAGAAAAATGCAGAGTGCTATGGACAAGAAGCCAAACATTTTGTATTGAGCCATTTTTATGTAGATGATGGACTCGCTTCTACTAGCACACCTGAAGAGGCAATTTCCATCCTCAGTAAAGCAAAGCAAATGCTGGCAGAATCCAACCTGCGTCTTCATAAAATCGATTCCAACAGCCAAAAAGTAATGGAAGCCTTCCCTGTAGCAGACAGAGCTAAAGACCTTAAATATCTTTGCCTGGGTACAGACACCCTTCCCCTGCAGAAAAGCCTAGGCCTAAGTTGGGATCTAGAAACGGATAGTCTTGTTTTCAGAGTTTCCTCAGGAGAAAAGCCTTTTACACGTAGAGGCATTCTATCCACCGTAAATAGCCTTTATGATCCCCTAGGATTTGTATCACCTGTGACAATAAGAGGTAAAGTCTTAGTTCGAGAACTGTCATCTGGAAAAAGTGAATGGGATGCATTGCTTCCACAGGAGAGACTAAGTGAGTGGGTTCAATGGACAGAATCCTTGAAAGCATTAGAGCACCTAAAGATAGACAGATGCTATGTGCCCGAGTCTTTATCATCAGCTTGCAGGAAAGAACTGTGTATCTTCTCAGACGCATCCACCACAGCTATAGGTGCAGTAGCCTACTTGAAAGTAATTAATTCTGAAAATGTGTGTCATGTTGGATTTGTCATGGGAAAGTCCAAATTAAGCCCTAAACCAGCCCACACGATTCCTCGTTTAGAGTTGTGTGCTGCTGTACTAGCAGTGGAAATGTCTGAGTTAATCTCAGATGAACTAGACACTGACTTTGATGCTGTAAAATTCTTCACTGATAGCAAGACTGTCCTAGGATACATTTGCAGCACCACTAGGAGGTTCCATCTGTATGTCTCCAACAGAGCAAATAGAATCAGGAAATGTCCACACCCAGACCAGTGGTTCTATTTATCTACAGAGCAAAACCCTGCAGATTATGCCACTAGACCTACTCAAGCTGCATGTCTTCAGAACTCTATATGGTTCTCAGGCCCATCCTTTCTGTATCAACCACACTGTGAGCAGATAGACACTGCTAATGCTTATCCACTCATAGAGCCCGAAGCTGACCCTGAAATCAGATTGGAAATTACGAGTTTCAGTACCAAAGCTTCTGAAGCCACACTTCACCCACATTGCTTTGATAGATTTTCTTGCTAGAAGATACTAGTTAAGACCCTAGCCAGACTCATCCATGTCGCTAAAACTTTCCGGAGAGAAACCAACAGCGATCAAGTCAGAAGGTGGGAAAGTTTCCATGAAC
This sequence comes from Lithobates sylvaticus, assembly GCA_028564925.1. Lineage (NCBI taxonomy): Eukaryota > Metazoa > Chordata > Amphibia > Anura > Ranidae > Lithobates > Lithobates sylvaticus. The sequence continues at coordinate 98,639,827 of CM053038.1, forward strand.
AGGTCAATCTAGTAGAACTTGCTCAGGCAAAGTCTGTTATAATTTCGTCTGTTCAAAACAAACAGTTCCAGAAGGAAATTGACTGCATCAAAAAACAAAAGACATTACCAAAACAAAGCCGTCTTGGGAAGCTCAGCCCCTTTCTAGACAAGAATGGGTTGTTGAGAGTAGGTGGACGTTTGTCTCTTGCTGAAATTTCAGAGGAAGAGAAACAGCCTGTCATCATACCTTATGATCACCACATTGCAGCACTGCTTGTTAGGTACTATCACGAACAAGTTGTTCACCAAGGGCGACACATCACAGAAGGTGCAATTAGATCCGCAGGTTTCTGGATTCTTGGTGGCAAACGCTTGGTATCAGCTGTTATACACAAATGTGTCATCTGTCGCAAGCTGCGGGGAAGATTACAAAGTCAAAAGATGGCAGAGCTACCAAAGGATAGAGTAATTGCTCAACCACCTTTCACCAATGTGGGCTTAGATGTATTTGGTCCATGGTCTGTTTTAACCCTTCGCACTAGAGGAGGCAGTGCAGACAGTAAACGATGGGCAGTTCTTTTCACTTGTTTGTCCACCCGAGCTGTACACATAGAGCTACTTGAAGCCATGTCAACATCAAGCTTTATTAACGCCTTGAGGAGATTCTTCTCAATTCGTGGTCCAGCAAAACTGCTCCATTCTGACAGAGGAACAAACTTTGTGGGAGCCTGCAAAGAACTTAACATTTGTGACAGTGAATCACAATTGCAAGACTTTCTCCAAGACAGAGGCTGTACATGGGTCTTTAATTCTCCACACTCCTCACATGTGGGTGGTGTCTGGGAGAGACTTATAGGTATTGCCAGACGAATCTTGGACGCTATGTTGCTACAAACCAAACCTGCTCACTTGACCCATGAGACTTTAAGCACTTTTATGGCAGAGGTTTCAGCTATTATGAATGCCAGGCCTATAGTTCCTGTGTCCTCAGACCCAGATACACCTATGGTCCTTACCCCAGCAATGTTGTTGACTCAAAAGGTGAACTCTTTGTCTGCTCCATCTGGAACCATAAGTACAACACAAGTTCATGCAAAACAATGGAAGCAAGTACAATGCTTGGCAGACACCTTTTGGAAAAGATGGAAGAGAGAGTATCTGTCAAATTTGCAACGCCGCAGGAAATGGACTGAGGATCGCCCAAATGTGAAAGTGGGTGATGTTGTTCTGTTGAAGGACAGCCAAGAGGGCAGAAATGAGTGGCCCGTAGGACTTATTGTCAATGCTCTACCAAGCAGAGATGGCAAGGTCAGAAAGGTGGAGGTCAAGATTGTGAAAAATTAGACCACCAGAATTTATCTCAGACCTGTAACTGACATTATAGTTTTGATCTCGGACTAGCTAGGATTCCATTTTCCTGTTTATATGTTTTTTCTGCATAGCAGTGGTTATTTATGTAATGACATAATAAATTATGCCAGACAGGGAGTGTTCTGCCCATATTGTCATAGTAATATGTGCTATGTGCTGTTACAGATTATACTGCAATGTTGGTTTGACATTGTTGCCATCTAGTGGCCAGAGTTAGTTATTATTTTGTCACAGGAAAAGGAATTACTTTACAGTCAAGGCAGTAACCTTTAACCTGGAACTGTATTTCCTTCATTTCATGTCTGCTCCCTGATCCAAGCAGACTGCATGTAGAAGAGCTCCTATCTATTCTTGGACTAATGGTGGAATTGTCTGTGAGTACTTTCACTGATAGAGTGAGGCTGCTGTATAATGTTTTAATGTACTGACACATATGTTTGTTTATGTTTATGTTGTAGTTTTACAAAGTTATTCGGAAAAAGAATACATACAGATCTGATGTCTCACGTTTCTTGACTTCTGAATAATTGTTAAGCTGTCTGACTAGTGTTATACAACAGTTCAATAACGCGAAGCAGAACAGACAGCATGTCCGTTTTCATCAGATCTCATCCAAGCCCCCAGACAGATGGCTGAACGTATCGCCATATGTCTGATTTTAGCGGATCAGATGGCAGGCGGGTGTCAGCAGGCACATCTCCGCTGACATCCCCCTGCCCATAGGAGCCAATGGATGGCCCACTTGGATCCGCCTGAAAAACAGAGAGGCGGATCCGAGCGGGCCAGTCATGTGAAAGGGGCCTTACACATACAGTACATGTTCCTAATCTACAAATGATTTGACGTTTTACACCTCCTCCTTTTCAATAGGTGCATACATGCCCCTGAAACTTCCAGGTAACTTTATAACTGATAAGACGCACTTAGATGGCATTGTGTCTAACTGACCTGAGCATGTTACAGGTGAGTCTGCCTCCATTTCCAGGGATCTAGCCAGTCTTCATTTCCAACTGTGGAGTAGTAGGTTGATAGATCAAACGAGGCTTCTACAGCTGTGACACTTGTTCTGTCATATGACAACCTTCATTCATTACTGCTCAACAGTCCTTTCTGTGTTTGCTTGACTTATGTGCAATAATATGTCTGTTGATTTGAGCAAATACAACTCCAGAAATTCAGTTAGTTTTATATGATATGTATCAGCATTACATTAAAAAAAAAAATACTTTATTAACCCTTTTATATCCGCAAAGTAACCAGTAACTTAACAATGTAGCTTAACATTAACTAATTTTAGATAGACTTCAGACACAGCTAGGCAAAGCTTTCATCATACTTTATTTGGTCCCAACTGTATTTCACAAATCCATCACAATGATAACATACGCTGCTTTTTCATTTAGCTCCTACTTATCATAAACTACTTCAGCTCTTAAGGCACAAGACATATTCCCACAAGCCCGATGCATTTCCACTTTAATTCAGATCTGTCAAGTACCCCTTAGTGTCTGGTGCATTAAACAAATCTTCTTTCATTCCAAGTCAAATCTCCTGTTCATTTCCTCTGGGGATGGATTAATCATTCCTAAGACATTTTTAATAAAACTTTTTATTTTTCTTTATTTCATCTTTGCATTGTTATGTTTACCCCCAGAAGTCAATTTCAGTAGCATTTAGAATCAGTGTTTTTCAAGACAACTTTCTGTTTTCAACATTTTATTATGTATTTTTACTGATAGTTTTTGTTCATGCTGAAAAGATAAGTTGGGAAGTATGTCATTCTTCATTCACCTAAATGGGTTCTCTGCCTATAACCAAAAGCAGGCCATGTTCTTCAGATCCCTACATGCAGTAAAATTGAGACCTAGGGGTGATGTGCTGTGAACTTTAGGTACCACATTGCAGGACACAAGCAGAAGCCTTAAAGTGTTCTGGTAGCACAGATAGCAATTTAAAGGATTTGTTTGATAACATAACCTATATAGATGTTCAAATTTCTTTGATATGTCAACATGGTAAAATAGTCTTATTAGGGTACTGCCATCCTACCAAGCTCCAAGTGGCTCTTTCTTGTACAAAATCCAGTAATCCAATTGTGCTGTATTTTGCTCTGAGGCTGTTTTATTCCTATCCTATGAAAACATTCCCATTTTCAATATGCATATCCGAATAGATAATCTGTATGCCTTATTTACCAGCTGTGTATAAGCATGCTTTAACCATTTCAAGACTGGACTGTTTCACATCCTTTCTGACTAGGTCATTTTTCAGTTTTTAGCACTGTCATACTTTGAATCACAATTAGACCCCTTTCACACCAAGAGCGTTTTGCAGGAGCTATAGCGTTAGAAATAGCGCCTGCAATCCGCCCTAAAACAGCTGCACCATTGTCTCCAGTGTGAAATCCGGAGGGCTTTCACACTGGAGCGGTGCGATGGCAGGACGTCAGGAAAAGTCCTGCCAGCAGCTTCTTTGGAGCGGTGAAGGAGTGGTGTGTTTACCGCTCCTCCACCGCTAATCCCCATTGAAATCAATGGGGCAGCGATGTAATACCGCCGGCAAAACGCCGCTATTGCGGCATATTGCCGGGGGTTTTAACCCTTTCTCGGCCGCTAGCGGGGGTAAAAGCGCCCCGCTAGCGGCCGAAATGCGCCGCAAATCCGACGGTAAAACGCCGATAAAAATAGTGGTGTTTTACCACCAACACTACATCAAGAAGAAGGCCATTAAGGTCATGGAGTGGCATAGTCAGTCTCAAGAGCTTAATCCTATAGAAAATTATGGACTTGGCTGTGGCTTGGCAACTCGAAGTTTAAAGAGGGATTGCACAAAAAAAAAAAAAAAAAATATTAAAAGCCAGCAGCTACAGATACTGCAGCTGCTGACTTTTAATAAATGGACACTTACCTCTTCCAGGGTCCAGCGATGTCAGCAGCCGAAGCCGAGAAATCGCTCGGCTCTCGGCTGCTGCTGCCGCCGCCATTCTCGTTCAGGGAATCAGGAAGTGAAGCATTGCGGCTTCACTTCCCAGTTCCCTACTGTGCATGCGCGAGTCACGCAGCGCAATGAGAATGCTCCGCGCTGTCTCTGGGACCCGTGTGTGTCCCAGCAGACAGCGCGGGGGGACAGGAAGAGGCATAGACTCCCATAGACAGGTATCTGCACCCCCCTGAAAGGTGCCAAATGTGACACCGGAGGGGGGGAGGGTTCCGATAAATTTTCTATAGCATTAAGGTCTTGAGACTGACTATGCCACCCCATGACCTTAATGTGCTTCTTCTTGAGCCACTCCTTTGTTGCAGTATGTTTTGGGTCATTGTCATGCCGGAAGACCCATCTTCGGTGTTCTGGCTGAGGGAAGAAGGTTCTCATCCAAGATTTTACAATATATTGGCCCCTCAATGCGGCAAAGTCGGCCTGTACCTTTAGCAGAGAAACAGCCCCAAAGCATAATGTTTCAACCTACGTGCTTGACTGTAGGGACTGTGTTCTTAAAGTGGTGTTGCCACCAAAAAAAAAAAATTGTCTTAAAAATCATAAAAAAAATAAAAAATAAATAATTGGAAAAATTTTTTTTTTTTACTCACCTCTAAATGCCTGTTGATAGGGGGTCCCTCGTAGTCTGCCACCTTCAGTGCCCGGGCACTGACGTCACTTCCCCTAGGCGCCACACAGTCATCTGGGACCTGTCACATGTCCCAGATGAGTAAGCGTCAATTCACGGCGCAAGGCACCCCTCGCACATGCGCAGCGGGTGCCCGGCTGTGAAGCCACAGCCGGGTGCCCACATTAAGAATGCCGGCGCCGCATCGCTGGACCCTGGGACAGGTAAGTGTCCAATTATTAAAAGTCAGCAGCTGCAGTATTTGTAGCTGCTGACTTTTAATTTTTTTTTTGTTGTGGGCCCTCCTCTTTAAGGTCCTAGTTAGCATTTTTCTTTCCCCAAACACGTCAAGTCGATCTAACGCCAAAGAGCTCAATTTTGGTCTTATCTGTCCACAACAGTCTGTCCCAGTCCTTCTCTGAGTCATTTAGATGTATGTTGGCAAACTTCAGACGGACCTGTACATGTACCTTCTTGAGGAGGGGGACTTTGCAGGTGCTGCAGGATTTCAATCCATAGTGGCGTATTGTGTTACCAATGGTTTGTTTGGTGACTGTAAAATAAGTATTGAATACATCACCATTTTTCTAGGTAAAATATATTTCTAAAGGTGCTTTTGACATGAAATTTTCACCACCTATCAGTAACAACCCATGCAATCCATACATACAAAGAAACCAAAACAAATAAGTTCAAAAATTAAGTTATGTGTAATAAAATGGAATGACACAGGGGAAAAGTATTGAAAACGCTAACTGAAATTTATTTAATACTTTATACAAAATGATTTGTTGGTAATGACAGCTTCAAGACACCTCCTGTATGGAGAAACTAGTTGCATGCATTGCTCAGGTGTGATTTTGGCCCATTCTTCTACATAAACATTCTTCAAATCTTGAAGGTTCCATGGGCCCTTTCTTTGAACTCTGATCTTTAGTTAAGTTATTTCCATATATTTTCTATTGGATTCAATCAGGTGATTGGCCCCTAGCAGCTTTATTTTTTTTTTCTTTGAAACCAATTGAGAGTTTCCTTGGCTTTGTGTTTGGGATCATTGTCTTTCTGAAATGTCCACCCTCGTTTCATCTTCATCATTCTGGTAGATGGCAGCAGATTTTTATCAAGAATGTCTTGGCACATTTCTCCATTCATCATTCCTTAAAGGGGTTGTAAACCCTATTTTTGATTTTTTTTAAAATAACAAATATATCATACTTACCTACACTGTGCAGTTCGTTTTGCACAGAGTGGCCCCGATCATCGTCTTCTGGAGTCCCCCAACGGCGCACGCGGCTCCTCCCCGCATCAGTAAACCCCTGGGGGGTTACAACGCGGGTGCGCTCCCGAGTCCAGCATTTGCATCTATAGATACAGAATGCCGGACTTGGCCCGGCGCCCGTGTCATTGGATTTGATTGACAGCAGCAGGAGCCAATGGCTGCGTTGCTATCAATCTATCCAATCAAGAGCAGAGAACCCCGGACAGAGAGGTAGAGAGGGTCTCTGCCATGGGAACGAACAGGCTTAGGTGAGTAAAACAGGGGGGGGGGGGACTGCTCAGTGTCAGAAGTTTTTTCACCGCAATGCATAGGATGCAATAAGGTGAAAAAACACGAGGGTTTACAACCCCTTTAAATGATATGAAGTTTGCCAGTACCGTATGCTGAAAAACAGCATGATGTTCCCACCTCCAAACTTCAATGTTGGGATGGTGTTTTTGTGGTGATGTGCAGTGCCATTTGACCTCCAAACATTGTGTGTATTATGGCATCCAAAGAGTCCAATTTTGGTCTCATCTGACCAGACTATATTCTCCCAGTATTTCATAGACTTGTCTAAATGTTGTACAGCAAACTTTAAATGAGCTTCAACATGCTTTTTCTTCAGCAATGGAGTCTTGCATGGTGAGCCTGTATACAGGCCATGGCGTGGAGTGTTGGAAATTACTTATTATTTTCCTGAAACAATTGTACTTGCTAATACCAGGTCCATGACTCTTTGACAACTCTTCTGATATTTCCTTTCACTCCTCTGTCAGAAATCTTGCAGTGAGCACCTGGTTGTTGCCTGTTTATGGTGAAATTATGCTCTTTCCACTTCCGGATTATGGCCCCAACTGTGCTCACTGGAACATTTAGAAGTTTAGAAATCCTTCTGTAGCTAATGCCATCAGTATGTTTTGCAACAATAAGGTTGCAAAGGTCTTGAGAGAGCTCTTTGCCCATCATGAGATATTTCTTGTGTGGCACCTTGGTAACAAGACACCTTTTTATAGACCATCAGTCTGAACCAGCTGATATTAGAGACTGAACCAGCTGATATTAATTTGCATTGCGAAGTGTATGTTAAGTTAACGACATCCCACAATTAGTTTGCAAAACGCAGCGTGATTTGCAGAATTGGATTGCATGGGTGTAAACCCATGCAATCTGATTCTGGTGCGGAAAAAAAAAGGGTCCTGCACGAGTTTGGTCTGAATCCAGCCATACAGTTTGTAAGGGTGAAAATTGCATCGTACAAACATCGCATGTGATCTGCACGGAAATGCGGTGCGAATCACATGTGATGTCTGGCATGGCACTAGTGTGAACCAGCCCTTAGTGAGTTTTTGAAGTTGGATTTTTTGCCTCAATGAATAAAAAACATTTAATACAATTGGTGTATTTTTTCACAAAGTTATCTTACACACAGTATAGGCATACTACTTACAATTACACTCCAAAACATATTCTGTTATTCCTTATGGCAGTGATGACGAACCTTGGCACCCCAGATGTTTTGCAACTACATTTCCCATGATGCTCAACTACACTGCAGATTGCATGAGCATCATGGGAAATGTAGTTCCAAAACCATCTGTGGTGCCAAGGTTCGCCATCACTGCCGTATGGAGTCTGTAAATACCATGTGTGTGTGAGACTTTTTCACAGCCTAGATGCATACAGGGGCCAAAAATCTAAGGAGCACCTTTGGGCTTTCAAGGAGCATAAATTGTGCGACTAATTTCCTGACTGCCTATCACATTTTTGGAAGCCCTTGGAGTACCAGGACAGGAGAGACACCCACAAAATAACCACATTTTGCAAAGAAAATACTCCAAGGTATATTTTAGGAGGCACGGTGAGTCTTTAAAACACTTTTTTTTTTGCCAAAAGTTTTTAGCAAAATGTGGGAAAAAATGAAAATCAATAAAAATAAATAAATAAAGTTGTCAATTTAATGAGATACTGATCACACACAGCATGGACATACTTAGAATTACAACCAAACACACATTCTGCTACTCCTCTCAAGTATGGCATTACCACGTGTGAGACTTTTTCATTCTTTGGACTGATTATGTACCACACATTGTATCTTGTGCATTGAATAAATCAGTTGTATCAAAACCAGTTTACTGCAATGGTCGCCTCTGTACGAGTGTCGAAAAATGGGAGGATGTACTGGTACATCCTTCTGGATCGTCAAAACTCCCGCTCGGCCGTTTATATATAGTGGCCTGCAGGGAAACAGTTAATATAATACTTCCCAAATAATTCTTAAAGTACCATGATAAAGCCACAATTTAAAATGTCTATTGTAAACAGTACCATTTTGAAAAATGGACAGAATGAGTTATGGTTTGATACCATTTGTTGTTTATCCGTTGCTACTTGGTGCTAAACTAGCAGGAAGAATTGAAAGCTAGTGTCCTCCAGAGCAAATAATAAGGTTATCCTAACATCCTCCTTTGTTATGAAAATGTATGTGAAGTTCAAACTGGTGCCCATTGAAAGATTTGCCCCTAACTCCCTTTCCTGCACAACTCATCATAGCGAGGACACGGACAGCAATAAAAACCTGGCAGGGGTGCTAACCTTTCCACACTCTTTCCAACACAAAATTGGCTTTAAGCACACATTACTAGGCATTCTTAAAAATGCATATACTTTAAAACCCATACAATGTGATTAAATACATTACATCCTACTGCTAATAAAAATGTGACAGCTGTCTAAATACACTGTGGTAGTGAGTATTCCCGCGCTACTATGGAATAATGAATCAACTTAATCTAGGTGCAGCAGACACCGTGAGGGTCAAACACTACCCACAATAAAAAAATTATAAAATCAATAGATGGTGTTGCTCTCCAAAAATATGAATATATATAAAGTGCTATTCAGAAATAAAATAGGAAAGGGGGTGTACTGCGCATTCCTTTCTGGGGGTCTCGGTGTATGCAGAGCCTAATGGGTGCTTCCTTTGTATTCCTTTCACTCAGGATAGGTCAGTGGCAAAGGACCGCTCAGAATGCATCAAACCGGACATGTGTAAGGAAATTCGAAGACAACAAGAGCCTCTATGCTGTAGTATGCTTAAATAAGGGGGTTTTATTCATGATAAAACATAGGTACTCACATTTAATGTAAAGATATGTACAATGTAAAAACGAGCATCGAGCTTGCGGCATGGACGTCACTTCCGGTGTCTGCATGTCCTACGTGTTGCGTCACTGTCACGTGACTTCATCGGGAATGTCCCCCGATGAAGTCACGTGACAGTGATGCAACGCGTAGGACATACGGACTGCCACTGAACTATCCTGAGTGAAAGGAATACAGAGGAAGCACCCATTAGGCTCTGTATACATCGAGACCCCCAGAAAGGAACACGCAGGACACCCCCTCTCCTTGGTCTAAGTGATCATCCCCTTGGTTTCTCTGAAATGCCGGTTACCTTACAGCAGTAAGGTAAGAAGTTAGTACACCCACGGGTGTCATTCACACTGAAGATCCACAACCATTGAAGTCACAGCGCCACTTGTTGATTTTACATAGCACTTTTTTGCTTTGCACCTTGCACTTCCGAGTTCAGAGGAATCCAGCCTTTGTCAACTGTAACTCACCAGCACCATTTGCACCTACCTATTTAATATATGGACTACCATTTAAATTTTAATCTATTTTATTTCGTTATTATGTATTTTCATACTTGAAGGTTATATATTTTATTTCACTACAGTCACTTTATCAGCAATTTTTTCACGTCTATCTTTGTGCACACATTGATGCATTGTGTATTTTCATATTATGTGCAATTTTAGATATTTTATTTCTGAATAGCACTTTATATATATATATTTTTTTGAAGCGCAACACCATCTATTGATTTTATACATTGTCTAAATACACTGTATCAGGGGAATACATACACAAACTTTGGATATACCGTGCATCTAACTGCTAAGTCAATGATACTTTGTTCTACTAACTCCCTCAATACCAGGCAGCCTTCACATGGCATCCATTTAATGTGCAGTGTCCATCTGAGGCATGCTGAATATCATGCTTCTGACTACGAATTCAAAGTACCAATCTTTGCTGCAAGTTGAAAAGCCCATACTGGGATATACAGCATTACTTGGAATCTGACATAATTGTTTTATGTGGAGATGTGAACCACATTATTTTATGGTACCATCAATTGCTGCAAATGTTCGTATATATCATAGATGCACTTATATACATATCACCCCACACAACAAAGGGATTCAATAAACCATAGAAGGGTTAGAACAGTTGTATAGTAAATATCCTGATTTGGTGTTTCTCATTGCAATTCAAAGCTACACCATATTCAAACTTTGTAAATATACTGGAGATACTAGTCATTTGAGTTTGAAAAAAAATTCTCAATTGATTTGAATGGCATATCACACATCATATACTGTTAGTGTAAAGTGAATATACATATGATGTTACCAGGTGCCAATACCAGCAATACCAGATTCCTTCAAATGCAAACTTGGAACATGACACTTTATATGGTACTTTTCTGGGCTTTCTCCACCTTTGAAAGGGACATATTGCAGCAAAATTCCAGTCCTTGATCTCCGCAAGGTCATTATTCATTATTCAAGGTCATTATTCATACAGTCATGATGTTAATGGTGTGGGCTCCCACTCAGATCCATTCATTGCATCGCATCAGTGTTATTGTTTAGGGCTTAAAATAGTGACCAGTCCTGACTAAATTGGTGTTTCACCTCTAACATAACATCACAAATATAAATATCTTCATAATTAAGGTCTACCTTATCCTTCTCTTCGAACATTCTACACAATGTACCTACTTTGCCTGCTAAAAGCAAAATATTTATTAGAAGTTTTGAGTGTCATAACTTTAAAGCATTGTATATTATATCGTTGTTATTTGTACCTTTCAAATACCCAGTCTTCTGATGTACCCTGTTCATCTTGACTGATGAAATAATTTTTAAACTGACACAACCGGAAAGTCCTAGGTAGCGCTGACTTGTGCATGCAAATGATTTATTGACTTCCAAGGCAAACAGTTATTTTGGACATTAAATTACTAGAGGAAGTTTCTAAGACTTTAAACAGTGAGGTAATAGTTCAGAATGCCAGGTGGATCTGGAATGGCATGAAATAGGTGGCAACTATGCCGAATCAAGTACATCCTGAGCTTGAGGCAGGGGGCATTCCCTGTGTAACTGGAGAAGAAGGCAGTGCTTGGTTAACTGCTTACAAAAAGGGACAGGGTATCACCATCACAAAGAGAGGTTGATTTCACCTGAAGAAAACTACATAACAACAAAAATCTAAAGCTTTGCTATGAATTGCATAGCACTGGAGCATGAAGGTACGATATATCTAAGCATAATGCATGGATCCATAGCATTAAATAATGTGTCAATGAAAGTAAAGACGACTTCAGCCACATCAAATCTTGGTACACGGGATCACCAGCCTGGCCAAAAACAGCAAAATGTAGGCTAAAGCTAGCTTTCATCTGCACCTGACCGGCAGCGAGAACATGCAGCCCAGTACTCATATAAAATAAAACCTCATATAAATATGCCTGCCAGATGAAAACATTTCCATTCCTCATGCTTTAGGTTTATATTTTTATTAAATAGTTGCTGTAAAAATTTGTTTTTTTATTTATATTAAACAAATCAAATAAAGTGTCCTGGCATTTACTGCATATGATAGGGGAACTTTTCAATTGCTGCTCACTACTTGTCATTTTAGCACTATGGTGCAACATCCAGGTCATACACGATGTGAAATCAATTACAACAGATAGGTTTAGTGAGTATTGGAGGCTGGTAATTATTTGGTTCTGTTCTCTGGCTGTACAGATACAGGCTGGTGTTAAACAGTAAAGCAGTTCTAGACAAGTCTACCACATAGGAAACTCAACATTTTGTGATATCGATCAAGACTGTCAAATAAGTCTCTTGAGACTTTACAACCATAATCATGTTATCATACACTGGACTCATTTAAACCTATTGTAGAATTTTGCAGGCTTTGTGATTTCTAATTTAGCTAACAGGAAGAAAAAATAAAACAAAAAAAGCTTTTGATACACTTATGGTGGGTTTGCCAAGAACGACTTCACCAGAGTTTTAAGAATATTATGGTTTATATAAGTATATCAAACTACATACCATGCTTCAAAATTGGCTTCCATAAGTTTATAGCCATAAAATATGATGCGTAGTATTATTCTGTCTGCACATTTGAAACCACATTTCTCTATACAAATGAAAGATGTTAACCTTTCACAACAGGATCACAAATAGGATCCGTAATCAGCGGATCCCACCATCTCCTTCGCATGCTACGCAGACTCATCCCCTTCATCCCGGAAAAGGAAAAAGCGGTAGTAGTAGGAACGGTCATCAATTCACGGCTCGACTACGCAAACTCACTCTACATAGGATTACCGGATTACCAGATTGCGCGCCTTCAAATTGTCCAAAACACAGCAGCAAGAATAGTCACCGGAAAGAAACCCTGGGAATCCATCTCCCCATCCCTAAGGATGCTCCATTGGCTCAAGGTAAAAGACAGGATCACATTCAAGACCCTCTGCCACACCCACAAATGTACACAAGGAAATGCGCCTCAATACCTTTGTGAGAAAATAGAAAAATACATACCGAATCGCAGACTTCGATCAACAAACCAAAATCGCCTTCTCATCCCCAAAGCCCGCTACAAATCCAAGGGAGAACGAAGATTCGCAGTACAGGGACCCCGGCTATGGAATGCTCTACCAAACAACATCCGCATGGAAGAAAACCATCAGGCCTTCAGGAAAAAACTGAAGACCCACCTCTTCTAATACATGGCATCCCAACATGAGCAGTCAATCGCCTCGAGGCGATTCAGTTCGCAGTTGCAGCGCTATACAAATCATTCATTCATTCATTCATTCACCTACAGTATATGGGAAATGTAACATCTCACAAGTGTTTTCCACCTTGCCATAGAAGGAAGGTATTGATGGATAACCTTGCAGTTGAAAGCCTAATTTGCTGCAGTCGTGACCTGTAATGTAATCTGCTGAATATTGTTATCCAGTGTCATCAGATGTGCAGACCTCAGGTGGTGAGAAAGGCCTATGGTATATACGTAGCAGTAAAAGTATTTTTACTACCTAGCATTTTGACAAAGAAATATTCAAATGGTGATATGGCCAGGTATCTTTATTCTATATTCTGAGGGTGTGGAGTTAATTTATTAAATTTGATTAAATTAAAAGTCTTTAGAAGAATACAATTGGTGTTTTCATTATTGAGAGCAATAAAGCCCCGATGAAGAAATAAGGGTACTTACAGTGCCTTGAAAAAGTATTTATACCCCTTGAAATTTTCCAAATTTTGTCATGTTAAAATCAAAAACGTAAATGTATTTCATTGAAATTTTACGCGATAGACCAACACAAAGTGACACATAATTGTGAAGTGGAAGGAAAATTAGAAATGGTTTTACATTTTTTTTACAAATAAATATCTGAAAGTGTGGCGTGCATTTGTATTCAGCCCCTTTAGGCCCCTTTCACACGGGACGGATCCGTAATGATCCGCCCTGTGAAGATCCGCTCCTTAGCAGGGATCGCTCAGCTGATCCCTGCTGAGCCGACTGATGACAGGGCGGTCCTGTCAGTTCTCCGCTTTCCTCTATGGGGGATCGGATCGGTTTTTGATACTCTCGGAGGAAAGGGGAGGCAACGCTCTCTTTTCGGGGAACCATCGAGCAGAATGGAGCTAAGGTAAATTCTAGCCAGCAGAGGAAGCCATGCCTTGCTATTTGTAACTAAACATGCGTGTAGACCACGGTCTGAAGGAATATAATCTAAATTCCTTTATCATATATTTTTATTCCAACCTAGCATTTTATGTCTTGATGTGCTAGGGATTTGTGTATTAGCTAGACTTTTAACTATCTGTAATAAATGTTATTATATTTAAAGCCTTTCCTCCTGGTCAATAGAACTCTCATTTAACCCATATCATATTTTGTGATTAATAAATCAGAAATAGAGATTTTAGAGGTTAACAATAAGATTAAGATTCACTGGTAGATTTTCATATGAATGTTTGTATGAAAAATCTTATCTTAATCTTATCAGTATATCCAATTATGCCAGAAGTGACTTGACAAATTTTGTTCGAAAATACTTCAAAATTTCATTGGATTTTAATATTTTGTAAATAGTGGATTTTCCCAAGCAAAAAGCACATACATTGTTAGAAATTTGTGCATGTGAGAAAAATTTTCCTTTCACAAATTGTTGAAAATTACTGAATTGGCTCCACTAACCAGAAAATTGAATGAACGTTCCAAGGCTAAAATTTTACAGATTTTACATTTTACAGATTTTACAAAATTTCACCCTTCCAATCTTCTGACAGCTAAGTTAATGTGCTTATTTCCTGTTATGAATTATTAGATTAATTATTAGGTTGTTTATTATCCATATAAAACTATCTGCAGTTTGGTACATTTGTTTAAGTTTAGAGAGAAATCGTTAGAGATATAAAGCCATTATTGGAATACGTTTATTTCAATTGAAAACCTTGATACAGTTTAAAAAGGTAAATGCTATTTAATATATTAAGGTGATTGTAAAATCAAACAGTTTTTTCTTTTAAAATAACAAACATATTATACTTACTTGCTCTGTGCAATGGTTTTGCACATAGCAACCATGATCCTCCTTTTCTAGGGTACCCTGCTGGCGCTCCTGGCTCCTCTTCTTGGTGTGCCACCATAGAAGTTTCCCCCTGTAAAATGACATGTGCAGATAGTTGGCAAGTGTCGTTGAATAAATACAAATTAACAATACATTGTTTGATTGTATTTACTATTGCATTCATATGTAGATCAAATGTGTGATCTTTGATATGCATATGACATCAGTTAAAGAAAATTTTTTTTCATAAAATGTTTTCCTATTTATTAACCCTTAGTAAACCCTAATCATCCTATCTCCTTCCTGCTCTTATTTACTCTTAATATTTCTATTTTTTATATTATTAATTAAAATATATTTTTTTTCATTAATTGTATTTGTTATTATTTTCAGTGTTGCATAACGTTGCCATGATTTGTAGCAGAAAAAAATTTTTTGTGTAATTTTAAATGGGAAAAAAAATATAGAATAAAAATGGATCCTTTTTTAGTACAATAGTTTTTTAATAATTTCTCCAAAGTTTAAAAAATGAGACACAAATAATAACATATGTATCAGTGAGAAATAGTGCGTTAAATAATGGCATGGTAAATTATTAGAGAGCAGTAATTTGCCATAACATATCTATGTAGTAAGCCATACAGTAAGTGTCACGTTTCCTTTTGAAAACAAACAAGAGATGAGTGTCAGGTAAGAATTAATGAATTGCAACTCAGATTGCCCCAGTGAAGGACAAAGAAGGGTAAATAATTGAGTAAGAAACTGGGTAGGGGACAAGAATAGAAGGCAGAGAGGGGAAAGGAAATGTGATGGAGTAGTGGTGCAGAAAAAAAATTTGGATTTTCCCCCTCAACTCTAAAAAGTAGGATGGGGGGAAAAAGCTGGTCACTATAAATAGAATTTGTGTGATCAGGGAGTCTCTATGAAAAGAAGAGGGAAGATAGCACTCGATCCATAGCTCAACATATTTTGGAACTTCTGTACTATGTAATTTATCTGGGTGTGAGTTTCTCAAAAAACATACCTCTCAAGATTCGATGCAAGACCTCTGCAAAGGGTAAAGAAAGGAGACTTCCATGCACATCCTATAACCCATTTGGCTTCAGTCATAATTTAGGTGACCAACCTGAATTGTTGAGCAGTGCATGCCTCAGGCTTTTTATTTAGGATGGCTTAATAGGGATCCCTATGAAAGAACTGACCTGTCACTGTTTAAAAAATTTGATGTACTCTAATAGAGAACATGACTTTAGGACACTCCCACCAGATATGATCAAAGGAGCTCTCCACTTGACAGCCATGAAAACAAAAAGATGATTATATTGGGACTGTGCACGATATCCTAAAGTAGATCAGATATCATTGGAGGGGAAGCATATACAGTAATTAACCCCCACAGCCAACACATGCACCAATCTCTTGGTCATGCTAGCCCAGATCTGATCCTGAAACCTCTGGCGTAATAGATTCAGGAAAACTCTTTCCCCTTTGAAACAGCAGGGAGGGGAATTTATGGAGTTTGGCCAATAACAGGGTATATACCAAATAAAGCAATCCAGGGTCTTGGAAACCCTCAGACAAACGCTTTTCGAATATTGTCAGGGAAGACACGTCCTGTAAAAGAGCCTGCCAGCGTTTGGAGGAAGTCTTTAATCTGAATTGAAAAAATGGTTCCCGGTTTGAGTTTATACTTGTCCCTGAGAGTTTGAAAGGCCACTATGCCTGTATCGGCGAAAAAAATGTTTCACCAAATACAAAAAAAGATGATGCTAACAATAAAACAGAGCTGAATTATGTCTCTCAGTAAAAACAATGTTTTATCCAGCATGAACATCAAGCAAATATGTGGAAATGCTAACATACTGTATGTGAAAATTCCAGTCAAAAGTGTCTCTAGTGATGGGATGTATAACCACCCTATGGTGCAGTGAAGCTAACCAAGACAAATTATTATTGATATAGAACTAGTTAAATATGTATACAGGTAAAAGAATAGGACAGATAAAGAGACTGAAAATTGCCTGGGATAAGGAATCGATGACAAAGCGAAACTATGCATTATAACTAAGGTAAATAATGTCAGACCATAGTATAATAACTTCCAAACTGATTTATTAACAATTAATTTATTAATAAATCAGTTTAGAAGTTATTATACTATGGTCTGCCATTCCTCTTTTTTGGGTTGATACGAACCAAATCGTATGGGAGATACAGATATCTGTCTTTGCTGTGAATTTGGACCAATCAGATTTGATTTCTCTTGTGTATCCAGCTGACGATTTATCCATCTAGGAGACTTTTTGCAATTGTGGGCTATTCATCTGGTAAGGAGGCCCTCTGTGTGGTGTTGGGACACTTGGAATTTTCGTTTGAATCACTGGGTGTTTTATTATTTTTTTAACATATAAGTTTGCTTCACATTGTAAGTGCAATTATGTGTTTTTTTATTATTTTTCTTTTTTTGTGACAATATTACGCTATGTTATATTTTTCTTTTTTGGGTTAAATACGTGCGTGGAGCCAAAGTTTGCCTATGACTGCAAGTCCTCAAAAGATCTTATTTTTTGCTGTATCCATTTGCAAATAAAAGGCCCAGGCTGGGTTTAAGCCAACTGCACATTTGGCTTACATTCTGGTAGGCAGAAATTTCAGAAGGTGGTGGTGCACTTCATTTAATTTTGGACATCACTGGTGTTAATTCGCTTGGATTTTTTGAAAGATTTAATTACTGTGGACTTTCAATTGGGAATATCAACATTTACATTGATTAACTAATGTTATTTTTATTCATAATTTTTTTTTACCTGGTTTCACAAAATCATTTTGGTTTAGGTTAAACACATAGGTTTCACCAATTTAGCGCAGCTTCTCCCCTTTATGTAATTTTTGTGTATATCCCACAATAAGCTGCTGCTTGTCAATTTTTTTTTTTTATTATTCTAAGCGCAGTTTTCTTCCCTTTTCATTATAACTAAGGTGATAGACCCGAATCCACCATAGCAAATAAAGGGCATCACTGATGAGTATAAAGTGTTAATAAAAAATAAAAAAAAATTGAGGGCCAAACTCCTAACACTGGAGAACATATTGCAAATAACTCCAGCTAAGGGAGTCAAACACCTTTTAAATATTTAGCAAAAAATGCATAAGAAAACATTTCTTTGATGTGCCGTAGAAAATGAAAGAAATTCTGCAGACATTTTTACCTCTCTGGCGACCCAGTATGAAACCCACCTGATCTTTAAAGATTAAACTAAGTATTTTATAGTTTCTCCTTCTATCAAGTATTTTGGCTAAATGTTTTCTTCATCAGTATTAATCAGGGGGATAGGGCAAAAGTTGGAACAGGTATATGAAGAACAAAACCAGACAACATACAAGGTGGGAAATCCACACACAATCAGGCCATATGCTCTATGGTATTCAAGAGAGTGTGTGAGTGGGGGGATTCCATCATAGTAAACAAACATATCCACTATAAAGGTAAGTAATGCTTGTCTATAGATCAGAAACCCAGTTGAAGACACAGTGATCCTTGGAATCATCATGCACAGAATTTATCACGGACAGACCAGCTACATTAGGAGTAAATATAATATTGGCAGCAGACATTATTTATGAAGGGGTACCAGACCTCGGCAACCGGAACACAGGGACCATGGGTCTATAACAAAGTAAAACAGAACATTATGAAGGGAGATGGCTGTTCTGTAACCACCAGGGGAGGGGATTAGGAGGGTAAATGAAAGAAGACTGGCAATGTCCAATAAAAAAAGCAAGAGCAAAACTATACTCAGCTGAATCTATAGGCTCCACTACCAGTAAATCTGACTACCGACTGGGAACCATATAAATCCCTGTATTGAGGGATCTGAGGAGAGCGTGACTCAGAATGCATTGGAAGTCTGGCAGCGAAGGCTGACTGCTTCCCAGTGGTGAAGCAGCAGTGGAGCTCCACAACATGATTGCTTTGAGGCAGCATTTAGC
Source organism: Lithobates sylvaticus (assembly GCA_028564925.1). NCBI lineage: Eukaryota > Metazoa > Chordata > Amphibia > Anura > Ranidae > Lithobates > Lithobates sylvaticus. Next base: position 98,658,765 of record CM053038.1, read on the forward strand.
TTACTCAACATTAGTAAGTATGTAAGATTTGCATGCATGGAGGAATTGGATCTTGAAGGGAAATCCCCAGGGGTAGTGGATGCGATTAGACTGTAATGCCCCATACACAGGGTCGGAAATTCTGACGGAAAAGGTCTGATCGGATTATGTTGTCAGAAAATCCGATCGTGTGTGGGCTCTATCGGACTTTTTTGACGGAATTTGTTTGAGATTCGGATCTAATATTTTCAGACAACAAAATCCGATCGGACATTTTTCCGATCGTGTATACAGAATTCCGACGCACAAAGTGCCACGCATGCTCAAAATAAATTTGGAAATGAAAGCTATTGGCTACTGGCCTCTTCCTAGTCTTGTCATACGTTTTGTACGTCACCTCGTTCCGAACGATCAGATTTTCCGACAACTTTGTGCGACCGTGTGTATGCAACACAAGTTTCGGACAAAATCTGTTGGAAAAAAAACAATGGATTTTGTGGTTGGAATGTCCGACCGTGTGTATAGGGCATAAGACATGTAGTATAGGCTTGAATTCCCTTCATTTGGCAATAGTTGTATGAGATAGGTCAGTAAAGAGCTGGTAGTTATAACCTTGAAACACCAGGGACATGGGACTTTCTTTTTTCACAAAGTCAGCAGGGAAATGGAATTTTCCGGAAATTTAAAACACATTTTTTCTTTTGTAAATGCCAAAATAAAATCACTGCTCCTGGCCAAAGACAATCAGAAAAACATTTTCCCCTGGGCAGTGCAATCCCTCATGCCTTTTGTTTTGACAACTCTTTGCCTATTAGCATAGAAAATGGCCATTTTTGAATTGACATATTTGGCTTCTATTAAGCTCGGTTCACCCCTAATGCCGATGCGGCTCACAGCAGGGGTCCTGTGCATCCTGGTTCAGCCTGAATTTTGATTTCAGCCTGAATTTTGGGCTCAATTTGGACCTGAAGCAGACCAAAAGACGCACAGGGCTCTTGTGCAAATTTGCACTGGAGCCGCATCGGAGATATGTGAACCAGCTCCATAGAGAGCCAGTCACAATCTCCTACTATTGCAAATTGAATGTGGGATCCAGCATCCAATTCACAATAGTGTGAACACAGCCTTAATTTTGGTTGAGTTTTGCATTCAAACTTTTTTATTCGCTAAACCCTGCTTGAACCAAACCCAGGGCAGTTCAGCTCATCCCTGTTTACAATCTCAGAATTCAGTGTGCACACATTACTTCATCAGTATCTTTATCAGACATACTGCATGTATGAATACAGGATATACTGAGGTTTGTGCATACAGGTGGAAAAATGTCTAAAATTTAGATAGTTGTTGCATAGTAATGTGGCCATGTTTTCCATAGTGGGTTCTATTGTTTTTTCTTTTTTCCTCAGGTCTCCAAGACCTTTAAGACACCTACACTATATGGCAAATGTATGGGAAGAACCCTTCAAATTTTTGAATTTAGATGCACATGGTCAGGTCCACAAGCACCTGGTTTGATAAGTGTGGTATGGAGGATTCAAGTGGTCTGCCCAGAGCTCTAACCTAAACCCTATTTAACACTTTACGATAGATGCATTTTGATACAATTTTGCAAGCCATTTTTTCTCATTCAACATGAGTATCTAACCTCACAAATGCACTTTTGGCTGAATGGGAACAAATGTTCACAGACAGACTACAAAATCTTGTTGTTATAGTTACAAGGAAGTGACAAATCCTTATGAATGTATATAGTTTTGGAATGAGATGCCCACCAAACTCACATAGATGTGATGCTCAGCTGTCCACTAATGTTTGGCCATTTAGTGTATATCTATTTTTCTTTTTCTTTTTTTTACTAAGTGTGGACCGGTTTGTTCAATGTGTCATTTTAAAAATGAACTACTGAAGAATGTTTCTGGTTTTGTTTGTTGATATAATATTAAATAAAACGTAGCAGCTGTTACATACATTAACATAAAAATGTTGTGAACCTACAGACAAATCATTTCTTTTCCTTTAGTTGTTGTGTAGCACTTTTCTCATACACGCATGAGTTGTAAGACCAAATCCATTGGACAGTGTAGTTTTTATATAGTAAAATTTTTGAAACTATATCATCACCCTGTTAAACACTGGCTATCTAACAGAGGCAATAATGTTACTTTTTTTGGCTTTACACTGCTTCCATTTCTGGCATTAAAACTTCATACAAATGGAATTAACCTAGTGCCTGACTAGGATTTTCACTTTAAGCATGGATAACATGGTAGTTGTTCTTGGAATTTGTTTGATTGCAACATACTAGCTTTATAATCACCTCTGGCATCTGCATGTATTTTTTCACAAGCCGTTTAGTGCTGTGCTCTGTAAAATCTGTCTAAATAACCTTTACGGACGAAGTTCTGGTCAGATGATGCTCAAGGCTCTATGTATATTTGAGGGTTTGAAGGAATGAGGTATGTTAAGGCTCTGTGATTATAGGGCATGACAGTAAGTAAGTTTTAGGGAGTTTATAGTCCCATATACGGTGCCTTGAAAAAGTATTCAAACATTTTGTCATGTTACAACCAAAAGCATAAATACATTTTATTGGGATTTTATGTGATAGACCAACACAAAGTGGCACATAATTGTGAAGTGGAAGGAAAATGATAAATGGTTTTCTAAATGTTTTACAAATAAATATGTGAAAAGCATTTGTATTCAGCCCACCGGAGTAAATACTTTGTAGAACCACCTTTCATTGCAAGTCTTTTTGGGCATGTCTCTACAAGCTTTGCACATCTAGAGAGTGAAATATTTGCCCATTCTTCTTTGCAAAATAGCTCAATCTCTGTCAGACTGGATGGGGAGCATCTGTGAGCAGCAATTTTCAAGTCTTGCCACAGATTCTCAATTGAATTTAGGTCTGGGCTTTGACTGGGCCATTCTAACACATGAATATGCTTTGATCTAAACCATTCCATTGTAGCTCTGGCTGTATGTTTAGGGTCACTGTCCTGCTGGAGTGTGAACCTCCGCCACAGTCCCAAGTCTTTTGCAGACCCTACCAGGTTTTCTTCTAAGATTGCCCTGTATTTGGCGCTATCCATTTTCCAATAAACTCTGACCAGCTTCCATGTCCCTGCTAAAGAAAAGCATCTCCACAACATGATGCTGCCACCACCATGTTTCACGGTGTGGATGGTGTGTTCAGGGTGATGTGCAGTGTTAGTTTTCCACGTTTCCACAATTTTGGTCTTATCTGACCAGTGCACCTTCTTCCACGTTTGCCGTGTCTCCCACATGCTTCTTGCAAACTGCAAACAGGGTTTCTTATAACTTTCTTTCAACAATGGCTTTCTTCTTGCCACTCTTCCATAAAGACTAGATTTGTGTAGTGGATGTCTAATAGTTCTCCTGTGAACAGATTCTCCCACCTGAGATGTGGATCTCTGCAGCTCCTCCAGAGTTCTCCTGTAAACAGATTCTCCCACTTGAGATGTGGATCTCTGCAGCTCCTCCAGAGTTACTATGGGCCCTTTTGGCTGCTTCTCTGATTAATGCTCTCCTTGCCCAGCATGTCAGTTTGGGTGGAAGGCCATGTCTTGGTAGGTTTGCAGTTGTGCCAAACTCTTTCCATTTTTGGATGATGGATGAAACAGTGCTCCTTAATGGCCATAAATTCCATGCTTCCCAAATCTAAATCGGATACAACCTCTTGGACAAATTACCATCCTATTTCACTTCTTAATATTGACATTAAACTTTTAGCTAAAATACTTGCGACCCACTTGAATCAAGTAAAAGGCAAACTTGTTCATCGAGATCAAGTTGGGTTTATCCCCTTGTGCCAAGAAAGTGATATTATTCGTAGAGCTTCTTTACTCACCCATGTCACTAAATCCAGATGTCTGCCTGCATGTTTTTTATTGCTTGATATAAGAAAAGCATTTGACACTGTCTCATGGCCATACTTACAATATATTCTTCAAAAATGGGGGTTTGGACTGCATTGTTTGAAGTGGATTTCATCCTTATACGACAATCCGAATGCATTTATCAAATATGCTGGTTTTAAATCAGACCCTTCACCTATTGGAAGAGGCACTCGTGAAGGATGTCCTCTCTCCCCCCTCTTATTTGCACTCCTCATTGAACCCTTGGCCCATTTAATTTGATCTGATCCAAACATAAAAGGTAGTGAATTAGCTTAATGTCATCATAAAGTATATCTTTTTGCAGATATCTTACTCTTCATGTCATCTCCCCATATTACAGCATCTAATCTCCACTCTGTCCTAAACCGTTTTGCACACATTTTGGTCTTGACAGTTAACTATCAAAAATCAACTGCACTCAACAATTCCTTGCCTCCTTCAGACCTTCAGCTTGCTAAAGATTCATTTCCTTTCTCTTGGACACCTCATAGACTTCCATCCCTAGGAATACAGCTCACTCCTAAAATAACTGATTTACGGTAGATAACTTCCCTCTGTTACTAAAACAGGTTACTGAATTATTATCACAATGGTCCTCTATCCCTCTATCCTGAATAGGCAAAATGAATGTAATTAAGATGGCTATATTTCCCAAGTTTTTATATCTTTTTAGAGTCTTGCCCTTTCCAGAATTATCTCCTTTATCTGGGATACAACGAGACCTCAAACCTCTAAATCCACTCTCTGTCTCCCACAATGCTGCAGAGGTTTAGGTCTCCCAAATATTTTTGCTTACTATTGTAGCGCTGGCTCCTGATGAGCAGGCGCTATTGTTTTTCAAAAATTAAGTTGCCTGAAGCCACAGTTGGGCTTCAGGATAATTTCTCTAAATTTCTGGTTTCAGTACCAGTCCAGCTGGGTTGCACTGGGTTCTCCTTGACCGCAGGTGTCGCTGTCACCGCCGGGCAAGAGTAGAAATGCAGTATAGCTGGATGCATTGAATGCCACTTATCCCTCGGAACCAGCCCAGTGGGAGTGTTCTCCTGCTGTGCATTCTGGGGGGTGGTATTTAAGGTACTGACGCCATGTTGGCGGGAGTTATTCTCTGTCTGTTTGGTTCTGGTGGTCCTCCTGACCCAACCCTATGGCCCTCCTGGCCTGCGGAACCATGCATTCTGTGTCTCGGGCTGGCTAGCCCGAGGCAATGCAACTGAAGGGACAGGCCCGACTAAAGTTCGGAGCCTACTGATCCAGGGATGGTCCGTCTCATCTGAAGGGAGAGGCCCAGCAACTGAAGGACCCCAGGGGAGGACTCTTTCGGGAGAAGGCCGTGTGCAAGGCTGGATTCTCTGAAGGAGCCTGGAGACTTAGTTGAAGGACGCAACCTGGAACATTCATATGGTATCGCCGGGTCGACTGAGAGAAACTGGTACCGTATGGTAGTTCTTTAACCACTTAAGGACCGCCTCCTGCACATTTACGTCGGCAGAATGGCACGGCTGGGCACATCAACGTACAGGTACGTTGCCCTTTAAGAGCTCAGCCGTGGGGCCCAGTCCTGAGCTCCGTGACCGTGGCCACGGGACCCGCTGGTGTCCCGCAATCGGGTCACAGAACTGAAGAACGGGGAGAGGTATGTGTAAACAAACCTCTCCCCGTGCTTCCTAGTGAGGCTGTCACTGATCGTCTGTTCCCTGTCATAGGGAAAGACAATCAGTGATGTCACACGCCAAGCCACGCCCCCCTACAGTAAAAAAAAACACACACAGGACATACTTAACCCCTCCCCGCCCCCTAGTGGTTAACCCATTCACTGCCAGTGTCATTTACACAGGAATCCATGCATTTAAATAGCACTGATTGCTGTATAAATGACAATGGTCCCAAAGATGTGTCAAAAATGTCCGATGTGTCCGCCATAATGTCGTAGTCACAATAAAAATCGCTGATCGCTGTCATTACTAGTAAAAACAAAATATTAATAAAAATGCTATAAAACTATCCCCTATATTGTAAACGCTATAACTTTTGCGCAAACCAATCAATAATCCCTAATTGCGTTTTTTTTTACCAAATATGTAGAAGAATACGTATCGGCCTAAACTGAGGAAAAAATATGTTTTTTTATATATATTTTGGGGATATTTATTATAGTAAATAATATAGAATTTTTTTTAAAATTGTCGCTCTATTTTTGTTTATAGCGCAAAAAATAAAAACCGCAGAGGTGATCAAATACCACCAAAAGAAAGCTCTATTTGTGGGAAAAAGGATGCCAATTTTGTTTGGGAGCCACGTCGCACGACCGCGCAATTGTCAGTTAAAACTACGCAGTGCCACATCGCAAAAAGGGGCCTGGTCCTTTGGCTGCAAATTGGTCTGGGGCTTAAGTGGTTAAAATTCATCCAAAGCCCTCAGTGACGCTCAAGTGTAACTTACAAGTCTGTGGCAGAGACTTTTACCGAGCATCTCACCGGCTGCTAGGCCTAGTGAGAGAGACCTATCTGGGGGTTGTTGAATCCATTTTGTGGAACAGTAATATCCTTTGGATTCTTCCAATATCTTCACCCTGCAATTTAAGTACCTGAACTCACCCCTAACCCTCTACCCTTTATTGAGAGACTTGGTCTTTTTTTCTAAATAAATATCAAAAATTCTTTGGGACACTTTCCATGGGATCCCCCGGAGAAGCAAGCAGGTGAGGTAACGGTAAGCCCAAATAAAACCAGCAGCTCCTTCGGGGGTCAGTGCTACACTATCATTTTGCACACCTTGCACATTTACCAAAATACCATGCAACCAAAGAAATTCCTTTATGGGTAACAATTGAGTCTATTGACTGTGACCCTATTTCAGTAACTAACCTGTTATGGTTAAGACCAACTGATCGTACATTTATTCGCAATCCTATCTGTAGAATTCGATAATAATTGTAGAAAACGATATACGACTACAATCTATATATATCTCATCTATGTACTTTGTCTAGTCTCTGTAGATTAGTCAGTCTGTTAAAACTATGAGCGCAAGCTACTGTTAGTACTACAATAATACATTTAGTTATGAAACCAAACACACGGCGTAAGAATAATCAAATCTTATTTATTTCCCAAGGAAATAAGAAAGCTAACGTGTATCAAAAGGGGGTTACACAATTACATAACATACAGCAAGGCTACAATACAATGATATAATATACAGTTAAAATACAATATAATGATCTACTTATCACAAGTCCTTCCTGGCTGGTCTCCTGGTGGATTAAGAGAATCAGTTGTGTGTGCAAACCTTTTTTGTCAATCACACGTCAATCACAGCACATCCCACTGCCCGCCCACCTACTTCCTTGGTATACGCCTCCATTTATTCTGATCGTACTGCCACAAGTGGTCTCTGGGGGGCAGTGTCTGTCCAGAATTGCACTTAATCCGACTGCTGTCTAATCTTGGAATTTTGATCTCTGATAGCACACACTTTATTTAAATTAGCCTTTGTTTCGTACAGACAGATTGGAGCCGCCATTCATCACGTACAATAGCATTAGACTCATGACAATGTGAGGTATAACTGGATATATTCCACAAGAGGGGGGGGGGTGTATCTTGTAGATGTGTGGATCCCAGATTGAATCCAACATATGCCGCTTTGCGCCTAAACAGGCGCATAACACCCTTCTTCCGACCCAGCTCCTATTGAACAGTCCATAACTGTTTTCTCCCTGACATGCGTTTCCAAACCAGTACCCATAGAACAGTCCTTGACTTTCTTAACGCGTTCTGGTTTTCAACCTGTGCAGCAACAGCTCTTATGGAACAGTCCGTAATGGTCTTATCGTGTCATGCTTTCCAACACGTGCCGCTTTGCCACTTAGTGACACACCACCATCCTTCTTCAGTGACAGCTTCCCTGTCACCCTTCTGTGTCTTTGGTATCTTCTCCTTTCTGGTATCTTCAGGACGAGATGCAGTACAGGCAAGGGGTGCTCATTCACTCACCATTCACCATCACACATTCAGGGTAACACATCACCCAGCTTTCCAACACAGAGTCTCGAGGAGGGCCTTTCGCCCATGTTACTAGCCTAAAATACACCTTTATCACACTACACCATAACATAAATCAACCCACTACCATAATATATACATATATACATTTGACCCCTCAACTCGCATATCCCGCTCCCAACCTCCTATAATTCTTTGCTGAAAATACGGGTCGGGATTAGGCAGGTTTGTTCACAATGGCCTTCCCTACCGCAATTCCGGCACGTCAGTGGTATTTCAGGGCTCTGAGCTGGCAGCAAAGCCTCTACCGTATATGAAGAGACCTTACCGTCAATTCGTCCCTCCACTTGCATAGATAGATGCGAGACCTTCTTATATAAATGTCTAGTCCAACAACACATACCAATTTGAACCAATGACGAAACTGCAGCAATAATGAGCAATACCACAACGGGATGTATCAAATAATTCAAAATGCTGTTGGCCTTACTGGAATGTCCAAATATTACCTCCCACCAAGACCCTCCCACATCATTTTCTAATTGATGCACTACCTCCTTTATTTCATTTTGATTATGGTATATGGCTATAGTAGCATTAGCTCTCTCTTGCTGCAGTATCTTCATAAGGCTCTCATCTCTATCCCAATCTGCTAACCACTCCTGTATCTTCCTTCCCATACCAAGGTTCAGGGCTCTCAGATTAACAGGGAGGTTCTGGTTGACATCCACAGACAGATTGGCAATATGCGGTATCACATACTTCCATTCCTGTGTCTGGATTTCAGAGACATCGCCAAAGGTACACCACGCTCCTCTTGCTATTGTCAGGTTCACAGAACATCCTATCTCCATGACTAATGTTATATTAGTATCCTTTAGGACAAAGAAACAAACTCTCCTATGTCCCAAATAATACCCCGGTGTTCCCTTCCCGGCAATGTTCTCCCCATCCAGTACACAGAGTGATGCATCCTCCCAACATTTCTCCTTTACTACCGTGTATTGGCCTGGCATACAAAGGATGTCATGGTCATGCCTCTGACAGAGGGAAATATCAACCTGCCTCCAGCTCCCATTCTCTCTGATCACATGTGGGTAATTTAGCCTCAGATGCAACAAAGTAGAATCCCCAGTCAGCAAGCCCATTGATATCACCGAATAGACAGATTGAGTCTGCACTTCTGTATATGGGATCAACGAGGAAGCATAACATCTCTCATAATCCGAATTCGTACATCCCATCCAGGCATTTGACCACCAACTTGGATTAGTATAAGAGATGTGCTTTGGTAAAATCTTACTGAGCTGTGATGCTAATTCATAAGGCCACTTCCCCCCATACAGGGACTGTACAATCAGTTTGATGTTGGTTGATAGTTCCGACTGTCCCTGAGTGCATGCCAGAGCCCATGACATATTTTTGCCCTGTATCACCACATTATCCACCAACCTCTTAAAATGGCGTATAAAATCTTGAGCTACTTTTACCTGGGTATTTATGTGACGTTGTTGAATATTATCAAGAATGTCATTGATCTCTCTCTGAGCAACAAAGCCCCGTTTACTGTCTGAAGCTATGGCTGAGAGTTTGTCCCTCAGGAGATCGATGTCCACTCCATTAACAACACCCATCCCAGTTCCTATTAACCCTAATATAGTGTTGAATACATCCCTCCTCTTTCGGTTACTCCTCAGAAATAAGCGTCCTTCATGGACCTCATTCTGTGTCCGCCCATCTCTGGGAGAAAGCCATTGATATACTGACCGTACTTGATTCAGTGTATATTCAGCACATATAGGGTAATAGGATTTTACCAACCATTGCGAGACATTGAAGTGCCATGTGGTGAAAGCATACTGTACCCTGGTAGCCAGCGTTTGTGACGAGCTTAGATCTATTTGTAGTGGTTCCCCCTTCTCTAACGGAGTATGTTCCTGTGTGTAACCACTGGCATCACCTATGCAGGGTTTTAACCTCTCCAGTGAGACATCAACTAGGCGTATCTCCCCCAGGTCCATCTCTGGTGTCCCACATGTCCAGTAGCCAAGAGCTTCTCTGTAGGACTGATAGGACCGAGATACTGCCCCCACAAGGACATTTTCACCCCATTGATGTGTCATCTGGAGCTCCCTAGTTTGGCCAACAGACACCTTACTGTGCCTAAGTGTCAGCCTCCTGGGTCTCTGCGCCCTATTACTTTGGTCATGCCAATATATGCCACACATAAAAACATACTTCCCTTCCTTCAATTCTTCACCAAAAACCCCATATCCTACGTCCCTTGCTTCCCAAGGTTTGGATAGATTGGATTGTTTTCCTAACCAATAACCAGTTTCATTCATATATATAGTTACATCTACAAACGGCTGGAGAGATTCCGGTATGATATTTTGCAAATTTTGCTTGTACGCACGCCCTTGCGATGTTGAGTTAGGATTAAATCGTCCAAAAGCAAAAAAAACTTTGTATTGCAAATTGCCATGGTGACCCCATTGGTACGTGTCTGGTAATTTAGGATTCTTTGATATAATCCTGACCTTTCTCCTTCTTTCATCTCCCCCCTGCATCCCCTTCTGGCCTAACAAGTTCAACATTGATGATATAATTGAAGTGGATGCATGGTCTTCCTCAGGATTCTCCCTTTCCACATCATCCCCTGAATATTCGTCAGAATCAATTTGAGATGTTACATGGCTCAGATGGATCGCCAACACGACAAGTATGATCCTTCCATCCATTCTCCAGAGACTTTGCCAATCTTTGCTCCACCAGGACTCTGGAAAACAAGAACAAGAGCGGAATCAATTCTTATCAGCAATACCTTTTACATTGATCAGCATGAACCCATTTCTCTATCTCCCTCTTTTTCATGCCCTTTGCACCCTTGTTATCTACGAGCCGCTTTACTTTGACCACCTGATCACTAAGGGTCATAGTGACTGTGAACGGTCCCGTCAAGTTTGCGTCCCATGAAGACTTGGAAACAAAGTTCTTTACCATAACCCTGTCTCCAATCTTCAAGCTAACGGGAGGCTTTAAAGGCTGCTCCTTCTCTTTAGGTGCCATGTTACTTGCAGCAAATTGCAAATACCTCTGTACCTGTTCTTGCAGTTGGACCAGAAATCGGTCCCTTTCAGCACTCTCTCTCAAGGGGGTACTAAGTATTGGGTCTGCTGGATGGCTGAGGTTCATCATTCTCCCCGTCATTAACTGATATGGGGTTAATGATGTACCTTTCGCTGTAGATCCTCATACGGCCATCAGGATTGAAGGCAGATGAATCAGCCAGTTCTTTCCTGATTGAATGGAGAAAACAACCGCGCTAATCTATTAGAGCCATACAAAAGCTGCCAACAAACAAAACAAACAAAGTCAAAAATGCGTATGGATCAAAAATTGTAGCGCTAGTGTATGTGCCAAAGTGTGTGTATGTCACAACACTCAAAGAAAAACAATACGTGAACTGTATAACGAAATAGCAGTGCTAAGATGACTCCGGTTTAAACGGAGTAATAAAGTCCATATAATAATGACATAACAGTGAAAGTCCTTCTGATCCACTCAATGAAGACAGATAAAAGTGTATACTTGACTGATGTCAGAGTAAGGCGTAAATACGCTTACCGGAAGTGTTGGATGTGACTACCATACGGCATACACATCAGATAGGCATAGAGATGGACGGTCTTGCATCTATGGAAAGCCGCTGTAGACTGGACCTCCAACGATTTTCGGTACTGTATACTGGATCGGTCCGCAAAGTTGGTGTGCTCAGCGTGCGATCATCCAATGGTCACAGAAAAGATGACGAAGACCGGGGAAGGGAATAAAAAAGGGAGACCACTCCAATGGTGCAGGTCAGAAAGCAACAATTTATTCACATATGCATGTGAACATGAAAAAATAATAAAATAAAAATCTCGAGACAATATAAAAATTTGGCAATATGAGGGGCGTGGGATAGCTGGCCCGACGCGTTTCGACAAAAAGTCTTCCACAGGGGCATATCTCTGGCCCCCCCATACTGCCACCAACTATTTATAAACATGTATCTAGACTGGAGCCGCCCCCCTGATCAAAACAGGAAGTGAACACCTCCGGCCTAGACCAAATGCAATACAGGGGTTAAGTTCCAAAATGTCTGAACATAATGAGTAGAATTCTAAAAATATTAGACATATTATAAAACAGACAAACATATCCAAATGCATCCTGGTTATGAAGTGGGTACCTTGGGAATTGTTTGGCTGTAAATACTCTCTAGTACATGGATATATTATAAATCCCCCCGTTTTTGGGCCAGTCCAAAATTAGGATAGCAGGAGCCAATCAGAATCCTTGGACGGCCATTCCCGCCAAGTGGATATCCAATCCCGATCATGAACGGACCGGATATCAAGGAGAACGTGCTGTGAATGGCCGGCAGACTGGTGCGCGGTGACGTCATTACGATGCGCCGAGACGCAACCCGCGGCGGCGCGCAAAACATGCGCGATGACGCAATTGCGTTCGGCGCGTGGACGCAACAGCATGGGCCACCCACTTCCGGCCGGAACAACCGGAAGTGAGTGTGCTCCGGAAGGCGTCCAAGGCGGAACAGAGTCTGAGACATCCGCCAAAAGGATGGGAGGGGGAAAAAAGCATTACGCAGGCGCCTACAAATTAGTGCGCATAGTGTGCATGATGACCTCATACTTAGAGGACTAAAACACAGACTCGAACGTTCTGTGCCGGCCTTCTAGTGTCACCAAACTATAAAATAACAGTATGTAAATATATAAAAGATTTACATAAAAAACAGCACATAAAAAGGTTTCTATGTAAAACTAGCGGCTGATTATTACATCTTGATCTGGAAAAGGGGAAGTGACTGTGTGTGTGCATATTGTGATAAGGAAGATACAACACGTCATATCCTCGTAGAACGCCAGTAACTGGCGTATCGCCGAGGTGTATGAAAGGACAGTGACAATGGTGTGATACTAAATAAATATATAAAAAAAAATTTTTTTATAAAAAAATTTATAAAAAACGGGAGGTGAGGGAACCTCTCGGGGAGACATATAGCTCTGACTACTAACATAGTGATATGACAGGTGGCATTAGACAAATAAGCTAGGTGTACATAAAGAATCTGTATGTAGTATCCCCATAGCAACTACCGCTAGGAAAATACATATAACATATGAAAACATAAAAAAGGAGTGGTCAGGACCGTCTGAGCGGTCTGCCAACGTGAACCGATTAAGGGAGGGTGAATCCATGTAAAGTGACAAAAATGTGAACTGATTGTACATAAGTATATGTTATACTAGAGGGAAAAAAGTTTTATCAATTAACCCAGAATAGCCATCTCACATCCAGTATGTCTTAAAAAGCATGAGGTCATAGAATATTAACATGGATATCGACAGCCTGTGCTAGAAAAGGGGCAACCAAAGAGAAGTGAAACAGTGGCGGGTACCTTATTAGGATCTGTATAATATTAATAATATGAGTGAAGTGCCACTCACCCTCGGTTGATGAAACAATTGATGTCCCATTCAACGTTCATGCCGAAGGGTGAGTAGCACTTCAACTCATGGATCCAATAGGTTTCCAATCTCGAGACCCCTCGTAGATTGGACTCACCCCGCCAGTGTGGAACGAATTTGTCAATTATCTGGAACCTGGTCCCTGATGGATCTCTGTTGTGGTGTTCCCGATAATGTCGGGGAACACTATGTTTAATACATCCTTTGCGGATCCTAGCCAGATGTTCATTTACACGTGTGGTGAACGCACGAATAGTGCGTCCGACATATTGCAATTTGCACGGACATGTGATCAAATAAACTATGAATTTAGTGGCACATGTGGTAAAATGTTTCATGGCGTAAGTGCGTGCTGTGACAGTGGAACAAAAAGTGTCTGTCATGCGTCTGCCCAGTACATTATGTGAACAGACATTGCATTTTTTGCAAGGGAAATATCCCTTGCAATGTTGAAAAAATGAAGTCTTCCTGGGAGGGTCGACAACGTTGGGAGCGATGTCGCCCTGAACGGACCGGGCACCTCTGAAAATGATGCCCGCCCGTTCAGGGAGAGAGGGTCCCAAAATACGATCGCTGCGTAAGACTTTCCAGTGTCTGGCTATGATCCTCTTGACCTCTTTGTGTTGGGTGGAATATGAGGTGAAGAAAGACCACCTAAATCTGTTGTCTCTAGCTGTCTTAGGCCGGTCAACCAGTAAAGACTTCCTGTCAACAGTGGCTACAGAATTTATGTCTGCGTCCAGGGTATCTGGTTGATAACCCTTTTCTATAAACCTTTGTTTTAGAGTCTGACACTGTTGGAAGAAGGTAGAGTCATTTGTGCAGTTCCTCCTCATTCGAAGGAACTGTCCTCTCGGTACTGATTTCAGCCAGCGGTCATGATGACAGCTCCCGACAGGAATGTATCCATTCCTGTCGGTGGGCTTAAAATAGGTTTTAAATTCAAAGCCTCGTGTGGTGGACTCTATCTCCAGATCGAGGAAGTGTATGTTGGTGAGGCTGGCCTCATAGCTCAAGACTATCCCCCGATCGTTGAGGTTGAGAGTAGTCATGAACTCAACCAGGGACGACATATCTCCCTTCCATAGGAGGAGGACGTCGTCTATGTACCTAGTCCATAAGACTAGTTCCGGACGCCGGAAGGCATAGACGACGTCCTCCTCCCACTGGGCCATGAAAAGATTGGCCACACTGGGGGCATATTTTGCCCCCATGGCCACTCCCTTGATCTGGGAATAGAAGGTGCCCTGAAACCAAAAGTAATTGTGTTTCGTAGCAAATCGCAACAAATCTAAAATGAAATTCTTTTGTATGGATGAAAGAGTAGAAAGACTGGATAAATAGAACTCCACCGCACCTATACCTAAAGGATGGGAGATGCAGGTGTATAACGCGGCAACATCGGCTGTGACCATGATCAAGCCCTCATGATGTTCTACAGATTCAAGCAGCCGAATCACATCCTTAGTATCCTTAAGATACGAGGGGATTTGTCTGACTAGTGGCTGCAGATAAAAATCGATGTACCTACCAATCCTCGAGGTCACCGAATCGATGCCACTAACGATGGGGCGACCTGGAGGATTGGTAGGACACTTGTGTACCTTAGGAAGGTAATATATAATGGGAATTCGAGGGGCTAGGGGAACAAGGAATTCCCTCTCCTTGCGATTGAGTATGCTAAGAGAAAAACCTTCCTCGATCAATTCGATCAAGGCCTTTTTGTATTTTACAGTGGGGTCTCCACTAAGAATGATATATGTGGATCTATCATCTAGTTGTCTTAGCATCTCCCTATTGTAGTCCTCTCGATCCAGTACCACAATCCCACCCCCCTTATCAGCGGGGCGGATGATAATATTTTTATTTCTACATAGGGATTTTAATCCCTGAGATATAGCTGGATCTTGATGTACCTTCTTGGTGGGTAGAGTTTCTAAATCATTGAGGACCAGGTTCTTAAATACATTAATGGAATGAGACGTGGTATTGGGAGGATTAAAAAGTGATGGGTTAGATAAACCAGAATGTGCACTAGAGGAAGGAATGACACAGCCTGTCGTGACGGAGGGAACTGTTAAAAAGTGTCGCTGAATGTTCAGCTTTCTGATGAATTTATGTACATCGACAAAGGTGGCAAAACGGTCCAATGACCGTGGAGGGACGAATTTCAAACCCTTGTCGAGTAACTGGGTTTCTGCGTCAGAAAGTTGAACTCTACTGAGATTGTAAATACCTGCACCAATAGGAGTTAAACCCTTTTTCTTTTGCCTCTGGAGGCGTCGCCCCCCTCTGTTACCTCGTTTCGTTTTGGGCTTGGAGGGTAACTGGGAGGGTCCCTGTAAAAACCCGATGGTTGGGAAGGTCCTCGGGGTTGGGAATTTTGTTGGTATGGGTAGGGGTTGTATATGGGTTCTCTACCCTGGTTGCCATATGGGTATTGTTCCCCATATCTCCCCTGATTTCCATATTCACGGGAGGGTGCGTGTCTACCGTGATCTCTAACGGGAGTACTTTGAGAGTACTGATTTTTGTCATCCCGCCAGTATGGAGGTGGTGTACCATAAGGCTCCGCCCGACGGGGGCCGCCTCTCCCTTTCTGTTGGTTATTTCTCCCCCTTGTGGGGTGGTTATTGCCCCTTGAGTTGTGTCTGCCCCTAGCATTGTTGTTCTGAACATACGTACCAGGGGCATACTCAACTGGGGCATGTACATCATCCCTAGAACTTCTCTGAGAATTCAACGGTGGGGGTTCATAAAATAACCTACGATCAGACTGGAGTATAACCGGTTCCGCCATGTCCATGGGAGAAGCATTTTCAGCAGTGTTGTTACCAGCAACGAGCTTCTTTTGCCAATTGAAGACTAAATTGTTCTTATAGTCTGTTAGATCACGGTTATACTTCTTCTGTTTTTTATTTTTCTGATCTTTTTCTTCCTTTTCTAGAAAGTTTTTTAGATTAGTGGAGAGAGTGACGTAATCATGTGAACCATTGAATGGTCCAAGTATTTCAATGATGTTGGGATTAAGCTCAATGATTTCCTCGTCGAACGCAAGCAAGCTAGGCTTGCAGCCATAGATCAGGAGATCAGGGACCTTAAAACCAAATTGACACCATTCAATGGTTCACATGATTACGTCACTCTCTCCACTAATCTAAAAAACTTTCTAGAAAAGGAAGAAAAAGATCAGAAAAAATAAAAAACAGAAGAAGTATAACCGTGATCTAACAGACTATAAGAACAATTTAGTCTTCAATTGGCAAAAGAAGCTCGTTGCTGGTAACAACACTGCTGAAAATGCTTCTCCCATGGACATGGCGGAACCGGTTATACTCCAGTCTGATCGTAGGTTATTTTATGAACCCCCACCGTTGAATTCTCAGAGAAGTTCTAGGGATGATGTACATGCCCCAGTTGAGTATGCCCCTGGTACGTATGTTCAGAACAACAATGCTAGGGGCAGACACAACTCAAGGGGCAATAACCACCCCACAAGGGGGAGAAATAACCAACAGAAAGGGAGAGGCGGCCCCCGTCGGGCGGAGCCTTATGGTACACCACCTCCATACTGGCGGGATGACAAAAATCAGTACTCTCAAAGTACTCCCGTTAGAGATCACGGTAGACACGCACCCTCCCGTGAATATGGAAATCAGGGGAGATATGGGGAACAATACCCATATGGCAACCAGGGTAGAGAACCCATATACAACCCCTACCCATACCAACAAAATTCCCAACCCCGAGGACCTTCCCAACCATCGGGTTTTTACAGGGACCCTCCCAGTTACCCTCCAAGCCCAAAACGAAACGAGGTAACAGAGGGGGGCGACGCCTCCAGAGGCAAAAGAAAAAGGGTTTAACTCCTATTGGTGCAGGTATTTACAATCTCAGTAGAGTTCAACTTTCTGACGCAGAAACCCAGTTACTCGACAAGGGTTTGAAATTCGTCCCTCCACGGTCATTGGACCGTTTTGCCACCTTTGTCGATGTACATAAATTCATCAGAAAGCTGAACATTCAGCGACACTTTTTAACAGTTCCCTCCGTCACGACAGGCTGTGTCATTCCTTCCTCTAGTGCACATTCTGGTTTATCTAACCCATCACTTTTTAATCCTCCCAATACCACGTCTCATTCCATTAATGTATTTAAGAACCTGGTCCTCAATGATTTAGAAACTCTACCCACCAAGAAGGTACATCAAGATCCAGCTATATCTCAGGGATTAAAATCCCTATGTAGAAATAAAAATATTATCATCCGCCCCGCTGATAAGGGGGGTGGGATTGTGGTACTGGATCGAGAGGACTACAATAGGGAGATGCTAAGACAACTAGATGATAGATCCACATATATCATTCTTAGTGGAGACCCCACTGTAAAATACAAAAAGGCCTTGATCGAATTGATCGAGGAAGGTTTTTCTCTTAGCATACTCAATCGCAAGGAGAGGGAATTCCTTGTTCCCCTAGCCCCTCGAATTCCCATTATATATTACCTTCCTAAGGTACACAAGTGTCCTACCAATCCTCCAGGTCGCCCCATCGTTAGTGGCATCGATTCGGTGACCTCGAGGATTGGTAGGTACATCGATTTTTATCTGCAGCCACTAGTCAGACAAATCCCCTCGTATCTTAAGGATACTAAGGATGTGATTCGGCTGCTTGAATCTGTAGAACATCATGAGGGCTTGATCATGGTCACAGCCGATGTTGCCGCGTTATACACCTGCATCTCCCATCCTTTAGGTATAGGTGCGGTGGAGTTCTATTTATCCAGTCTTTCTACTCTTTCATCCATACAAAAGAATTTCATTTTAGATTTGTTGCGATTTGCTACGAAACACAATTACTTTTGGTTTCAGGGCACCTTCTATTCCCAGATCAAGGGAGTGGCCATGGGGGCAAAATATGCCCCCAGTGTGGCCAATCTTTTCATGGCCCAGTGGGAGGAGGACGTCGTCTATGCCTTCCGGCGTCCGGAACTAGTCTTATGGACTAGGTACATAGACGACGTCCTCCTCCTATGGAAGGGAGATATGTCGTCCCTGGTTGAGTTCATGACTACTCTCAACCTCAACGATCGGGGGATAGTCTTGAGCTATGAGGCCAGCCTCACCAACATACACTTCCTCGATCTGGAGATAGAGTCCACCACACGAGGCTTTGAATTTAAAACCTATTTTAAGCCCACCGACAGGAATGGATACATTCCTGTCGGGAGCTGTCATCATGACCGCTGGCTGAAATCAGTACCGAGAGGACAGTTCCTTCGAATGAGGAGGAACTGCACAAATGACTCTACCTTCTTCCAACAGTGTCAGACTCTAAAACAAAGGTTTATAGAAAAGGGTTATCAACCAGATACCCTGGACGCAGACATAAATTCTGTAGCCACTGTTGACAGGAAGTCTTTACTGGTTGACCGGCCTAAGACAGCTAGAGACAACAGATTTAGGTGGTCTTTCTTCACCTCATATTCCACCCAACACAAAGAGGTCAAGAGGATCATAGCCAGA
Source organism: Lithobates sylvaticus (assembly GCA_028564925.1). Lineage (NCBI taxonomy): Eukaryota > Metazoa > Chordata > Amphibia > Anura > Ranidae > Lithobates > Lithobates sylvaticus. Next base: position 98,677,729 of record CM053038.1, read on the forward strand.
CACTGGAAAGTCTTACGCAGCGATCGTATTTTGGGACCCTCTCTCCCTGAACGGGCGGGCATCATTTTCAGAGGTGCCCGGTCCGTTCAGGGCGACATCGCTCCCAACGTTGTCGACCCTCCCAGGAAGACTTCATTTTTTCAACATTGCAAGGGATATTTCCCTTGCAAAAAATGCAATGTCTGTTCACATAATGTACTGGGCAGACGCATGACAGACACTTTTTGTTCCACTGTCACAGCACGCACTTACGCCATGAAACATTTTACCACATGTGCCACTAAATTCATAGTTTATTTGATCACATGTCCGTGCAAATTGCAATATGTCGGACGCACTATTCGTGCGTTCACCACACGTGTAAATGAACATCTGGCTAGGATCCGCAAAGGATGTATTAAACATAGTGTTCCCCGACATTATCGGGAACACCACAACAGAGATCCATCAGGGACCAGGTTCCAGATAATTGACAAATTCGTTCCACACTGGCGGGGTGAGTCCAATCTACGAGGGGTCTCGAGATTGGAAACCTATTGGATCCATGAGTTGAAGTGCTACTCACCCTTCGGCATGAACGTTGAATGGGACATCAATTGTTTCATCAACCGAGGGTGAGTGGCACTTCACTCATATTATTAATATTATACAGATCCTAATAAGGTACCCGCCACTGTTTCACTTCTCTTTGGTTGCCCCTTTTCTAGCACAGGCTGTCGATATCCATGTTAATATTCTATGACCTCATGCTTTTTAAGACATACTGGATGTGAGATGGCTATTCTGGGTTAATTGATAAAACTTTTTTCCCTCTAGTATAACATATACTTATGTACAATCAGTTCACATTTTTGTCACTTTACATGGATTCACCCTCCCTTAATCGGTTCACGTTGGCAGACCGCTCAGACGGTCCTGACCACTCCTTTTTTATGTTTTCATATGTTATATGTATTTTCCTAGCGGTAGTTGCTATGGGGATACTACATACAGATTCTTTATGTACACCTAGCTTATTTGTCTAATGCCACCTGTCATATCACTATGTTAGTAGTCAGAGCTATATGTCTCCCCGAGAGGTTCCCTCACCTCCCGTTTTTTATAAATTTTTTTATAAAAAAATTTTTTTTTATATATTTATTTAGTATCACACCATTGTCACTGTCCTTTCATACACCTCGGCGATACGCCAGTTACTGGCGTTCTACGAGGATATGACGTGTTGTATCTTCCTTATCACAATATGCACACACACAGTCACTTCCCCTTTTCCAGATCAAGATGTAATAATCAGCCGCTAGTTTTACATAGAAACCTTTTTATGTGCTGTTTTTTATGTAAATCTTTTATATATTTACATACTGTTATTTTATAGTTTGGTGACACTAGAAGGCCGGCACAGAACGTTCGAGTCTGTGTTTTAGTCCTCTAAGTATGAGGTCATCATGCACACTATGCGCACTAATTTGTAGGCGCCTGCGTAATGCTTTTTTCCCCCTCCCATCCTTTTGGCGGATGTCTCAGACTCTGTTCCGCCTTGGACGCCTTCCGGAGCACACTCACTTCCGGTTGTTCCGGCCGGAAGTGGGTGGCCCATGCTGTTGCGTCCACGCGCCGAACGCAATTGCGTCATCGCGCATGTTTTGCGCGCCGCCGCGGGTTGCGTCTCGGCGCATCGTAATGACGTCACCGCGCACCAGTCTGCCGGCCATTCACAGCACGTTCTCCTTGATATCCGGTCCGTTCATGATCGGGATTGGATATCCACTTGGCGGGAATGGCCGTCCAAGGATTCTGATTGGCTCCTGCTATCCTAATTTTGGACTGGCCCAAAAACGGGGGGATTTATAATATATCCATGTACTAGAGAGTAGTTACAGCCAAACAATTCCCAAGGTACCCACTTCATAACCAGGATGCATTTGGATATGTTTGTCTGTTTTATAATATGTCTAATATTTTTAGAATTCTACTCATTATGTTCAGACATTTTGGAACTTAACCCCTGTATTGCATTTGGTCTAGGCCGGAGGTGTTCACTTCCTGTTTTGATCAGGGGGGCGGCTCCAGTCTAGATACATGTTTATAAATAGTTGGTGGCAGTATGGGGGGGCCAGAGATATGCCCCTGTGGAAGACTTTTTGTCGAAACGCGTCGGGCCAGCTATCCCACGCCCCTCATATTGCCAAATTTTTATATTGTCTCGAGATTTTTATTTTATTATTTTTTCATGTTCACATGCATATGTGAATAAATTGTTGCTTTCTGACCTGCACCATTGGAGTGGTCTCCCTTTTTTATTCCCTTCCCCGGTCTTCGTCATCTTTTCTGTGACCATTGGATGATCGCACGCTGAGCACACCAACTTTGCGGACCGATCCAGTATACAGTACCGAAAATCGTTGGAGGTCCAGTCTACAGCGGCTTTCCATAGATGCAAGACCTTCCATCTCTATGCCTATCTGATGTGTATGCCGTATGGTAGTCACATCCAACACTTCCGGTAAGCGTATTTACGCCTTACTCTGACATCAGTCAAGTATACACTTTTATCTGTCTTCATTGAGTGGATCAGAAGGACTTTCACTGTTATGTCATTATTATATGGACTTTATTACTCCGTTTAAACCGGAGTCATCTTAGCACTGCTATTTCGTTATACAGTTCACGTATTGTTTTTCTTTGAGTGTTGTGACATACACACACTTTGGCACATACACTAGCGCTACAATTTTTGATCCATAGTTCTTTCCTGATTGCAGTACCATCTTCTTAAGCCTCTCTTTCAGTGTTCGATTCATCCTCTCAACCATCCCCGCCGATTGTGGATGGTATGGAACATGGAATCTCTGTTCTACTCCCAGCAGCTCACAAATATTTTTCATGACCCTGCCGGTAAAGTGAGTCCCCCTATCGGACTCCAGGACTTTGGGGAACCCCCATCTTGAAAAGACTTCGGTCCACAAAGCTCTAGCCGTGGCAGTAGCAGAGTCCTTTCTTAGGGGCAGACCCTCTACCCATTTTGAAAAGACATCCACCACCACGAGTAGATATCTGTATCCCCCAGGGGCACTCTGTAACGGACCAACAAAGTCAATCTGTAGGTTTTCCCAGGGTCCATTGGCTACCGGTACCCTTGCTAATATTGGCTTCTGTCCCTTTGGCCTAGGGTTCATTTGTGCACATATTAAGCATTCCTGCACTACCTGTGAGATTGTGTTTCCCATTGTCTCCCACCAGTATCTAGCTTGCACAAATTTCAAGGTACCCTGAACGCCCATGTGGCCTGTTAACCTGTGATTTTCCAGGGCTAAATCTTTTTGATGCTGGGAGGGCACTACAAACCTTCGTCCTTCTGAAGTTTCTTTTAACAGTAGATCGTCTTCTAATACATAATTTTGGGGAGCATCTGCCGCTTTCGTTCTAAGCTGCTTTTTGATTGAGCTCAAGGCCTCATCCTTATTTTGTTCACCTGCTAAGCATGGGGTAGGCATCCTTAGCACCGGCAGGAGTTCATGTGAACCTGCTTTCACCTCCTGCTCCTCAGAATTATGTTCCTCCCAGGCCTGCCTCCCTTCAGTATCATAGGGTGTCCATTTGGCCCCTATCAGGGCTGCCTCCTTTGCCAGCTCATCTGCCTTGTTGATGCCCACAGTAACCTCCTCTCCACCTCTTTGGTGTGCTCTCACCTTAATGATAGCAACTCTCTGAGGTTCCACATTTGCTCTTTCCCATATATCTCTTAGCACCGCACTATGTACCAAGTCCTTCCCAGAGGCATCACTGAAGCCCCTTGACTGCCACAAAGGGATGTATTCAGTCAGAGACCTTGTTACATAGGCGCTGTCAGAGAATATGGTTATGGGACCTGAACTGAAATGAGTGATGGCCTCTCTCACTGCCTCCAGTTCAGCTCTTTGGGCAGAAAAGCTTTGAGGGCATTTGGTCATGATTTTCTCATTGGTCTGGGGGCACCACAGGGCATACCCTGTGTGAAAACTTCCTTCATCCCAGTACCTTGATCCATCCACCCAGATTTTAAGGTCTCCAGTACCTGATGCTAACCTAAATACCTCCTGTGTTCTGGTCCGATGTACTTCCCCACAGTCATGCTGCTCCCCCTCATATTGCATCAATTGTGGGAGAGTGTAGGTGGCATTGTGGGTCACAGCCAGATTCCTGGGTGTTAAATCCACTAGCCATCTGGCTACCCTTTGGGAGGATACTCCACTGAGGATACGTTCCAAAAGCATTTTAATTGGAGAATGGGGTGTCTGCAGAATGATTTTACCAAACCCCACAACATGCTCTGTGGCGAGAACCGCCCAGTGCGCTGCCAAAAGGTTCCTGACACATTCATCAAATCCCCTCTCTACCGGGCTTAGTACCCTGGAACAGTATCCCACCGGTACCCATTTGCCCTGCCTCTCCTGCAGCAACGCCGCTGTTATTGCTACTGCAGAGTCATACACTTGTAGTGCAAAGGGCAAAACGGCATTCGGATTGCTCAAGGCCGGGGGCCTGCATCAGACTCACCTTTAGCTTGGTGAAAGCTTGTTCATGCTCTCCCAACCAGTCTAAGGGGTCTGTTTCCTTCTTGTCTCCTTTTAGAAAGTCATACAGGGGTCTTGCCTTTTCTGCAAAGCCTTTAATGAAGTCTCTGCAGAAACCGACCATTCCCAGGAATTGTCTCAGCGCAGTTTTAGTGATTGGTCTTGGTAATTTCCTGATAGTTTCACATTTGTTTGGATCTGGAGTTCTTCCCCCCTGTAAAACTATCACACCCAAGAAACATACTGAATCCTTCATCAATTGTGTCTTTTTGGGGTTTAATTTCAGACCTGCATTCTCAATTAGTGTCAGGAGTTCCTCCAGCAGAGCATAATGCTGCTCTTTTGTCTCTGTTTGAAGCAAAATGTCGTCCACATACTGAATGATGCATTCTGGCTCAGAAAATGTCTTCAGAATGTCCACCATACAGATGTGGAAGTATGTAGAGCAGGATTTGAACCCCTGAGCTAAACGACAGAATGCATATTGTTTTCCCTGAAACGTGAAGGCTAGCTTGTATTGGCTATCCTCATGCACGGGAATTGAAAAATAGCCATTTGATATGTCAATTGATGAATACACCTTTGCTGAAGGCTTCAGTGCTGTCATCATGTCTGGCATTTTAGCAACTACATTTGTAATCGATGGGGTGCATCTGTTTAGCGCACGGAAATCTACAGTGGGCCTCCACCCTCCCTCCTTCTTCACTGGCCAGAGGGCTGCATTTGTTTTAGATTGGCACTCTTTAATTACATTTTGTGCCAACAAATTCCTCACTGTACTCTGTATGGGATAGATTCGGGCGGAATTTTATACTGACGCTGAGGTGGCGGATCAGGGCCCTCAATTTTGACAATCATGTTTGAAACTCTACCACATTGCGCTTTAGACGTTGCCCACACTTTGTTATGTTGCCACAAGATTTTAGCCAATATTTGGTCCTCTGTTTTCAATATTGCCTGCGGGTCAAGGATTTCATCGGTTTTAACTGATGCAACCTCACAGCTGTCCATGACCATGTGTGCCTTGCCTTTGTATCTAGACCCTTTCCACAGTACCCAATTACATAGTTTAAGAATCAGTCCATGTGCCCCCATGACATCAGAGCCCAAAATAGTGCCCTCGTGCGTTGGGGAAAGAAACAAACTGTGTTCCACACATAACCTCTCTATTTCTATGTTCACAGGTATTGATTGTTCAGAAGGTACTAGTTGTCCCCCGAATCCTCTAAGGAAAATTTGTCTCCCAGCAGAATCCTTTTGAAGTTCAATATTTGTTATGCTGACAGCCGCCCCCGTATCCAAAAGTACATTTGTGCGATGGCCCCCTATCACCCCTCGGATACGTGGTCTGCCGCTTTTGTCCCTATCCAGTTGACATACTAGGGACAACACCGGGGCCTGACATCCCTATGGTTTAAAATAAGGATTGGTTGGGGGAGGGATTTTATATTCCTTGTGGTTTTCTTTAAACCCTTTTCCTAACCTTTGCAATTCCCTCAAAAGTGGACCATATAATGTAGCATCAGGTGCCTCGTTCGGCTCCGTTGCTACCTTATCTGGTCCAGGTTTTCGCTGTTCCTTCTTATGCCAAGTCCTTGATTACATGGCCTGTATTCCCACATCTATAACACCTGCCTGTAAATCTCACTGTACCTTCGCTTTTAACTATCTCCGCAACTCTTTTGTGGGGCCTATTGTCTTGATCTGTCTCCCGAACCCAGTCCCTTAATATGTTTATAAAGGTCTGGTACGAGGTGGCGTTCCTCAGTGCAATTCTGGTATGGTAATCAATACATATGCACTTATTAGCCATAGAACACAGAACTACTTTCATCAGGAGACATATCAGGACAATTATATGTGGCTTTATAAATGGAGAAGTATTCACTGCAAAAAAGTATTGGATCAATTCCCCTCCTAAATTTTGTATTTTCTAGGGCGTCTGAACCCCTAGTATCTCTTCCTCCCATTATGCGCTGCATTTCCCTCATTCTATCTGCCGAGTTCCCCCAATTTGAGTTTAACTCGGGAGATAGACCTCTATGATTCCCAACTGGTGGTTGCAGTTTTTCACACAGTTGCAATGGAAGCCATGCGCGGAGGAATGCGCATGCATCCCTATTGTTCAAAATGTACTGTGTCACTACAGCCTCCAGCCTGTTTGAGAGACTAATGGGTGAAGCGCTAGTGTCAAACTTTCCCAAAATCTGGCACAGATTTGTGCGATCTTGTATGGAGAGTGTTGTGGTTTGGGTGCTACCCTCCCTTTTTATAATTCCTAATCCTTGCCCAATCCTTTCTAGCCCAGGAGTGAAGAGAGAAGAACTTTGATTTGGGGTATCTTCAGGACTGTCGGCCGAACATACTGGTTGCTGTTCGATCGGCATCCTTTCTCTTTGCTCCTGTGTCACAACTGAATGTGTGTCCTTGTTAGCACAGCAATGGTTGTGCAAGTTCTCCATTGCTCATGCTCTCAAAGACACAATGGTATTATCTTTTTGGGCTAGCTGAATTTTACATTCCTGTAACTCTGTCTTAAGTTTTTCTATCGCATTTTCATTCCCAGCCTCTTTATTTTCTAGCGCTGCGATAGACTGTTCTCTCAACATACATGATTCCTTCCATTCATCCAATCCCTGTTCTAACAAACCATTCTCAGTCACCAATTGTTCAATCTCATACCTCATGTCCTCACACTCACAAAGATTTGCGTCCGCATTCGCAGCTATAGCTGAAATATCCTTACTCACATTTTCTATCTGTCCTATTAATTCTGATCTCTCCTTATACCATTCAAACTCCTTACGTTCAGAAATATCCCTCATTTTGACTAGCATGCTCACCAAATTTGCCAATCTCTGTTTCCTGCCTTTTGTTGAATTTTTTTTTAAAGTTATGGCATCATTATAAGTATTGCATTGTTTCAACAAGTCACTAAACTGATGTGTTAAGGTATTCGGAGACACTAAACAATCAAATTGAATACAAGCATTTTTTTTTAGAAACTCTTCAAGGATATCCATTGACATGTTAATCTGCAACTAGCTACACTGAACAGTTGTTCAGACAATACACACACAGATGAACAAACAGATAAGCAACCCCCCACAGAGACTCAGATAAAAGCTGTTCAAAGTCTAGTTTTTCACCTGTAGTTCCACACAGAAGACCAACAAACAAAACACAAAAAAAAAATATATATAAAAGTCTGTTTAACTACGAACTTCTCCAGAGAAAACACTCTTAATACTGTCCTCTCTTAAATTGCAGGCCACATTGAACTCCTATTGGAACAGAGAGCTATTTCACACTCACATGGGTTAAAAAAAACTAAAAATATAAAAAAAATAAAAATAAAAATATATATTCCCACTTTTTCCTCAGTGCTGTGTGGTTTGTCCTGTCAATTTACCGATTATGTAATATAATCCGAGGGTGATCAATCCCTTTTACTCGCCAGTTGCAGTGACTGGTTACCGGCCAAACTTACAAACATTTAACATACATACATATATCAGCCACAGCTCTCACCAGGTTCTACGCGTCCGCTTCACCGATGAGATCTTTCACAGAATTTTCATGACCATCCAAGCGTGGTTTCAGAATTCGCGAGCCAGCGCCAATCTTGTCCACACTAGAGACGATTTTCCGTTCTGGATGTTTGAGGATTTGTGTTTGAGACTCAAAACAAAGAGAAATGCCTTAGGTTTGTGAATCCTATGCAGAAAAAAAACGATATTCTGTTTGTCTAAATCTATGGGTGCCAAATGTAGAATTCGATAATAATTGTAGAAAACGATATACCACTACAATCTATATATATCTCATCTATGTACTTTGTCTAGTCTCTGTAGATTAGTCAGTCTGTTAAAACTATGAGCGCAAGCTACTGTTAGTACTACAATAATACATTTAGTTATGAAACCAAACACACGGCGTAAGAATAATCAAATCTTATTTATTTCCCAAGGAAATAAGAAAGCTAACGTGTATCAAAAGGGGGTTACACAATTACATAACATACAGCAAGGCTACAATACAATGATATAATATACAGTTAAAATACAATATAATGATCTACTTATAACAAGTCCTTCCTGGCTGGTCTCCTGGTGGATTAAGAGAATCAGTTGTGTGTGCAAACCTTTTTTGTCAATCACACCTCAATCACAGCACCTCCCACTGCCCGCCCACCTACTTCCTTGGTATACGCCTCCATTTATTCTGATCGTACTGCCACAAGTGGTCTCTGGGGGGCAGTGTCTGTCCAGAATTGCACTTAATCCGACTGCTGTCTAATCTTGGAATTTTGATCTCTGATAGCACACACTTTATTTAAATTAGCCTTTGTTTTGTACAGACAGATTGGAGCCGCCATTCATCACGTACAATAGCCTTAGACTCATGACAATATGAGGTATAACTGGCTACATTCCACAAGAGGGGGGGGGTGTATCTTGTAGATGTGTGGATCCCAGATTGAATCCAACACTATCACAAAACATTCTTTATCCATCTGGGACAGATTCAAAACTTCTCTTGGCCTTCAATCTGCTCATTTACTGCTCCTTTCTTTTGTTAAAAATCCCACTTTTTACCCTGCCTTGATCGTGCCTAATTCTTTAAAAGCATGGAATACAGCTAATTTATACATATATCATTTGGTATCTGCCTCCGCCATACATTCTTTTAACTTTCTCAATTGGAACTGTTCCGATATGTGCAAATCAAAAAATGTTTCCAACCTTATCTCAATTCCAACTATCCCAGATGTCGCGTTTTGAATGCATATGTATTTATGACCCTCATGCTAGAGGACTTGTTTAGTTTCTCTATCAGCAAATTTTAGCTAGTACTAACACTGGTTCTGCCTCATATGTCTCCAAATAGGAACTAGACCTTAATAGCTCATTTAATGCTACTGAATTTTCTAGCATATGGTCCGCCACTAAGTCTACTTCTTCTAAGGTTGTTGCTGTGGAAACTAACTTTAAGGTGCTAACCCGTTGGTATTTGGTCCCCACTAGAATATAGAAATTTGCTTCTGAATACCCTGAAGATTGTTTTCGTGGCTGTTCAGAGTGTGGCACTCAACTTCATATTTGGTGGGATTGCCCAATTGCCCAAAAATTATGGAACACAGTTTTTGACTTAGCCTCCAAAATCTTTGAAACACCTATACAGCCCAATCCTGCTAAAGCCCAATAAACCTGAAACCTTATGGGATCACACAGAATACATTTTTCCTTCTTTTAAAGCTCCTAACAGCCTCAAAACAAACCATTGCTAAGACATGGAAAACTCAATATTTAATTCTAGCTGGAACCATACACAGAACTAATAAAGCTCTTATTCATGCTAAAATGGAAGCAATCGAAAGAGATCAAATTGGCCAATGGAGAAACTCTGGCATCCTTGGGTTAAGCAATGTTTACCTCTAGACTTTGATGATACACTATTATTGCCTTTAAATTTGAATCTATTTGCCTTGACTATACTTTCTATTCATTTGAGATCGCATTACCACTTGTAAACCCCCTCCCTTCATTCCCTTCCCTCCTTTTTTCTACCCTCTTCTCTCTACCTATTCCAATTTTTTTTCTACCTTTCTTTTAATATTGTGTGGTACTTATAAACACATTATCTCTTCTGTTTTTAATATATACTTATTAGATTGATCTCATTACTGCTCTTGCAAAATAAACCAATAGTCACTAGCTTACTTTTCTCCTTCTGATTGAAATTTTCTAATGCTTTCAATGTAATACTCTATTGGTTTATTTATTTCTCTACTCGTTACATTTTTACATTGTTGTCTACCCATCCTGTTCATAAATCAATATATTTAGCTTAATTTATATTTGAATATTGTACCACCATCCTTGTATGTACTCAATTTGTCAATCCTTGTTATATTTAAAAAATAAACAAATTTGATGAGGAACAGTGTTCCGTGATATGTTATTTTTTTTTATAACCTAAGCCTGCTCTAAACTTCTCCACAACTTTATCCCTGACCTGTCTGGTGTGTTCCCTTGCCTTGATGATGCTGTTTGTTCACTAAGGTTCTCTAATAAACCTCTGAGGGCTTCACAGAACAGTTGTAGTTGTATTGTACTGAGATTAAATTACACACAGGTGAAATCTATTTACTAATTAGGTGACTTCTGAAGGCAATTGGTTCCACTAGATTTTAGGTAGGGGTATCAGAGTAAAGGGGGCTGAATACAAATGCACGCCACACTTTTCAGATATTTATTTGTAAAAAAAAAATTGAAAACCATTTATCATTTTTTTTCCACTTCACAATTATGTGCCACTTTGTGTTGGTCTATCACATAAAATCACAATAAAATACATTTACATTTTTGGTTGTAACATGACAAAATGTGGAAAATTTTAAGGGGTGTGAATACTTTTTCAAGGCACTGTATGTTGTAACCTGTATCACCATAGGCTTTATAAAGAGCCATTCAACGTTTCTTTGTCTGGGATGTAATGGGAGAATGGGGGGGGGGGGGGGGGGGGGGTGAGGGGTAGATCACACACAGGCAAACTGTTTGGTTGAATGTAAAAGATGGAGGTCAGGTTTAGTTTCCACATAGCAAGGCCTTTCTCTCAGTTGATCAAGTGAAATCACTCCAAGAGTACTACGTAAGCTTCTCATTCATTGTGCACAGTAAATATCAAATCTTTCATGTGTCTGATGTCTTAGACTTTGTACCCATAATTGAATGAAAGACAGATTAGTGTTTTCCACAATGTTGGAATACAGGATTCTACCACGCTTAGTAAGTGTACTAAAATTGATTTCTTGTATGTTTTTGTAGGGATTGGGGAATAATAAATAAAAGGGAAAAGGCTTGGTCATCGGGTATCAAATGGAAATTTCCCTGACCTTGGACCAGATTGATGTTAAGCTTGGACAAGAACAGAAAATCTGTTGTTGTGAGTCTACATATTTTTGACATCTCCAACATGTGTTTAGTACATGAGTAAGATTTGTGTAGGCTTTCTGGTGTTTTGCACCACCACCAGAAAAGGATTTTATAGTGGGTTTCCTGGAGTTTGGTGTTGATTGAGAAAGATAGTGTGCCATCAACAAGGGGGTGACAGATGCAAAATGAGAAGCTTGGAAGAGGTTGGGTTATAAGAGAGACATGAATGGGCTATCTGGGGTACCTAGAGTAAAGGCTAGATCACCCGGAATGGGGAGGAGGAGGTAGACGTGCCAGGGTGCATTGTCATAGGAAAAACACAAATGTGAGTTTTTGGGGTTTTTGGTATGGAGGAGGGGCAGCATGGAATACAGCATAAGGGGGTATTAGTAAAATGCTTGCTCCAGGGTGATTTACCCTTTGAGATTACCATGTCTGCACCAGTTAGTGAGTTGAGAGCATTGGTGAGACAAAGGGGAAAATAATTGACAGGATAAATCACACATCTTTGAGGGGAAAGTGGGATAAATATAGATTTTTATTTTATTTTTTTATGTTTTTATTCGTTTATCTTAAATTTTTTCCCTACGTGAGAATGAAATAGCTCTCTGTTCCAATAGAAGTTCAGTGTGGCCTGAGTTCTGAGCTAATAGGGCTAAAAATCAGTGGTAATAAGGAGATAGTAAGGCATTGATTAAGAGTCTGCATGTCTCCTGGTGTGGAATTTTTTATTTTAAATTTTTTTTTTTATTTCTATTTTTGTTATTTGTTTATTCATTTATTTTATATTTGTTTTGTTCAGGTGGAAAATTGTTAGGTTTAGTCCACCTGACAGGGGGGTAATTGGCTGTGCCCTCAATTCGCAGCTGAATAGATGGTCAGTGGCTATGTCCTCAGTTAGCACCTGAATACATTTTGTTTAAGACAAGAGTTGGTAGGAAGCCATTCTAGCCGCTGGAGTTAGTTTTTTTTTTCTTTGTTTTTATTTTCATTCAGGTAGAAAAAGTTCCAAAAGGTTTAGGCTTTTTCCACCTGAAAGGGGAGTTAGTGCATAGGTCTTAAGGTATAGATAAATGTATTGTTTTTTTTTTTGCGTTTAAAATTTGAATTTTTGAGAAACAATATTCACGTTCATTTTTTAAAAATTTTTGCTCTTACCATGGGGATCCATTTTAGGCATCCTAAAGAAAGCATGGTTGTTTTGATAATTTGTTTAGAGTTGCAGAAGCCAGGAATACTAAGTTTCTGGGTTCCAAGGAGGGAACTATAAGGCTGCTTTCACACTGGGGCGGTTTTCAGGCGGTACAGCGGTAAAAATAGCGCCTGTACACCGCCTGAAAAAAACGTCCCCATTCACTCCAGTGTGAAAGCCGGCGGGCTTTCACACTGGAGCGGTGCGCTAGCAGGACCGCAACAAAAGTCCTGCTAGCAGCATCTTTGGAGCGGTGAAGGAGCGGTGTATTTACCGCTCCTATACCGCTCCGTCCCATTGAAATCAATGGGAAACCGCGGGGATACCGCCCGCAAACCGCCGCTGAGGTTTTTAACCCTTTTGCGGCCGCTAGCGGGGGTTAAAACCACCCCGCTAGCGGCCGCATACTGCGGGTAAAACGATGGTAAAGCAGCGCTAAATATAGCGCTGCTTTACCGTCGCCGCCCCGCACCGCCCCAGTGTGAAAGCAGCCTAAGTGAACATAGCAAGCAAGCAGATATTGTGGATAAGAATTTGATTCTGCTTTTGTTTTTCACTTCCAGAATACTGGTGGAGCGAGATTGGAGAGGTTTCTGGAACAGAGATGAAAAATGTTCATCTGGTTGGCAGTTTGTCTGTGCCACGCCACATCGCAAATTTGTTCTGATAAACATTCAGGAGACAAGGGACAAACGAAAAGATTCAGAATAATACTTGCAATATAGGGTTTCTTTTTCTTATGGACAATTTAGTACTAATGCTGAAACTGTAAGGCCCCTTTCACACCTAAGCGTTTTTCATGCGGTGCAGCGCTAAAAATAGCGCCTGTTCACCGCATGAAAAAATCCTGCCCCTTTAACTCCAGTGTGAAAGCCGGCGGGCTTTCACACTGGAGCGGTGCGCTAGCAGGATGACAAAAAAAGTCCTGCTAGCAGCATCTTTGGAGCTCCTATACCGCTCCTTCCCATTGAATAGAATGGGACACCGCGGTGAAACCGCGGCAATACCGCCGCAAAGCGCCGCTACGGCGGCGCTCTGCGGGGGGTGTTTAACCCCTTTTCGGCCGCTCGCGGGGGTTAAAACCGCACCGCGAGCGGCCGAAAACCGCGGTGAAAACGACGGTAAAGCAGCGCTAAATATAGCGCTGCTTTACCGTCACCGCGGCTCACCGCCCCAGTGTGAAAGGGGCCTAAGACTGTGCCTATCAACAAGACTTGTGAAACATTTTGCCGGAGTCTCTCCTGTCATTTATGAATGCAAATGTACTGTAAATACAAGTGCAATGGGTTGGAGGTTGGGGAAGGGATTTAATCTATCCAATCCTTCAGAACAAGAAATGTAAAATGTTTTTTTTTTTATTATGGAGGAAGGAATTGAAAGAAAGAAATCATGTTTTTAATGTGTGACATGTATTGACATAACTGAATTAATATGGTGCAGGTACCCAGGAGGCTGGCACTTATGCATAATAAGGTGTTTGTTGGCCAGACTAGAGGGTGCCAGGTGACACATCAATGGGAAGAAAATGTCCTTGTAGGGGTGATGTCTCAATTTTATCAGTCCTACAGAGAGGTTCTCAGTTACTGGACATGTGGGACACCAGAGCTGGATATGGGGGAGATACGCCTGGTTGATGTCTCGCCTGAGAGGTTGGAACCTTGCACAGGTAATCAGGGCCGCTGATAGGCCAGTAGAACTGGCCCCGCTGTACCGGGCCCGGCCAGCAGGGGGCCCGGGCAACCTGAACACAGAACTAATCAATGCAAAAAAATTAAAAATAAATAAATTGTCCAGCCGAGTCATACAACAGCCGCCACTAGTCCCCCCCCCCCCCCTCGTTTCTTTTTGCGTTTTTTTTTTTTAGCTCAATATCTGCACTGCACGTGGCTAGAGGGAGAGGGACTATTTTTTCTATTTCGGGCGCAGAAGAATGTCTCTACCGTGCCCGCTCCTCATACTGGCTCAAGTCCCGGCCAGCACGTCCTTCCCTGGCGCTGCGGAGTGATTCCTCTCCTCTGCTCTGTTCTTCACTCGGCCCGGCCCGAGAGAAGAAGCAGTGAGGCGGCGCCGGCAGCAGAAAAAAAAAAAAAAAAAAGCTGGCATTTGATTTCAATCGTTTGTGGACACCCACACTCCAGTCCAGGCAGCAGCATGATCAGGCAGGAAGTGACTCCTCCTGGGGCCCGGCTAACACAGGTGTGTGCTTGCTTGGGGGGGGGGGGGACTCCAGATCTACTAGTACTGCAGCAGCATCTATACATTACGTCATTGGCGGCATGGGTGGCACTGTCTGCAGGTAGCACATGTGTTATGGCCCATGGCAATGCCATATTGTGCTGCAGACAGTGCCAACCATGCCGCCAATGCCATAATGTGCTGCAGACAGTGCGACCCATGACGCTAATCCCAAAATGCATGTGCTTCCTGCAGAGACAGTGCCACCCATGCAGCCAGTGGCATTATGTGCTGCAGACAGTGCCACCCATGCTGCCAATGGCATTATGCCATTGGCGGCATGGGTGGCACTGTCTGCAGCACAATATGGCATTGGCGGCATGGTTGGCACTGTCAGCAGGCAGCACATGTGTTATGGCATTAGCGCCATGGGTGGCACTGTCTGCAGCACATTGCGGCATGGGTGGCACTGTCTGCAGGCAGCACATGCGTTATGGCATTAGCATCATGGGTGGCATTGTCTGCAGCAAATGGCAGCATGGGTGGCACTTTCTGCAGCACAATAGGGCATTGGCGGCATGGGTGGCACTGTCTGCAGGTAGCACATGCGTTATGGCCCATAACGCATGTGCTGCCTGCAGAGACAATGCCACCCATGCCGCCAATGCCTCAAAGTGCTGCAGAGACAATGCCACCAATGCCGTAATGTGCTGCAGACAGTGCCACTCATGCTGCCAATGCCATAATGTGCTGCAGACAGTGCCACCCATGCTGCCAATGGTGTTATGCCATTGGCGGCATGGGTGGCACTGTCTGCAGCACAATATGGCATTGGCAGCATGGGTGGCACTGTCTCTGCAGTACATTATGGCATTGGCATGTCCCACTGCCAAGTCGCTGATCACCACCATTACTAGTAAAAATAAATAAAAAATACATAAATATATCACATGTATTGTATTTGTAGATGCTATAACTTTTGTGCAAACCAATCAAGAAATGCTTTTTGCGATTTTTTTAATTTATTTTTTTACAAAAAATATGTTACAGAATACATATTGGCCTAAACTACTGAAGACATGTAATTTGTTAAAAAATTTTATTGCAGAAAGTAAAAAATATACATTTTTTATTTTCAAAATTGTTTTTATTTATTTGTTTAGAAACGCAAAAAGTAAAAACCGCAGAGGTGACCAAATGCCACCAAAAGAAAATAAATATCACTTGTAGACAGACCTGCATTTTTTTCCAAGGCAGGGTCTGGGGAGGGGCCAGGGGTGCTGAAGGAGGGACCAGGGGCGGGGACAGGGGTGGAACTGAAGGGGGCCCCGTCAGATTGGCTGTATGGGGCCCCATGATTTCTATCAGCGGCCCTGCAGGTAATGCCAGTAACTACACACAGGAACATGCTCAGTTAGATAAAGGGAACAAATGCTGGCTACCAGGGCACAGTATGCATTCACCACATGGCGCTTCAACATCTCACAGTGGTTGATAAAAGCCTATTACCCTATATGTACTGAGTATACACTGAATCAAGTATGGTCATTGTACCAGTGGCTTGCTCCCAGAGATGTGCGGACACAGAAGGCATTCAGGACACTTATTTCTGAGGAGTAACCGAAAAAAGAGGGATGTATTCAGCACTATATTGGGGGGGAATAGATGCTGGGATGGGTGTTGTTAATGGAGTGGACATCAGTATCCTGGAGAAAAAACTCTTAGCCATAGCTTCAGACAGTAAGCGGGGCCTTGTTTGTTCAGAGAGATTGGTGGCATCCTTAAAAAAATATATATATCTTTTTTAACTTACCTGAAACCGCTGTTGCTAGGCAGTCTTCCTAATCTGCATCTTAATATTCCCATTTCCCATTTCAGGTGACAGCTTCCTGGCATCCACAGTCATGTGGGTTTGGAAGACCATCCAAACACACCCAAGCTAATTTCTACTCCTTGCTACATCAGCTCAACTTCCGAGCATACATAGGAATTTTGCCCGTTGGAATTGGTACAGACAATCGGAATTTACGATCAAAACTTTTTCCGATCAAAAAATTGAGAACCTGCTCTCAATCTTTTGCTGGCGGGAATTCGGCCAGCAAAAGTCCGATGGAGCATACACACGGTCGCATTTTTCGACCAAAAGCTCTCACCGGTCTTTTGCTGGCCGAATTTCCGTTCGTGTGTACGCGGCATAAGACTGGTACTTACAGTAAATGCAAAAAGGCATGTTATCCTATTGCTAAACAATAAATGTGCATGAATTGATTTTCAGTTCACGATGCTAATGTAAACCTGTCACAAACTAAACATATGATGAAAATAATCAATTGGCGGAGCTAAAAACCTCATGTCAAAGTGACCAGTAGCTCCTGAGATACAGGCAGATAAAATTATACGAAAACTTAACTTTCAATTTCAAGTTTATTCACTTCCACCTCTTCCACCTCTCTACCAATCTCTGTAATGGTAGTGAGGCTGCCCATCACTTTAAAAGACCAATAGGCAAGCTGCAGGGGGGAAAGGGGCAGAGTCAAGCCCAACTTATGAAAGAAATAACAAAGTTTTTGTACAATTTCAGCTGCCACTATATTCTGAACTACTATTCATTATAGCATTCACTCACTTTGCCATGGGTTACCTCTGGTTATGCATTTTTTATCATCAGCTCAATTTAAATTGCTTAGTTTTGTGACAGGTTTACTTTGCTTATATATGTATTCTCCAACTCTTTTCTTTTATTAAAAAAAAAGAAAAACAGCAACTACTCAATAAAATAGTTCACGGACCCAAGCTTTGGCTGTTGTGCAGCAAATAAGTTGTTAAATTCCATTTCCATATAGCACAATTTCTGCTGAGCTTATTTGGAAAAGAAAAATAAACTCCCCTGCTGTTTGGTTGCAGTCCATGAAGGGTGCCCAGCACACATGGAAACACCGTACACATGGAACTATTTACTGCTGATGAAAAATCTAAGCTCAGAGTGCTGACAGTGAGTCCAAATCGCATGGTTGTGTTTTTCCTAACACCATCTAAATCCACAACAACTGGCCTGGCTGTGTGAACACATACCGCTCTCTTTAATATGGTTTTTGACTCTTTTTATTTGTTTTATCAAATTGCAAGTAAAAAAGTAATTTTGAATGCAGGGTGTGAGCTGGTGATGGCTGTATGTTGTCACTTACATAGTCCTTTGTGCCAAACACATCCCTTGGCTGAAATATGTTTTAGCTACTTAGCAAGAGCATTCCTAAATGGTGTGCCCCTCTTTGTCAGCTGTAGGCTGTTATTTGCAGATCTTTGCAGTTCGGTGATTTGTTCATAAAACGAGAGCCAGTTCCAGTAGTTGTGGATACTAAATAAAGCACTTTTTTCCTGGGAAACACAATCTTTTTTGTTAAATTGGCAGTGAGATACTGTAGAGTTTGCTGTCTCAAAAATGCAGTGAAATCAGAATTAGGAAAGGTCATACTGTTTTGTATTTAGGTATCTGCATGCCTCCCTAATTTCTGAAGGGACACCTTTTAGCACACTGGATGTAGAAAAAGGACGCACCCCTGCATCGGCTCTGGTCACATGGACCACAAAGATCTAATATACAAAAAACAATGAGCTAAACCACACAAATTATTTTTTTTTTACCTCTATTTTTCCTTTCTATTGGCTTATCAAAATAACAAATCCCGTGAAATAGAGGTTGGCTAAAAAGTTTAGTGCAGCATAACACATTTGATAGTAAAATAGTTTATATTTTGTATAAAGATGTACACATCAGACCAAAAAGAGTGTAACTGAGGCTGCATGAGGAACAGGGGCATTTGGTCTCAAAAGTGGGACAGTCCCACCAAATGAAGGACAGTTGGGTGTTCTGTATCTATGTACTTAGGCAAAGTAGTGTAACCTTGGAACACTCCACATCATCACCTACAAAGGACAAGGTGTATGCCCTTTATATATATGGGCTTCAGATTGTACAAAGCAGCGGTCACTAAATGGTGGAACCGGACCGAGTGACAGTCTTCTCCAGACCGCAGCCGTGCCACTGACATGGCTGGTTGTCCTCTCCCGGGCTTCCTGCTTGGCGGCCAATGTCATCCTCCCAGTGGGCAAGGCCGGCAGAGCTGCAAATTGGGACTGAGGGGTAAGAGCTGCCCAAGTTATTATGTTAACAAGTGGGTGATTACCCAGTTTTTGTATATATGAAAAAACTCCCGTTCTCTGTCCCGATCTGTCGAAAGGAAATTTTGCTGACTGGACCACTGTAAATTTTTTCCTCTTGGCTGCTCATCGGCGGGGTTCTCCCAGGATCCAAAAGAAGAGTCTCAGTGGTGATGTCACCAAAGAGGGGCCATTGGGGAAAGTGAGGGACCTGGACAGCAGATTACACCTGGCGATATGCTAGAAGAAATGTATTCTAACTCTTTCATTTTAAGAGTATTTGTTTGATTTTCTTATCATTAGTCAGGTGAAATCGGTGATCATTTTCAACTGCAGTATCTAGAAAATCTGAAGAAGCAGGATGACACTTTTTTCTCAAATGAACACATTTCTAACAGTGTATGCGGTTTTAATTCAGCAAAGTTCATTCATTGCAAAATCGATTGTTAAAAGCAAAAAAAAATTTGAAGCACCTTCGAAAGACATTCATTAAGTCATCAAATGTACTGAAAATGTTTGTATGGATATTAAAATGTAGGTTTGTTCAACAACCTATTAGTGTATGGCCAGTGGAGAAAAACAAGCTTAACTAAAACATGCTGTATGGGTGAAAGGTGGTGGTAGGGGTATTTATTTTTGCCCATAGATGGCCTTTAAACAAGCTCTCAACACTCTTCTTGAAAGCTTACTAAAACCTGCTAGCAGTTTGGCTAAGTGACAGCAAGCACTCTTTATAATGATCTAGGTTTAGCACCCCTAGAATAGAAGGATGCTTTAAACCTTTCAAGAAAGCTATTTCTACAGTCTGATGGCCACATCTACCATGGAATGTCCAGTCATCTTTTGAGAAACACCCATGGGAACTAAATGTTTACTCGTGACAGGTGAAGTCTCCTTAAAGGGAACCTGTGCAGAGAAGCTCATGAGGATAGATATTGCTGACCTCCTAATGAAAATGGGAAATGCCTGGCCGTCTTGGGCCCCAGCATTTTCCAAGACAATAAAATAAAACAAATAGTAAAGTCTGGATGCCTAATCTGCATACTTGTCCCAGATCAGTGAATCAGAAAGTATTGAAGCCAGTAAATCAACATTATGGCCAGACAACTATCAGCAGTGGCAGTGGCTCTATTTTAATCCTCACATGTTCACTTTCAACTCATGCTGTAAACATTTTTTAATAGTGTGGTGTTTTCACACTCCTGGTAGTCAAGGATGAGTGTTCTAAATGATAGGTGACATTAGGAAGGGGGGGCAATTAGACTACTTTGTTGCAGTAGCACACATTTTACCAAGCATTATTGTAATATTAGTTAACGCATTGCGAATTGTGTGTTTTTTGTAAGTGCAGTAAGTGAGTGGCTGAGAAATTATTTTGGCAGTGTAAGGGTACCTGAGTCTCCAGAACAGGTATCTCAATTGAGGACAGGTGGATTTACAGCACAAAGGCTTCTGTCCAGAACTAATACTGCTTAGAGTGATTGAAGCAGACACCATGTGGGTGGTTGCGTGTTCAGGTCAGCACTAGTGTACCCAGGCCAGGACTATAGCATCAATCCCTGCTGTGTGGAGCCCCAGTAGGCTACTAGGTTCTAAATGTAGTTATTGGCCTCTCTGGCACCATTTATCGTTTGATTAAGTCTGTTCTGAGTTCTATTGGTGCAGGCTTGATTACTTTCCCCTGTTTTCCCAGACAGCATTGGGACATAATGGGTGGAAAAATACAGACCATGGTCTGCAAATGAATGCCTCTTTAGCCAATCCCTGGTACAAATTGGTGAGTGGCCAGCAGGGGACTGAGAGGGGTATAAATGGAATGAAACCCAGAGCAGAGGTCTCTTGTTCCTGGTGAAGTAGGACCCAGCCTGAGGGCTGTGGCATCCCTAGGAGATCACCTGCAGCTTGGCTGGGGGACCTCTGGCTGAGCCTACTGAAGATTGCAGAGAGCTCTTCTAAGGATCCAGTACCCAGGCAATCCAAGTACAAGAACTGACTGATACTGCAGGCAGCTACATAGTAGTATTAGCTTTCTGGACCTAAAGACTTT
This sequence comes from Lithobates sylvaticus, assembly GCA_028564925.1. Taxonomy (NCBI): domain Eukaryota; kingdom Metazoa; phylum Chordata; class Amphibia; order Anura; family Ranidae; genus Lithobates; species Lithobates sylvaticus. The sequence continues at coordinate 98,698,792 of CM053038.1, forward strand.
TTGGCCTCTTATGGGAGAGCTTTCCTTTTGTACGTTCAGGGCTGTATTCCTGCTGTGAAATCCCCATTTGTACCTTTCCTCTACACTTCAAAGGGGGTGCTTTCACCCTGAGGTATTAGTGCAGAGTTATGCCCCGTACAAATGATCGGACTTTCCGACGAGAAATGTTGCATGTGAGCTTGTTGACGGAAAGTCCGACCGTGTGTATGTTTCATTGGACAATTGTTGTCGTACTTTCCGCCAACAAATGTTGGCTAGCATGTTCTCAAATTTTCCACCAACAAATGTGTGTTGTTGGACTTTCCGATCGTGTGTACACAAGTCTGTTGGACAAAATTCCAAAGTACAAACACGCATGCTCGGAAGCAGAAGCGGTCGGTCTTGTAAACAAATGTTTCTAATGGAGAATTAACATTCGTGACGTGTCAAATTATGAAATCTACAAATGCAGCGCACATTCTCTTCTTCTTTAATGGGATAATAATGAAGCTAATGATACCGATGGAGTTATTGCAAACAAATTTTTAAAGGCTTTTTTTTTCTAGTGATATCAAGAATAATATTATTCATTAAAAAAAAAAAAAAATTAGACATGCTATCTGCCAGTAGAACCAAAAAGTGCATTCTATGCATCCAAAAATATAGAAAATCTACCAAATCAAATCATTATTCAACCAAAAAAAGAATGTCAAAGCATTAACTCCAAGGCCAATAATAAAAAACACGTTATCACCTCTGATTCCGCAACATGTCTGGTTGACGAACAGCTGTTCAAAAAAAAAGGAACTGAAAAGCACTAAATGAAAAACGCGAAAAGAAAAGCGTGAATCAACACTCACCAAACTTCTACTAACACAAAATTAGCAGAAGGAGCCCAAAGGGTGGCGCTAAAGAGCTGAAAAACCACGTAGCACATCTAGTATTCTACGTTCGTAATTGTTGGCCAACATTTGTGTGACTCTGTGTATGCAAGACAAGTTTGAGCCAACAGGTGCCCCAGGAAGAAGTCATTCTGTGACGAAACGACGTAGGGTGAGCGGCGTGCTGACGTCACCTCCATTCCCCGTCCTTCCAGGAAGCGACGGGCAGCGAGAGAGAGAGAGCCGGCCGGCTCGAGATTGCTTTTAACACTTGCCTATTGACTGCATACCAAATGTAAGTGCGATATGGTTTTTATATATGAATAAAATTTTTAAGCAGCAGTATTGCGCTATGGATACTCGTTTGTTTTACATGTAAACGTGTGTGGAAGAGAGCAAGGATCACCCAGACAGGATCTATAAGTGTACCCATATACTGTGAGAGATACTTGGAAGACCTTGGATAGAGACCCGGGCAGGGGGATATGCCACAGGCCCTTTTGATCTCTCTAACACAGGGATCAAAGCAGCTGGTAAGCGGCAGTTTTTTTATCTGGTGGAGGATCCTTCTCTTCTTTTCAATCACTCCTTTCCGAGGGTGTCAAGTATAGGAACATCACGAGAACTCTAGCAACAGGATTACAATACCCTGTGTGGACTTTCTTGCATGATATTTCATTGTTATTTATTTTTTAATTTGCTTTATTATCATTATTTAATAATTTTTTATCACACAAAATTTAGAAGAAAATTTCTTAGATGTTATTGCATGTGGTTTTGTTTACGGTCACATGTTTACAAGCACTGTAATTGTTTAGTATTTGGGTGGTGCAATTTGAATAGAGGCTGTTTGGGCCAATCAGATTGCATCTACGCACGAGTTATTGGTTCAAGGTAGAACCAATTTTCACTAAATTTCTTTTCACGATTGGTTTTCAATGTATGTAAATTTCCAGCGCAGCTATCCTTTTGCAAGTTTGAGCCAACACCCTTCGGACAAAAGTCCACAATTTTGTTTGCCAACAATCCGATCGTGTGTACGGGGCTTTAATGTCCTCATTTGCAAGTGCTACAATTATTTGATTATCCCTAGGCTCACCCTATCCAAGTTCACACCCAAAAATAAAACATAAAATAAAAAAAGACATTCATAGCCTGTTCTCTGACTCGAGTGATTGGGAAATACTGTGTGTCCGGTTTCTATGCCCCTCAGGGAATGGAACCTGGGATTAAACCACCAGACCGACCCTGTCTGTGTGCTACAGATGGACTGTGCTATAGCTTATCACAAAGCAGAATTTACCCTTCAAAACTTTAATGTGGTGATTCCAGTGAAAAATTATTTCTTACTGGTTGCTGTGGGTTAGTGCATATGACACTTTTTTTTCTTAAAGTAACCCCATATTCCAATTTACATTTTTAAATAAATGTCCTGCATAAGATTGGGCACTGCAAGATACCTGCTATTATCTATTCTATATCAACCATAAGAGCCTCTTTTGTGTCCCTATTTAATGTAATTTGACATTGTTCCTGGAGGCCAGACTGCATAGATATGTTTCTGGGACCTGACTTCATGGATAAGCCCAGACGCTACTCTCCTGTTCAATGAGAATGTCTCAGTAACCAGTAAAAGCTCAGTATATATTGAGCCATGAAATCAGGGAAAGTCAGGCTCTAATAACAAACCATACCAAAACTAAGGAGGACCACCGAAGACATTCCCCCAGCTTTATGATGCCTTCTCATAGCCAGGACTTTTACATATAAAAGTATCAAATGAAATACATGTTCACTTTAAACATAGGCTAGAGGTTACAATTTATTTTGTTTTAATTTGAAGAAAATGATGTTTCTGGTGCTATTATCACAATGTATCCAGACATAACTGAGATTTTCTGACATCCATCAATCAGACCATAAATCACAGACTAGCATGTGGTGCTTATATTATTTAAGAAGGATCCTAGCATTGCCCTTAAGGCCACATATTGCTATATTAAAATGATTATGAGTATGAACATGTATCAAAGAAACAAGAAGTGATCTGGGCTTCCTTTTCCTTTCCTCTCATCTCCCTGGGGACAGTAATCCTCGGGAGGCAGGAAGCAGGCATGTGAACACATGGGTCGGTGGATTAAAGCTTCGGTTTCTTCTCCCAACAATAAAGCTTGTGTTAGCCTTGATATTAGTTTCCTCCAAATGAACAAAATATTATCATTGTAGTCTGTTTCGCCTGATAATGAGTGCTTAGCTACGTATAATGTGACCTTTCAGAGATCTTACAAAGTAACTGCCATTTAACGTCATAGAAATATTATGTGGTTGGTTGTATTTTGAAAATATTTTTTTTCTTTCTATAGATACACATAACTTGGTGGAATGATGAAACTGCTTCTGTAAATGTTTCCAATCTCATGCATTTCTATAAAGTATGTTGGCTATACATGGTCAGATTTTATTCTTAAAATGATTGTAAAGGTTTGTTTGTTTGTTTGTTTTTTCAAAATAACAAACATGTTATACTTACCTCCTCTGTGCAAAGATTTTACACAGAGCAGCCAGATCCTCCTCTTCCCCCCAGTGGTGCTCTCGGCTCCTCCTCTTCATCCGGTGCCCCCACAGGAGCCGCTTTCCCTGGGGGCACCCATGCGGGTGCGCTTATGACCCCCACTGCTGCGTCCATTGACACAGATGGCAGGACTCTGCCCCGCCCCCCACTCTTGTGTCACTGGATTTGATTGACAGCACCAGGAGCCAATGGCACCTGCTGCTATCAATCTATCCAATGAGGACAGAGACAGTGGCTGGAGCTGCTGGGCTTGTGCTAGTCGCTGGAACTGATAGGTTCAGGTAAGAAAAAGGTGGGGGGGGGGGGGGGGGCTCTGGGGGCAGCTGCAGCACAGAAGGTTTTTCACCTTAATGCATTAAGATGAAAAACCTTGAGACTTTACAACCCCATTAATCAACACAGGCACCCTTTGCAGAGATGAAAAAGACAACAGGATAGGTATGTGAGAGAGTCATTAGTAAAAAGGTTTGAATGGTGAGCCTGAAAAAAATGCTACATTTCAGAAACTTGATACTTAAGGGAACCAATGGATATATTGTTTCAAATGGATTAAAGTATAACTAATGGCAAAATCGGTTTTGTTTTGGATAGAGGGGAGAGTGAATAGAACACTTGTCAGTTTTTATTGCTGTCTGTGCCCCTGTTAGGGAGATTCACCCTCTCTAATTGTCATGTTTACGGTTATCATTGAAAGTGAAAGTAAAAGAAAATCCCAAATTTTGGGTTGTCCCCAGCACAGTAATAGAGGAGAAATCTTCCAATAGGGACACAAGTTCTGGTGACCTGGGGGGGTCCTTAGGGAATTTCCTTAATTTGCAGGGATTTCCTCTCATTTCCTGTTTGACTATGGGACAGGAAGAGAAGGGAAATCTCTGCAATGGGACTTTTTTGCCCATAGTTCTATTTTAAGGGTATTATTTATTATCATGAAAGTTGACTATTTATTGATAGGGCAGGAGATAGCAGGTATCACAGATGAATTGGGATGGGTGGAGAGGACGTGGGGATCAGTGATAGTAGATTGGGATGGGACAGAAGGCAGTGAGATTTTTCAGTAGACAGCAGGAATCCATGACAGTGCAGTGGTGATAGACATCTTGGTGAATTTCCTGTACACACACGCAGAAATTTATACTGGAGAGAGTCTGCAACCAACTTGGAATATGTAGGGACATAGTAAGGCGATGGGGGCCTCCCCATTAGCTTACGGAAATATTTTGCCAATGGAAGACAACCTGTCAGGAACAAGAAATCAGACGGAGACAGAAAATGAAGTAAAAATCACACCTTTTAATATAGTGGTAAAAATGGTACAAATAGTAAACGTAGTCAAAACATAGCCAGGGTTCAGTAATCAAAGCGGGTTGTCAGTTGCAAGCCAGTAAATCAGGAAGCCAAAGATCAGCATAGTCAGAGACAGCAAACAGAATCAGGAAGCAGAAGCGACGTCAGCCAAGCAAATCTTTAACAGGAACACCGCAGAGAATATTCAGATATGTTGACCAAGGCGAAGGCATGGGAGAATTGAACCAGGCAGCTTAAATAGCCAGAGGGGGCTGGCTGGCGAGCAGGAAATGATCACCAGGTGAGGCACTGTGGAACGATGAGTGCTTGCAATTACCTGAGAGCTGAGCACTGACAAGAGAGGGCTGAGCCCAGCCCTGACACACCCCATGTGACATTCCCTTTATCTGTCTGTGTTTCATCCACACTGAGAAGGCACCATTCTGACTAATGGTATTTTATTAAAGTCCACTGTCACCACTAATCTAATCAACTTTCCACACTTTCATTTTTACAGACACCTTAGCAAAGAAGATCCCTGGATTTCCGTATTTGCCAACATTTTTAAGCATTTTGCCAAGGCCCTAAAGAAAACTGAGGGCACCCCTGGTTGAAAAGGGCTGCTTTATACTACCATGCTGTAGTATCCCTATCATGAGTGCTGCAAACTTTTCCTCATTCTCCTCTAATTTTTTTAATAAATTAAAGACTAAAATGCTTTATAGCATCACTGTATATGATGTGCTAGAGAGCGCAGAGTATCAAGCTTCCTTAATGACTTATCTGCCTTGCTACCCTACTTTCTCTCTTCTGAAATTCACACAATCATTCTCGGTGACTTCAACATTCCTGTTAATTTTAACACCCCTGCTACTTCTAAACTTCTGAGCCTAACCTCCTCTTTTGACCTAAAACAATGGATACACACTTCTACTCACTCTGATGGCAACTGCCTTGTATTCTCCTACCTATGCACTCCTTGCAACCTCTCCAACATTTCTTTTCCTCGCTCTAATCACCACAGTATTACTTTCACCCTCTCCCTGTCTTCCTCCTCCTTTCCTTCCAACTGTCTAACAATTAGCCATAGAAACCTTTGCTATCTTAACCCTTTTTTCTTTTTTTGCAACAGATTGTCTCTATGATAAAATCTCATCCCTGTCCTACCCCAACCTGGCCACTTCTGTCTACAACAGTTCACTGTCATCCACCCTGGACACACTGGCCCCCCTCACTACACACAGAATCAGGCACTGACCGCTACAGCCCTGGCAAACAGACAACACCAGAAGCCTCAAAAAACCTACCCGCGCTCTTGAGCATCTGTGGCGAAAGACATTAACCAATATATATATATGCCCTCCAAAAATAAAATGTTTGCCTCCATACTGCCAAACAGACATACTTCATCACTCTCTCACAAAGTCCCTGTCAACTCTTTTCTAAATGTAACTCTCGTCCTCCATTACCTCCACCCACAAACTTACTCACTGCCCAGGAGATGGCTAATCACTTCAAAAATAAGATTGATACAATTTGTAACGAGATCTCCACTGTACAGGTATTTCCCTCACCTTACACTCCTTGACCACTTGCACAATCAATACTTCCCTCATTTAACCCAGCTACTATAGAGGAAATCACTACACTTTTTTTTTACGCCCACCTAAACACCTGCCCCTGGACCCTGTTCCCTCGCAAATACTACGGTCACCCTCTGGCTCTATCCTATACTCTTTAACTCATATCTTCAATCTCTCCCTCTCTACTGGCATCTTCCCCAACCCACTAAAACATGCACTAGTCACCCCCCTACATCAAAAGGCCTCTCCTTACTCCAATTTGCCTCCAAACTCCCAGAGCGTCTAGTCTACAACTGGATGAGCTGAGAATAACCTTCTTGATCCTGTTTAGTCTGGATTTTGCCCGCAACACTCCGCAGTAACTGCTCTCCTAAAACTCACAAACGACTTACTAACAGCTAAAACCAATGGTCACTATTCTGTACTCTTACTCTTGGACCTCTCTGCTGCCTTTGATACAGTTGACCACCCCTTCCTTCTCAAAAAACTCTATTGGTTCGAATCTTACCTATCCCGCCACACCTTCAGCGTCACTTAACTCTACTTCCTCCTCTCCTACTCCTCTTTCTGTACTTAGACCTATCCTATTCTTAATCTACACCTTCAATTTCAGAGACATCTGTGTGGGTTCCTGCACAGATGTTATTGGAAATCGCACCCCGAAGTCGCCAAAAGTAGTACAGAAACTACTTTTGGAAATCGGTGTGACGCTGCAAACGGATGGTGTCAAATTGCATGCCAAATCTCTCCAATGTGAACCAGGGCTCAGTGTGAGAGCGCTGAAAGCTGAAAATTGTCCTGGGCAGGAAGGGGGTGAAAGTGCCTGGCAGGCAAGTGGTTTAATGATAAAGCTGAGGGAGAGGAATTTGACAGAGTAGAGTCGCAGCGCAGGGTGGAGGGATCACTGTGTTCTTTCACTGCAATTTGTCCGCTAATCCAGGCTTGTTAACCCCCCGAGCAGTAGCACTCGACCAGCTCTTAAAACTGCACAGTGGCCCTTTTACAGGGAATCAGAGCGGCCCAGGGGAAAATTGCCACTCTGCCCCCCCGGCCCCGCCCGCCCCTGGGCACAACTATCAGTCCATTCTCACATGCCAGGGTGCTAGGGTTAACCCTGGACTCTGAACTGTCCTTTCAAGCCCACATCCAATACCTATCCAAATCATTCCCCCTCAACCTCCGCAACATCTCCCGAATATGCCCTTTTTTCACTCCCTGGTTATCTCTCACCTTGACTACTGCAACATCCTCCTCGTTGGATTACCTTTACATAGGCTACCCCGTCTTTAGTCCATCATGAATGCTGCTGCAAGACTCAACCACCTTACCAACCGTTCAGTGTCCTCCACCACTGACTGTAAAGTCTCCTTTAAAAAAAAAAAAAAATAACATGTTATACTTACCTGTTCTGTGTAGTGGATTTGCACAGGGCAGCCTGGATCCTCTTCTTCTCAGGTCCCTCTTCGGTGCTCCTGGCCCTTCCCTCCTGTCGAGTGCCCCACAACAAGCAGGTGGCTATGGGGGCACCTGAGCCGAGCTGAAGCTCCGTGTGCCCCACCCCCTCTCTCATAATTGGCTAACTGAATTTGATTGACAGCAGTGGACGCCAATGGTGCCACTGTTGTGTCTCTGCAAATCAGGAGGGAGAGTCTCAGACGGCTGAGGGACTCGTGGACATTGCTGAATAGAGATGGGGCTCCAGTAAGTATTAAGGGGCTGAGGGGGGCTGCTGCACACAGAAGGATTTGTATCTTAATGCATTAAATGCATTAAGATGAAAAACTTTCTGCCTTTACAATCCCTTTAAGTTTTACAAGTTCACAAAACTTTTATAATGTGTAAAAATAGCAGATTAACAATAAACTACACATAGATTACATTTAGAGTGAAATACAGCTTCGGATGTAAGCTCTGAGGAAGGTTATAGAGGTAAACATTACATAGGGGATGGAACTTTTAGCATCCTTATAGTAAAGTCAGGCGGCAAAGGGTAATGTAATTGTCAATTACTTTGTTTTGCAACTACAGAAAGATTCCCAGACACGCAAAACTACATTTAGTATACTACTTTTGGTATTCTTTTAAATACAGGCCACAGGAAGGTCATCTCTTTTGTCACACTTCCTATATCTATTTTAGGTCATCCACCAATTTGTGCTTGAGTTTAAAAATGGCAAACTAGTTTCTCACCTTTCAGTGTTAAAGCAGTATTAAATCAAAAAACAAAAAATGTATTTTATTTTATCTGTTGATCCAGCCAGAAACCCGCTTTCTACCTGAAATCTGGAAGGAGGAGCAATGGAGACACAGCAGTATTGTCAATCTAGGGAGAGGGTAGTGTTAAATGCACTAGCACATTTGTCTACAAAAAAAAGCCCAACTCCAGCTAACACTTTTTACAGCAACAATTTTTATCCCAAATTAACCACTTCAGCTCTGGAATGTTTACCCCCTTTATGACCAGGCCATTTTTTTGCGATATGGCACTGCGTTAATTTAACTGACAATTACACTGTACCCAAATAAAATTGGTGTCCTTTTTTTCCCACAAATAAAGATTTCTTTTGGTGGTATTTGATCACCTCTGCGGTTTTATTTTTTGCACTATAAACAAAAAAGACCGACAATTTTGAAATAAAAACCATATTTTTTACTTTCTGCTATAAAACACATTTAATTTTTTTTTTTTATTTAAATCACATTACTTTATCAATTTAGGCCAATATGTATTCTGCTACATTTTTTTGGTAAAAAAAATCCCAATAAGCATATATTTATTGATTTGCGTAAAAGTTATACCGTCTACAAACTATGGGATATTTTTATGTAATTTTTATTTATTTATTTACTAGTAATGTCGGCGATTAGTGACTTATAGCGGGGCTGCAACATTGCGGCAGACAAATCGAACAATAACTCACACTTTTGACACTTTTTTGGGAACCTGTGACACTAATACAGAGATCAATGCAAAACATATACACTGTCACTGTACTAATGACCCTGGCTGGAAAGGTGTTAACATCAGGGGCGATCAAAAAGTTAACTGTGTGCCTGGCTAGTTATTTTGTGTACTGTGGGAGGTGCTTTTAATAGGGGAATGCATGGATCAGTGTCCCTGCTTTGAAGGAACACAGGATCCATGCCTTCCCTACTGACAGAATGGCAATCTGCCTTGTATACATAGACAGACTGCTGTTCTGCCTGTGTACCCAACGATTCAGTCCGCCATACCTGCCGATTCTCTCCCGCTGTGCATAATTACAGCGGAAGCGAGTCAACGGTGGCGCGCACTCGCGCCCAATACCTGTAAGTACAGAATCACGTATATATATATATATATATATATATATATATATATATGATCCTGCACACACGGCCGCCCTGTAGCAGTACAACTGCTTTAGGGCGGTCGTGAAGTGGTTAAAGGAGGTTGACAATTAATAGAATTACTGGCCGGATCACCAGTTGAAAATTAAGGGAAAATGGCCTAAAAAAGAAAACGAAAGCAACCACCACGTCTGGTAGGCTGGAATATAATACATTTTTGTTTTTGAGTTAAGTATCACTTTAAAGCCCAAATCTAAGCAATGTTCTTTTATTTAAGAGTAGGAAAGTCTTTTATTTCTGTCTGTGACTCCATTCTGGAGATTTGCCTCACTTCTTGTCCCTGTAACACCTGTGCGAGGATTGTGTTTTTCTTTGTGTCCTTTTTGGAGAGATGTCTCATCACTTGCCCTAACAGAAAGTGTTGGAAAATCTCTGCCATAGGGACACAGACAACAGTAAAACTTGACAGAAGTTCTATCCTGAATTATAACTTTTGCTTAGAGTTGGGCTTTATTTATTTATGAACCTAAGCTGTTTGCAATTTGCACATTCTCCCTGTTCTCCCCTTCTTTCCTGGCTAGTTATGCTGCATTCCTCGATAAGGGTTTGGTATTGATTTTGAGGAGGGTCCCCCTGGCTGCTTGGCTTACAAAACATTATAAGTGGGCTGGGAACTGTCATATAGTGGCAATAATTTTATTTTTTTTCTAAATGTCATTATTGCGAATTTACATTGGGTGTGCCATTTCATGTGCAGGTTTAAAGCACCCACCAAGAATGCTTTTCAAAAGAATTGTATATTTGTAACCCCTTTATGCCCATGCCTTTTTCTGGCACGTGTTGCTTACAAGCTAAATTCCATATTTTTGCTAGAAAATTACTTAGAACCTCCAAACATTTTATATATATATATATATATATATATATATATATATATATATATATATATATATATTTTAGCAGAGACCCTAGAGAATAAAATGGAGGTCGTTGCAATATTTTATGTAACACTGTATTTGCGCAGCGGTCTTTTAAACGCAATTTCGGGGGAAAAATACACTTTTATGAAAAAAAAAAACAGTAAAGTTCACACTTACAGTAAAGTACCACTTACACTGTTATGCTGTCTTTGGCTGAGGACAATTGAAAACCATTTAATCACTTATGTATATACTGCACCATGTTACAATAGGATAGGATGTATTTGCATTGCTGTTGATCTCTCTTTCAGGTGTTGCTGTATTGGTGCGTCTTCCTTGGACAAGGAGAGACAAGAATCTAACCTGATGACAACACTAACCTTTTTTTTTTTATATCTTATTATCATTGTATATATTAGCTAGATAGTTAGGAAGTAAGGTCATTGCTTATTTCTACCTTTAACACTGTACATAAAACAATCTTTGGTATTTCTTTGTCATATATGATCTACCATTTCATGTGTCTGATACTTATGTTTATCTAATGTGGTACACCACATATGCTATTGTTATTCTTTCCCTGTTTCCCCACCCATCCCAGTTTTTGCCAGGACATTCACTTTCAGGTTTGAGAGCTCAAATAATTTTTTTCTGCAAACTCCGAGACGTAGTTTTGTAGGCAGGGTGAGGATGTAGAACCTGGTGTTTAGGCAGGGTTGCGCCCAACTTTACCTGCCAGGTACAGCTACCTTAGCTAATTGTTGAGGATCAATTGATTTCACTCTAAGCCTGTAATTGCTGCACTTCTCTCTTTTGCCGCTAAGGGGCCGGGCACTTGCTGGCAGTAGATAAGACAAGGGCAATGCAAGGTCAGATTATGGGTATATGGGGTGTTTTATCCAATGGGCAGGGGTTTTCTTAAATCCCTTGGCCTGCTGGGAGAACCTATATATTTGGGTGGAGTCAGATTATCAGTGTTCTGTGCCACCTGGACGGCTGTCTGGGTTGATGTGTGTTGTACTCCCCGGGCTGCTAGGCCAGAATTTGGGCCTGTCCCGAGCACATCTGTCTGCTAAGCTGTCTGAGGGCCTATCCAGAAGCAAGATAGCAGCGCAGGTTTGGGATTGCAGCTTGCAATCCACCAGTAAAGATGGTTCTGCTGACCAGAGAACCTGTCATGGTGGGAGGTAGAAGGGAAGTAGTGGGGACCAACCACATTATTGTCAGGGACCACGGTGAGTAACTGAAGAAAGTACCGGAGCAGAATTCTCACCAACCGGAGACGGTGAAAAATCGGGAAACTTCAGTCAGGTATGAATGAATGAATGAATGAATGAATGATTTGTATAGCGCTGCAACTGCGAACTGAATCGCCTCGAGGCGCTTGACTGCTCATGTTGGGATGCCATGTATTAGAAGAGGTGGGTCTTGAGTTTTTTCCTGAAGGCCTGATGGTTTTCTTCCATGCGGATGTTGTTTGGTAGAGCATTCCATAGCCGGGGTCCCTGTACTGCGAATCTTCGTTCTCCCTTCGATTTGTAGCGGGCTTTGGGGATGAGAAGGCGATTTTGGTTTGTTGATCGAAGTCTGCGATTCGGTATGTATTTTTCTATTTTCTCACAAAGGTATTGAGGCGCATTTCCTTGTGTACATTTGTGGGTGAGGCAGAGGGTCTTGAATGTGATCCTGTCTTTTACCTTGAGCCAATGGAGCATCCTTAGGGATGGGGAGATGGATTCCCAGGGTTTCTTTCCGGTGACTATTCTTGCTGCTGTGTTTTGGACAATTTGAAGGCGCGCAATCTGGTAATCCGGTAATCCTATGTAGAGTGAGTTTGCGTAGTCGAGCCGTGAATTGATGATCGTTCCTACTACTACCGCTTTTTCCTTTTCCGGGATGAAGGGGATGAGTCTGCGTAGCATGCGAAGGAGATGGTGGGATCCGCTGATTACGGATCCTATTTGTGCCTCCATTGTCATCTCTGAATCAAAGATTACTCCGAGGCTTTTGGCTTTGTTGCTTGGAAGGATGGTCTGTCCCAAGATGGTTGGTGGTGTCCAAGGGGTCTTCGTCTTTTTCCTTGAGTTTGCGTCGAGGAGCAGTAATTCTGTTTTTGATCCATTTAGTTTGAGGGAGCTAGTGGTCATCCAGTCATCTATCAATGTGAGACATTTTCCTAGTTCCTGGTATTGGTCTTTTTGTCCGGTGATCCGGAAGTACAGTTGAGTGTCGTCCGCGTATGAGTGGAAGCACAGATCCAATTTGCTAATAATTTTGAAGAGTGGTCGGATGTAAATGTTGAACAGTACTGGTGACAATGGTGATCCTTGAGGGACTCCATAAGTGATTGCCCGAGTTTCCGAAGTGAAGGCTCCTAGTTTCACTGTTTGTGACCGGTTTCCTAAGAAGGAAGCGAACCATGGCAGATCTCCATCTGTAACTCCTGCCACTTCCTTGAGGCGGCTGAGAAGCATGTTGTGGTCCACTGTGTCGAACGCCGCACTGAGATCCAGCAATACCAGAAGACACGATTCTCCCTCATCCGCTGCTTCTAGGGCGTCATCCCATATTTTCAGAAGTGCCGTTTCTGTGCCATGGCCTGGGCGGAAGCCCGATTGTAGTGGGTCTAGGAGCTTGTGTGTGTCCAGATGAAGTTGAAGCTGTTGTACTACTGCTTTCTCCATGATCTTGGAAATGGTGTTCAGGCTTGTTACCGGTCTGCGATTGTTCGGATCCTTGGGGTCAAGGGTTTCTTTAGTAATGGTTTGATGATGCCTTGCTTGAGGGAATTCGGAACCAATCCTTCTTTGAACGACTGATTTACTAGGTGTGTGATAGCGGGGGCCAGAATGTCGGAGCATTCTTTCAAGAGTTTTGTGGGGATGATGTCGTTTGGCGAGGTGCTGTCTCGGAGGCTCTTGATGACATTTTTGGTTTCATCCGTTGTGATCGGGGTAAGTGAAAAATGTGGTGCTTGTGCGCTGTGGATGTAAAATTCCTTACCTGGGTTGAGTTGAGTAGAGCTGGTTGTTGTTTTTTTTTGTTGAATTATTTTCTGAATGTTGTCTATTTTGTTGATGAAAAAATCTGATAATTTGTTGCAGTATTCTTGAGTTTCGTTTCCTAGGGGCTCAAGGCAGGTGGGGTTCATAGTCTGGGCGACTAGTTTGAAAAGTTCCCGTGGTCGGTTTAAGGCTTTTGAGAGGGTGTTTGAGACATGTTCTTTTTTTGCTGTGAAAATTGCTTTATGATATCTCTTGGTGAGTATTCTGTAGTTTGTGTGATTTTCCTTTGTGGTGTTTCTTCTCCAGGCTCTTTCTGCTCTTCTGTGTTCCCGTTTCAGTAGAGTAAGCGTGCCATTAAACCAACCAGAATTTTTTCTTGCGGATGGGTACTCGATGTTTCGGGGCGACTGCGTCTGCTGTTTGTAGAAGTGCCTTGTTTATGAAGCTGAGTATTCGTTCTGTTGAGTGGTTTTGATTTAGTGTACCCATTTTGTGTGTTAGTGTGGTTTTGAAGATTTCCGAATGTAGTTTCTTCTGCGATCTAATCCAGTGTGTTGTTGCTGCTGGGTTTGGTTTTTGCAGGGAGATGTTGGTGGCGATCTCAAATTTGATAGCGTGGTGGTCTGACCATGGTAGCGCTATGTTGTCTTGAATGCTGATGTCCGTATTTTGCTTGAAGATGAGGTCCAGGATGTGACCCGACCCATGTGTGGGAGCCTTTACTAGTTGTTGAAGCCCTAGGTCTTCCAGTTGATTGATGCAGGTGGTGGCGATGGGGTCTTCGGTGGAATTCGCCCAGAGGTTGAAATCTCCGAGTACCAGAATCTTGTTGTTTTTCAGGGTGTGTGCCGAGATGAATTCCGTGAGTGGTATCGGTAGATTTGTCTTTGGTCCTGGTGGTCTGTAGCATAGCAGCATGTGGATGGTTTCTTGTGGTGTGGTTTGCATCTGTAGAGTAAGTGTCTCCATAAACGTTGCTTTGTTCTGTACCGTAGGTTTGACGAGCGCTAGATGAGCTTTGAAGATCACTGCTAGGCCTCCTCCTTTTTTTCCTTTCCGATGCTCGGTTAGGATCCTGTAGTTTTCTGGCACTAATTCTGTTAGGATGGTGTTGCAGTCGGGTGTTAGCCAGCTTTCCGTGATGAAGAGGCAATCTATGTTGTTTTGTGTGATGAAGTCATGGATTTCGTGCCTGTGCTTGACTGCCGATCTGGTGTTAATCAAAGCGCATGCTTACTGTTGCGGTTGAGTTGTAGTCTTCTTATGTTTGATCGTTGCTTGTGGATCGATTCTTAGTAGTCGTTCTTTTTGTAATATTTTTTGAATGTCGGTCGGTAGAGTTGCGGTCAAATTTCTTAGTCTGCATAGGGACTCTGCTGAGTATTTGAAATTGCACATGTTGAGGTGCTCCAAAAAAATTCCCTGCTGTGGACGAGATGATGCGTTGAAAAAACGCTGATGCTGTTGTTGAGGCGATAACGGTCTTGCGCAGGCTAGTTGAAGATGTTGCGGATCTGTGGGAAAACCCTGTAGACCTACACCCTCCCTCCCGTTGATCCAGAGGAAGGCGAAAAACCCCTACTAGCGCGGTATCAAGCCAGGGATACAGCCAGCGGAGGTGATGCTTGCAGAGCAGCCTTGTGTGTCAAGCCAGGGCCCGAGCAGGCCAGTGGGGTAAAGTTTGATGAGTATCTGGAGTGCCAAGCTAGGGACTCAGCAGAGAAGCAGGGGTGACGCTTAAGGAAGATACTACAGTGGAGTTTGGAAGAGCTCAAGGGATTCAGTAGCAGTGAGTCATCTAGTCTAAAGAGAGAGACTGGGAGCTCAGTGGGTTGAAGAACTACAAGTAGTGATTGTAGTGGAAGTGAGGGAACTGTTACACTTTGTGTTAGAAACTGTTAAAGAGGGTAGCCATAGGAGACAGCATTCCTAAACATGCAGATGTGGCGTCTTGCTGGATGCCTTTACCTGCATGGCTGTCCTCCTGTAGAAGTCTCGGAGTCTGCCAAATTAACATTGAAACTGCCTAAGAGTGTCCTGGTCCTAACCCTCTATCCCAAAGTTCTGTTCAAGAGAAATAAAATCTCTTTGCATTCAAGAAGTGTCTGGTGCCCATGAATCTACTTTACACTATACTCACTATGCCTTGCAACCCACCATATACAGAAGGATGTCAGCTATCTCTGGTCCTTAAGGGTCTCATTAGACTGAAGGAGGCCTGGGACCTTGCTACATTGATTAAGTTTGGATTCACATATATGCTAATTGGATGCAGGTTTCGCTGCATCCAATTTGCATGACAGGAGAGTGTGCCCGGTTCGCAATGAAGCCGGTTCACACAACTTCGGGGCGGCCGTGAAAAGGAAAGGGTCCTATGCGTCTTTGGTTCTGATTCAGGTGTGAATTCAGACAAAAATTTGGACCTGATTCGCACCTGAATTGATGAACAGGGATCGCATTCTGTCCTCCAATCACTAGCACAGGCTGAAGCAAGAATGGCAATATAGGCTGTTGAAAAGATCAGAAGGCAGGGCAATGTTCCTAAAAAACTAATATCCCTACTAAAAGAGTGATTCCCCTTCCAATGGATGTCTAAAACAATCTGGGAATTAATATAGCATCCCCAACTTCATCCACATATGAAGCTAACTTTCCAACCCTGTTAGAAATGATCAAAAGTGACTTAAACCATATCTCTCCTGGTTAGGTAGAATAGCAGCCCTAAAAATGCTTCTCCTGCCCAAACTTATTTATTATTTTAGAACTATTCTAGTCCTTTTTTAACCTCACAAATAAACTTTTTAGACAATTCACATGGAAAGGTAAAATGGCTAAAATACCATACTATAATCCAAAGACATAGACATACAGAGGGAGCTAGCTTCCCAGTCATCTGTAACTATTATCTGGCAGCAATATTGGACCAAATGAAAGCATGGCTTGGACCAGACTCTGCAAAACTTTGGGTGCAAATCGAAAAAGCCATTTTGAACAATAGGGATTTACCCTCCCTACTTTTAGCTAAGTAGACAAATATAAAATGTAATTGGCCAAACCTTCCTTCCATAGCAGTGACCCTATCTGCTTGGGGAAAATGACATACTCAATCAGACCCTAAAACTAAAATACGCCAAGAGGTAGCTCATCTTCAAATCTACGAACACTTAATCCCAAACCTTAGAATTTACCCCTGGTTGCAAGATAACATATTTACATATAAAGAATTACTCTCTAAAAAAACAGTACCTCACTCTTACGCTTTAATCTAACTGCAGCACTTTCATGCTACCCATTCAGACGCACATTATGAAATACATAAAGACGTATGGCAATATCTGCTGACCAACCATGACAAGCCTAAAGGGTTGTCTTGCTTCTATTCCCTCCTTCAAAATAATCATAACTTTGTCAAAACTTCCAATATGACTAACTAGGAAAGGGAACTGGGCTCAGCACACTCACATAAAAAATGGCAGGATGCAATTCAAACTTACTACCGATACTTCCACTGCACTAATCATTGGGACTTAATGCTAAAAATACCCTCATAGATCATATTCCACCCCAGTAAGACTATCCTTAATCTTCCCTTCTGAACCCAACTCCTGCTGGAGACATTGTGGTGCAAAGGGGATCATTACACACATACTATGGGAATGTAAAAATATACACAGTCTTTAAACTAAATTTCCTCTATAACTGGTTTTATTATTAAGCCTTACCTCCATCTAGTTCTACTCAACCTCTCTATAAACAAAATACCAACCCAGTTTAGAAGCATAATAATCCATATACTCATCGTTGCCCGTTTAACAATTACAGCAAAATAAAAATCCACTTTCTAACAATTTAAATGCCTTTAATACACAATGGTCACCATGGACCTCAAGATTCCCAGATGTTGCTTAACCTTAGTAATGGAAGCCTCATAAATAAATAATCAATTAATGAACAATCCTCATATTATGGTACAGTTTTATTTGTTTTTATTTATACTTTTTACCTTTTCACTGTTAAGTATATAGTGGCTTGCCTATAATAGTTGAGTAATATGTTTTTTTATGAAAATATTACATAGCTTACCTGTACACAACCTTTCCAAGGGTCCGTGGCCTCCACGTTGTTTAGTAGGATGCCCGGGCTCTCCAAATAACAGAGATATCCACAGGTGTATTATTTGTTAATAAGTTATATTAATATTGTCTATTATCCTGTGCAATGCTACTATTGTATTTTTCTTTGTTAAAACGTAATAAAAATAATTGAAAAGAAAAGATCATAAGGAAACATATAATGAATAGGTTGTAATCGAGTTCACAGTGTCTGTGTTCAGCACCTATTAGCAGCTGCTATCTCTCGTGCTAGATCAGAGACCTGCACCATCTAATGATTAAAATAGAGAATGCAGCTAATTTCACCTGGACTCAAAACCAACTCTGATAGGGCCTGAGCAACAGAGTTTCCCCCTGGCCCTATGTAGCAATCATGTATTGCATTCTATGAATTGTTTTGTTTTTTCAAGTTATAACCTGAGACTTCCACACTTATTAGTCTGTCGCTTGCTTTGATCTGTATTTAATGTCTTGTCAATGGAACAGTACCTGGCACAAATTGTGATAATTTTTTTTACAAATTCCGCCTTCCCTTCTAGTTACTTTCAGACATCTATGACTAAATGTAGTAAACGTCAGAGGTTACAGGGGATTTTAAGAGGAGTCAGAAACTCTTTAGATTTTAAGAGTTATAAAACTATTTAAAGTTTCTCTTTCCCTTGTTTGTTGTCTGCTTAGCACACTGCTTTCTCTAGTATACATACCCCCCAACCCCCCCGGATTCCGCGGGACTGTCCCCACCTGTCAAGTAAGTCCTGGTAAGTCTTATGCCGCGTACACACGTGCGGACTTTTGCCGGCGGACCTAGTCCAGCGGACAATCCCGCGGGACTTTCCAGCTAGGTCCGCTGGACTTTCCGAGCGTGTGGACTAGCCCACACACGCACGGACTTCTCCAGCGGATAATCCGCCGGCCAAAAGTCCGCGGGACTTTTGAAAATGAACGGACTTGCCCACACACGGAGCAGTCCAATCATTTCAAACGTAACTTCAGGTTACGTAGCTAGCGTAAGCAGTAAATGCCGCCGCGCTAGCTCCGCAAGCTGGCATGGATTTAAAGGGAATCCCCACGCCGAAAAAACGGCGTGGGGGTTCCCCCCAAATCCAAGTCAGACCCTCATCTGAGCACGCAGCCTGGCAGGCCAGGAAAGGGGTGGGGACGAACGAGCGCCCCCCCCCCCACCAGAGCCGTACCAGGCCGCGTGCCCTCAACATGGGGGGTGCCCTGGGGAAAGGGGGGCCGTGCGGCCCCCCCACCCCAAAGCACCTTGTCCCCATGTTGATGAGGACAAGGGCCTCTTCCCGACAACCCTGGCCGTTGGTTGTCGGGGTCTGCGGGCGGGGGCTTATCGGAATCTGGGAGCCCCCTTTAATAAGATACCGGCCCCCCACCCTATGTGAATGAGTATGGGGTACGATGTACCCCTACCCATTCACCTAAGGTGTAAAATGTAAAGTACAAAAAACACACACACTTTTGAAAAAATATTTTATTGCACTGCTCCGGGGGTCTTCTTCCGTCCTGGGGGTCTTCTCGCCGGACTCCTCCGCTCTCTTCTGCTCTTTTACCTAGCTCTTTCACGAGCGGGGGAGTCCGGCTACCTTCTTCGTCGTCGCCGCCGTCGTCTGGGGGTCTCGATCCGCCTTCCGGGGTCTTCCGGGGGTCTCTTCTGTTCTTGCGGCGGTCGTCGTCGTCTTCCGCGCCGCCGGCGCCGCCTTCTTCTTCTTGTCCTTCTTGTTCTTCTTCTTCTTCCGATGTTGACCCGTCGCTGTCTCTGCCCGGAATGCCTGTGCCGCTCTGCGCTCAGACTTATATAGGGACATGGGGGACAGGGTCACATGTTCATGTCACATGGTGACCCCGCCCCCTTGCGATTTCACAGTCCCAGCATCCTCCAGGACTGTGACAACACAAGGGGGCGGGGTCACCATGTGACATGTGCATGTGACCCTGTCCCCATGCCCCTATATAAGTCCAAGCGCAGCGCGGCACAAGCATTCCGGGCAGAGAGAGCGTCGGGTCAACATCGGAAGAAGAAGAACAAGAAGAAGGACAAGAAGAAGAAGAAGGCGCCGGCGGCGCGGAAGACGACGACCGCCGCAAGAACAGAAGAGACCCCCGGAAGACCCCCGAAGGCGGATCGAGACCCCCAGACGACGGCGGCGATGACGAAGAAGGTAGCCGGACTCCTCCGTTCGTGAAAGAGCTAGGTAAAAGAGCAGAAGAGAGCGGAGGAGTCCGGCGAGAAGACCCCCAAGACGGAAGAAGACCCCCGGAGCAGTGCAATAAACTATTTTTTCAAAAGTGTGTGTGTTTTTGTACTTTACATTTTACACCTTAGGTGAATGGGTAGGGGTACATCGTACCCCATACTCATTCACATAGGGTGGGGGGCCGGGATCTGGGGGCCCCCTTATTAAAGGGGGGTTCCCAGATTCCGATAAGCCCCCGCCCGCAGACCCCGACAACCAACCGCCAGGGTTGTCGGGAAGAGGCCCTTGTCCTCATCAACATGGGGACAAGGTGCTTTGGGGTGGGGTGGCCGCACGGCCCCCCTTTCCCCAGGGCACCCCCCATGTTGAGGGCACGCGGCCTGGTACGGCTCAGGAGGGGGGGGGCGCTCGTTCGTCCCCACCCCTTTCCTGGCCTGCCAGGCTGCGTGCTCGGATGAGGGTCTGACATGGATTTGGGGGGAACCCCCACGCCGTTTTTTCGGCGTGGGGAGTCCCTTTAAATCCATGCCAGGTCACGGAGCTAGCGCGGCGGCAGTAACTGCCTACGCTAGCTACGTAACCTGAAGTCACGTGCTAAATGAACGGACTTGCCGATGAGCGGCAAGTCCGTTCATTTCAAAAGTCCCGCGGACTTGCCCACTAACGGCGGGATTGTCCGCCGGACTGCCAAGTCCAGCGGATAATTTTAAAACCAAACTTAAAACTTTGGTCCGCCGGACTTTGGCGCCAAAAAGTCCGCCGGCGCCCACACACGAGGGGATTATCCGCTGGACTTCAGTCCAGAGGATAATCCCGCGGGATTGTCCCTTCGTGTGTACGCGGCATTAGTTGAAGCAGTTGAAGTTGGAGCAAGTTCCAGCAGTGAGCTCCACTTAGTGGGATCTCCTCAATGAATGCTATGTGTACTCTCACACATGGGGATTCCTAAATGCTTGCAATCTCAGATTCTCCCCCTCCACTTCAATATTTCTCTGAGTTGCTAGAACCGCTGGCATCCTAGCAACCGATGACGTGCTTTGTAGCGCCCACTCTGTCGCCCAACTCTGGGACCTGTTTACTGCCTCCAGCATCTCCCGACACTGCACACATGGATGACAGATATGCGCTACAGCGCGGGGTTAAGTATCCCTGCATACACTGTCCCCTGTACTGGCTCTACTCCTCCCCCTTCGCTTAGTGCTAACTCTTCCCAGCGACATGCTTCCCCCATCGGGCTCCTCTGTGGGTGGCTGCTGAGTGACTGTTCTACCCGGTGAGTAATGTGTCATGCCGTGAGCCAGGCTCCCCCTCCCCCACCTCTGATAACTTTTCTCAGCTGCTACAGAGGTTTGTGGGAAGGGTGGGGCTGCTTGGTCTTGTGGTGCAGGGCAGTGACTGGCAGCTGTGGGGTTCCCAAATCCCAAATCCCTCCCCCCTCCCTTCCTGCATTTCCCCTCCCTGCTTCTTCACCCTAAAATAAATCTCCCTCCCCTCCTTGCCACTTCACCCTAAAACAACCCCCCCCCCCCCCGCCTCTTGCAGACTGGGGCATTTAAAAGGAATACAAAGGCAGGGTGCTGATGATGTTTTAAGGAAGCTATGCACAGCATCCTGCTGGCCCCTTCTACCAGCCACGGTCTGCCTGCATGGCATAGAGCTGCACAGACACCTAGTGATGATTTCACTGTATCTAAAATAAGGTATTTATAGAAATAAGAAAGTCATTATTTAAACATGTTGGTTAGGGCAAAAAGAAGGAACCAGGAAAGGCTAAATATAAGCAAGTTAAACTTCAAGTTAAAATAAACCCTCAGTTATGTAAGCACTTTCAGCAGCTGGGTAATGCGGTATTAAACCCAAAAACCAATCCTCACATGTGGTGGTTGTATTGGTTTTCTTTTTGTAGGCTTCCCCCCCCTTTATTCACCTCTTGATCCAGCCAGTAAAACACTTCTTGTCTTCATGTGTCTGCATTCTGGATGAAGCAGTAAAGCAGACTCCTTTGGACAGCAGCACTGTCAGTCTGGGGGGGGTATATCTAGACCACATGTCAAACACAAGGCCCACGGGCCAAATGTGGCTCTTGCACCTATCCTGCAGCTGCGGCACCCCCCTCATCTCTACCCCCACTTTGTCTCAGCAGTCAGCAGCAGAAAGGAGGACTAAACTCCTCCACCAGATCCTATGCCTCTCTGGGCAGCCACAGTACCCCCTCATCTCCATATTTAGCAGACTTTGGCAACTAATTCCAGCCCTCCTCTGGTCCTCCTGCAGACCCTGCACTTTATGCTTTCCAGCTCTGCCGCTAACTTTTTTTACAGCAACAACACAAGTTAAGAGGGTGCACTGTGATGTAAGGGAGAGTGGGGGACTCGACTTCTGATGATGGGGGCTCTTGACATCTGATGTAGGAGGAGGTGGGGTGGTCTGGACATCCAGTCTTACAAATACAACTAGCACTTTGAGGGCAACTGTAATGCTGATGTGGACCGCAATGAAATTCAGTTTGACACCCCTCTCCTGACCTGACTATCAGATTTAGATGGACTTGACTGACAAATTAAAGCTGAATCCCAGCTAACACTTTATAAGCATTTACAGCAAACACTTTTTTTTCATTTTGGGATAAAGGGTTTAATCCACCTTAGCTATTCTGCTGGGAAGCTGTCAAAGCTGAAAGTCCAAAATAGCATCAAACCACTTTTTTCCTCTATTCGATAGGAAGTAGGTACCACCTTTCTATGTTTTTTGGCACTCCTTTTTTTCCTAAAAGTTGACAGCCAATCAAAAGGCGGTTAGAGGCATTCTCTGCCCTACAGCTGCATGTATGCAAGGGAAGTGTATACGTGTGGCTGCGGAATGCCTCCACTGTCTACGATTGGCTGTCAGCTTTGACAGCTTCCTGGCGGGATAGCTCAGATGAGTTTGGATTCGTATCTGAACATGCCTAAGCTCATTACTATTTTTAAGAACCCTTGTCAGTGTTAAATGGTTTGTCTAAATCCTCTAATTGCTACTTTGTCTGGACAGCTTGGTCTGTTAAAGGAAATAAAAAATAACAGCCTCACTGGTTGGATCAATAAGTGAACATAAAAGGAACAAAAAATTAATGCAGCCAGCACATTTATGCAATTTTGAGCTGCAATTTATTACATTTTTGTTTTGGGGTTCAATACCACTTTAACGTGTTACTAAACCCAGGACCTTGCATTCACTATGTCTGGTCTCCCACAGTACACAGAACATGGAAATGCAGTCGTTTAAGTAATTATAAACTGCTAAATACCTTTTTTTATCTGCAGTTAGAGCATTCTTGTGACTTGTATCAGTATCTGTTTAAAGCTTGTAGGATGAGTT
Source organism: Lithobates sylvaticus (assembly GCA_028564925.1). NCBI lineage: Eukaryota > Metazoa > Chordata > Amphibia > Anura > Ranidae > Lithobates > Lithobates sylvaticus. The sequence goes on from CM053038.1 coordinate 98,722,028, forward strand.
TTCATTCTCCCCTGATCCTCTGTCTGGACAGTGCTAATTGGCCCTGTGCTGATCACATGCACTCGCTCAAGAAAAAAAAAAACTCTAGCAATACACACCAAACTGAGCATGTGCAGCCTGACTCCTGTTCCTATCTTCTACCAGTAGATGGGTAGGAGACAGTTAAAGAAGGGGAGGATCTGTGTACACAGGATCACACATCCTTTATACACAAGGCAGAGGATTAACTCCTTAGGTTCCACAGTGAGTATAACAAGCATGCTTTACTGGATATACAGACTGCTTTTACTGTTGTGGGTTTAGTAACACTTTAATCATCTAATGAGTCTTCATCTTTTAATCCTTGACTATGTTTCTGTTTAAGTTGGTGCCATAACCACAGCCCCAGGTCCTGTGTCAGGAGGTCTCTTTTCTATTGAAACGTCCTATGTAGCCACCCTTGCATGGAGTGACCAGAGTTGTGTATTCCTACACTGTGTGACATCGATCGAAATGAACAGCACCATAGCCTAGGATGGCAGGGCATTCCCCTGCTCCTACCTCCTCCCCCCCTCCTTTCTCCAAGCTAACAGACTGGCTGGAGACTGGACTGTCAACTGTTAACTCATTCTCTTTCCTGTAAATACAGGAAGTTCAGGGAAGCAGCACTAAGAGAGCAGGAGCCAGCAGCACTGAAAGGTATAAACTGCAAGTGCAAGTGCAAGTTGCAAGAGTTATAGCAAATAGTTTACTGTAGAATGTTTATTTGATGGTGTTTAATGCAATGTGTTAAACTAAAAAACATTGAGGGTCTATTACTACTTTTAGCAGTGTGCATGACTTTGTTAATGGCATACTTCAAGTAATACATTTTTAAAGAAAAAAATCAATAAAAAATCTATTGGAATCTGATAGAATACAGTCGTTATGAAAAGGTTTAAGCACAGCATATATCACATACTGTTATGGGTGTGAGCCCCTTTTTAGAAACGACCCTGATTTAAGGTACCCTGTTGCATTTTCTTTGCGATAAAATGTGCCAAACCCACATTTATTATAAGATGACAACGTTTATTTAGTTACATATCATCTTATTTTTATTATAATTGCTAAATCCTTCTACAATGACATCTTTATGACAGCTACAAGTCAGACAAGACAGGAATTATACTGAGTTTCTGTGAGAATGAACTCTTCCTGGTATCTGCAGGATACTTAGAACAATTTATCCTTATGACCTGACGCAGATGGATTTAGTAGTGTTCTCCCTAAAGTCACCAAAAGGAATGCTGAGCATTGCAAAATAAATCTTTCCCATGGGACCCCCAATTACAGTTTGTGAGGACAGAGAAAGCATACAGTGATAACGGCTCTCACCAGAAGGTTAGACTTGAGTTTACCCGGGTTACAGATTGTAAATGGTTTAAACACCACAAACAGGAAGTCAACTCTGTGAACAATTTTAACCATTCAGTCTTCAAAATTCATTTCATAACCACAAAAAAAAAAAAAAAACTGTCACTACAGAGAATTTTATGAGGTTAGTTTAATAACAAATTGAAAAAAATATCCCTGGAAAGAGTACTGCAGAGACTCATAAGAAATCTGTGTGCGCAACATGTGATAGATTTATGTAACTGTCAGTAAGGGATATATGAAACTGAAGAACTGCCTCCTCATAATTTTGCATCAGAGAGAATTTTATCTGCGACAGGATAATTACAAGTGCGACACAATTTACTCCTACGCGGAAGAGGTCTTATTTGGATCCAAATGTAAGTGAGCGTTCAGAGGGAAAAGCAGCTTGCACAAAAAAGACGACACGCCAACCTTATATCAAAATAAATCAAAAGCGAAGAGCAACGTGCCACAAATAAATAAATAAATACAATAAATATCAAAATCAACCTGAAATGATAACGCAAATTGATGCATTTTAAGGATCCATGCACACTGCGCTTAAAAAAAACAAAGTTTAGACAAGTTTAGGAGAGTTTTAATTTTTTTCTGCCTTCAAGATCCTATCAGAAGTTTTTTTTTTACTGCCTCTAACCCTTAAACTCAAAATATAGTTTCATAGTTTCATAGTTAGTAAGGTTGAATAAAGACACCAGTCCATCCAGTTCAACCTGAGTGAGTGTCTACAATTGTCCCTATCCCTGTACATCGCACACTCACATTGGTCCCTACACTCAAGGAGCCCACAATCCAAGGTCCCCATTCATATACTATGGCCAATTTTTGGACAGAAGCCAATTAACCTACCTGCATGTCTTTGGATTGTGGGAGGAAACCGGAGTACCCGGAGTAAACCCACGCAGGCACAGGGAGAACATGCAAACTCCAGGCAGGTAGTGTCGTGGTTGGGATTCGAACCAGCGACTCTTCTTACTGCTAGGTGAGAGTGCAAACCACTACACCACTATGCTGCCAAAATATGCCTCTTAACGTTCTAATGTGCATAGACACATAGGTGAACACTGAGCTGCTTCTACAGGCAAATCACAAAACTCCTTTAGAAGCAAAGTTTTTTAAGCCATTGTGCATGGAGCCTAACGGTTTAGTCTATTTATATAATGTGCAACAATATACATAGACTATTAAAGGTGCAAAAAAGGTGATTTTTAAAGTGCTGGTGCTCTATAGTTGTCTGTCAGTTCATAAAGTCCCCAAACCCACATAACAGAATTCTTCCTTAGATCCTTGAATAATAATATCCACCAGTGTGAAAGAACGCCTCCACTTTGTCACCAGTAGTGCAGTGATCCTCCACCTCTATGCACTCAGCAGAAAGTAGTTAAACATTATCATGTAATCAATAGTATTTATTGATGAAAAGGCCAGCTAAAACACATCATAAAAATCCACGTGGAAACAAATAAATTCAGAAGTTCTTGGACTTACTAAGATGACTGCCGATCCGAGACCTTGCAGTGTGATGTAAGCACGTAAGGACCCACCCAAGCAATTTGGTGCGCATGCACGTCCTCAGGGGATATGCCTACCGCTGACATCAATCAATACCCACTTAAATAGCCTGCACTCACGGGAAAGGGGCGGCAATCAGAGGCGCCATTTTACTGTGGGCCAAACCAGCAGCTGTTTTACTGGAGATCTACCTTTCTTATCATCAATGTGGTCCTATTTCATTACAATTTTGTTGCAGCCATAGTGCAAGCAAGGAAAAGTGTCACACCTGTCTAAATTTTTTACACACATTTGAAATGACAAGAAAACTGTTGCTTGGCTTTCATCCATAATGGCCAAATTCGATAATTATGCACCAAACTCATAAAAAGCTACACTTCTTGCTATACCCTGGCAGTGGACTAGTCCTTGGCATCTTTATGTTCAATGCAGGGCTAATAATATGTAGGAGGAGAGGAATGAGGTGAATATGTTGACTGGTACTATGTTCAGGGGAGGAGTATGGAGGGTATGACTGTGGCCGTATGTGCAGAAGGAATGTGGAGGGTATGCAGTTGGGCGATATGTGCAGAAAAAGTGGAGAGGGTATGAAAAAGGCACAATGTGCAGGAGAAATTCTGAGGGTATGACAGTGGGCCGTGTGTACCATGTAGCTCATAGTACTATTATGCAGGAGTGGAGTATAGAGGGTATAACAGGGGCAATGTGTGCATGAGAAGAGTGTGGAAAGTGTAAGAACAGAAGGTATGCGCAAGAGAGGAATGCAGGAGACATAAGGCATTAGTATTAGTGCAGTGTGAATGGTATGATAGCAGGCAGTATGCACAGGGAAGCAGTATGGAGGATAAGATGACAGTATGTGCAGGGGAGGAATGTGGAGGACAAGAAACAGTATGTGCATAAAGGAATGCAGAGGGTATGCACCTACACTGGTAAATCACAATTGTTCACAGTTAAGTTGCATTGAGTACTCACATAACTCATTTATATTTTATGAATGGGTTTGAAGGTAAAGAAACCCATTCATAGTAATGTGAACAGGTTAAGCGAGGACAACAGTGCCCTTAACAATTTATTCACTGAAAAGCAGAATATAATTTTTTTTCTTTACAAACAATTTTTATTGTTGAAAAGGTCATGGTAAAGATATGTATAACGCAAGAGGAATACAGGTGAAGGGGTGATTATTGATAATACATGAATGTATGATATATCATGGGAGAAATAATAGTATCTATGACAGTAGTTGAATAAAACAATTGTTAAGTATGGCTTCGGTAGAGATTGGAAGATAGTATTAACTTAGTTATTCTGAACAACATAGAATTGAGCTTTAAACCAGAAGAGCTATTTCACATGGTGCCATTTCTTTTGGTAAATATGCATGGTGTCGTACAGCGTATGGTGTATTCTTTCAGATAGTTTGATATTTACCATACGATTTAATACCTGGTCCCATGGGATGTTAGGTGAGTGCCAGTTGAATGCAATAGTCCAGTGGATAGAGCTAAAAAGGGTAAGGATTAATCTGACACTGGCTATTGGGGTATCTTGTATGGGGGGAAATAGTAGGCATAATTGGGGTGTTAGGGGAATGTTTCTGCCTGTATTTTTTTCTATCATGGTACCAGCTTTAAGACAGATATTTTTAAGGTGAGGACAGTCCCAAAACATATGCAATATTGTGCCTTGCATGGTACAGCCCCTGAAACAAAGGGGTGATGTTGAGGGGTAGAATTAGTTAATTTTATCTGGTGTAAGATACCATCTATAGAGTCGTTTTTTGGCTGATTCCCTGATAGAAGTTGTTTTGGTGCATTTGTGCAGATTTTCAAATATAGTATCCCATTGTTCTAGTGAGAGTGATATATCTAATGCCTCGTACACACGTACGGACTTTTGCCGGCGGACCTAAGTCCAGCGGACAATCCGCTGGACTTTCCAGCTGGGTCCGCTGGACTAAAAAGCGAACGGACTTGACCACACACGATCACGCAAAAAGTCCGGCGGTTCACGCGATGACGTACAGCACGTACGACGGGACTAGAAAAAGGAAGCTCGAGATCCCAAACGACACCCTTTGGGCACCGTCAGCTAATCTCATGTGTATCGCGTGTTAGTTGACGTTTGGTTAGAGACGATTCGCGCTTCTCAGACTTCTGCTTAATTCGCTCGCTTCTGCCGTTCAGTTTGTGCTTGTGAGGTTTGTATCTGTCTTTCAGTGCGTGTGGATCAGTTCCTACCTGTTCTCAGGCCGTTCTGGTCCGCTCGTTCCTGTTTTTCAGGTCGTTCTTCATAGGCCTTGCTGTTCTTCAGTGCGTTCGGTTAAATTGTTTGTTTGATCAGCCGACCGTTTTGAAGCCATGGAGTGTGGACGTACTCGGGAACGAGTTCGTGCTGTGCAGGGGCTCGGTGTTGCGGTTAACACCTTGGCCCGAGCCCAGTCCATGAACAGGGTGAGGAGGAGTTCATGGACCAAGAATTGGTTGCGCCAGCGTGACCAATTCTCGCATATGCCTTTGCTCCGTGAGATCCGTGAGAATAATCCTGATGATTTCAGGAATTATCTCAGGATGACGGACCCCATTTTTCACCGTCTGTTGGCTTCGCTGTCCCCTTATATTACCAGGCAGAATACCTGCATGCGGCAAGCCATCAGTGCGGAGCAGAGGCTAGTCGCCACGTTGCGTTACTTGGCGACGGGGAGAAGCTTGCAGGACCTCAAGTTCACGACAGGCATCTCCCCCCAGGCTCTGGGGCTCATTATTCCAGAGACCTGTTCTGCCATTATCCACGTCCTGCAGGAGGAATACATTAACCACTTGCCGACCAAGGACGTCATATGACGTCCTTGACTTTAAGTGGTGATATCTGAATGATGCGTGCAGCTATTGGCATCATTCAGATATCATTTTTACCGGCCGGCGATTCTGTGCACCATAAGAATGATCATAGCGGCAGTTCCGCCGCCTGATCGTTCTTATAGGCAGCGGGAGGGGACGTCCCCCCCCTCCCGCCGACATCCGGTGATTCTCCGGGCTCTCCCGTGCCATCGGGGCCCGGAGAAAGAATCGCTCGCCGCCGGATGACGAGCATAGAGATTTCCGGTGACCAGATGGTCACCAGTCATCTCTATGACCGTCGGAGGTCCGGGCGCGACGTTATGATGTCACGCCCGGTACCCGGATGTAAACAAAGCCGCGATCGCGGCTGCCAGCATGAGATCGGTAAAAAATTTTTTACCGATCTCATGCTTTCCAGCCTGGAGGAGAGATGTGGGGTCTTATTGACCCCACATCTCTCCATAAAGAGGACCTGTCACATACATTCCTATTACAAGGGATGTTTACATTCCTTGTAATAGGAATAAAAGTGATCCAAAATATTTTTTTTTTTTTAAAAAAGTGTAAAAATAAAAAAAATGAAGTAAAATAAAAATAAATAAATAAAAAAAAAAAAATTAAAATGCCCCTGTCCCCTGTAGCTCGCGATCAGAAGCTAACGCACACGCAAGTCCCGCCCGCATATGTAAACGCCGCTCAAACCACACATGTGAGGTATCGCCGCGTGCGTTAGAGCGCGTGCAACAATTCTAGCACTAGACCTCCTCCGTAACTCTAAACTGGTAACCAGTAAAAAATATTAAAGCGTCGCCTATGGAGATTATTAAGTACCGAAGTTTGGCGCCATTCCACGGTTGTGCGCAATTTTAAAGCGTGACATGTTTGGTATCTATTTACTCGGCGTAACATCATCTTTCATATTATATAAAAAAAATTGGGCTAACTTTACTGTTTTCTTATTTTTTAATTCATGAAACTGTTTTTTTTCCCAAAAAAAGGGCGTTTGAAAAATTATTGCGCAAATACCGTGTGAGATAAAAAGTTGCAATGACCGCCATTTTATTCCCTAGGGTGTCTGCTAAAAAAAACGTACTCAATGTTTGGGGGTTCTGAGTAATTTTCTAGCAAAAAAATGATGATGTTTACATGAAGGAAAATAGGCCAAAATAGGCCCGGTAGGCAAGTGGTTTAAGGTAAGTCTTCTCTTTTAAAATTACCTATGTCTTGTATGTTTGCTAATGTAGTGCATCAATGTCATCATTAGCTAATTACCATGATAGGACTATTCTATGAATGTCCCCTATTCCTGTTTTTTTTTTAATTTTTGTTTTTTGTCTAGTATTTTATGGTTGACTTATCGAAATTGCTTTAAGAATGTATTATTTAGTGGGTCACATGCATATTTCCTTGCACCAACCTCCCCAGCATGGAATCTTGGCCCCCTAAACACCCCTAGCCTAGTCACTTTCTTTGGTTAAAAATGTATATTACCAGCTCCATTGTACTGCTTTACTCACCCCCCCTTTCACCCCCCTTGCCCCTCACCCCTTTCACCCCCCTTGCCCCTCATTTTTAAATTGATTGCATGTAGTTTGGGTCAGCTTGTAATTAACCCCCCCCCCCACACACACCCTCTTTAATTAATTGCATGTGGTTTGGGTCAGCTTGTAATTACCCCCCCCACCACACACACCCTCTTTAATTAATTGCATGTGGTGTGGGTCAGCTTGTAATTAACCCCCCCCCCCACCACACACACCCTCTTTAATTAATTGCATGTGGTGTGGGTCAGCTTGTAATTAAACCCCCCCCCCACCACACACACCCTCTTTAATTAATTGCATGTGGTTTGGGTCAGCTTGTAATTAACCCCCCCCCCCACCACACACACCCTCTTTAATTAATTGCATGTGGTGTGGGTCAGCTTGTAATTAACCCCCCCCCACCACACACACCCTCTTTAATTAATTGCATGTGGTGTGGGTCATCTTGTAATTAACCCCCCCCACCACACACACCCTCTTTAATTAATTGCATGTGGTTTGGGTCAGCTTGTAATTAACCCCCCCCCTACCACACACACCCTCTTTAATTAATTGCATGTGGTGTGGGTCAGCTTGTAATTAACCCCCCCCCACCACACACACCCTCTTTAATTAATTGCATGTGGTGTGGGTCAGCTTGTAATTAACCCCCCCCCCCCACCACACACACCCTCTTTAATTAATTGCATGTGGTTTGGGTCAGCTTGTAATTTAACCACCCCCCCCCCACCACACACACACCCTCTTTAATTAATTGCATGTGGTGTGGGTCAGCTTGTAATTACCCCCCCCCCCACCACACACACCCTCTTTAATTAATTGCATGTGGTGTGGGTCAGCTTGTAATTAACCCCCCCCCCCCCCACCACACACACCCTCTTTAATTAATTGCATGTGGTGTGGGTCAGCTTGTAATTAACCCCCCCCCCACACACACACCCTCTTTAATTAATTGCATGTGGTTTGGGTCAGCTTGTAATTAACCCCCCCACCACACACACCCTCTTTAATTAATTGCATGTGGTGTGGGTCAGCTTGTAATTAACCCCCCCCCCCACCACACACACCCTCTTTAATTAATTGCATGTGGTGTGGGTCAGCTTGTAATTAACCCCCCCACCACACACACCCTCTTTAATTAATTGCATGTGGTGTGGGTCAGCTTGTAATTAACCCCCCCCCACCACACACACCCTCTTTAATTAATTGCATGTGGTTTGGGTCAGCTTGTAATTAACCCCCCCCCCACCACACACACACCCTCTTTAATTAATTGCATGTGTATTGTGTGACCTTACAATTAATTACTCCCCACCCACATCCCCATTATTATCTTCTCTGGGCCATCAGAGGGGTCATCAATCAGAGATTTGTCCCTTATCCTTAATCTTTTGGCTTTATTTCAAGGACTAACAAAATAAATACATATGTTGTTCCAAATTGTTTGTTAATTTGTTGGATTTAGTTTGGTGTTTTGCCTGGTTTTAAATTCGAATTGTATCTTTCTGTTTGACTTCACAGTGTCCTTCCATGCCACAGGAATGGCAGACTGTGGCTTTCCAGTTTGCTGCTCGTTGGGACTTTCCCAACTGCGGAGGGGCGATTGACGGCAAACAAGTGCGAATTGTGCCCCCACCCCATTCGGGGTCTTACTATTGGAATTATAGGGGGTTCCATAGTATAGTGTTGATGGCGGTGGTGTCGGCACAATATGACTTTCTTTATGTGGATGTGGGGAAAAACGGCTGGATGTCGGATGGAGGAGTCTTCAACCACACGGAGTTCGGCCATCGTCTCCAGACTGGTGGCCTGGAGCTGCCACCAGATGAAGATAATGTGGAGGGACTCCCGTTCGTTTTCATTGCCGACGAGGCGTTCGGTCTGGGTGACCACCTGATGAGGCCATTTCCCCAAAGATCCCTCACCCCTGAGAGGAGGATTTTTAATTTTCGGTTGGCCAGAGCAAGAAGGGTTGTGGAAAATGCCTTTGGTATTATGGCCAACCGTTTCAGATTGCTGCTTACATCCATACATCTGGCAGAGTACAAACTGAATACTATTATTCTTGCATGCTGTGTAATGCACAATTATCTACGTAAACATTCTGGAAGCTACACATTACCAATCGGGCCTGAGGCCGGAGTGGAAGGCGACATGACAGGGCTGGATAATCGCCGTCTTGGTTTGGCCCCACAATCAGCACAGCAAGTGCGGGACCGTTATTTAAATTATTTTAATGGTAGGGGGGCCATTGCAATGGCAGCAGACCCTTAAAACATCATTTTTTTGGAAAGAATAAATACAGTTATTTATGTTTGAAAGATTGTTTTTTTCGTATTGTTTTGCTTTTAATTTTGCCTGTTTTATATGTTGTCCTAGTGCACTTATTAATAGTGGCAAACTTGGTTTGCGTTTAGTAAATAAGCCCCTTTGTCAATGAACCACAACATGTTTTGGTCAAACTGGTAGTATTTAAAAAGAAGAAGCCACACATTGTTTAATTTGTGCAAACATTTTTTTTTTTATTCTAGTGCACATCCAAACCTTTTTTTTTTTTGTTTTTTTTTTGTTGATTTCCTCTCTTTTTTTTTTAGGTCATTTTTGGTAATATGTTTTTTTTTTTTTTTTTTTTAACAACAGATTTTTTTTTTTTTTTTTTTTAAATATTTTTTTGGTCTTTTTCTCACAACATTTTTTTTTTTTTTTGTGATTTATTTTTTTAAACAAACATAAAAACATGGTTTAAAATTGTAAAAAAATTTTCTTTAGCATTTGAAAATATTTACACAATGTAAAAGTAGGGAACTTACAAAGTTCAACAGGTAACCCATGTACAGTAGAAGCCAAATTTAGAATATGCACACAAATTGAACACGAAAATGTGTAATGTCAACATGTGCTATGTTCCATCATGGGGAATCAATGGATGTGTTTTGTGTGTGAAACCCCTTCCCTCTCACCTACTAGCATTAGGGGTTGCAAACACAAAATGCGTCCATTGAGATCCCCTGATGGCACATAGCACATGTTGACACACCATGTGCATATAAAAAATTTGGCCTCTAAAAATTAAAAACAATAGCGGATCAAAAGGGGAATGAAGGACATGATTGATGTTAGGAAATGGAAAAGGGGTCTTTAGATTCTCCCCAAAACATCAATCATGTCCTTCATTCCCTGCTGCATGGTGGCCATCTCCTTCTGCATGTTTTCCAGCTGCAGATTCCAGGCCATTATCTGGCCAATAAGCCTGTGGGCACTGTCTGTGGAAAATGGCTCCGCAGCTTGTCCTTCCACAACCAGATCAGCATCACCTAAAAGTTGGGTAGAGAAAACACAAGAAAAAAAGTGTCAAAAACATGCAGACCTTAATTTAGTAGCTCAATCTGTGTTCTGAGACACTCACTTGGTGGGGTGCATATTTGATCCACTTCAAGCACCTCTTCCTCCACGCGTGGGCTTGGGCTAACTGCCCAATTAGTCTGCTGAGGCCGGGAGGTCCTGGTAGGTTCTGATTGACGTCTCAGTCTTTTGCCCCCTATGGTAATGGAACACAAAGGTACACTTTTAATCACACTGATATTTGAGTGCCGAAATATGATTATTAAACATTGTTTAAAAGTGTTGTCAAATTATTAGCAGTTTGTAGGAAGATCCTACTTGAATACAGAATTGAAATCTCTATCTAATGAAACTCCAATACTTAAACCGCCCTTAAACACTAAAGTTGAACTTCCGCTCATTGGATCCCTGCACCCCTGTGGTGTCTTATTTGGAACCTTTTAGGGGGGAGGGGTTGCAGATACCTGTGTACCTGTGTATTTGCACACACATCCGGCCATAGACTCCCACAGAAGTATACGCCACATCCCGTCCCACTGTGCTGTCTGCTGGGACACACAGGGGTCCCAGAGCTAGCGCGGACCAGTCCTATTGCATTGCGCAACTGGCGCATGCCCAATAGTGACCCGGGAAGTGAAGCCGCAAAGATTAATTTCATGATTACAATATCAAAGATTGTAGCTGCAGCATCCAAGGGACAGGTGAGTGTACTTCTTCTTAGAAAAGTCACCACCTACAGTATTTCTAGATGATGAGCATTTTGTTTGAATTTGGAGCTTGACACCCTGCTTAACAGATTTATCCCCCCCCCCCCCCCCAAAACAGCTTCTGGAGTCCCTGTGTAAGTTACCCATAAAACCCTTACTACAGCAGTAATAGTATAGATAGTGACAATAATAAACAACCTTACAACTCCAACAACCCAAAGCCAGGTAAACTGACTAAAAACTTTATCAAGACAAACGAACTTTCATCAAGTCTTCGCAAGTTTCACGTACGAATGCTAATAACATCTGCGCAAGTTTCACGTACGCGTGCTAATAACATCTGCGCAAGTTTCACGTACGAATGCTAATAAGATCTGCGCAAGTTTCACGTACGAGTGCTAATAACATCTGCGCAAGTTTCACGTACGAATGCTAATAACATCTGCGCAAGTTTCACGTACGAGTGCTAATAACATCTGCGCAAGTTTCACGTACGAATGCTAATAACATCTGCGCAAGTTTTACGTACGAGTGCTAATAACATCTGCGCAAGTTTCACGTACGAATGCTAATAACATCTGCGCAAGTTTCACGTACGAGTGCTAATAACATCTGCGCAAGTTTCACGTACGAATGCTAATAACATCTGCGCAAGTTTCACGTACGAGTGCTAATAACATCTGCGCAAGTTTCACGTACGAATGCTAATAACATCTGCGCAAGTTTCACGTACGAGTGCTAATAACATCTGCGCAAGTTTCACGTACGAATGCTAATAACATCTGCGCAAGTTTCACGTACGAGTGCTAATAACATCTGCGCAAGTTTCACGTACGAATGCTAATAACATCTGCGCAAGTTTCACGTACGCGTGCTAATAACATCTGCGCAAGTTTCACGTACGAATGCTAATAACATCTGCGCAAGTTTCACGTACGAGTGCTAATAACATCTGCGCAAGTTTCACGTACGAATGCTAATAACATCTGCGCAAGTTTCACGTACGAGTGCTAATAACATCTGCGCAAGTTTCACGTACGAATGCTAATAACATCTGCGCAAGTTTCACGTACGCGTGCTAATAACATCTGCGCAAGTTTCACGTACGAATGCTAATAACATCTGCGCAAGTTTCACGTACGCGTGCTAATGACATCTGCGCAAGATTAGACATATCAAGTATAACCATAGTAGCGCACGTGCTTGACTTACTTTTTTTGATGGCTTTTCGAATTCTCCTGTACTGATCGTGCTCCCTGGATTTGATGTCGGACCATCGCTTGCGCAGTTGATCCTTGCCCCTTCGTACGCCGAATTTATGCTCCAGGGTGCTGACGACTGTAGTGAGAATCTTGTCCTTGCGCAAGTTGGGGCGAGGGTACGGGCCATTTTCCCCGTCGTAATCTTCCCTTTGGAGGATGTCCACCATCTCCACCATCTCTTCAAAGGCCATATTGGTGGCCTTATATCTGCTGCTGGATGCAGATGTGTTCGCTTCTGGGCTTTCCTCCGCGCTACTGGCTGAAAATGTGTCCGCCATCTTCATGAATTTCTTCACCCACAATGCAACGAGGGGAAGCGGGGCGGGGAATACTCGTCAGGAGGAACGTCATGGGCGGGCGACGCGGAGGACGCAGACGGACTTCGACGCGTGCGCAGTGTATATAAGGCTGTTTGAGGGCCCCACGTGTTCCCGAATGGAAGTAGCGAGCGCTCTGTACGAAGGTAAGTGTTTTCTAGGATGCATTACTGTGGTTTATTGGGTTTTGGGCCTGCATTTTTTAAGGATATGTGTGTGTTGCTGCCTGTGTGTGGGGGTTGCTGCCTGTGTGGGTGTGTTGCTGCCTGTGTGTGGGGGTTGCTGCCTGTGTGGGTGTGTTGCTGCCTGTGTGTAGGGGTTGCTGCCTGTGTGGGTGTGTTGCTGCCTGTGTGTAGGGGTTGCTGCCTGTGTGGGTGTGTTGCTGCCTGTGTGTAGGGGTTGCTGCCTGTGTGGGTGTGTTGCTGCCTGTGTGTAGGGGTTGCTGCCTGTGTGGGTGTGTTGCTGCCTGTGTGTAGGGGTTGCTGCCTGTGTGGGTGTGTTGCTGCCTGTGTGGGTGTGTTGCTGCCTGTGTGTAGGGGTTGCTGCCTGTGTGGGTGTGTTGCTGCCTGTGTGTAGGGGTTGCTGCCTGTGTGGGTGTGTTGCTGCCTGTGTGTAGGGGTTGCTGCCTGTGTGGGTGTGTTGCTGCCTGTGTGGGTGTGTTGCTGCCTGTGTGTAGGGGTTGCTGCCTGTGTGGGTGTGTTGCTGCCTGTGTGTAGGGGTTGCTGCCTGTGTGGGTGTGTTGCTGCCTGTGTGTGGGTGTGTTGTGTAATGTTTGGTTAGAAAAACTGGATGTGCGTTTTTAGTAACATTTGTGTTTTTGGTCTTTTGTATTGCCATTACTAACAAAACAGAAACAAACATGTCAGCAGCCCAGTTAAATCCATTTAAGGACCAGCAGTTCATGTCGAAATTCATTGCGCTGTACCGTAAAAATGCCAACCTGTGGCAGCTCAAGAACCCTTTATATGGAAATAGGGATGTCCGGAAGGTAACACTGGGGCCACTTGTGGATTTTGTGAAGACTCAAGTCCCCAACGCAGACATCAAGTTTGTTGAAGCCAGAATTTCAAGTTTAAGGCACATGTACAAGCGGGAGCGCAAGAAGATTGAGGAATCAGTCAGATCAGGAGCAGCAGCAGAGAATGTTTATGTACCGAAGCTGTGGTACTACAACCAACTGGCTTTTATAGGTGACCAGATGGAACCCAGGCAATCACTGTCCACTCTTCCCTCCACCCTTCCCTCCACTCTTCCCTCCACTCTTCCCTCCACCCCAGCTGAGGCTTCCACGGAAGGAGAAGACCCCTCCACCTTGGAGCAGGCTGATGCGCCCAGCTGGAGCCAGGTATATATTTAGTAGCCTAAATAGTGATTGGGTGAATATTAATGATGTCAACGTTAAAATGTGAAACAATTAACACCCTGAACTCAGAATTGTGAAAAAAACTGCCAAAAATTGCGCACACTTCTAAAAAGTGTTGGTGCTACATATCGATACATATATAGTGTATACATACATCCAGTAGTGGCCAAAAATGCCTTATACAACATTGGTGATCTGCTTGGAAAATGCAGGGGTCCAAATGATAGCCTTTTGGATCTTTTTTTTAATTTATCTGCACGTTCCTAAGTTTACAATTGGATGATTGAGGAGGCCATAAACCAAAAAACAGGTGTTTGATTTTTGATTTTATTTGCACACAGGATGAGCTGACCCAGGATGATGCCGGGACAAGTGGTATGGAGGAGGAGGACATGACCAGCGAGAGCCAGGAGGTGGCTGGGCCCAGCACGAGCCAGACTGTCAGCCAGACTGTTCGAAGTCTACCTCCACCCCTGCCCTTACCCCCAAGAAGGCCCAGGAGGATGACCATGGTTGAGGAGGAATCACTCAACCTTATTCGGCAGGCGAGTGAGATTCTCCAAAGACCCCCCATTCCAGAAGAGGCCTATGCCACCTACTTGGCCAGCAGGTTGCTGGAAATGGAGAAGGGCTAACGGCACCTGTGCGAGGGCCTAATTTTTGAGGCTATTAAGGGGGGTTTGAGGGGTCAATTAAGAGAATCCACCCGCCTGACACATGAAGGCCCGACAGCAACTTCTCCTCCTCCTCCTCTTCCTTCTTCTCCTCCTCCTCCTCCTCCTCCTCCTCCTCCTACTACAAGTCAGCCTCCAAGGAAGCGTGCAGGGAAGACTGCAGGGAAGAGTGCAGGGCAGCGTGGTGGGAAGAGTCGGAAGTGATTGCCTGGCTTCAGTCTGGTCTCACAGAAGACACAGGCTGTTGTAGTGCCACAGCTTGGGGACATAGATGTCATCTGCTGCTGTTCCTGGTCTGTGTGATTCCTGGTCAATCTTCTTGTGCTCCCTATATTGGATCAAATATGCCCAAGCTTCATTTTTGGCTTCACAAACTTGATGTCTGCCGTTGGGGCAAGAAGTCTTCACAAAATCTCAAAGTGGCTCCAGTGTTGCCTTCCTATTTTGTTTTGCCTTGTTTTTTTAAACCACAATAAATGGTAATTTAATTTCAAGAAAATAATGATATACGTGCTTGTTATTCAAAAACATTGTTTATTTAGGAGTAGGCAGGTACATGTCTAAATTATATGGAGGGCATTTCCAAAACGCACATTCATTTGACAATACAAGTGTAAAGTGCAACTTCAATGGAACTGCAAGTGCAGTCGCTGGAAAGGTGAGGGTTAAGATCTGAATTAAGGGCAAGCTCTGCTGACTCAACAATTTTATCATGTGTAATATCAAATCCTTTTGATAACCAACAAATAATAAAATATATCTAAATAGAGATATATATACATATATACATATATATATATATATATATATATATATATATATATATATATATATATATATATATATATATATATATATATATATATATATATATATATATATATATATATAAATGTATATCTAGATATATTTTTTACAATTTTCTTGAGATATATATATATATTTTTTATTTGGTGATTTGGATATATATATATATATATATATATATATATATATATATATATATATATATATATCTATCTATATCTATATCTATATCTATATATATCTATATCTATATCTATATATATATATATCTATATCTATATCTATATATATATATATATATATATATATATATATATCTATATATCTATATATATATCTATATATATATATATATATATATATATATATATATATATATATATATATATATATATATATATATATATATAGAGAGAGAGAGAGAGAGAGAGAGAAAATATAGATATATATACAAATATATAACTTCACTAAAGAATGCAGAAGAAAAAACGTTCGTGAGGACTCTGCGTGAATATACAAGCAGCAAGGCAAAATCATTCTTCAAGTACGATAACATACAAATTCCGCTGTCAGAAAATATCAAAAAAGAATCAGCAGCGTGACGATTGTGCTAGCTTCAAAACGAAGGCTAGTTTTACCAGACCGAGCGAGTCCGTGACATACTTGCTACTGAGCATGCGTCCTTTTTGGTACGCCGGACCATACCACACACGGCGGGATTGTCCGCTGGACTGCCAAGTCCAGCGGATAATTTTAAAACAAAACTTAAAACTTTAGTCCGCCGTACTTTGGCCAAAAAAAGTCCGCCGGCGCCCACACACGAGGGGATTATCCGCTCGACTTCGGTCCAGCGGATAATCCCGTGGGATAGTCCCTTCGTGTGTACGCGGCATAAGTCTGATTCCCATTTAAGCATGGGTTGCAATTTTTCTGGCACGTTGAATTAGTTTAGATTTTTATAAATTCTACATATTAAACCTTTATCCCGTGAGGAAAATATACATATTTGTTTGAAAAGTGAAAAGGGGGATTGGAGGGTAAGTGAGTAGTATTTCTGGTAGAAGCGTTTGATTTTTAGGTAGTTTTCAGTCTGTGAATTCATAAAATTTATTCTTGTGTGTGAACGAGTTTAGATTTGTTAATTTGTGAATTTGCCATGTGCTTAATGAATTTTGATTGATATCTAGGGTTGAGAAAAGGGGGTCACCAAGGAATGATGCTAAGTGAGGAATGTTAAATGTATTATTGTGTCTGTTCCATAGTTGTAGGGAATGAGTTAGAAACCATATTCAATGGTCTGATTTTCTGTGGTAAGACAGACTTAGACCACAGTAGGCCTTGTAGGTGGTATGGAAGGATCGAATGTTGTTAAAATGTGAGCCATGGGATTTGTGTGGTGGGAGCATACCATTGTGCTAGTTGTGTAAATCTGGCTGAGAGGAAATATAATCATAGGTTTGGGATATTTAGTCCTCCTTTAAGTTGCGGCCTAAACATCAGGGAGTAGCTAAACCTTGTTTTTTTATTTTGCCAAATACATTTATTGATATCTCTTTGTAGTGCATCTATTGTGTTTTTCGGTATTAGTAGGGGAAGTAATCTAAAAAAAAAAAAAGTTTGGGCAGGATGACCATTTTGGTGGCTACGATTCTACCCATAAATGATATATGGTATGGTACCCATAGTTTGAGTATATTTTTAATGTTATTAAATAAAGGAGGGTAGTTAGCTTGAAATAGTTTTATATGAGGAGGTAATATGGATTCCTAGATATCTGAATGAATCTGAACACCAATTGAATGGAAATGTCTCCTTGAGAACTGATATTAGTGCTGGTAAAATGTTTATGGGGAGGGCCGCGCATTTGGATACGTTTACACTTAGTCCTGAAAGGTCATGGAATATTTCTAATGTTTTTGTCAAGTTTGGCCAGGAGATGAGTGGTTCAGTTAGGAAGAGGAGGACGTCATCAGCATATAGGCTTAATTTGTATTCTTTGGGGCCTTTAGTATATCCTTTGATGTCTATATTGTTTTGGATTGCACAAGCGAGGGGCTCAATTGCCAAGGCAAAGAGGAGTGGGGAGAGTGGACAGCCTTGCCTGGTGCCCTTGCTTAGTGGGAAGAAGTCTGAGTTGTTACCAGCAAGTTAAATGCGTGTTTGTGGATGGTGGTAAAGGGCTTTGAAACCATGTAGGAATTTGTTGCCTATTCCATATCTGGGGAGCAATGTGTCTAGGTATGACCAGCTGACGCTATCGAAAGCTTTATGAATATCAAGACTGAGTAGGAGTGTAGGTTTGGATTGTAGATTGGAGTCTTGAATAATATTTGTGGTTAATATTATATTGTCTGTTATTTGTCTGTTTGGGATGAATCCTGTCTGGTCTGGATGGATTAGGGGGGAAATGGCTAAAGCTAATCTATCTAAAAGCAGAATATTATGACGAGAGAATATGTTTACAAACATAAATGCAGTCTTAGGTCAAAAATCTGCTCCAGCAATTGTTGTTGTGGGGTTACTGGGAATTTATGTCTGTCAGTGGAGAGAGGAGGAAGCTGTTGAAGAATGGGTGTCAGCAAAAGGGTTGGTTGTAGGGAGACTGGAATGTAATATGGTTGGGGAAGATGTTTGTCAGCAGGAGTGTGCCTGTGGGGCAGTCAGGGAAAGATGTTGGGGAGGTGGAGGATAGAAAATGTCAGTGGGGGCGCATGCGCGGACTCTAACAGAGTAATGCACTGTTAGAGCTCCGCTCTGTGTGAGGAGAAAAGCTGACACATACTTCGAACCCGCAGGACCCAGGCACACCGATATACACCGGCTAACTCCTGGGACCCGGAGGCATCGTTTGGACCGAGAATTATGGCGCTGGGAGGCACCCACACCAAAAATAAAAGCGCCTCTATTAAGGCAGCACAAACGCAGGCCATAGCTAAAATGGCGCCTATTCCTTCCTCCTCAAATGCCTCAGCGCACTCACATAAACAAAAGCTTATGCAGCCAGACTCCCCAGGTGAGTCAGACTCAGAATTAAGCTTTACACAGGGTTCTTCACAAGACTCTCCTGCTACCCCAGCTTTATTAAGGCAATTTGAGGCAAACATCTGAGCATATTACAAATAGCCTCACAAAAAAAAAAAAAAAGGGAGCTGGGTAACCGTATAGAAGTGCTAGAGCTCCCCGTGGATGAGATAGAGAATTATGCACAAGATTACATGGCTGAATTGGAAAATTGGAAAATGTACTTACAATCTAGATGAGAAGATTATGAAAATAGAGCCAGACGCTCCAACCTCAGTCAGTAGTTGATTTACAATCTACTATAACAGCCTTATTTCAGGAACTCCAGCCTGCTTTACCAATAGAACGTTTGGAAATGGATAGAATTCATCGAACCCTTATGCCTAAAAAGGCAGAGGGCCTACCACGTGATATAATCGCAAAATTAAATTTTTACCGTACAAAAGAACAATTACTGGCAGCAGCTAGGGAAAAAAAGGATTTATCTTTTCAAGGTTATAAATACCAACTATTTGCTGATCCTTCTCAACTCACAAAAACCAAGCGTCCTGCGATGAAACCCTAGCTATTGGCACTACAAAATCATCACATAATCTACCAATGGGGGTTTCCGTTCTCCGTTTGCTTTGCATACCAAGGCTCCAAATACACCTGTAGATCAGCGGAAGAATTACAGCAAACCCTACAAGATCTACATCTAGTGGAAGCCCCTCCCAACACCAGTACCTCACACAGAAGATCAGCCTCAACCTCTCCACGAAACCCTACCAAATCCTCAGAGATTAATGGAAAACATCTTCACTCACATAAAAGAAGCCGCTTTGACTCTCCCCCCCCCTCTAGAGAAAGAAGACGCCATGGACTGAAGAAAAAGAAATAGCCATGATCTGACAACACATAGATCATAGATACTCTCCTCCACGCTTAGCTAAACTCAGACGCTAAAAGCCCTATATCTGTTTAACCTATGCAAATTATAGAAATATTTCACCCAAATATATATTTTTTTTTTCTCCCCCTGTGACCCACACAATATTACTGCCTGTAGCCAACACTCAGGCTTTGCCCTATAATTACTTGACTAATAACCTATGATCCCTGAATATGTACAACTATCATAATATTAGTCACATAATTATTCATTGTTCAAAATGTATATAAAGGTCTTACTTTAGTCACAAAATGAATACCTAAGCTCAAATTCCAGCTTTATGTATTTGAAAAGTTATATTAGGGTTATCACGGGATCAATGGCACAGTCTCATCTTGTTAATTGTAACTGGAATCCATATATGACATCTTATTGCTCCCTTATTATTATACCAGTGAAAGGTTACTCATTCGAGAATGTTATTGCATTTTTAGACACATAATGTCTCAAATACTCCCCTGTCCTTTCCCCTACCTAACCCTCTCCCCCCTTCCTCTTTTCCTTCCCTCATATAGTTGGCTACAGTCCCCCCTTCAGTCCTCTTTAGTCAAATCGGACCTAGGGGGGAAAAATGGTGCCACTTAAGCCTTAAATTATTTTATTTTTATTTTTTCAAAAAATGTTCTAGGATTAGCATTATCTAATACCTAGTGGGTTGTATTAGTAATAGTATTAGTAATTATTCATCTTACAGAAATCTTATCAGGCCTTTTTTTCTGCACACGGACATATAGTGTGGCCCATCTAATTCTCACTGGTCGCATCATGGACACAGCGGTAACGATAATCTTATATTACGTCCCAATTAAACAACCAATACCCTTCTTATCACATCTATTACAAGTATTATATGCCCACAAGATGGGAACAATTTTCATAGGTGGTGACTTTAACCAGGTCCTCCTCCCGTTTCTTGCTAAGTCACCCTACATTCCTTCTCGTAATTCAAATAATCAATCCTTCTCTCAATTACTTTCCCGATACAATTTAGTGGATTCTTGGAGAGAATGTAATCTGACCAAAAGAAGCTATACTTACTACTCACACCCACATCAGACCTTCACCGTATTGATCACTTTCCCCTTTATTATTTGCCCTTTTAATAGAACCTTTAGCTCAATATCTTAGACTAGATCCAATTATTACCGGAATTAAACTAGGCAGCTATCAACATAAACTCTGCTTATTCGCAGATGATATTTTATTGTTTCTATCATCCCCCCAAGTTTCAGGCCCTAACCTCTTTCCTATTCTCAACAAGTTCGCCAGTATATCTGGATTAACAATTAACCCCAAGAAATGTTTAGCATTAAACATATAACTTTCAACAAAATAGCACTCCCTTTCACTTGGGCTGAAAAATCAATCCCATATTTAGGGATTCACCTTACAGGCTCTCTCTCAGACCTGTATTCAGCTAATTACCCTATCACTCTGAAACTCATCACAAACCTAATGAAGCATTGGTCCCGTCTCCCTATATCCTGCATGCTGGAAATAAATGTTGTAAAAATGACAATCCTACCCAAATTATTGTATTTATTTAGAGTCTTACCGATTACAGTTCCTTCCCACTACTTACGTCTTGTACAGAAAAGATCATCTTAATTCAAGGGCTCCTCAAAACCGCGAATACCCTTAGGGCCAGTTCACACCAGATGCAGTTCCATGTAGTTCCGTTTTTTCTGCACTAATACAGTCAGTTCATGCACCAGAAACTGACCGGAAACTGACCGCATGGTGAGAACTAGAGCCATTTGAATACATGGAAAACACTGTGCATGCATTTTAGTGCAGAAAAAAAGCACACAGAACTCAACGGAACTGCGTCTGGTGTGAACTGGCACTTACACAAATCTCCCTAAAAATTCAGGAGGCCTAGGAATACCACATTTTGCTACATATTACAGAGCAGCTCACATAGCCAGCTTATTCAAATACCATGCCACGCAGGAAATTCCTTTGTGGGTATTGATAGATGCAAACGAATGTGATCCTTTATCGATTTCCAACTTATTATGGCTCCACTCCAAAGAACGCCCTGGTTTATGCAATCCTATAACCAAATATTATCTTGCCCTTTGGGATAGGTTCAAACTTAAACATCATTTACAATCTCCACGCAACCCTCTCCTCTCCTTTCTTAACCATTTCAGCCCCGGGCCAATTGGCAGCCAAAGGACCAGGCCCCTTTTTGCGATTCGGCACTGCGTCGCTTTAACTGACAATTGTGCGGTCATGGGACAAAACAAAATTGGCGTCCTTTTTTTCCCACAAATAGAGCTTTCTTTTGGTGGTATTTGATCGCCCCTGCGGTTTTTATTTTTTGCGCTATAAACAAAAATAGAGCGACAATTTTGAAAAAAATGCAATATTTTTTGCTTTTTGCTATAATAAATATCCCCAAAAAATATATAAAAAAACATTTTTTTTCCTCAGTTTCGGCCGATACGTATTCTTCTACATATTTTTGGTAAAAAAAATCGTAATTAGCGATTATTGATTGGTTTGCGCAAAAGTTATAGCGTTTACAAAATAGGGGATAGTTTTATAGCATTTTTATTAATATTTTTTTTTTTGTAGTAATGGCGCCGATCAGCGATTTTTATTGTGACTGCGACATTATGGCGGACACATCGGACATTTTTTAAACATTTTTGGGACCATTGTCATTTATACAGCAATCAATGCTATTTAAATGCATTGATTCCTGTATAAATGACAATTATATTGAAGGGGTTAACCACTAGGGGGAGGGGAGGGGTTATGGGCTGTGATGTGTGTGTGTTTTTTTACAGTAGGGGGCGGGGCTGACGTCTGACGTCATTGATCGGCTTTCCCGATGACCGGGAACAGCCAATCAATGACAGTCAGTGTAGGAAGCGCGGGGAGAGGTTTGTTTACACATACCTCTCCCCGTTCTTCAGCTCCGTAACCCGATCGCGGGGCACCAGCGGCGATCGGGTCCGCTGGTCCCGCGGCCGGGGTCACGGAGCTCCCGTCCGAGGCGCGAGCGCGCCGCTGGCGGCGCGCACGCGACCCACGGGCAGGCTTTAAAAAATCCCGTACAGGTACGGGATTTTGCCTGCCCGTGCCATTCTGCTCACGTATATGTACATGAGGCGGTCGGGAAGCGGTTAAAAAATCCAGCCTTCTACCCTGCATAGATCTATCCCTTATCTTTCAAAGTATGGTCACCCTTAGATGTATTAAGAATGCACAAATTTGTCACCTTTTCATCCTTTATTCCCTTTCAGTCTCTGTGAAACTCAAGGCATACCTCAATCGGAATTGTTCCAATATCTCCAAATCAAAAAAAGTTTCACACCTAATACTGATGTACCCCTGAATCACTTCACTAGTTTCAAATCCATTTGTAAGAAGGATCCACGTGTTAAAGGACTAATTTCTTCCCTCTATTCCCAACTATTAGTTAAATCTGACACAGATTAACCAACCTACACTCAGAAATGGGAACGATCTGGAACACACCCTAGATAATGCAGAATTGTCAAAAATTTGGTTGACCGCTAAGTCATCCTCCCCTAATATTACAGCGATGGAAACCAACTATAAAGTATTAACCCGCTGGTACCTGGTACCAGCTAGAGTAGCTAAATAAATTCCTACCTACTCTGCCCCAAGGTTGTACAATTTTGGGTACGCACATACATATTTGGTGGTCCTGTCCAATAGCACAGACATTCTGGAAGGAAATCTTCACATACGCCTCCAAAATGTTTGTAGTATCCTTACAACCTAACCCCATCATGGCACTGCTCAACCTTAAACCAGATAGTCTGACACACGCCCAATTCAAACTCTTTATTTATCTTCTCACAGCAGCTAAACAAACAGTGGCAAAGGCTTGGAACACCCCTTCATTGGCATTGGCTGAGGCAAAACAAAGAATGAACAATGCCATGATTCACGCTAAAATAGTGGCTATTGAACATAACCAGGTTCTCAAATTTCATAAAATAATGCAGCCTTGGATTAAACATTACCTACCACCATCTTTTAACGACTCAGTCCTAATGCCATGGTAGATGATTTGAAATTACATTGACCATTCTTTATTTGCTGACGACATTTTACTGACACTGACATCGTCCAGAATCTCCTTACCTAACTTGTTCACCCTCCTAGATTCCTTTGCTTTTCTTTCGGGCCTAAAAGTTAACCCTACAAAGTCAAAGGCAATGTCCGTAAACCTCCCCCCATTAGAACTTGCCTCCTTAAAAGAAAACTTTTCGTTTCAATGGCTCCCCTCGCTCCCATACCTAGGTATTCGCCTCACTCCCAAATATGAGGGTCTATATCAAGCTAATTTCCCTCCCCTCTTTCGGAAGCTAACTGACACACTAACCTCCTGGTCACACCTCCCGCTCTCTTGGTTTGGCAGAATCTCTGCTGTCCGCATGACTTACCTTCCGAAATTGCTTTATCTTTTCCGAGTACTACCTGTTCCTATTCCATCCCATATCTTGAGAATCCACCAAAGAAAGCTGCTAAAATTTATCTGGGGCTCCACTCGGCCCCGGATCAACAAACATATATTACATGCTAGGCGAATCAATGGTGGCTTCTCGGTTCCCAACCTCCAGGCCTATTATTCAGCAGCAAATATCGCCCCCTTAGCCCACCTCCATGATACACATCAAATGCCTCTATGGGCCACTTTGGACCTAATTGATTCCCACCCTACTCCTATCCCCTCAGTACCTTGGCTGCCTCCTCAGAGCCGCCCACAAAGATTCGGCCCAGGTCTGGCCCATACCCTTCGTATATGGGACTCTCATAAGTACTCTGCAGGGCTACTATCCCCACATTTACCATTATTGCGCCTTACTCATTGCCCACTATTCCCCCCCAGCTGCGAGAATCCTAGGCAATTCTCCTGGTGGGCGGAGAATGGATTCACTGATGTTCATTCTCTGTTCACCCCCATGAGAATTCTTACCTTTGCGGCTTTGAGATCATCCCACGATATCCCACTTAGAGAACATTATAGTTACCTTCAAATTCGTCATTTCTTGCAGCAACTTATAAAGGCCCAACCAACTCCATACACTCTAACCCCTTTCGAAAGTATTTGTAGGGCCCGACCCCACTCCTCAGGACTGATATCCTTAATATACTCAGCCATCATCTCCTCTATGAAACCCCCAGTGAGAACATATCATCTTCAATGGGAGAAGGACTTAGCCAGAAGCTTGGAACCAGAAGACTGGCAACGCATGACGGTATCCCTTACAAAGAGTTCCAAGAATGTACTTATCTTGGAAAACGCTTACAAAGTTTTTTACAGGTGGTACTACACACCGACCAGGATAGCCCGCTTTATTCCTTCTTATTCGCCTAATTGTTTCCGGGGATGTACCATGGAAGGCACAATGGCCCACATTTGGTGGACATGTCCTAAGGTTTGCAGACTATGGGTCAGGGTCTATGCCATTCTACGTAATATGTTCCACTCCAACCTCAAAAGGGACCCGTATGAAGCCCTTTTATGTAAGCCCACTCCTGAACTCTTTCGCTCAGAACGACAATTGGCTCAGCACCTCTTCAGTGCTACTAAATTGACCATCGCGAGGGCCTGGAAAACTCCAGTACTCAGCTTTGAGGCTGTTAAAAATCGCATGAATGACATCATGATAAATGAAAAGCTAGCATCCTTCACCTCTGACACCCATGATAAATTTCTTAATGTTTGGCGCCCGTGGATAGCATACCACCAGCCCTCTAGATTCAACACCCAGCTTCTCTCGATATAATTGGTTTCTGGACGCACCCCTCACTACGGGAACTCTTTCCCCTCTTTTCTATTCCCCCCCTCTTTTTCTTATTTCCTTTCTCCTTGCAAGTCATCTCTTCTATGACTCGCAGGCTGCCTAACCTCCGTTTTTCCTCACACATCTTTCTCTGAGGCTCCCGATTATACGGAGCCGGGCTACTGAAGACGCTCATCCTGCACTAAAAGTATGTTAAACAAAGTAGCCATGAGATGAGGAAGTACATTGACGACTAATACTAGATCTCTGATAGACTCTTAATTGAGCTGTACTGCAGATAGTCGCTGTATATTGTCCCTTTTTTTTCCCCTCTTTTTTTTTTTTTTTTTTTTTTTTTTCCACTGTATGCTAAGTTATGTTTGCAATGTCCCATTATTGGGACCCCCCTCCTTTCTCGTTATGTGTTTTGATGTATTTGTTACATACTTGTACTCACCTGTTATGTATATTTTCAATAAAAACATTTGTAAAAGAAATTACATTGACCATACTATACCTCGCTGAGACTCTTGGCTCAACCTGATGGACCCCTCCCCGCTCTTCACTCTCCTTCTTTCCATTCTGTATTTCAATCTCTTTTACGATTTTGAAGCTCTTCAAATTACAGATTACAGCAATATACCCTACAGACACCCCACCAACTCTAGTTTGTTCAAGTAATTTTCACATTTTAGTGACCGCCTTTTAACAGGTTGATGACAATACATCAGATCTTATGTACAGTGGTGTGAAAAAGTGTTTGCCCCCTTCCTCATTTCCTGTTCCTTTGCATGTTTGTCACACTTAAGTGTTTCGGAACATCAAACCAATTTAAACAATAGTCAAGGACAACACAAGTAAACACAAAATGCAATTTGTAAATGAAGGTGTTTATTATTAAAGGTGAAAAAAAATCCAAACCATCATGGCCCTGTGTGAAAAAGTGATTGCCCCCTAAACCTAATAACTGGTTGGGCCACCCTTAGCAGCAACAACTGCAACCAAGCGTTTGCGATAACGTGCAATGAGGCTTTTACAGCGTCCTGGAGGAATTTTGGCCCACTCATCTTTGCAGAATTGTCCTAATTCAGTTACATTAGAGGGTTTTCGAGCATGAACGGCCTTTTTAAGGTCATACCACAACATCTCAATAGGATTCAGGTCAGGACTTTGGCTAGGCCACTCCAAAGTCTTCATTTTGTTTTTCTTCAGCCGTTCGGTGGTGGACTTGCTGGTGTGTTTAGGATCATTGTCCTGCTGCAGAACCCAAGTTCGTTTCAGCTTGAGTACACGAACAGATGGTCGGACATTCTCCTTCAGGATCTCTTGGTAGACAGCAGAATTCATAGTTCCTTTTATCACGGCAAGTCTTCCAGGTCCTGAAGCAGCAAAACAGCCCCAGACCATCACACTACCACCACCATATTTTACTGTTGGTATAATGTTCTTTTTCTGAAATGCAGTGTTCCTTCTACGCCAGATATACTTGGACACACACCTTCCAAAGAGTTCCACTTTTGTCTCATCGGTCCACAGAATGTTGTCCCAAAAGTCTTGGGGATCATCAAGATGTGTTGTGGAGAAATTGAGACGAGCTTTGATGTTCTTTTTGCTCAGCAGTGGTTTTCTCCTTGGAACTCTGCCATGCAGGCCATTTTTGCCCAGTCTTTTCCTGATGGTGGAGGCATGAACGCTGACCTTAACTGAGGCAAGTGAGGCCTGCAGTTCCTTGGACGTTGTTGTGGGGTCTTTTGTGACCTCTTGGATGAGTCGTCGCTGCGCTCTTGGGGTAATTTTGGGCGGCCGGCCACTCCTGGGAAGGTTCACCACTGTTCCATGTCTTCGCCATTTGTGGATAATGGCTCTCACTGTGGTTCGCTGGATTCCCAAAGCTTTGGAAATGGCTTTATAACCCTTTCCAGACTGATAGATCTCAATTACTTTCTTTCTCAATTGTTCCTGAATTTCTTTGGGTCTCGGCATGATGTGTAGCTTTTAAGGATCTTCTGGTGGACCTTACTGTGTCAAGCAGCTCCTATTTAAGTGATGCCTTGATTGTGAACAGGTGTGGCAATAATCAGGCCTGGGTGTGGCTAGAGAAATTGAACTCAGGTGTGGACAACCACAGTTATAGTATGTTTTAACAAGGGGGGCAATCACTTTTTCACACAGGGCCATGATGGTTTGGATTTTTTTTCACCTTTAATAATAAACACCTTCATTTACAAATTGCATTTTGTGTTTACTTGTGTTGTCCTTGACTATTGTTTAAATTGGTTTGATGTTCCGAAACACTTAAGTGTGACAAACATGCAAAGGAACAGGAAATGAGGAAGGGGGCAAACACTTTTTCACACCACTGTAGCTGTATATCTTTTGTACTTATACCAAATTACTTAACCCTGAACAACATTGTATTTGTCATTATATGTTATATAATATATCTGTATTGTATATTTTATTGTACTAAATAAAATATTTTTGACAAGAAAATGGCAGTGGAGTGATGTCTGTCAGCTGTGTGACTAGGAAATCTATCAGCGAGGGGGGCAGATATGGGGGTGAGATGTGGTGATGTTGAATTGGTGGGTGGAAAGTGGCTGGGGAATGATGTAAAGTTGGGGGGGTGGGAAGTGGCTGGAGAGTGGCGTAAGTTTGCATAGTAGAAAGTGGTGTAAGTTTGGGGGGTGCAAAATAGAGAGTAAGTGTTTTAAGTTTTGGGGGTGGCAAGTGAACAATGAGTAATTTAAGTTTTTGAGATGAATGGTGGCTGGGGTGTGATGTAAGTTGCGGGTAGAAAGTGGATTGAAGTAGCGTCTGTCAGCTGTGGGTGTCAAGCTGTAGGAAGGTGGAATAAATGGCCATTTACCGAATTCTGTCAGCTTGGAGTAGTTGTGAGAAGTGGGCAGGTAGTAAAGTGGGAAAGGGCCTTGGAGTAAGAGTTTTGGGGTGGGTGGTTGGATATAGGAAAGTGACTAGACAGTAATCTGTGTCAGCTTAGGGTGGAGGTGGCTGGGGACCAACATCAGCCAGGTGGAAGTGGGGAGTGTATAAGTAACTCAATGGCCCTTGAGCTTTAGGATAGCAGTTAGCCACTGAAGGCAGCAGCACACACAGAGGCAGCAACTAAGCCAGGGACAGAGCAATCTCCATTACTGGCTGCAAAACCCGCCAGAACTCAAATTAAACTTCAATGTCTCAGAGAAGTTGTCAGGCACACCACCAAAAAGATAAACGGCAACAACGCTAGCATTATCTGACTTAAAGCATCACCGAAACAAAAAAATGCTCTGGGACTCAAGGTGGTTTAGGGCAAGAAAGGGCCAGGGTTGGGACATACTGTGAGTAGATAAACACTGACTACACAATTATTTTTTTTTGGGGGGGGGGGGGGGGGGGGGTTGGCACAAGTGAGAAACGAAATACTATATTTAATTGTAATAAGCTAAAAACCTGTGTACATATTACACAGATATATCTTTATTCTAAACATCTGTTTTGTTAAATTCTGGCTTAAATGGTGTCTCCTGTCGTAACAATGATCAATTGTCGGCAGTGTCTACTATAGAGATACAATTAAATTCAGAGTGCATAACATCCTTTTCTTATATCCAGCTTCTAAATGTTATTATGGCTGGCAGAAGACAGATGTATAGGACATCACCCTGTGTAGAAGGACACCGGAGATTGCCTGTTATTTACAAGCTGTAGTGGAGATATTCTTTTCCGGGTCATGGCATTGTGACATACCTAAAATAGAAGCTGCACTTCCTTCCTTTCCACTTCCTCTTTCCTATTTTATCCACAGGTTATCTGATTATTTTTTCTGCCCTCAATATATCTTGTTGATATACATGTGAGGTTATTAAGAGTTGCAGCTTGACAACAAGTTTAACATACACTATATTACCAAAAGTATTGGGACGCCTGCCTTTACACGCACATGAACTTTAATGGCATCCCAGTCTTAGTCCGTAGGGTTCAATATTAAATTGGCCTACCCTC
Organism: Lithobates sylvaticus; assembly: GCA_028564925.1. Classification (NCBI taxonomy): domain Eukaryota; kingdom Metazoa; phylum Chordata; class Amphibia; order Anura; family Ranidae; genus Lithobates; species Lithobates sylvaticus. The sequence goes on from CM053038.1 coordinate 98,751,525, forward strand.
TGCAGCTATAACAACTTCAGCTCTATTGGGAAGGTTGTTCACAAGGTTTAGGAGTGTGTCTATGGGAATGTTTGACCATTCTTCCAGAAGCGCATTTGTGAGGTCAGGCACGAGAAGGCCTGGTTCAAAGGCTCTGCTCTAATTCATCCCAAAGGTGTTCTATCGGTTTGAGATCAGGACTCTGTGGAGGCCAGTCAAGTTCCTCCACCCCAAACTCTCTCATCCATGTCTTTATGGACCTTGCTTTGTGCACTGGTCCAAATCATTTGGTGGAGGTGGGATTATAGTGTGGGGTTGTTTTTCAAAGGTTGGCCTTGGCCCCTTAGTTCCAGTGAAGGGAACTCTTAAGGCATCAGCATACCAAGACATTTTGGACAATTTCATGCTCCCAACTTTGTAGGAACAGTTTAGGGATGGCCCCTTCCTGTTGCAACATGACTGCGCACCAGTGAAAAAAGCAAGGGCCATAAAGACATGGATGAGCGAGTTTGGGGTGGAGGAACTTGACTGGCCTGACCTGATAGAACACCTTTGGGATGAATTAGCAGAGACGGCGAGCCAGGCCTTCCAGTCCACATCAGTCGCTGACCTCACAAATGCTCTTCTGGAAGAATGGTAAAACATTCCCATAGACACACAGTTGAAGCTGTTATAGCTGCAAAGGGTGGGCCAACTCAATATTGAACCCTATGGACTAAGACTTGGATGCCATTAAAATTCATGTGTGTGTAAAGGCAGACGTGACGATAATTTTGGTAATATAGTGTACATACTGTATACAACCTTTATGGTTTAGTTATAATACACATTTTGCGTGCTTTAGCCTTTACATAATGACAAATTTGACTGAAATGTATAGGTTGAAAGGTGAGTGGATAAAGAAATTAAACACTATTGTCACAAGACAGGATTTGAGTTTAAATCTCTCCAATGGGGACATAGACAACAATAAAAACCTGACAGTAGCTTTAACCGCTTCCTGACCACCTGCCACAGTTATACTGCGGCAAGGTGGCTGAATAGTGCAAATTGCAGTAGGTGTACATCGCTCAGTTTAGGTGATAAAGTGGGTGCTCCATGTCCACCGGTGACCCACGATCGCAGTATACAGAGGCAGAATGGAGATCTGCCTATGTAAATAAGGCGGATCCGTGTTCTGACAGGGCACATGATGGAGATCTGCTGTTCGCAGTCATTGGAAACAGCGATCTCTGTGGTGTTCCAGGCAGCCCATCCCCCCTACAGTTAAAACACACCCAGGGAACACAGTTAACCCCTTGATCGCCCACTAATGTTAACCCCTTCCCTGCCAGTGTCATTTATGCATTGATCAGTGAATTTTTATAGCACTGATCAATGTAACAATGTAATAATGTCACTGGTCCCCAAATGACAGTGTCATTTGGGGTCAGGTTTGTTCGCCGCAATGTTGCAGTCCCACTAAAAATCGCAGATCGCCGCTTTTACCAGTAAAAACAATAAAAAATAATTAAAGTCCCTAAATCTATCCCATAGTTTGTAGATGTGAAATCTTTTGCGCAAACCAATCAATATACGCCTATTGCGATTTTATTTACCAAAAATATGTAGAAGAATATATATTGGCCTAAACTGATGAATACATTTATTTATTTTTTTGGATATGTATTACAGCAGAAAGTAAAAAATATATATATAATTTTTTTCTAAATTGACACTCTTTTTTGTTTATAGAGCAAAAAATAAAACTACAAAGGTGATTAAATACCACCAAAAGAAAGCTCTATTTGTGGGAAAAAAAAAACATCAATTTTGTTTGGGTGCAGCGTTGCACAACCACACAATTGTCAGTTCAAGCAACGCAGTGCCATATCACAAAAAATGGCCTGGTCCGGAAGTGGGTAAATCCTTCTGGGGCTGAAGTGTGTTGTAGAATTTGTATGTGCTGCAGTTTTACATAGAGATCTGAGGACCTGGGGGTGGGAACAGGAAGTAGGAAGATATGAAGTGAAACTAAAAGAAGGCTCATACGCAGCTTACTATGGACTGAAAATAAACACATTCTTTACAAGTGTAGCACTGACCCCGGAAGGAGCGCCTGAATTTTTGTTGGGCTTACTGTTACCTCACCTTCTCGTAACTCGTTGTCCTTGTCTAGGGGTTCCCAGGGTTGATGATCCAGTAACTGTAGAGACCGACACCTGAATTCCTTTTTAGGATTTTTATTCGGCTTAAAACAGTTGAACAAACTCAGTCTCTAAGTTAGGAATAGAGGGTATAGGGATAAAGTTTAGCTCAGGTGCTTGGAACTGCTGTCAATAAAAGTCTCTCTCTGTACATAATCCAGGGAATAGCCACTCGCAACTGGATTCTTTAATTGTTGGATAAATCCTTGATCTTGGATCTAGCAGCCAACAAGTAATTCTAGCTTTGCAAAGTCTCTCACACAGACTTGGTTGAAAAACTTAGTTATAACCGGAAGGTCAAAGTAGGAACTTTTCTTACTGTACCAGAATCTTTCAGCCGGTCCAGCGATACCATAAGAAATTGTGGATTCAATCAATGTCCATGGCAGCTCAGCTTCCAGGCTCCTACCGATCAGCCAGCCTTGTGCGTGGCTCTCTTACTGAGGAGTCCTCCCCTGGTTGCATGTAGAGTTGCTGGGCCTCTCCAAACCCGAGACGGCACCGGAATACATTAGAATCATCCTTCCAGTTACTGCGCCTCGAACTAGCCAGTTCCAAGGCTCAGTAACGGATGGATCCGCACCCCAGGCCATAAGGACCAGGCTCACAGAGTCAGCAACAACCTCTGGACCAGAACCCCTGAAACACGTGACTTCAGCACCTTAAGTACCCTCTCCCGGAATACACAACGAGACAAACGTGATTGGCTCCGAGAAGAGATTGGTACCCAATGCGTCCAACCAGACTGCGTTCTAGGGCCTCTCACAGGTGAAAACCCCACCTTTGACCAGGCAGAACCCCAATACAGCCCAGCCCAACTGATGCCAAAGCATAATTTAGAACAATTAACCCCAAAACTACAGTTTTGGGCAAAAACTAAATTTAAAGCCATAGCGTGTACTCATCAGGAGTACCGGCGCTACACAAGGTTCATCTGACGATTCATCATTGTTTCCACAAAATCTACATGGTGACAGAAGTGAGATCGCTAAAACATAATGATTTAGAATCTACGTGGCATACAACCCCTAATCTTTGATAATAACATTGAAAAAAGGGTATGAGTACCACAGTGCTGACAGCCTGAATAAATACAATAAAGTTCAACTGTAGTGCATACAAAATTAAGTGCAAAATTTATTCAAAAATACAAAAAATATATCAAGCATGTAAAAAAAAGAAAAAAGTTACATAGTTACATAGAAGAAACAAGTTGGGCGTTTATATGAGGACATTGAAGAGAAGTTACATAGTTACAAGTTGGGATATTGAAATGTACCTCCATCCCCGACATATAGATATATAAGAAAAAAGGTTTGGGACTTTATGTAAAGCATTCAGCCAGGGAGGCAACACAACATAATACTAATGATGATGTCTGGTGGATATACCATATTTGTGACCATATATCCTGCATAATACCAGAATACATACAATATGTTATAGTAAAACAAGGAAACTTGGATTCCATAACATAGTATATAGTAGCAAGGCAACATAGTGGCATAGCAGCATAATATAATCACAGTGGTAAAATAATGAAAACACCAGACTCATTGTTGCGTGTCTCCTCAGTAACAACATGATAAAAATTGGCAGCGTCCAAAAGAGCATATTATAATTAATGTAAAAAAATTGTATGAATGGCATCTAATAGCGCAACGCATTTCGTGGCTATGTTGCCACTCTTCAGGAGCAGATGCAATGTAGAAGTCTATAAAAGTATTAAGGTAAATATTAGATTGGGTATTATATAGAGAGAATAGTACAGGAACAAATCCCCATACTTACAGACCAACCATGAGTCTGGGCACAGGCAGACAAGACAAGGAGCTGAGGCGGTGACCCCCATGACACAGATGGAAACATCAGCAGAGAAAGTAGTTCCCGGAAGCGAATACCCCGTAGATAGTGGAGAGTATTGTGAGCCACATATAGAAAGCCCATCTATAAAAAATATATTTGTGTATATAATGCAATAAACCTTCTAAGTGTATATATCATGGGGGCAAATACGTTGATAGAGGGTATATTAACCTCCCTGACGGTATTCCCGAGTGTGGCTCGGGGGTGGATTTTGAGCACCAAAAGCGGTAACCCCGAGCCATATTCAGGATTGCATCGCAGGATCCAGGTACAGCTTACTTACCTTGTCCCCAGGATCCTGTGATGTCTCTCCGCACTGTGTGCGAGCCATCCTCCGCTCGATCTATCACGGAGCCGAGCTCCATTCCCTGCGAGCGTATGCGATGCACAGGGATAGAGAACGGCGCCAAATTCAAAAAGTAAAACACACAATACATATACAGTACACTGTAATCTTACAGATTACATTACTGTATCAATTTATTTCACATCCCTTTTGTCCCTAGTGGTCTGTCCAGTGCCTTGCATGCATTTTTATATTATAAATACTGGTCTTTCTGCCTGGAAACTGGAGATTGTCCATAGCAACCAAAACCGGCCCTTTACATCAAAAGTGGTTTTAGACCAGCTAGAAAACAGCGATAATAAATTCAAATCATTTGCAGAATTGAGCGATAGTGATTTGTGGGGAAATCCGTCATCAAACACTGAAAGTAATGACAGCGACAATTCTGCAACTGAGCAAATTTCAGTGTTTTTGATTTGATTACATTATTGAATATTTTTTATTATATTATTATTTGTTATAATTATTTATAGTTATTTATTATATTATAATTTATGATTTTGTTTTTCAAAGTGAGTTATTCCTAAGAATAACAGGTCTACAATATAAAACGCCAAATTTCCATGCAAAATAATTGTACCGCTTTTTAGCATCAAAAATCTGAAATAATCATACCGCCAGGGAGGTTATTATGTGACCAAGTAGTGGTGGGTAAGTGCAGTGACAGGGCTTGGATAAAAAATAAGTTAATAAATAGTGAAAAAATCACAACCAGGGGAGATTACTGGTATGTGAATAGAGAATACAATTACCAAGGTAGAAATAAGAAAACTCTAAATGAAAAAATATTTTTGGCAAAAATACCTAAATACTTCTGTGTAGATGTCTCAATCCAATGGTGCAGGGAGTATCTCGCTGAATAAAAGGAGTATAAAAAAAAGGAGTATAAATACTCCTGTGTGACTGGGGATGACCACCAACATCACGCAGCATCAGTTAGAGGAAGGCTGCAAACAGTCGAGCAGTGGAAACACTTGCGAGCCCTCAGTGCATTGTCTCATTGAGACCACCGATGTGAAAATCACCACGTCGGCATACCAGCGCCACTAGTAATGATGTAGCATGCAGGACGCGGGAAGGCGTGACATCGATGAGCAATGGGACGCCCCTATTCTCATGTCGCAATGAGAGGAGGAAAAGGGGAGGACGCACGGAGCTCATCACAGCTCCCGGGGCCAGAAGAAACCCGGCATGGCCAGAGCACCCAGTACACCAAAACCCAAACCCCATAGGGCATGTAGCAGAGCGGGGGGGGGGGGGGGGAATATTAGTGGGGATCCTAATTACAAAGAATCGGGCCCCCTGACCAACAACCACCCATCCATACCCTAAATGGATCATGGCAAAATGGTCAACCATAGTAAAAAGATAAACGCACCTAAGTGGTGCTAGCAATGGATTCTACCAATAGATGTACTATAAGCTAGATAATCACCAACAGTGAGTCTGGTGTTTTCATTATTTTACCACTGGGATTATATTATGCTGCTAGGCCCCTATGTTACTTTGCTACTTTGCTACTACGTACTATGTTATGGAATTAAATGTTTCCTTGTTTTACTATATCATATTGTATGTACTCTGGTATTATGCAAGATATATGGTCACAAATATGGTATATCCACCAGACATCATCATTAGTATTATGTTGTGTTGCCTCCCTGGCTGCATGCTTCACATAAAGTTCCAAACCTTTTTTCTTATATATCTATATATCAAGCATTTAGCTAGTGAAAACCTAAAAAACATGTGCAAATAAGCATAAACTTCTAGTTGGAAGGTTCCTTTCACAGGTGCCTTCCACAGGTGCTGCTGTGCTAGGAATAGTGCAAATCAATAATTTGGTTGAACAAACCGGATCCAATAGACCCCCAAGCAGTACTGCATTGTGGGTCAGGTAGGCTTAGTATGGTGAGCGGGGTGATGAAATCGCCAGCTACTGGGTGCGATCCTTCCTGGGGTGTTTTCAGGCACGTCTTGTTTAGTTCATTAAAATCAATCTTTACAGAGTTCCAATCATAAAATCAATCTTTACAAGGTTCCAAGTTGGAGGGCAAAAGGATGAACACCAATTACCAGTCCATTGATCAATAGGTTCTCTCACAACCTAACTGCAATTGAACGGCATTGGACGTGATGTTACCGCAGTGCCGCAAGCTGCCTCTGACGCTGCATTACGCCCCTTCCCGCAGGGTGTTATCAAAGACTTTGTTTGCAATGCAGCAACTGTGGTAGTGAACACGCTACTGGGCAACAAGTGTCCGGCTTTTAACAAAAGATGTAACTCATGCAACAAATGTAATCATTTTGCAAAATGTTGTAGGTCCAAACCTCAAAATAGAGGTGCGTGGATGACACAATCTAAATGACACTAAACAACAAAATGTGCCCAGAATTTATAAAGTGGAAAGTGATGATGACCTAAATTGTTTTCATTGTGAAAGTGTGGACCTAATTGCAAAGGAAGAAATTTCCACCACCTTCTCAACAGCATGCAACAAACATGCCAAGTTGAAAATTGACACTGGTGCCAAATGCAATGTCATGTGCTTATCCACATTGCACAGCATTGACCTCAAAGCTGAAATTGATAAGTGAAATAAAGTAAACCTGATAGCTTATTTATATTTAAGCTGGTATTCTCTACACATGGAATTCCCTATCAATTGATGACTGACAATACAACATCATTTTCCAGTAGAGAATTCAAGAACTTTGTTCACCAATGGTATTTTTAGCACGTCACTAGCAGTCACAATTACCCTAGATCCAATGGTCTTGCAGAGTGTAGTATACGGTCGGCCAAGCATCTCCTAGAGAAATGTGCATGTGGTGGTTCTGACGTCTATGCAGCCCTACTCAACCTCCGCAACACACCTAGGATCTTTACCTTCTCCGGCACAATGTTTACTACCACGATGAACCAGGACTCTGATTCCCATGGTCCCATCCCAGCTCCTGCCAAGAGTTAAAATGTATGTTTAGGCTGCTTTATTTACACTCAGGCAAAGACGAAAGATAAGCCCTGACAAATCGGCCAGACGCCTTTCTCCTCTAGAGCCTGGGCAGGTGGTACAGATGAAGACAACCCGTGGTTTTGACAAACTGGCCACAGTTCATGGAAAGGCCTGCCAACCAAACAGCTGTTGTCTATTCTGATGGTAAGACCTATGTAAGGAACCGCCGTCACCTCATACATGTACCTGAATCATACTGTACTGCTGCTGCCCATGTGCCTATGATCACTTCAGGACCCCAAGCACAACCAACTACTGCTGTGCCAATTGACACTTCCAAAAGTGGATGTAACACCAATCACAACAAAATTATGATAGCGACAGGCAAGAGGTTTCAGACTCGCAAGCCCCACAAGTTGTTACTCAATCTGGAAGAGTGTGTAAACCCAATACTAAGTTCCAAGACTTTATCACACACTGACTTTTACTCAGCATTTCTCGTTTTATATTGCAGTTTATTATTGTTCCTTGCTATGCTGCACTCCTTGTTGGTTCTATATTACAATTCAGTTGCATATGCATATGTTTTCTTTAAAAGGGGAAAGATGTAGAATATGTATGTGCTGCAGATTTACATAGAGATCTGAGGATCTGGGGGTGGGAACAGGAAGTAGGAAGTTATGAAGTGAAACTAAAAAAAGGCTCACATGCAACTCTCTGTGGACTTGTGATGGGGCAGTATCCGGGTCCCCAAACACTTTTTTGCAAAATATATATTTGCATATATGCCTTTAAAATAAGCACTTTAGATTGTTCACGTTCGTGTCCCAAAGACTTTAACGGTGTTCACACACATTTTTTGTCTGTTTGCAAGTTCTGGTGCTAACCGTGTTCGGCTCATCCCTAGCAACAACTAATTTGCAAGCACATACATTTTTGGCAACCAGTAAGCTCTCTCATCAGCACACAAATGTAGTAATGGATTTACTAAAAGAGTAGAGAATCACTGTAATCACTTCGATCCTCCAGTCATGTGCAAGGCAAAATCTTCTGTCTTTTTTAAATTCCCCTGTATGGGACTGGATGTTCAAATCTTTTCTTTGCTGTGAACATTCTCTGCTCCTTTAGTAAATCAAGGCCAATGCATCTAAGTATTGGCTGTGAATAGTCACAATTCAAGCTATGTGTGATCCAGAGGAGGATAAACAGATACATCACCACTTATTATTTTTGGCAACATATTTTCTACGTACTCACATACTCACTGACTTTCCAAATCTTTGGTTTAGAAATAAATTACATTCTGATAAAAAATAAAGTAAAAGAAAAATAGTACAGTATTGTGATGCTGGGTATGAGTTGTACATTTATTCTAATATACAATGTGTTCTAAATCAGCTGATGATGGCCTCCTTGATTTTGGAATTTTTGCACTTGTAGCCCCTTGGACTTGAAGGCTTTACATTTCAATGCTTGTAATTTTCTCAGAAAAAGGAGACGAAAGATATGCTACACTGCATCTGAGCACCTGCAAAATGAAAATGCTATTTCATTCATTTTTAATATTTAAAGCAAACTCACCCATCCAGCCATGTCTGCATGCTTTATTTTGTTCAGAAATAACTTTGAAAAACACTCCATTAGCATTTGTGGCCACCTTGATTAAGGGCAGATTATTTATGTAGCATTTATTTCCCAGCACTCCTCTGCCCTTAGCTCAGGCATACACGCAGGAGGGTGTGCATAGGTGAGATAGCCCCTCCTCCCCTCCTGAAGACTCCGGGTGTGCATGACATTATTTGCTTAGACCTGGAAACCAGGAAGTAACTGCAAAAATGTAAAAGAAAGTTTAAAACAAGTAAATATGGTATAATCTCCTATCTATTTACTAATGCTAGCAGAACAAGGATTAAAAATAGTCAATGTTGATTGAGAGAGTAAAGTTCTAATTAACGGCCCTGTAAGCAATTTTTTATTAAAGCAGACCTTCATCCTCTTACACTACTTCCCTCCACTCTACCCTTCCTTCCATCCTCTACAAGTATTGCGCTGTTTTGTTTTATTATCTTTTTTTTTTAGGCAAAAAATGTCCAGCCTTGCCTCCCCATGCAACAGGAAGATCTGGCGGGCCTCTCGATGACATTAGAAAAATACATGGCAGCGTGGGACAGAGCTGTGGCTGGGCATGAGAGGATTTAAACAAGACAACTCTGGATCTGCTGGATGGGTGAGTACCTGAAATGTGCAGTTACCACCTTAAGGTAAGCGGGCGTGGTTAAAAAAACAGGGAGGGGGAGGTGTTCTTCTGCCTCCTTATAACATCCTCCATGAGCTCCTTTAACCTCTCCTTTTCCCTCTCGCTTCTCTTTTGAATGAGCAGTGCACATTAGTTGTGGTCATATACACTGCCCTATGTATATTACAAATCCCATAGTTCATAGTTCATCCTTGGAGCAAGCAAGAGAGGGTGGCTACGTTCCTACACACAGTGGAACCATAAAGAATGAATTTAGCCACCATCTAACAGGAAGTCAAATCACAGCAGTAGAAAAAGGAATTTAGAGATTTGGAGGAGGCTGAGAACAGTATTAGGTACTGTTCTGAGTGACTGCGTATATCCTGAAATAGAGTTTAGTGTCAATTTGAATATACAGAAGTTATGAAAATATACAATTTCTTTCTGAATGTAACAGGCTGGGAAAAGTGTAAAAAAAGTGGCATGTGCAAAAAGTGCTCGTCCTGTTAGTACTTAGCAAAACCCCCCCTGCACTATTACATTCCTGTTTCTCCACTGTGACCATTAATCATAGCTTGGACTCCATCTAATGGCCAATGTGCACTACCAGACAATAATTCATAGTGTAGATTAAGCAGCATTTTTAACCTTTATATCATCCTATCATCATAATCTAACCCTTACTGGGAAGAGTAAACCAAGACACTCTTGGGAAGCATAATCACTAAGTAGAGGATTGTGTGGTAAAGGGGGCATCCATGATCGTCTTTGTGGACGCCTCACCACCAGTGAGCTTCTGGACTTCTATCTGCACCCAACTTTGTACATTCACCAGCAACTCAGAGCCTGTAAAGACAGTCAGCTGGATTCTGTCTAGAGACTGTGGGGTTTACTTTTGGCCTAGTATACACACATGTGCACTCATACTGCAGTATATTTGTTCATACTGTGTCGTTTACTGCTGCTTTTAGTTCTCATGTGTTTCTCACATTTCAACCCCACACAGGAAACATGGTTATACGTGTATACAAGGACAAAGGATCCCCTATGCAGAAATTACATCCAGCAATCCATTCCTATTGCCAACTAATAATCATTCTATTTTTGTTTAAGGGCTTTTTCCACTCTGTCTTGCAAGACGTGCCTATATTAGAAATATTCTTAGGTTGTCTTGAGCCTACGGTTTCTACAGCCTACAAATTTTCATTGACTGACAATAATTAAATTCAAAAAATAAATGTTAATTATACATTCAAATTAAAAAAAAATACTGTTTGCCCCACGTATGTTTGCTCCCCTTAATGCTCTTGTATTAGTTTCCTTAAAGAGGATCTTCAGGCTGTATAAAATATGAAATTAAAAGTTTAAATAATTAAAAGTTTTAATAAAAGGACACTTACCTGCCGTTCTCACCTGGGCCTGTTCTTCGCCGGACTTCGGGTCCTCCGCACCAGCATGTTTACTAAGGGAAGCTGGCTGTAACTCCTTGCAGTTGGCTTCCCACTGCACATTTGTGAGCCGCACTGTGCTTTGTGATTGGTCCTGCAGCCTTCTGGGACCTTTGACATGTCCCAGAAAGTTGCGGGTAAAGGAGGGGGTTGAACTTTCACATGGATCGCCTAGACGTTTGTATGCATTTTTTTTTTTTTTTGGGGGGGCAGAAAAGCAAAACTTCCCCTTTTGGGTGAGGTTCTACTTTAAGATTCCTGTACTCACACATCAGACTCAGAAGTGAGACAAATGCTGTATACTTTTAGGTGATTTTGAGCTGATTTAGCTTGTGTCTAAGTTATTTTGATTTTTCTTACTCAGGAAGTTGGTTTAAAGCGGAACTTCACCCTAAATAAAAACATATTTTCCCTGCTTGCTCCTCTCTCCCTCACTCACAACTGAATATTTTTTTTGGTGCTTTTTTTTTAACCTTCTTGCGTTTTTGTGCTGCAGACAACAATGGGGAGAATGACGTTTGCCTCCCAATTCTGCTCATGCACAGATGTGCCACAGGGCTTTGGGTCCAGGCAGTGCCCTGCTGCACATATGGGCAGGTTTACCATGGGAAGACGGTACTAGCATGAAAATTCCAACACTCAATGCGTCTAAGCATGCCCTACCCCCACAAGCAGATGTGCTGCAGGTGTCTGTGGGGACCCAAAAGCTGGGCCGAGATCTTCCACATATCTGCGCACATGCCAGCAAAAAAAATGGTAGTGCCAGAGGGGAGCAGGGTCAAGTCCCAAGGAGACTGAAGTTACTCTTTAAGTTGCTTCTGCATTCAGGTTGAAGTGTATGGGGAAGAAGCGCAGAGCCCTTAGAAAGTCAGCAAAACTAAGCATCGTTTACGTATATATGGCTGTATAGTTAAAGCTGTAGTTGATATGAGATGCTGCTCATCTAGTATCAACAGCATTAGAAAACATTAATGAGAATGTGCTGGTCAAAACTGGTCATCCCATTTTAGAATTTATATGTAACAGAGTCATCTAGTGGTGAGGGTAGCGCCAACGTTAATGTGTTCACCCACCTTCCTGTCAAATCCAGTATTTCACACTCCTACCGTGTCGCATGTGCCTCTACCAACTTTTCACATTTATGTGTGAATTTACAGAATGTACAGAGATTCATCTAGCAGATCAAGAAGACATCTCCATTACTGAGATTTTTTGAACTGATGTTAACACCTTTATATTGCTGAGAAAGTCATTAAACAAAAAGTAAAAGCAAGCCAAGAATATGATATGCTTGTCAGACTGAAGACCATCATCAACTGAAATTTATAACTTCATAGCATTATCTTGTGCTAGACTGTTTTCAGATGTACAATCAAATGTATTTGCATGAATACAGTAGGCTCCATGCACACTAGCATATTTTTTAAGCTAAAAAAAAATCTGGAAAAACACTGCTAATAGCTTTTTGTAGTAGCGTTTTACCGTAGGTTCACACCTATGCATTTTTTAGTGCGTTTTGCAGTTTGCAGAAATGCACTACAGTCCATTTAACATGGTTTCCTATGGTACACATTCACATCTATGCGTTTTTTCAGCCAGATCGCTTTTGGAAAGGGCCGGGGACCTTTTTCCAGCATTTTGCATGTAATAGACTTCAATGGAATGGCACCATAAATGCAACTGTTGTGTGTTTGTGATACAATTTTTGATCTGTTTTGCGTTTTACAGTTTTTATTTTTCAGTTTAAACTCTGTATACAGCTGGTTGCTAAGGAGGGGGCCGGGAAGCGGGCTGCAGTGTCCTTGACAACCAATGAGTCAAAAAAAAAAATTGTGAAAAAAACGGCGTGGGGTCCCCCCCCCAGGTCCCTACCAGGGCATTCGGGTCTAGTATGGATTTGGAGGGGACCCCCCATGTTCAAATTTATTTAAAAAATGGCGGGTGGTCCCCCCAAAAATCCATACCAGACCCTTATCTGAGCATGCAGCCTGGCAAGTCAGGAAAGGGAGGGGCCCCCCTCCTACTGAACCATTCCAGGCCACATGCCCTCAACATGGGGGGATGGGTACTTTGGGGCAGGGGGTTCTGCCTACAGGGGGGCCTCTTACCCACAACCCGGGCCTATGGCAGTGGGGGTCTGCAGGCAAGGGGCTTATCAGAATCTGGAAGTCCCCTTTAAGAAAGGAGACCCCTAGATTGGGGTACCCATTCACCCCAAAAAGCAGTGAATTGTTAAAAAAAAACAAGAGAAGGTTTTTGACAAGTTCTTTATTAAAAATTGAAAAAGGCCCCTGTCGTAGCTCCAATGTGTTTTCTTTCTCCGGTACTGATGTCTTCTTTCTCCTGTAGTTTCTTCTCCCTCCGGTGCAGTCTTCTGCTTGAGCTGTCTTCTCCTTGTGCTCTCTTCTCTTTGAGCTGTTTTCTCCTTGTGCTGTCTTCTTCCTTGCCGTGGCTTACCCGCAAAAAAATGTAAATACTAGGGCGGCACAGTGTTGTAGTTGGTAGCAGGTAGCACTCTCACCTAGCAGTAAAAAGGGTCACTGGTATGAATCCCAACCACAACACTACCTGCCTGAAGTTTGCATGTTCTCCCTGTGCCTGTGTGGGTTTCCTCCCACACTCCAAAGACATGCAGGTAGGTTTATTGGCTTCTGTCTAAAATGGCCCTAGTATATGAATGTGAGATAGGGGCCTTAGATTGTAAGCTCCTTGAGGGTAGGGACTGATGTGAATGTACAATGTATATGTATAAATTGACAGCACTATATACCGTATTTATCGGCGTATAACACGCACCGGCGTATAACACGCACCCCAAGTTTAGGAGGGAATTTTAAGGAAAAAAAGTTTTAGGAGAGAAGTTTAGGGAAAAAAAAAAACTTACATTTAAGCGTCATTTGCAGCTTGCCCAGCGTCATTTGCAGCTTGCCCAGCGTCATTTGCAGCTTGCCCAGCGTCATTTGCAGCTTTCCCAGCGTCATTTGCAGCCTTTCCCAGCGTCATTTGCAACCTGCCCAGCGTCATTTGCAACCTGCCCAGCGTCATTTGCAACCTGCCCAGCGTCATTTGTAGCTTGCCCAGCGTCATTTGTAGCTTGCCCAGTGTCATTTGCAGCTTGCTAGTGTCATTTGCAGTTTTCCCGCGTTTAAATTTCCCGCCGCGTGACAAACCGCGCATGCGCGGCCGAAAAAGACCGAACCGCGGCCGAAAAAGGCCGAAGTGCGGCCGAAAAAGACAGAGCCAACTGTTCAGCTCCGCTCGGAGTCCCGCCTCCCTGCTGTTTCAGGAGCGAGCGCAGGGAGGCGGGACTACGAGCGGAGCTGAACAGCCGGATTCGGTCTTTTTCGGCCGCGCTTCGGCTTTTTCCGGCCTTTTTCGGCCGCGGTTCGGCCTTTTTCGGCCGCGGTCGCCATTTTTCGGCGCCGCAACCGATTTTTGTCATTTTTTTTTTGGGGGGTATCGGCGTATAACACGCACCCACGACTTTCCCCCGATTTTAAGGGGGAAAAAGTGCGTGTTATACGCCGATAAATACGGTAAGTACCTTAAATAATAATAATTAAAAAAAAAACGATCTTCTAACTAGAGCTGCATGATTCTGGGAAAAATGTGAATCACAATTTGTTTGCTTAGAATAAAGATCATGATTCTCTCACGATTCTCATGGTGTAACATCATCTTTCACATTATACAAAAAAAATGGGCTAACTTTACTGTTTCGTTTTTTTAATTCATTAAAGTGTATTTTTTACCAAAAAAATTGCAATCGAAAGACCACTGCGCAAATACAGTGTGACATAAAATATTGCAACAGCCACCATTTTATTCTCTAGGGCCTCTGCTAAATAAATAAATATATATATATATATATACATACTGTTTGGGGGTTCTAAGTAATTTTCGAGCAAAAAATTATGATTTTTAACTTGAAACCAACAAGTGTCAGAAAAAGGTTTAGTCTTTAAGTGGTTAAACTTCCCTCACTTACAGACCGAAATTCATTCCTTTGATCTAAAGACCAAAACGTTACAATGTTTATAGTTAGCTCAGCGGCTGAGGAATGTTGTGAAACTTGGTAGACTGCCTGTTTTTTTTTTTTGTTTTTTGTTTTTTTTTGACAGCTGTCTGCTTGAGCAGAGAACTCTGCCTAGAATCGGGAAAATACTTTGTTAAGATCACAAGGGGGGAAAAAATGGGATCTCGATTCTTAGTGATTAATCGTGCAACTCTACCATAAAGTGTATGTAAGCATTAATATATATTTTTTTTATCCCTTTCGGTCTGCTAACAACTTCAAATGATTTTATTTTATTTTTTATACTAGTAATGGCAGCAATCGCGACTTATAGCAGGACTGCCATATTGCATTGTACTATCGGACGCTAACTGACACTTTGCGGACACCAGTGAATCTAATATAGTGATCAGTGCTAAAAATATGCACTGTCAGTGTAATGACATTGGCAGGGAAGGGGTTAAACATCTAGGGCACTCAAAGGGTAAATGTATGCCTATCCAGTGCTTCTGTGTTAACTGTGTGCTGCTTTTACTAGGGGAAGAGATCGATTCTAGTCCCTGCTTTGCAGGAACACAGTATCATTCATTTCCCCCTGTCAGAACTAAGATAAGCCATGTTTATATAGGCATATGTCAGTTCTCTTGTGTTTTACTAACGATCGCTGGGTGCTGGAAGACAGAGACCCTCTGGGACCTGTGTACCCTCTACAGGCGAAAGTGCAGAATCACGTATATATATATATATATATATATATATATACATATATATATATATATATACACACATCATCCTGTGCACAGCTGCCGCCCTGTACCAGTAAATCCGCTATGGGGCAGTCAGGAAGTGGTTAAAGTCTAATTCCAGGAAACGAAATAATGATCACTTGCAGTAGGGTTAGTTGCTTGTCTGGGGGACATACATCTACTTACCCACACTTTCATGCTGCTAGACCAGTCCCCACAGCGTCTTCTCCCCCATGCCCCACTGGTCTAAGATCCTAACGTCATCAAGACCAAATCTCGGTACATAGCCCTGTATTGGATGTGATGACACAGAGGGACAATCCACCACCAGAGCGTGGGGAGCACCATCTGCCGAGTTCAGGTAAATTAAAGTGCAAAAATTCTCCCTTAGACAAAACTAGTAGTTAACCCTTGCAGGGGGGTAAGTCACACTGATAGGAAGTGGGAGCAGGTACCTGTCAAATTCAGGTACTTGTCCCCCCCCCCCCCAAAAGCTCTGTTTCACAAACAGGAGCCAGAGAGGAGGCCTCAAAGTGGAAGCTCCACTTTTGGGTGGAACTCCGCTTTAATTACTTCTATGTAAAAGTCAAAAGCTCTTTTTAAAATATTGAAATGGATATCCATTTTTTTTCTCTTTTGCCATGGTGAAACATAGGAACAGACAGTTATTACCTGTGACAATTTGATAAATAAGCCTCCATTCAGCTTGTTTCCCTATGTCTGACTATGCTCAAAATGCAGAATCCCATTCTTTCCAGTTGTCTCTGTATGCTCAGTTGCCCTATGCTATTTGTATGTTCATACTGTATGCTCAGTTGCCCTATGCTATTTCTTTAACATATTCAGATGTTTTTGCCCCCATAGACTTCAATAAGTGCACCTGTAAATGTGTGACACACACATTCATGTGCGTCATTACACTTGAAATATGTCTAGGAATATGCCCTGCTCAAGTGTGAATTCATATTTAGGCCCTCTTGATTTTCTTCCTGTGATTACTAAACATAACTTTGCAATAGAGCACCATAACAACGTGTGATTAGATCCATCCTATCTGAGCCACTGTCTGCTGCGTTTCACCTCGGAGCTGAGTGCAGGCAGCCCATAGAAGAGGGTGCAGATGCAGCAGCTGCACAAACACAGTCGTGTCAAAATCTGACATATTGGCAGGAGTAGGTGCACGAATCTGAACTAGGGTTGCCACCTGTCCCGGATTCACCCGGACCGTACGGATTTTGAATTATGTGTCCAGGTATCAGTCCGCCTGAAACCCAGACACAATATTCAGACAGGAAGGTGGCTCAGGAAAGAACTTGACAGGAGGGTGAGGGGGGCACTATGTGTGCTGCATTACTATTCGTTTTTGGAGTTCCCAAAGGTGTCCCAGGTTTGTTACAATCCTATAGTGTACAGCCCTGGCCAAAAGTTTTGAGAATGACACAAATAATAATTTTCACAAAGTCTGCTGCTTGTTTTTAGATCTTTTTGTCATATGCTACTATGGTATACTGAAGTATAATTACAAGCAATTCATAAGTGTCAAAGTCTTTTATTGAAAATTGAAAATGGTTTATGCAAAGAGACAATATTTGTAGTGTTGACCCTTCTTTTTTAAGACCTCTGCAATTCGTCCTGGCATGCTGTCAATCAACTTCTGGGCCACATCCTGACTGATGGCAGCCCATTCTTGCATAATCAATGCTTGGAGTTTGTCAGAGTTTGTGGGTTCTTTTTTGTTGAGGATTGACCACAAGTTCACAATGGGTTTAAGGTCTGGGGAGTTTCCTGGCCATGTACCCAAACTTTCGATGTTTTGTTCCCCAAGCCACTTAGTTATCACTTTTTCCTTATGGCAAGGTGCTCCATCATGCTGGAAAAGGCATTGTTCATCACCAAACATTTTTTGGATGGTTGAGAGAAGTTGCTCTTTGAGGATGTTTTTGTACCCTTCTTTATTCATGGCTGTGTTCTTAGGCAAAATTGTGAGTAAGCCCACTCCCTTGGCTGAGAAGCAACCGCACACATGAATGGTCTTAGGATGCTTTACTGTTGGCATGACACAGGACTGATGGCAGCCCTCACATTTTCTTCTCCGGACAAGGTTTGCAGATGCCCCAAACAATTGGAAAGTGGATTCATCAGAGAAAATGATTTTACCCCAGTCCTCAGCAGTCCAATCCCTGTACCTTTTGCAGAATATCAGTCTATCCCTGATGGTTTTTCCTGGAGAGAATTGGCTTCTTTGCTGCCATTCTTGACACCAGGCCATCCTCCAAACATCTTTGCTTCATTGTACGTGCAGATGCACTCACACCTGCCTGCTGCCATTCCTGATAAAGCTCTGCAAGGTTTTTTCCGGATGCCCCAAACAATCGGAAAGTGGATTCATCCGATAAAATGACTTTACCCCAGTCCTCAGCAGGCCAATCCCTATACCTTTTGCAGAATATTCATCTGTACTTGATGTTTTTCTAGGAAAGAAGTGGCTTCTTTGCTGCCCTTCTTGACACCAGGCCATCCTCCAAAAGTCTTTGCTTCACTGTGCGTACAGATGAACTCACACCTGTCTGCTGCCATTCCTGATAAAGCTCTATACTGGTGGCGGGATCCCACAGCTAAATCAACTGTAGGAGACGGTCCCGGCGCTTGCTGGACTTTGTTGGGTGCTCTGAAGCCTTATTCACAAATGCACTGGAAATGTTTCTTATGGGATTAAGTTCATTTTCAGGGCAAAGAGGGACTTTGCAATGAATTGCAATTCATCTGATTTCATAACATTCTGGAGTATATGAAAATTGCCATCATAAAAACTGAGGCAGCAGACTTTGTGAAAATTAATATTTGTGTCATTCTCAAAACTTTTGGCCATGGCTGTATATTAAAAGAAAAAATTACTGTGCGCTGCTAAAGTGTTCGGTTTTGGCTTGAACAAAAAGTGGCAACCCTAATGTGAACACACAGGGGGTTATTTTACAAAAGGCAAATCCACTTTGCACTACAAGTGCAAAATACAAGTGCAAAGTGCACTTGAAATTGCACTGGAAGTGCACTTGGAAGTGCAGTCGCTGTAAATCTGAGGGGTAGATCTGAAATGAGGGGAAGCTCTGCTTTATCATCCAATCATGTGCAAGCTAAAATGCTGTTTTTTTTATTTTCCTTGCATGTCCCCCTCAGATTTACAGAGACTGCACTTCCAAGTGCACTTCCAGAGCAATTTCAAGTGCACTTTGCACTTGTAGTTTGCACTTGTAGTGCAAAGTGGATTTGTTTTTAGTAAATAACCCCCACAGTGTCTGTGCTTGGATCCATGCACCTGCCTGCATGCCAAATTTGGACTGTGTATGCGCAGCCGCTCTATCTGCATCCACTTGGGCTGCCTGCACGCACAGTAGACATCGACTCAGATCGGGGGACAGGTCGAATCGCCCCTTTGAATGAGCCCTAAAGTACTAAATCACATTTAGTAGTTGATAATGTGCAAACTAAGCGGATCTGCTGGGAAAGCCACACAACTAAGTTGACTGAATATTATCGTTTTGAACTTGGAACATTTAATGATGTTGTGACTGTAGCCTCATTACATTCTCATCACTATGAGTTTAAGTCTTCCTCTATTAGAGTACAACACGATAAAGCGTGCGGTCAGCCCAGCCAAAGGGCAGCGATTCAACCACCCACCATCTCACAGTACAGGATAGCCCTGGATTCTCATGAGAAACTGCAGATTTAGCTTATCTGCGTCACACAAGTGTGCAGACGGGAGGACTGCACAGCTTAGAAATACAGAGGCTGCTGCCTATTTCCCAGGCCAGATATAGTACACGTCTGACAGTGACAGGAAGGAGCTGCAAAGGACAAACAGAAGGAGACCACAGAATAGAGGGGATGAGAGATGTGGCTGTGACAGTGTGAAAAGAAGCTGCTAAAAATATATCCCAGACTTTTGTAGCTGCTGCACAAGGCAGAAACATACTAAGATGCAGTGATCAGGACTGCCGCTCCTGTCCTGCATCCTCTTTTTTTTACCTCTAACAGGAAGCAAAGTCATGTTTCCTGTAAACACAACTGGAGAAAATTACTACCAATTTTTTTTTTTGGCATCATAGCAAACAAACATCCTGGTAGCCTTATCCCCATCTGACAACATTCCTCCTCTATTATCTTCTAAAATCTAGAAAAGGTGTTGCTAGATGTCTGCCTAAAAGTGGAACGCTTGGAAAAATCTAAATAAACTAATGAAATAAACACAAAAATTCCTGCAACTGTGCGTGACAGCAGAATGCATTTAGTAAATAATGTTTTAAGATAACAGCTTATACATTGTAGTAGAGATGTTAATGGAGGATTTTTTTTGGAATGATGCTGCATACCTCCTTGCAAGTCACCTCTCCACCCCTCTCTTCCCACTGGGATCCCAATCACAAAGCATTCTAGCAACATCAGGAGGTTATGAAAGTGGAGGAATGATTTTGTCCTGCCATAGGCTTGACCTCAGTTCACACCACTTAGGCCACACTATTCCACAAAGACATCAGACATTAGCCCAATGAAAGGCCCAATGTCCATGAGGCCAGCATCTTTTTCCCACCTTATCTGTGAGGCAAGTTATCCCATTACTGAACTTATGTGGTGGCCTAAAGCAGATGTAACCCTAAAAAATGTTAAGCAGCATAGTGCTTCTGACGTGTCATTTGTCTCTTTCTATGCTGTAATATACCTGGTTGATCTTGCCTGTTCCTGTGTCCCCCTATGTGAACTGACCACGGTAATAATGGCTGCTGATCCATGTTACCGTGGTCAGTTTATGTGCCTCTGTCATCACACTCTCTGATCTGAGTCTCTCCCTCTCTCCCTCCCTTCCTATTAGTTCCAAGTTTGTGAGCCGATCTCCAAATCCACTCTTCCCCTCCCACAGATCTTCAATGCGGTTGTAAAGTTACTGATAACAATTACTGCCAGCACCTCTGTTATAACAAGCTATACTACACAGTGTATGTGTTTTTTTTATTATTCTGCAGCTAAATACTTTATTTCACAGCACCGCTGTGCGTTCATGTGAGCCGGCTGATGTCAGGGGAATCTCAGCTGCTCCCTCTGTAGTTCTCAGATCTGGGAAGGACAGCAGTGGGATGTCACATGACCACACAGCAGCGATGTGAAATAAGGTATTTAGCTGCATAATTTAACTTCTTGACGGCTACAATGCGGACCTACTTTGCCAGGAGGGCGTCAATAGACGTCCTCCCGTGCTCGAGCGGCCTGCGTGCTCCCTGCAGGGCATGCTCTGTGATCAGCGAGTCTATGAGATCAGTGTCACCTACCAGTGCCCATCAGTGCCACCTATCAGTGGTACCTATCAGTAACACCTATCAGTGCCCATCAATGCCACCCATCAGGGCCTATCAGTGTAATTTTATCAGTGGCCATCAGTGCCGCCTTATCTGTGCCCATCAGTACCGCCTTATCTGCCCCCATCAGTGCTGCCTTATCTGTGCCTATCAGTGCCGCCTCATCTGTGCCTATCAGTACCCACCAGTGTCACCTCATCAGCGCATATCAATAGAGGAGAAAAATTACCTGTTTGCAAAATTTTATAACAAACTATGAAACATAATTTTTTTTTAGTTTTTCTAAATTTTCCATCTTTTTTTGTTTATTTAACAAAAAATAAAAACCCCAGCTGTGATTAAATACCACCAAAAGAAAGTTCCATTTGTGTGAAAAAAATTATAAAAATTTAATTTGGGTACAGTGTTGTATGACCGTGCAATTGTCATTCTTAAGCCTCATACACACGATCGGACCTTGTACCAACTTTCCCGTGGATTTTTGTACAAAGGGCGTTGGCCCCAAGTTGGTATTGCATACACACGATCGGACAAAGGCTTGAAGCTTGAAGTGAAACGTAAAGATGCAAATTTAGTAATGCTGCAGCGTGGTCTAGAACATGTGAAAAAGCAAATCAGAGAAGCTGAAGGTAACTAAAGCCTCATACACACGATAGGACTTTGTACAAACTTTCCCGTGGATTTTTGTACAAAGGGCGTTGGCCCTAAACTTGTATTGCATACACACAGCAGGACTTTTTCAGCCAACTTTCACCAAATCACGTGTTTTTTCTACTCTTTACCTCCACCTTTGGTCAACTTCTGTATTGTTGTCTGATCTTTTGCATTGGTTCTGAGCATGCGTGTTTGTACTTTGTACAAAAGTCCTATGGTTTTGTGTACACACAGCAGGACTTTGCTCCATCAGACTTTTGTTGGCAGAAAGTTGGTCCGTTCGCACAGCCAACAAAAGTCTGATGAAAGCTGAAAAAGTTGGTCCGATGGAGCGTACACACGGTCGGATGTTGGTCCAAAACAGCTAATTTGCATGTTTGTTGTCAAAAAGTCTGATCGTGTGTATGGGCCTAAAGAGTGACAGCGCTGAAAGCTGAAAATTGGTCTGGGCAGGACAGGATGGTGGGTTTAAGTGCCCAGTAAGCAAGTGGTTAAGAAAAAAAGGGTCTGTCAGTAATTGTCATCAGTAACTTTACAGCCTCCATATATGTTTACAAAACTATTTGCTGATTAATGTAAATTATTACAACTTGCTTTACTGTACGTACCTGTACCTTGTACTTGTTACCAAACTACCTGTGTCTACGGAAAGTTATATTGCCTCTGTAACGTGTATATATTTGAATAAATACGAAAGTAAAAAACAAACAAAAATAGAGCATGCTGCATTTTTCCACATTGCAAACGCAGGTAACGCACTACAAATGCGCTTCAAATGCACTGCACCATGCCTCTTTAAGCCAAGCCCAAAAACATATTAAAAAATACACTGCAAATGCAACACGACACAATGCATGCAAAGCGTGCATCAAGCACACTTCAAAGAGCTTCAAATGCATGTAAACACACAGTCAAAAAAGTGTGAATGGGCCCTAAGCCAGCCATAGATGGTTTGATTTTTTTGTCCTGCAACCACGAGCCATCCAGGCCGGGAGAACACACAGTAATTATTCCTAGTGGCCATAGCTCAGCAATAATCACATGAAAAATCTGACAGGTTGGTTGTACCCAAGTTGATTGATCAATCAACTTGGGTACAATCAAACTGCCCATACATGGTTCAAATATCGTCCGGTCCTTGCTGAACTGGCCGACTTGGAACTGTCTATGGCTGACTTTAAGAGGTAATAGAGGACATGACGCAGTGCTGACTTTACAAATGAAGTCAGTGATGTTATTTACTAAAGACAACTCCACTTTGCGCTACAAGTGCACTTGCAAGTCCAGTCACTGTAGATCTGAGGGGAAGCTCTGCTTGTTTCTATCATCCAATTATGTGCAAGCAAAAATGCTGTTTTTTTTTTTTTCCTTGCATGTACCCCTTAGATCTACAGCGACTGCACTTCCAAGTACACTTCTAAAGCCCCATACACACGGTCGGATTTTCCTATCAGACAATGTTGTCGGAAATTCCGACCGTGTGTAGGCACCATCGAACAGTTTCCATCGGATTGTCCGACGGACAAAGTCCTATCTCCTGCTGGATAGATTTTTTGACAACAAAGTCCGATCACATCAAATCCGATCGTGTGTAGCGAATTCCGACGGAAAAAGTGCTACGCATGCTCAGATCACATTACAAGACCAAAGCTATTGGCTACTAGCCTCTACGTAGTCCCGTCGTAGGCAACAAACGTCACCACGTTCAGAATGATCGGATTTTCCGACAACTTTGTCCGACCGTGTGTACGCAAAACCAACATCGGACAAAGTACGACAGACATGATCCGACGGACCTGGTCCTCGGATAATCCGAGCGTGTGTATGGGGCTTAAGTGAACTTGCAGTGCACTTGTAGTGCAAAGTGGATTTTCCCTTAGTAAATAAACCCCACTGTTTGCAGAACAGACTATGCCAGAGTCCTAGGATCCTGAGACACTTGGCTAAACCGAATTCCTGCATGTGCAGGAATGCTAAACTTTTACTCACTATCCAAAACAAAAAAACAAAAGCACAAATAGACACAAAACTTCTCATTATGTTTGCAGCAAACCATATAATGTAAGGTACATAAAACAGCCTTGTTACTATAATTATAACACTATAAAATGTATAATGATGTAGCAATATGGACTACAATTGTAAAGCACCATATCCTCAGGATTTCAAAGCATCGCCTGTCCCTCTAGTGATCAGTGTATCAGGTGACATCCTATTTGTGTGCCCAGCAAAAAGGATTGTGCGATGAGTAGTTCTCCGGTCAGATAATTGCTGCGTCTGATTATGTGCCTGAACTACATATCCCAGGGATCTTTGCTGCTTTAGGAAGATTGCTGGGAGTAGCTATAAAAGAAGAAAAAGCCCATGCGGAGCTCTCTTCCTCCTGGGCCTGACGCAAGACGGACCTCTCTGTGCACTCCGGTCGCCTGCCAGTCGGTGTGTGTCAAGCTTCACGTTGGGAGATCGAGACAATGGATCCGCTGCACGAGTGTCGCTACACGAGTTTCTGTCCAGAAGACATCGTAGCGGTCTGGTTGTTGGTGAGAGGGCAAATCGCACTTTATCCATCCTTTGTCACAGTTAGATTGGGACACTTTGCACAGACATCTCTACTCTAGGAATACTTTACTTAATTTTTTTTTGAACAGACATCTTTAGCCTTCCTCACTACAAGAAACCTACTGTTTCCCACTACACCTAATCGGATTACAGTTAACGAGCACCTACGTACCGGTGAATAACATCAGATCTGCAACATGGACTTTATTGCCATTACTGATATCAAGGCCCCTATACTATGATTTCTAGACTTGCTCTCCCTCCTTAGCATCCGTCCAGGGGTTAACATTATTACTCAAGGAAGCGTGTATATAGTATTGTCATTGTTAATATTTGTCTTGTGCCTTTCGGAGGAATTATTTTGCTGAGTTAGCGCTGTTGCCTAGAACTCAGCAGATCTATTACCTCCTTTTTGTGACAATATCCCCTTTTATTGGTTCATGTAAAATATTCTCAGAACAGAAATCCGATTTATTACTCTACAGTAATACTAGGATGTCTGAACCCAGGGTGTCAGGTGGGTTGAAAAGTAAGTTCACCAGGTCATGGCCGTGCAGATGAGCAGGTAATTCTAAGCAGTCCTATACATATATACACAGAGCAAACATTTGCCTGTTTTGTGACAGCCACACACACTTAGCCTGAGCTCCACTGATTTTAAGGCCCCATTCACACTTATGAATGGAACCCGTAATTTTTACATAATGGAGACCCAGCGGGAATTAGCTGCATGCAGAAACCCTATAGAAAACAACAGGAGGCTGACAGTTCCCAAGGCTAATTGTGATCTTTCACACGTAACCACTCAAGCAGTGATTACCTGCTAATGACCAGCCTTGGATGTAGACTATCAGCATTCAGGGACAGTTATTCTCAGGTAATTTTAGGTAAAATTAGCATATACATGCAAGGTGCCGCAATTACCTGTCAGCCTCCCATTGCTTTTAATAGGGCTTCCTCCTGCAGCTAAAAGCTATGGACCCCACCAGGTTTCCAGCATGTAATCGCTAACTGCCCCATTCGCAAGGGTGAATGGGGCCTAATAGAAGTTCTTCCAACAGGTTAGAAACGCTTTCCACTGAACTCAGTTAGGTATATGAGATGTATTGTGTGGACACAGGGCTGGTGCAAGGATTTTTGACACCCTAGGCGAAACCTAATTTTGCCGCCCCCCTTGACTCCACCCCTGCCCATGTAAACCCCACCTTTTTAACGAAGCACCCATAAAATGCAGCCCACCAGCGCCCATCAATGCAGCCTACCAGCGCCCATCAATGCAGCCTACCACGCCCATCAATGCAGCCTACCAGCGCCCATCAAATGCAGCCTACCAGCGCCCATCAAATGCAGCCTACCAGCGCCCATCAAATGCAGCCTACCAGTGCCCATCAATAAATGTTTGCTGGCTTCCAGACACAGACACAGTCCTTCACCGCCGCTGCGCCTCTGACACTATCTGTGAACAGAGGGGTGGCTGCCTGCTGATGCTGAGACTTAGTTGCTTGCTGCAGAGAGAAGAGAGTAGGAAAACCAGTGTCCGGCGCCCCCTAGGCAGCATGGCGCCCTAGGCGGCTGCCTAGTTTGCCTAGTGGTAGCACCGGCCCTGTGTGGACAACAACACACCTGAGGCCCTGTATGTTAATGTACTTATTTTAATGCACCAGTGGTGCTATTTCACGCATTATCTGCTTTTTTAACATAAATTTGAGCTATAGGGCTCATTGATGACAATGGCAATGCAGAAAAAGGCATAATTGCCGGCAATGTACTTAAAACATATGAGCGTTACTACAAGTTCTAGTACAAAATTCTTATAGCAGCATCACATATGAGTACAGCCCTGCCTGGCAAACAAACTCTACCCTATTTAATGGAGTCGGTATGTTCCTTCCCAGAACTTGAACTTGTTCTCCAGTTGACCTCTGCTAGATTAGCCTGACATGAATTCATTGTATTCCATGTTCCCAGGAGGATCAGACAATTTGAACAAAGTTTTAGTCTCCTGATGATAAGAAGGTTATTTGAAAACTCACACTCAGTAAAATCAGCTTTCAAACACCTAAGCGTGTATATAATTAGTGTTAACAGATGCCAAAGGGTGTCTCGCCTGGACCAGCAGATAAACGTAGGTTGTTTTACACTGACACATGTCTATTTATTTCTTGTGAAGTCATGTTCCTATTTTTATGCAGTTATGTTGTTTTAGGTGGGCAATTTTCTTTTGATGTTTCATTTTTGATCTTGATGATGAAAGAATGTGTTTCAGGCATAACACATGATGGTCTTTTATGAAGAATGCAGTTTAGCAGCAGTAACACTAAAATTTGCAAAGGCAAAAAATTAAAAGAGTTACATTTTGTCTTAAAGCAGAGTTCCACACAGTTTTTAAAGTTTCCACCCCCCCCCCTCCCTCCACGTTCATGATTGAATTTAAATGACTCATCTGACCTTCTTTTTTTTTTTTTTTTTTTAAGCGGTTTACCTTATTTGGCAAGCAGGAAGTTCCTTTTCTGCTTTACCTTGAGGAGGAGAGGTACATCATTTCCAACCACCCATTGGCTCCTGGGATATGAGTGTCATAAATCCTAGGAGTCAATGGGTATCCCCCGCTGCTAGCTTCAAGTTATTTCACAACTGGAAGTTACGCGATTCTAGATGGAGCTAAGCGCCATTTTTGATTGGGGAATTCAGTCTTTTGTTTGTATTGGTACTCGGCGGCAACAAAGGTATCGGTAGCACCTGGCGGCAGCAGCAACAGGAGCAACATCGCAAAGCAGAGGTGCTTTTATTTCACTGCATGAGAAAACTGAGACAGGGGCACTGCAGAAGAATTGTATCACCTCTTCTGGAGAGGAGACTAACCTGCCTCAGCCAGAGCTCAAAACTGGCACGCTCCTTGGTTAATGTCTGTATACAGGGGAATAAAACCCCTAGGAGTGTGACTACACCCTGTATTGTTCATTTTGGAGCAAGGCCAGTTAAAATATGTTGCTTTTAACATCATTTACAGTATAGGGTGGAACAGTCCCATAACCTTGTGTGGCTATGACAATAGATAGATGTAGGGAATGTCTTAGATTATTCACCTGATTCCTATGGATGATGCCAGGTAAATTGTGGGATCTTGTATTGTCACTTAGGTAAAGTACAAGTGGAAATAATGGTTCTAATGCAACATAGATAGAGGGGACATAATGTTGTTGTGTTTTATATTCTAAGTTTATTGTCCCAGGAAGGGCGGAGTAACCCTTAGAATATAGGGAATGCTCCTGAGTATTCTAATGACCTAAGTGCATCACAATCTGCCGGACTTAAAGTTTCCCTGGCAGAATAGTAGATATACTTGGTATTCCTACGAACCAAAAATGAACCCTTGTGAATTAACTTGTGAACCAAATGCATGATAGAGTAACAAAAAAAATCAACTATTCGAACAGAGAAGCAAGGGGATCTCAATAAGACCCTCAGATCCAACGGTATTCATTACTTAAAACAAATATTACACCAGTTTTTAGAGGAAACAGGAAACTGTCCAGTTTGTACTGGGGTGTCAGAACAGTTTAGTTTGCGCTCTAATTATCAGGGGTCGGCCTCTTTCGATTTCTTAGGTTTGAATTTGTTAAAGAGTGGGGTCAGAGGGCTTGTGATTAGTTTACATTTGGTAGCACTGATAGTGGAGCCCGGAGGAGACAGAGGAGGATCCTGGGAGATGAGGCCTAGCTGCAAGAAGAGTCTCCTTCAGGGAATGTCGCTATGGCTTGTTTTTGTAGCGGAATTTCAGACCAAACTGAAAAAGCCACCAATATTTAATATCACATTAATTTAGGATTGTTAGAAGTGGTTTGAAGGCTCTTCTTTTTTGGATTGTTGTAGGAGAGAGGTCAGCAAAGATTTGAATAGCATGGCCTTGGAATTTTAGTTGTGTTGTGGAACTTGCCTTTTGCATAATTTTTTCTTTAACTGCAAAGTAGTGAGGTTTGACAACTATGTCCCTTGGTAGACCATCTTTTCTTGGTGGACCGAGAGTTCTATGGGCCCGATCAAGTTCCAATCTGTTGTCGAATTTCCGGAATAAGGTCTTTGATGAAGGATCTTACCACTTCCGGGGTGTCTTTGAATGTTTCAGGGATGCCTCTAATTCTGAAATTATATTGTCTATTTCTGTTTTCCAGATCATCTAATTTGGTTAGGGCAGTATCCAATTGGGATTGGAGGTCCTGTATAAGGTCCGTATTCTGGTTGGTTTTGGAAATAGTGGAATCCAGCTTATTTTCAATTGCCTCCATGCGGACACCTAGGTTTTGGGAGTCGCCTTTGATGTCATTAGTAATTTTGTTTGCTATGTTGTTGAGGCCACGGTCTAATAAGTCTGCAAGTTTACTAAACATCTCAGCGAAACCCACGTCTTGTTCAGAGATTATGTCAGATGGTGGCTGCATCTGAGGAAGATCCATATTGCCTGGGGTCAGGAGGGAGAGCAACATCTCATCCATGGTGTGCCCAATAAGGGACTCAGTGGAGGCTGGCGAGATTTGACAAGTAAGGGGATTAGTCATTAATGTCCCCAAGTGTTGATTAGGTACAGGGGAGTCTGGGAGTAGGCCGAGAATAGCTGGAGAAGTTACCTGAGGTACAGCTGCCAGCTGTGTTTTTCCAGTTCTGTCCCGTTCACTGTAAATTGGGACTTCAGGTTTCTCCTGACATTAGGTGAGTGTCTTCCTCCATTAGCCTGTGGCTGGGAGTAAATGAGGGGCCTATAGAATACAGGGAGATCCCTGCTGTTTGTGGGCTGTGAGGCTCTGGGAGCTGTCTGTGGTGATCAGTGCTTCATCTCCCGGCTCTGTGTGCTGTGTATTGGTTCAGGGGTGATCAGAGCAATGTCCTTCCCCTATTCTTGGAATTACGTGGGCGCCTGTCGAGAGAGGTGAAATCCTCACTGTATGTGGGTGGTGAGGCTCAGGCTGCCGATCGTGTCTGAGGTGCACCCGTCATTTTCGGCTGAGCGGCTATGTCCCGGGTCCTCTGTTCTCTGTCAGCTGGCTGTATTCGCCGATTTACCAAGCACCGGGGTGATCCGGGTGATGTCCCCTGTTCCGCCAGCTAGGACATCTGATGATCGCAGGGTGTGGGTGGCTGTCAGTGGGACGGAGCTCTTAGATCAAGTGTCCATCTTAGGAGCCTCTACACATGCGCCTCGAAATTCGATTTTTTACATTTTTTTATTGGGTATGTTTTATAGCAGAAAGTAGGAAATATTGTTTTTCTATTAAATTGTCAGTCTTTTTTTTGTTTATAGCGCAAAAAAAAACAATCAAATACCACCAAAAGAAAGCTCTATTTGTGGGAAAAAAAACATCAATTTTATTTGGGTACAGTGTCACACGAACGCGCAATTGTAAGTTAAAGCAATGCAGTGCCGTACCGCAAAAAATGGCCTGGTCAGGAAGGGGGTAAAACCTTCCGGAGCTGAAGTGGTTGAATGATGTCAGTAACAAGTGTAGTCAATTCCAAGGCAAGCAAAAAGCCTTGCTCCCTATCATGCCAGTATAGACCATTGTGCTGCAGTGGCATGCCCTGAAAAAAACGTTACAACATAAAGTACTATTTTTCACTGAACATGGTGTGACACAATCCACCAGATCACACAACACTGTGACCAATACAACTTAATAAAATGTCACTTTTTAACAAAATAAAAGAAAGAAAAAAGAAAACCGCCGCCGGGTTGCTATGGTACACAATTACAACCAATGACTGAACAAAAGCTAGTGTCCTATCAACCAATGACATCATCAATGAAACAGGCAACTGTCTCGCACAGCAGCCTTGGTTGCTAAGATGCAGCAATAGAAGGGGGCAGCTGCACAGTCCTGAGTAGGAAGCTGTCACATTTGGTGGCGGTAGCAATACTACCTCCAAATGTATGACTACTTCCTGCAGCAGCCATGGGTTAGCTTTGATGGGCAGGCAAATAGACTATATAGTTTGCCCATTCAGGGAACAGCTAACCCTGTGTCACTGCAAGCTCGATGCCCGTCCCTATGCCTGGTTCTAGCAACCTCTATGAAATTGACCTGTATTTTTCCTACTGAGGGGAAAGTAATACGTTTACTTAATAGCCTGCCTATCACCCTACTGTTGATACCTTTCACATATTTCAGGTTGTGCTGGTCTGAGCATACTCTGGGACTCGTGAAGAATGAGAGAGAGATTCACATTTCCCCCCATACCCGGGAAGCAGTGGTCATTTCTCTTGGCACATGCAGACATATTGGGTTCCAGGGGGCATACAGGAGTAAATATACTGTAGTAGAGAGTATGAAGAAAAGTAGAATATTAAGTGAACCTGGTACTTCACCCTGTTTCTACTTTGAGGCCTACTAATACACACCTTTTTTATTTTTTAAATTGTGAAAATAAATGAACCCCTACAATTTAGATTCCTAAAGCTACATTTAATTGGAAATATATCAACATTACACTTAAAAGAATCAGGTGCTGTTCAGAGCAAAAAGCTTTCTCCTCATCCTCCCTTTGACCTCACTCATGGTTGTTTATTCAGGCAGTGACTCAGGTTGGAATGGAAAGGAGTCGCAAAAGGGACCAGAATTAGTTTGCATAAATATCTCCTAAGTACAAGAACTTAAGCTTTTACACAAAGTCCACCCATTCTGCTCGTATGTCCTGCAGGGAGTATCAGAATCTCAGCCTTCACCACCCGCTGACAGTTTGGTAGATAGGAATGCCAAAAAATGGCTCAGTACAGTTGTGAGGGGATATGTGGCCTGGACTCTGTGCCAAGGAATTCATGTATGGCAGGGGACATGGGAGGGGCAGGAGGAAATCTCACCTCATAATGAGAAAGACAGCCTTGGATGAGCTGGCACAAACAGCTTGCCCACTGTCACAAATCGCTATTTGTTTTGGAAAGCAAGTATTTTTTTCACATTTACCTTGGTTTATAACATTATAACATGTTTAGTTTATTAATTGCACTGCGCACAGCTTCCAAATCTACTTAAGTTATTAAGCAGAGCTCAACTATAAAACTAAAACATACTTTCCTAACTTCTATATAAACATTCTACGGTTAGCATTTAAAAATTTGGTTTATCAGTTATACTACATTTGAGGCCCCCTTAAAACAGTCTATTCTTATATAGCCAATCCTTGTTAATATACATGTCACCTAAAATTGTATTAGATAGGAATCTGAGAATCCTTATACTCTGGCACCTTTATTTTCAATTACGAAATTCCTCTCTCCCTTTCAGCAACACAACAAAGCTGGCTGTAATATGGGTTTATGAGTCATTTCTGTTAATGTACCCTGTAGGTGTTATGATTATACAGTGTGTTCAGGCAGCTATAAAGCTTGTGTCAATAGTACTAATGGTTCTATGACATATGCCTGTAGTATTTTACATTTCAGGACATGACTTGTTTTTTTAAGATGCCTTTAGTGCCAAATGTGCACATAAATATATTATCGGTAACAATGATTTTCCTGATACTGTAAATATAATTGATTAAAACTGGCTAAAAAAAATTTGGGGGAATTCATAACGAGGGTCTCTGACACTTTTTAGAATTCCATTGTGCCTACATCTACGGCAGATGTAAGTGCATGTGAGAGATTGTTGGAAAAAGGTACAGTAGAACCTTGGATTGTGAGCATAATTCGTTCCGGAAGCATGCTTGTAATCCAAAGCACTTGTATATCAAAACAAATCTCCCCATAAGAAATAATGGACACTCAAATGATTTGTTCCGCAACCATTTATTCACAAGTCCTTCAGTTTATAGTCCATATAAAAACGATTATAACAATCTGACCAGGTTGTGTAACCATAAAATGTCCATCCACAAATGGCAACCTCCACAGGGGTATTAGAAGCAAAATCCAGCAGGAGTATAAAAGAGAGGCACCTCTAAGTGTAGCAATATGGTTACATTTAAGGAAGGTACAATATTTAGAAACTCACATGATTTATGATTAAAAGAGGCACATCTAAGTATGCAGGCATCCAGAGTAAAGCTGTCTGAAGACTATCCTGCAGTAGAGCGATCTGAAAGCGAGGCTTGAACCGCTCGTGGAGCGCAGCGTGGAAGGGACGACGTCAATGGCGGTGTTGGGAGGATTGTCTATGTAGACATCTTTACCCTGGATGCCTGCATACTTAGATGTGCCTGTTTTAATCATCAACCATGAGAGTTTCTAAATGTTGTACCTTCATTAAATGTAATTGTATTGTTACACTTAGAGGCGCCTCTCTTCTCTTTTATAGTCAGTTGTGACATGACGCTACTTGTATATTAAGACATCGCTTGTATATCAAGTCAAAATGTATTTAAAAATGTTGCTTGTCTTGCAAAACACTCTCAAACCAAGTTACTCTCAAACCAAGGTTTTACTGTACATGAATTTAGGGCAAGCACCATGGACCCTCCATTGGATTGTAACCCCATTAACACCCATCATACCAAAACAACTGTACAGTAGGGATGAGCCCGGTGTTCGATTCGAACCCAGACGTTTGTCCGTTCGTCAAAACCAGAACTTTGTGGGCCGTTCACATGAAATTCGTGTGATACAAACGACCCACAATGCACTGCGCCAGCCGCAGTGCATTGCTGGCTGATGATTGGCCAAGCATGCACTGTGACCCAGTATGCTTGGCCAATCACAGCGCCGGCAGCGAGGAGACCCATAATTGGCCACAGGCATTATAGCTC
The DNA here is from genome assembly GCA_028564925.1 of Lithobates sylvaticus. Classification (NCBI taxonomy): domain Eukaryota; kingdom Metazoa; phylum Chordata; class Amphibia; order Anura; family Ranidae; genus Lithobates; species Lithobates sylvaticus. The sequence continues at coordinate 98,784,601 of CM053038.1, forward strand.
AGGGGGGTTTAGTACACGCCCCACACTATATAAGGCCGCCAGTGCGGCAGCCTAGTGTAGTGTTGTGCGGCGTTCATAGAGAGAAGGATAGGCAGGGACAGTGTCAGCTGTGCTTTATACTTCTTTAGATAGTGCTGTTACAGTGAGTGTAGTGTTCAGGGAGAGAGCAGGATAGGCAGGGACAGTGTCAGCTTTGCTTTGCTTCCTAACCTAGCGCTGTTACAGTGGGTGTAGTGTGCCTCCTGCACACTGCACAGCACACACCTGAATCTACCCCCTCATTGCTGGTGTTGTGTAGTTGATTTGTGCAACGCAGGCATCTGCCTAATATTCAGTCAGTGTAGTGTGCCTCCTGCACACTGCACAGCATACACCTGAATCTACCCCCTCATTGCTGGTGTTGTGTAGTTGATTTGTGCAACACAGGCATCTGCCTAATATTCAGTCAGTGTAGTGTGCCTCCTGCCAGTGGCGAAATTATAGGGGTCGCCGAGATCGCCATGGCGACCGGGTCCCTTGCTGCAGGGGGCCCTTGAGGTCCCCCTGTACTATTTGATAGGAGGGGAGGCTGAGAGGAGCTCCCCCCCGATCGTCAGCCGAACTGTAATCGGCACTGCGTCCTCACATACCTAAAGTGAAAGCAGTGTGTGCTGTGCTCTTTGTCTCCCCCTATAGTGCAGTACCCGGCAGGGAGAAGGTACTGTAAATGTCTGACGTTTTTTTTTAATAAGACTATCTACTGTATGTGTGTTTATGTGTGTGTGCATGCATGTGTGTGTGGGGGGTGTGCATGTGTGTGGGTGCGGGTGTGCATGCATGCATATGTGTGTGTGTGGGGGGGGGTGCATGAATGTGTGTGGGGGGGTGCATGCATGTGTGTGGGGGGGTGCATGCATGCATGTGTGTGTGGGGGGGGGTGCATGCATGTGTGTGTGGGGATGTGCATGCATTCATGTGTTTCGGGGGGTGCATGCATGTGTGTGTGGGGGGGTGTGCATGCATGCATGTGTGTGGGGGGGGCGTATGCATGTGTGTGTGGGGGTGTATGCATGTGTGTGGGGGGTGTGCATGCATGTGTGTGGGGGTGTGCATGCATGTGTGTGGGGGTGTGCATGCATGTGTGTGTGGGGGTGTGCATGCGTGTGTGTGGGGGTGTGCATGCATGTGTGTGGGGGTGCATGCATGTGTGTGGGGGTGTGCATGCATGTGTGTGTGGGGGTGCGCATGCATATGTGTGTGGGTGTGCATGCATGTGTGTGGGTGTGCGAGCGGGCGGTGGGGATTCACAGTGGCAGCATTTGGGACACCGGCAGCATTTAATGGGCACACCGGCCGCATTTGATGGGCACAGTGGCGGCATTTGATGGCACTGGGGCAGAGTTTGATGGGCACAGTGGCAGCATTTCATGGGCACAGTGGCGACATTTGATGGTACAATGGTGGCGTTTGATGGTACAGTGGCTGCAACTGATGTTTTTATTTCTGAATTTTTTTTGCTTGCGCCCCCCTAAAAATTTTGAGCACCAGCTGTCACTGGTTTATATGTGCATTTATATATATATATATATATATATATATATATATATATATATATATATATAGTGTGTGTGTGTGTGTTTTTATATAAAAAATGCGTCCTCACATACCTAAAGTGAAAGCAGTGTGTGCTGTGCTCTTTGTCTCCCCTATAGTGCAGTACCCGGCAGGGAGAAGGTACTGTAAATGTCTGACGTTTTTTTTTTTTTTATAAGACTATCTACTGTATGTGTGTTTATGTGTGTGTGCATGCATGTGTGTGTGTGGGGGGGGGGTGTGCATGTGTGTGGGTGCGGGTGTGCATGCATGCATATGTGTGTGTGTGGGGGGTGCATGAATGTGTGTGGGGGGGTGCATGCATGTGTGTGGGGGAGGGTGTGCATGCATGCATGTGTGTGTGTGGGGGGTGCATGCATGTGTGTGTGGGGATGTGCATGCATTCATGTGTTTCGCGGGGTGCATGCATGTGTGTGTGGGGGTGTGCATGCATGCATGTGTGTGGGGGGCGTATGCATGTGTGTGTGGGGGTGTATGCATGTGTGTGGGGGTGTGCATGCATGTGTGTGGGGGTGTGCATGCATGTGTGTGGGGGGTGTGCATGCATGTGTGTGTGGGGGTGTGCATGCATGTGTGTGTGGGGGTGTGCATGCATGTGTGTGGGGGGGGGGGTGCATGCATGTGTGTGGGGGTGTGCATGCATGTGTGTGTGGGGGTGTGCATGCATATGTGTGTGGGTGTGCATGCATGTGTGTGGGTGTGCGAGCGGGCGGTGGGGATTCACAGTGGCAGCATTTGGGACACCGGCAGCATTTAATGGGCACACCGGCCGCATTTGATGGGCACAGTGGCGGCATTTGATGGCACTGGGGCAGAGTTTGATGCGCCCCCCTAAAAATTTTGAGCACCAGCTGTCACTGGTTTATATGTGCATTTATATATATATATATATATATATATATATATATATATATATATATATATATATATATATATATATATATATATATATATATATATATATATATATATATATATAGTGTGTGTGTGTGTGTTTTTTTATATAAAAATGAAGAAATTGGTTCCTTTATATGCAGCCACCCACTTGTGACTGGGCACTGGTGTTCCAACATCGGGCTCGGAGGTCGGGGGGGGGGGGGGCCTCCATGGTTTCTTGCATCGGGGCCCTGAGGGTTCAAGTAACGCCACTGCCTCCTGCACAGCATACACCTGATATTAAATAGCACTGATTGCTGTATAAATGACAATGGTCCCAAAAATGTCCGATGTGTCCGCCATAATGTCGCAGTCACAATAAAATTCGCTGATCGCCGCCATTACTAGTAAAAAAAAAAAAAATATTAATAAAAATGCTATAAAACTATCCCCTATTTTGTAAACGCTATAATTTTTGTGCAAACCAATTAATAATCGCTAATTGCAATTTTTTTTTACCAAAAGTATGTAGAAGAATACGTATCGGCCTAAACTGAGGAAAAAAAAAGTTTTTTTATATATTTTTTGGGGATATTTATTATAGCAAAAAGTAAAAAATATTGCATTTTTTTCAAAATTGTTGCTCTATTTTTGTTTATAGTGCAAAATATAAAAACCGCAGAGGTGATCAAATACCACCAAAAGAAAGCTCTATTTGTGGGAAAAAAAGGACGCCAATTTTGTTTGGGAGCCACGTCGCACGACCGCGCAATTGTCAGTTAAAGCGAAGCAGTGCCAAAAGGGGCCTGGTCCTTTGGCTGCAAATTGGTCCAGGGCTTAAGTGGTAAATGGCTTTTTTTTTCCTTTACAAATGTCATTTTGTGCAGGGACAGTTCTAAACATGGGAAACACATGTCACTTCACAGGCATACTTTAGACACTCCCCAGGTACCATATTTAAAGGAATATTTCACTTTTTTTTTTTTCACTTCATGCATCATTAAAATGAGTGCTCCAGAAAAAAACCTTTTTTAAAACTTCTTTTTGCATTGATATATGTCCCCTGGGGCAGGACTCGGGTTCCCAAACCCTTTTTAGAACAATAACATGCATATTGGCCGTTGTAAATAGCACTTTAGGTTTCGAACGTTCGCGTCCATTGTAATTAATAGGGTTCTAATGTTCGTGCAAACTTTCGGTCCGTTCGCAGGTTCTGGTTATTTTTTTTGCATACTTGCATCAGTTCAACTTAGACCAATGTATGAATGCATATTCTATACCACACAATTGAATGCAAAACATTCTCTGATTGGGTGAGCTGGAGAGAGGCAATGCAATGATGTTACATTCTCCACTTCATTCACAAAGAGAATGCCATGTATTTATTGAGAAAAAAGATGTTCCCATGCCGAGTGACCAACCCTTTGTGTTGACTATGCAGCAGGGCAGCAGCTTGGCATGGGATCCTGCAGACAGCCAGGATCACTGTAGTAGCAGACGCTACTACAGCAATTTTCCACTTCCACAGGGATTGGCCGGGTATGGAATATACATACTTAGACTTTGTTTTAGGCAGGCGATGGCACCCCTCCTGTGTGCAGACCCCCTTTACTATTGTGTCAGCATCCACCTTAAGCTGCGTGCAGGTAGACTTCAGAGAAGGATGCACATGCAGTGGCTCCACAGATACTGTTAAATGTCAAAATCTGACATGTGGGTAGGAGCAGGTGCACAGATAAGAATGAACAGTGGGGTTGATTTACTAAAATTTGAGAGTGCGAAATCTGGTGCAGCTGTGCATGGTAGCCAATCAGCTTCTAATATCAGCTTGTTCAATTAAGCTTTGGCTACAAAGCCTGTAAGCAGAGCTGCACAAGATTTTGAACTCTCCAGTTTTAGTAAATCAACCCCAATGCACGTGCCTGGAATTCAGCTTTAACCTCCCTGGCGGTAATCCTGAGTCTGGCTCGGGGCAGGAACTTCAGTACCAAAAGCGGTAACCCCGAGCCAGACTCGGGCTTGCGTTGCAGGATACAGGGGGAAGTTACTTACCTTATCCCCTGGATCCTGCGAGGTCTCCCCGCTGTGTGAGCGAGCCGTCTGCTGCACAGTGCCGAGTGCCGCTGATCTCTGTTCCCTGCGACGTTCCGACGCACGGGAGCGGAGATCAGCGCCAAATTCAAAAAAGTTTAAACACACAATACACATACAGTACTGTAATCGTACAGATTACAGTACTGTATACAAAAAATACACATTCCCTTTGTCCGTAGTGGTCTGCCCAGTGCCCTGCATGTCATTTTATATAATAAAAAAATATTTTTTTTCTGCCTGGAAACTGGAGATTGTCCATAGCAACCAAAAAGTGTCCCTTTATGTCAAAAGTGGTTTTAGACCAGCTAGAAAACACCGATAATAAATTAGAATCACAATTTATCATCAAACACTAAATTTAATGACAGCGACTATTCTGCAACTGAGCAAATTTCAGTGTTTTTGATTTGATTACATTATTGAATCATTTTTATATATATTTTTATTATATTATAATTTATGATTTTGTGTTTCAAACTTTATCATACCCGGGATGTCTACTAGACTCTGGTTCGGACAGATTTAAGTGAGTTATTCATAAGAATTGCATGCCTACAATATAAAAACGCCAAATTTCCATGCAAAATAATTGTACCACTTTCAGCACAAAATTCCAGACAGAATCATACCGCCAGGGAGGTGAAGAAGCCCTTAAAGAAGAAGTCCAGCCTAAGCTCGTTTGGCTGGGCTTCTCCTATGGATCACAGGAGTGCAATTCGTTTTGCACTCCTGTGACCCATTTTGGAGTGGAGTCACCCCATGATGTCAGCAGGTGACCCTGCTCACTTGTGAAGTCACCGGCCGGGGCATGCTGGGGTTCCCACTTAATGTGAAACAATAAAAATGAAAAATGTATTTAAATATATAGTGCCTGGGGGGTCCCCTTAGTCTGCCTGTAAAGTGGCACATCTGTACCATGTATAGAACCTGCTGCAGCAAAAATGGCCTTTCCAAAGCTAAAAAAATTGTGTCAGGGGAGCAACAGGGGCTAAAGCCATTAGAGTTACTGCTTCAAGTATCCTCAAGCTCTCCTGTAACCTCACTTAATTTGATACAACAATAATGAAGAGAAAGGTTGCTTTCCTTTTCTTCTTGCATTCTCCCACTGGCGCTCTCTGCTGTTTCCTCCTTAGGGTGCTTCCTGTAGCAAGCCAAGTGCTAAGGAAGCACCCACACATGTGCATTCCTGAGCCAGACTGCGCATGTCCATAGACACATATAACGCTGCTAAGCCACGCCTCCGCTCGTATGCTTAGGGCTCTGCTGCCCCCAGTGAAAGCAGGAAGTGTAGGTAGTGGTGCTGGAGCTGGAAACAGTGCTGAAACGGTCATATGGAGCCATGTATGTGTTTAGGGAGGAAGGGAGGGGGGGGAGGACAGATGGAGGGGCATTTTTTTTAACTTAATGCAGAGAATTCTCTTGCTAAAAATTCACAAAAGAAGGCTTGACTAATTCACAAAGAATGGGCTTGGTTACAGTTGTGTGACAGGGTGGTCTACAAAAGGTGCCTCTCGAATGTTCCTGAAGAAAGATGACAACTCTTACTTCCTGAGAAACGTAGAGGTACAATGTTGAGAGCCCTGCATGATAAAAATGTTCACCTACTGCTACTAGCCTTGTATGAGGGCAGAAGATGAAAGCTACTTCCATTCTGTCTATGTTGTATTTAGAGAAAGGCTCTCCAGATCTCCCTTAACGGGCTACCTCCAAAGTCAAGATCCTATAGAGTTGGTGTGCATTGATTGTCTGTGCTTGCAGTCTGATATGACTGCTGGACAAGGAAAAATCCTAATATGCCCAAGCTTTCCAAAAAAAAAAAAAAGACCAAAGCGCTTCAACCATGGCCAAAGTTCTGGTGGATCCATAAGGGATTACTTCAATATTCTGACCAAAGGAAAAACTTTGAAAGCAGACTTGTATGAAAGCAATCGTACCCTTGCTAACATGCTTGGGACCCTTGTGATGGAGAAGAAGCAGCACTGGAACAGACACATTTCGGCAGTTGCACATGCCTAAAACAACACCAAACGAGATGTGACTGGGTACTCCCCTTATTCCCAGCATGGGCTCTCAAAAGCCAGGTCTCTAGGCAGCACAGTATGGTTCCTTGCTCACCTCCTGGGGTTCTCTCAGTGGCAGTAGCAAGACTCCATGTTGCCCACACAGCAGCCATTGGGCAGCAAAATACAGCTTCCAGCCCAGTGCAGCTCCCTGACCAGTAGCACAGCACAGTTCCCAGCTCAGTCCTACCAACAATGCAGACGCAACTGCTCTCATTTATCCCTCCCCCCCTGTCCTGCTCCCCTCCAAACAGAGGCTCTCTACCCTTAGGACTGTCTCCTGTTCCACTCTGGGAGAAATAGTTACGCTCTCCCTCCCAATCTTTGGGTCCTGTCACCCTGGGGACTACACTTTCCAGCAGCCCTGCCACCACTCTGTCCATCTTACAGTGGGTGAGATTTCCAGCCGCAGCCGTGGCCATTGACAATCCCCTTCTCTCCCCCCACTGCAGCTCTCCCACAGTCACATAGTCCCATTATGGCTGGGGAAAGGGGGACAGTTTTTGAGCGTTTTCTCTGGCGTATTTGCGCGTTTGCATACATCGTTTTCCGGCGTTTTTTATCTTTGGCGGGTTTTTTTTTTAGCCAATAGGGAAAATTATCATCATTTGTTGCTATGTTTTTAGATTTTTTCATCAGCTTCCTGGGTGAATATTGTTCTTCCAGTTCATCACTGTGCTTCCTGCTCCATGTGTTTGTATTGTCCTCTGCAAAGATGAGTGATGATGAGATGGCGTGTTTTTTGGCAGCAGCCACTGTTACCTCATATTTTATGCAAAGAGAGAGGAGAAAGAAGAGGGCACGCAGATACTGGATCCACCCTGTAACTGCTGATCGAGAAGATAGAGGCCAATTTTGGGGCATGTACAGTAACATACATGATCATGAGGATAACTTTTTGGACTACACTAGGATGTCCATTAACAGGTTAGTCAAACTTATTTGGATTCATGATGTTTGACATTGTTCCTTTCTTATCATGTCCACTTAAACCCCTTATTTCTTATTTTGGCTCACAGCTTTGATGAGTTACTGGGTTTACTCAGTAGTCTGTTGCCATGAATGGACACATATTTCTGTAACAGTATACCCCCTGTGGAACGACTAATCATCAAAATCAGGTAATTTTTTAAAAAAATTTTGAAGACTGATTCATGAAGAACCCAATATGAATATTTTTGTATATGCATAAAATAAACACCAAACACACATTTTTATTTTTTTTAATATCAAATATTATTGAAATATAACTTTTCTCTGGACCTTCCGGCAAACAGTCCACTCCCGGGCACAAATGGCCCTCCCCTACCCAGTGTTTTTGTCAGGGATGAGGCCTTTGCTCTGAGTGAGCATCTTCTATGGCCTTATTCGGGGCACAATCTAACTGTACAGAAGAGTGTGTTCAATTATCGGCTAACACGAGCACTTCGAGTTGTCGAATGTGCATTTGGCATTTTAGCAAACAAATGGCGGGTACTGCACACTCCCATTGTTCTAAACATGCAAAATGCAGTCTGTGCTGTTAAAGCTGCATGTGCCTTGCATAACTTTGTAAGGCAGCGGGATGGATTTGAGTTTGAGGACACATTACATCAGAACATGGAAAGAGCTCATTGGACCGATGTTCACGGAAGCAGACAAGGTACACATGTCAGGGATCAATTTGCGTCCTACTTTATGTCTCCAGCAGGACAGGTCCCATGGCAGCTTGAGGCAATTGAATAATTTTATATCTTTTGTTGTTTGTTAATACAACCATATACTATGCTGTACTGAATAATTAATAAAAATGCTTGATGTATTGATAAGAAGTCTCATGTTTTTTGTTTTTACTATATATTTATCTTAGTTTGCAGTATCCATACAATATCCACTAGGGGTCAGAGTGTGCCATCATGTATTGGTGACATGCTGACAATACTATACTCATACTAGGTATATATAAGAAGGAGGCAATAGATGTGCCATTCCAGTTCATCCTGGCCACATTCCTACACACATGCAATTTGTGTGTACACATGTGACCATAGTGAACTGCAATTGCACATCTATTGTCTGTTTTCTCATATGTATGATCTTGTAAGCAATGCATAGGAATATACGCATAAGCTAGTACTGTTTTTCTGGTTCTGTTATAATGTACTAAATAACAATCATCCCATTATCTCCCTGTGGTCAGTTTGGTGGTTACTTATGTTTGCAGGGGTTTATCTTACCTTTATCATCCTTCACACTGGCAGTTAGGTCTGCCCAGTTTGTGAAAACTTGGCTGGCAATCTGGTTCCATGCCCTCTTCTTGCTCGCTCAAAGTTTGTAGGAAGGATCTCGGGAATCATAGAGACAGGGGTGCTCCTTCACCATTCTGATGAAGCTCTCCTGATCTAGAAGACATACTGTCTCATCCACTTCCCCCTCCATATAGCTGGCCTCCATGTCTGCTAACCTAAAAATGGTGATCTGTGCACTTCCTGTGTATGTTTTATGTAATTTCCTATGTAAAATCTATTTGGCTTGAGCAGATAAAAGCGACAAAACGCTTGAAGAAACGCTCGATGTCGCGCTAGGCGCTTGAATCGAGCGTTTCCATTACTTTCTATGGGAATACAAATGCTCCAAAAATGCCCAAATCAGCCCGATTCGAGCTTCAGGCGTTCGGCTTCAGGCGACTTGGAGCGGAGATGTGAACCATCTCCATTGAGAATAATGGATTTTTTCCCCTCTTCAGGCTTCAAGCTACAAAACGCTCAGATGTGAATGCAGCCTTAGGGAACTATTTCTCCCAGAGTGGAACAGGAGAAAGTCCTAAGGGTAGAGAGCCTCTGTTTGGAGGGGAGCAGGACAGGGGGGGAGGGATAAATGAGAGCAGTTGCGTCTGCATTGTTGTTTGCCTCCCCCCACCCCCAACAAAAATTTGTACACACACTATAACAGAAAATAAAAAATACTATTAAATGACTTGACTTTTTAAACTCAGCTTCAGCAAGCTTATGCTTTCTGAGGAGACCCAGGATCTTCAACAGCACCCTGCTACCAGGTTGTAGATCATGTACCCAAACTCTCAAGTCACAGTGCTTCTGAGCATAAAAGGACAGTACCCAGTCACGTCACTTTCAATGTTGTTGTATGCATGCATAACTGCTGAAATGAACATACCTACAAACAAGTGAGTTTAGAGTTCGGTTCACACTGCCGTGACTTGGGATCCGACTTGTGAGACCCCAAGTCGTGTGACATGTGAAATCCCATGTCAGTCAATGAGAGCTGTCTTAATTAGCACTACTGAAGTCACTCCGACTTTAGAAAAGGTTCCTGTGCTACTTCAAGGCGACTTTTATTCTATACTTCTATCAAAGTAGTACTCAAGTCACCAGGAAGTCGCCTGGCAAAGTCGCACAGAAGGTAGCGGCAGTGTGAGCCAAGCCTAAACAGTCACCTACTTTAATGTTATGTTTTATTTTCGATTGTTTTTATTACTTAAAATATTGAATCTTTTGTGTTTGGTGGGGTGAGTGTGAAGCCTGTCTGACAGCAGTTTAACCACTTCCCACCCGGTCTATAGCAGAATGACGGCCGGGGAGGTGGTTCAGTTATCCCAACTGGGCATCATATGACGTCCAGCAGCATAAAATGCTGGAGCGTGCCTGGGGGGACACGCAGCACGGCAATCAGTGGTGCTGTGTGTCAGTCTGACACACCGCATCTCCGATCGTAGTAAGGAGCATCTGACAGAAGCTCCTTACCATGTGATCAGCTGTGACCAATCACAGCTGATCACAGCGTGAACAAGGAAGTGCCGGTAACCGGCTTTCCTCAGGTCACGCTGACAGGGAGAGCCAAGCTCTCCCTGTCGGAGGGGGGTCTGTGCTGAAAATCAGCACATTGATTATGAGCACAGCCCCCATGAGAGGTGCAGTACAGATGCCAGTCAGTGCCCATAATTAACGCCAGGCAGTACCCATAAAAGTGCAAATCAGTGCCCACACAAGTGTCAATCAGTGCCCACCACAGTGCCAATCAGTGCCCATCACAATGCAAATCAGTGCCCATCAGTAATACATGTCAGTACCTCATCATCATTGCTGCCCATCAATGCCATCTATTAGGGTCCATCACTGTCAGTGCCCAGCAGTGCCGCCTGTCAGTGCCCATCAGTGCCACCTATCAGTGCTACATATCAGTGCCGCCTATCGGTGCCCATCAGTGCTGCATATCAGTGTCGCCTATCAGTGCCCATCAGTTCTACATATCAGTGCCACCTCATCAGTGCCAACTCATCAGTGCCGCCTTATCAGTGCCCATCAGTAAAGGAGAAAACTAAATTTTACAACAGAAAGGAATAAAAACGTATTTTTATTTTAAAAATTTTTTCTTTTTTCGTTTGTTTAGCAAAAAATAAAAACCCCAGTGGTGATCAAATACCACCAAAAGAAAGCTCTATATGTGGGAAGAAAATTATAAAAATGTAGTTTGGGTACAGTGTTGCATGACCGCACAATTGTCATTCAAAATGTGACAGTGCTGAAAGCTGAAAATTGGCCTGGGCAGGAAGGGGGGAAAGTGCCCAGTATAGAAGTGGTTAAAGGAAGTTGAAAAATAACAAACTTACTGGTTGGATCACCAGATGAAAAGAAAAAAGCATACATTCAGGAACCACATCTAATAATTGGTAAGTTGCAATATAATACATGTTTGTTTTTGGGTTTAATACCATTTTAAGGGTTTAACCAGAGAAGTGTTAGGTTTGCTTTCTAGGTTTCAGGGCTAAAAACTGACAGGCCAAGATGTTTTTTGCTCTTTCTACTATAAATGTTTTATTACATCGCTAAAGTAAATATAATTATGGTATTGATAACATTTATAAAAGCTGTTAAAAACCAGCAGCTGTTAAATTTCTGAATTTTCAATAGATGATATCAAACTCCAAAAGTTTTGCATTCGTATTTACTCCAAATGTATTCATATACTGCCACATATATCTCTGCTTTAGACTATTCCTCTGCATTGTGCATGCCTTTTTGCTGTTTTAACATGTCCTATGTACGAGTATATCTGAAAACCATACATTTTTTACACCATTAAGGTTTTATTATACAATTGTAGAGTACAGTATATAATGCTACTAGATGGTGCTTAGCAGGTATGTAATTTGCAGCACCAACTGGAAAAAAATCAAATACCAAAGATGATGAGATTCTAGAATTTTCTTCCTTCCTTCATCTTTCAAGAAAAGGCCACTTAGACCTACAATTAAAATTTTGAAACCAAATATGACAATTGTCCAATGTCACAAACAGCCTGTATTGTTTGTTACCGCTAGATTCAATTTATGAAAATGTAAAAAGGAATTTGGCTATTTTTCAACAAAAAATGTCCATACTCACCATGGAATATATGCCAGACAGAGCATAAACAAAACCTCAACAGGCCGTACTATTAAATTACAGATAGAAGACCAGTAAATGATTCCTTATGAATATTCCCAGAATCGCTTTTTTTTATTAGAATCACATTATGTTTTAGAGTACAAATCTACTGCAAACAGAATAAGATGCCCTTCACAAAGAAGAAAATAAGGATTTTAAAACATTATTTTACTGCAGCTACAAAAACGACAGTATTACAAAATTACTTCACTACAAATATCTGTGACTTTAGAGAAAAATAGAGAAGTTTTATCATCTTTGACAATGGGCCAAGGATGTAAAAAGCTGCCTGGGTCTCATAGGCACCCACACCTCCCCACACAATTGGCCTCAACTGCTTTAGTGATGTAGAACATTAATTTAAAAACTCTAATTATTGCATATAAAACAGTGGGAATGGAAAGGCTAAGGAACAAGCAACATTAAGTTCACATTATATTATTCTTTCACAATACCTGATAATCATCCCATTAAATCTAAAAGAGTGTGATTCCAAATATCATTTGACTGTGACATGCCATGTAAGTTACAAATTATTGGTGAACTGGGCTACCTCTAAGCATAGCATTGCTTCAATGAGGGTCCACAAACTGCATATACCCGCCATCTTTTTCACTTTCCCATTGCTAAGTTCAGCCACAGGGAGCTAACAATAATAACTGGCACTTCTGGGCATGGGACACATGCATAGGTGTGCGCACAGGGTGTGCCGTAATCACCCCATGCACATTAGCATTATCTCTCTGTGTGCCAGCAGGAAGATGGGGAAGATTTTACTGGCTCTGCCATAAGAGAAGTGTCTAAACACTTCTCTTTCACTGTGCCAGAAGGGAGACTGAGCTCTCTGGTGGCACTATATATATATATACAGTGGTGTGAAAAAGTGTTTCCCCCCTTCCTCATTTCCTGTTCCTTTGCATGTTTGTCACACTTAAGTGTTTCGGAACATCAAACCAATTTAAACAATAGTCAAGGACAACACAAGTAAACACAAAATGCAATTTGTAAATAAAGGTGTTTATTATTAAAGGTGAAAAAAAATCCAAACCATCATGGCCCTGTGTGAAAAAGTGATTGCCCCCCTTGTTAAAACATACTATAACTGTGGTTGTCCACACCTGAGTTCAATTTCTCTAGCCACACCCAGGCCTGATTATTGCCACACCTGTTCACAATCAAGGCATCACTTAAATAGGAGCTGCTTGACACAGTAAGGTCCACCAGAAGATCCTTAAAAGCTACACATCATGCCGAGACCCAAAGAAATTCAGGAACAATTGAGAAAGAAAGTAATTGAGATCTATCAGTCTGGAAAGGGTTATAAAGCCATTTCCAAAGCTTTGGGAATCCAGCGAACCACAGTGAGAGCCATTATCCACAAATGGCGAAGACATGGAACAGTGGTGAACCTTCCCAGGAGTGGCCGGCCGCCCAAAATTACCCCAAGAGCGCAGCGACGACTCATCCAAGAGGTCACAAAAGACCCCACAACAACGTCCAAGGAACTGCAGGCCTCACTTGCCTCAGTTAAGGTCAGCGTTCATGCCTCCACCATCAGGAAAAGACTTGGCAAAAATGGCCTGCATGGCAGAGTTCCAAGGAGAAAACCACTGCTGAGCAAAAAGAACATCAAAGCTCGTCTCAATTTCTCCACAACACATCTTGATGATCCCCAAGACTTTTGGGACAACATTCTGTGGACAGATGAGACAAAAGTGGAACTCTTTGGAAGGTGTGTGTCCAAGTATATCTGGCATAGAAGGAACACTGCATTTCAGAAAAAGAACATTATACCAACAGTAAAATATGGTGGTGGTAGTGTGATGGTCTGGGGCTGTTTTGCTGCTTCAGGACCTGGAAGACTTGCCGTGATAAAAGGAACTATGAATTCTGCTGTCTACCAAGAGATCCTGAAGGAGAATGTCCGACCATCTGTTCGTGTACTCAAGCTGAAACGAACTTGGGTTCTGCAGCAGGACAATGATCCTAAACACACCAGCAAGTCCACCACCGAATGGCTGAAGAAAAACAAAATGAAGACTTTGGAGTGGCCTAGCCAAAGTCCAGACCTGAATCCTATTGAGATGTTGTGGTATGACCTTAAAAAGGCCGTTCATGCTCGAAAACCCTCTAATGTAACTGAATTAGGACAATTCTGCAAAGATGAGTGGGCCAAAATTCCTCCAGGACGCTGTAAAAGCCTCATTGCACGTTATCGCAAACGCTTGGTTGCAGTTGTTGCTGCTAAGGGTGGCCCAACCAGTTATTAGGTTTAGGGGGCAATCACTTTTTCACACAGGGCCATGATGGTTTGGATTTTTTTTCACCTTTAATAATAAACACCTTCATTTACAAATTGCATTTTGTGTTTACTTGTGTTGTCCTTGACTATTGTTTAAATTGGTTTGATGTTCCAAAACACTTAAGTGTGACAAACATGCAAAGGAACAGGAAATGAGGAAGGGGGCAAACACTTTTTCACACCACTGTATATATATTATATATATATATATATATATATATATATATAATTTATATAGACACACGTGTATGCTTGAGCTTTAGGGTGCACGCCCTAAGGCAATAAGCTGCGCACACCTATAGAGGCATGTGACTCACTTCCTGTCCACATAACTACTTAGGCAACCACCTCTTTCACATGTGGGTGGCAATGGAGTCCTAACCCTTCCTTGGACCTCAAAGCTTAATGCAACAGGCGGGAACAGACAGAAATATAAGTACATGTAGCTGATAGGGCCAGAATTAAAGTGCACCTGCGCTGTTCCCATTCACAATCAAGCCAACATAAAAAAGTGACTACAGATGGAACAAGCAAGTGTGTAGCCATTTCCCACCCACATTCTGCACATTAGCATCCTTTAGTATGATGCCTTGTTCTAACAGAATGTTATTCTGTGTTCTCTTTGACTTTCTGGAGCTCACAGATGTGCATTCCCCTAGCTGTGACACTGCACAGTCTCAATTCATGATCAAGAACCAATCATCGTGGCTCCCAATCATGCGATCACCATGTCCGCTATGATGTGCTGATTACTAGAGATGAGATTCAGGTTCAGGTTGCACATGTGTTTGAGGCGAACCCAATTCATTTATAGTTTGGGGATAAACCAAAACCAATGCGCCATTTTACTGATATAGCAACTGTAGGGATCTGCTGCCACCTACTGTCTGTATTTGTACATTTCTGGACTGCTGATACAGTATAATATTTATGAACTTTCAGATAATTAAGTCTGTGATATGGCATTCGTGTATAGTGGTCACCTTGCTGTATATCAGTAGGTGAACCTGTTTATTGCAACATAGTTTCTATGCAGCTCCTGTTATTTTAGTTAAATCTGCACTTTCTGGTCTGGGATTCTAAAGCTAGTTTTAGCTCAGTTTAACAATCAGCATAGGTAGAGCCAGGTGTAGGGTTGCCACCTTTTCTCCAAGCCAAACCCAAACACTTTAGCAGTGCAGGGCAATTTTTTTCTTATAGTATACACTATAGTATAATAAAAGACCTGAAACACCTTTGGGTGGCCCAAGGATGGTAGTAATGCAGCACGTGTAGTGCCCCGTGGTGAACAGTGCGTATGGCCAAATTGCTCTTGCTGACATCATCGCCCCACCCCCCCAATAATGACGAACCTTTCCCCAGACAGCCGCCCACAGTCCCCGGATGGCAACAGATTTTTATGTGACTATATTGGTTACTTGGGGAGCCACAGCCCTGTCTGAATAATGTGTCACACATGATTCAAAAACCGGACTGTCCGGGTGAATCCTGGACAGGTGGCAACCCTAGCCAGGTTAGGCATCCTAGGGCCACTTCTGGTAGTTAAAGGTCCAGTTGCATGACAGATTAGAAACTACTAGGGATTAAGACGCAGAGTAGATGGGCTGTCTCTGAATTCAAGTGCCAATATTTCAGTTGGTGAGAATCTAAATTCCAGGTTGGTTGGACAACAGTTAGAGAATCTCCACATCACTGCTGATCTTGTCATTAGGTCTCTGACAGATTCCGCATCATGATCATCCTCAGGGGCGCCTGCAACAGAATTTTGCTATAACATTCCTCTGGAGGTATCTGTATTAATAACTATATATACCCGGGTATATGTGCACAGTTCCACTAGGACTTGTTGGCCCTTTGCAGATATACCAGTTTGAACATTAGATGTATATACTATAATTACTCTTTTCTTATATAAAGCGGCTTTCTGGGTTTAGGACTTTGGTCAGATGGCTTACAAGGTCCGATAAGAGGGGACATGGATAACCCGGCCCCCTCGCTACAAAACATTTTGACAATGTACTTAGATATGATAGGGAAAGAACAGGAAGTACTGTTGATAAAATGCATTAGTGTAGGGCAGGGGTGTCCAACCTTTTGACCTTCCTGAGCCACATTGGAAGAAGAGGAATTGTCTTGGGCCACACATAAAATACACTAATAATGACTGCTGATGAGCAGAAAAAGTTAGGCAGATTACTAGTTAAAGATCACTGATATAGATAATGTACCTATCTGAGTAATAAAACGTAATTCTTTTGTAATATTTTTCACTATAAAAGTAAAAGAGGGCAACATAAAACTAGTGCAATATTTGACACTGTTTTTGATAAACGAATGCATCGATATCTGGTTGGATGTAGTAGCAATTCTCAATGAAGTCGCAAGGTGCTTATCAGATATTTTGGTTCTACATTTACCTTTCGTGTGCTTCATCCTTGAAAATAGTTGCTTACAAAGATAGATGCTGCTGAAAACTGATTACATGAATAGGGCGTGATTTTCTTTGGCTGCATGTGTTAGCTAAGTGTAAACACATTTTTACAAAAAATCCCCCCCCCAAAAAGTCAACCTTTTTAAGTAATTTATGATTTTGTGTTGGGCCGTATTCATAGCCATCTTGGGCCGCATTATCGCCATGAGCCACAGGTTCGACACCCCTAGTGTAGGGCTTGTAGGCACTGATCCCTTAAGCATATGTAAACCCTTAACTGTCCTTTAGGTAGCTTAAAGCTGTGTATCTTGGGGAATATAGGGGTGAGGGCAAAAAGGGGTTTTACATCTTATAACTGCTGACATGTGTCCTGCAGGTTTCTTACAGCCTCATCACATGCACTATGGTCATAGTAGGCTGCGTGTGTTTTTCCCAGGGCATATTTCCTAATTGTTGCTGGCAGCAATTTTTTTTTTCACAGCCTGTCCCTGTACACATGCACTATACTAATAACCAGCTGCATGTGTTTTTTTATGTTATATTTATTATTGTTGCTGGCTACAATTTTTATAAAGGCCTTTTTTTGAAAAAACAGTGCAACATTTCTGGGAAACGTACAGTACATCAGAACAGAAGTTGTTTTTTTTTCTTTGGGAGAGCATGTGACAGGGTGATTTACAGGCAAAGGATTGTGGCAGCGAGTGATGGCCAAGATTAGCATATGAGGATAGGTGCCTTATGGTTTGATCTTTTCCCTGATGGTATTCTCTTACCTTACTGATCCGGTCAGAAAGGGTCTCATTTGTTATCCATTTGTGGATTTTCCACTCACTATGACTTGCCAGCCAGGCTGTAAAGATATGCATGGATGCCGGTTAAAGTTCTGCGTCACACTGCAATTTGCATGTTTCTGTAGAAACAGAAAGTATGGATTCTGTGGAGATAAAGAGCTTGTGAAAGACTGAGCAGCTGCAGTGGTACACATTGAGTACCAAACACATGGTGGACCAGTATTTATGCCTCTCCCATGGGATGGGAAGAACTGACCAAGCATGTGACCACTGTTTCAAATAATGAAAACCTTCACCTTTCTTGTTCAGTGCTTTCATAACATTTTTTATCAGTTTGAGTTGTATGTGAATTGGAGGCATAGATATCTTTGTAAGATCAACAAATGGTTCATGTGCCATCATTTTCTGTCCTTTTTTTCTTTTGGCGTAATGAGAAACTTGCACGTCTGTCCCTTTCACATATGTAACAACAGTATTTGGTATATCCGAGCGACATTCCAAGAAGCAGAACTACTACTTTTATATTTCTACAGATATTGCAGTTGTACTTGGTGTACTGCATGTGCTTCAACAACAGTTCCATGTTTTCGTATAATTCTTTCATGGGTGCAGCATAGCCAACAAGTATTGAAAGATGTACATTGCCATTTCAGACTGAAAACTGATAAATCAATAAATAGGTGCCACTCTAGTGGGCCACGCTCACAACCCAAACCTGGGAACAAACCTCAAGGTCAGAACAAAAAACGAGGTGGTCAACCTGTGCAAATAAATGTGTTAAATAATCATCTTGGTGGGCTTGAAATTTTCATACCTGGTGATAGTAAACAGAGTCCTTGCAATCTTGAGCCTAATAGTTCTGCTTTTGGTTTTGACAAGTTCCTGACCAGATCATTGAATTCTGAGATGAGGCTCACCAGACATACACAGCTCAAAAATCTGATTATTGTCACTGTCCGTGCCTGGCTGGCAAAAAACTCAATTTCTTTGGTGGCTTCAGTACTAGCATTTTGTTGTCATGTGGCACTGGTCTCATGGGCGAAGGCAGATTGGGGTATTCAATTAATTTTTAGCAGAGAAGCCAGTGACATTAGGCCCCTTTCACACTTTTGCAATCTGAAAGTCACGTGAATTTGCTGCTATTTTGCTGCAACCTTGATGCAATTTTGCAGTGACTTGAAGCAATGCCTGTGTAATCTTGAGGTCTATGGACCTCAAGTCGCATCAAAGTCAGACCAAAGTAGCGCAGGGACTACTTTGAAGTCGCTGTGACTTAAGTCGCACAGATATGAATGGAACTCATTGGAAATCATGGGGTACGACTTGTTATGCGACTTTTCAATCCCAAGGGGCAGGACAAGTCACACAATTGTGAATGGGGTCTTAGTCAGACAGAAGTAACAGTCTGTCATAATCATTCTGTTCCCACCATATCATCAGGACAGCAAACAGCATTGACTTCCAAGTTCCTCTGAGCCAAGCTCTAAGATTGACAGCACATCATGCAAAACAAATGTGAGGAGCCCAGGCCTTGTCTTAATCACCAAACTTACGACCAAATACATAAGCCTTCTTAACAAGTCCAGTCATGGTGCGTCTTTGACTCTTAAGCATGTACTCGCCACAAATGTAGCAAAATGTATCATGTCTGTGGAGAGACATTTCTTTTGTCACCAATCGGATCATAGCAAGTTCATAACTGGCTTATCTGTTATAGAAATTACTTTTACATAGGCAACGCTATGCATCAAAATACACAGAAACCGATATCTACAAAATGGGTAGCATCTGTGCATGCAGGCAGCTTTTAAAGCCTTTCTAGGCAGCGTCCATCCAGCCTAAGCATGCCTAGGCATGCCCAAACTGTAGGGGTTCCACAAATGTCATGCAGTATGCCCTAAGTGCATGTCTGGACATGTATGAACTACACTAAGGGGTTGATTTACTAAAGGCAAATCCACTTTGCACTACAAGTGCACTGCAAGTGCACTTGGAAGTGTAGTCGCTGTAAATCTGAGAGGAAGCTCTGTAATAAGGGGAAGCTCTGCTGATTTTATCATTCAATCATGTGCAAGCTAAAATGCTGTTTTTTATTTTCCTTGCATGTCCCCCTCAGATCTACAGCGACTGCACTCCCAAGTGCACTTTCAAGTGCACTTGTAGTGCAAAGTGAATTTGCCTTTAGTAAATAACCCCCTAAGCATCTTATAATGCAAGCAAAAATTAGAAAACCTAAAATTTCTATAAGAAAAAAAATGAAAAAACAAAAGATTTCTATAAAATGGTACGCAATAGGTTCAATTACTGGTTATTTTTGTGATTAGCAGCCAAAAACCTATAAGATACACCAAAAAGTGTTCAGGATCCTTGTTGTCTAGTTGTTTTCTGCAAATAAATTACATTCAAAGGTTAATTTCAAGATTTAAAATTTGTCTGGTGGGTGTCCTCTCCACAATGGTCCAATGAGGAACTACTGGGAATGTATTCACAACAATATTTTAAGGGTTTTTTTGTGTGAATAGATTACACCATAATGTTGATTCTTGCTGAGGAAATGACTGGTGGTGATACTTTTCAAAATGAGGCCTAGTAAAAGCAAATCAATAGTGCCCACTGTCACAGATCAGCTGAGCATGTGCAATTTTTTTCTGTGAATGTATACACATGACATTTAGATAATTTTTTATGAACACCTGTCTGTTTTGTCCCTCTCATACTGTCCCCTATTTGAGTCCTACTAAAAGAGCTTACATACTGTAGTACGAGTCTGTACAAATAATTAATTGTCATTTTTATTTATGGTTTGTAGTTTTGTATTGCTATAATTTTATTCATCATTTTTATTTAAAATGTTATATGTTTATAACGTTTATGATACGCAGCCATTTAGCAAACTAAACACCATGCAGTTAGGGGTTACATTTACTTTAAATCAGTAAAGTTGCATGTTATGCCTAGTTATGCTGCTGGGCCAGTAAGAGAGCGCAGCGCGCTTCATGCATGCACAGTAGGGACCCGGCAGTGAAGCCGCATTGCTTCACTGCTGGGTTCCCTTACCAGCAACTGTGGTGGCAGCACCCGACAGCTGATGGAAACATCAGCTGTGGTGCCGACATCGCTGGACTCCAGGACAGATAAGTGTCCTAATGTTAAAAGTCAGCAGCTACAGTATGTGTAGCTGCTGGCTTTTAATTTTTGAAGGGGTAGGCAGAACTCCACTATAAATGATATGTATGGATCAGTTTTGTTTTTAACAGAACAAAATATAAATAATTAGTCTACAGTGCCATCCACTGGTCATTTAATAAAACTGACACAGTTTATGATAATTTAAAAAAAAACTCAGGACTGTACTGCGTGGGTAATTTATCCTAAGTGGCAAATTCAAAAAAGGAACTTCCACAGGAGTATAGAAAAGTAATAAATATGAAAAGTGTTAGATATCCATGGTAAGTATAACATGAACCGAACTTTGGCTATTATTTTGCAGGTTGAAATCTTGCTAATCTACAGTGCCCAGTAGTGTACATGCTAACTTTTTTTTATTATTTTACGCCGTAAAAATGTGTTCTATTAATACACTATAGTGAATGGGCCCGTAATCTATATAGAAGAATTATGAAGCAAATCGCATGCTGTTCATTGTATTTATTAAAAGCAGAGTATATTTTATTATACCCCTTCAGGTATATATACTCAGTCATTTTTAAGCCTAATCGACATGGGCAAGTCCTAGTTCCTGTGTGTTGAGGAGTAAAACCCCTGGCACTTTCTGGGACCAGGGGAACTACACGTCTCATGTACAGCTGCCTGCGGAGAAGTGTAAACACCAATGCAGAAGCAATCAGAATTTACCCTAAACACAATTGCTTACAACCAATGACTCGTATTGGCGGCTGTATGGAGAACATGCGGCTCCCCAGGGGCCAGAATGCGCAGAGAATTTTTTGCCTCAGCACACAGGAGTTGGTAAAGCGTCCATGTGCATGAGGACATAGCTACTGGGACATGGGTGAACATGGTTATGAATCAGTTCCTGTATATTGTTAGTCTTAGATTCTAGTCAATTTATAAAAGTACTTGTGAATTCTTGTGGAAACAAGGGTGATCAAAGAATTTAGCTTGTACACATTTTAATTAAACTGGATCATAGTGTGATAAAGCATATACAAGCATAGTGGGTATTAAAGTTGAAGTCCAGGCTGGAGACAAAATTTACCTTTGTAGTGAGTCTCTGCATTGCAAGGGTTAACAATTTGTTCTGCCTAAGGGATGAAGAATAGAGCTTATTCTTATTTTATTTTTTGCTCCTCTGGCAGCCAATGCTCTCCTCTACTGTCGGCCCTCAGGATTCTCATGTACAATGCAGAACCACTGGTCCTAAATTGTACATGATGGCATAGGAAAGCTGCCATTGATAAAACAGTGAAGTGGCTTGAAGGGAACCAGTCTTTTAGCATTAAGGAAGCCTGCAGAAGAAAGTAACAAGGGAAGTATTTAACCTTATTCCTATCCCCTAAGACAAAAAATCTTTTAAAAAAAGTAGAAAAAAAGTCAACAACTTTCAAAAATGAAAAATAGATTGGTGATTGTCACGCCTAAATATGCGACATCCCTAAATCTAATAGAAACAAAATTAACCTGTAGGGTGGGACTTTTAAGGCACTCAAACCGTATATATTCCATAAAATTAGAACAATTTATTGAAAAACATGATTAAAATATATCACAAGTAGAACAGCATGGAATTAAAGAAATACACTAGAAATGTACATATACAGAAATATGGTGCCAATGGATGTCCTCAACCGCGTTGGGTTGAGGACATCCATCTGCACCATATTTCCGTTAAGTATTCTATATATGTTGTTGTTGGATTTGCACTACATTAGCAAACTAGAACTTTTTTCTGTTATGTAAGCAGTCACCCCAGATGTGAGCTCAGGGACAATGTAGAGTGTAAACGTAGTGGTTTATTGAAGTCTGCTTTAAAATGTCCAGCTATTTACCTATAAGGCAGTCTCTTGTGCAACAACTTTCTTGCTAGGTTATCATCTGTGTGGGTATAGTGGTTGCTACATAAAATATTGCCTTGAAGCACTATATTTTATGTAAGAACATCCATTACAGAATTTTGTATAACAACTACATACAACCTTGTAATACTTGAAATAATGGAGAGAAAGTACAGAAATAAATACAAATCAAAGTCAATGTCTAAATATTTTTTTATTAGGAAACTATAGCTATATTATGCAATAGTATTCAGCTGCTATGGGACCTGACCAGTGGGAGTCATAAAGAAGGATGCAAACTGTTCAAGAATGTTGGCACCACTGTAACCTCTGTGCCCTTTCAAAGTCATGGCTTAATGAGTCCTCAAAAAGGTTATGCAGGGTGCTTGCAATTTCAACAGCAGGGAGATGGCATTCTACAGGTTCAAACTGATAGGAGTATGCAGTAAACGCTACTTAATTGCAAGAATACCAAAAGCGCATTCCATAATACTTTATGGTGAGGCGATAATTTAAAACCTCTTCCTTACATTCAGTGAGCGATTTTAAAAGGGCCTTAGCGGGTGCTTACCCAGGGCAAAGGCCTCATCCCCTACAAGTACATAGGGTAGTGAAAAATCCCTTGTTCCTGAGAACAGACAGTTCTCTGGTAGGTCTAGTCCATTTTCATGCAGCAGTTGACAAAATGAAGAGTGAAAATACTTACTTCTAAGTTGCTTCCATAGGGCCCAGTGTTGATATAGGTAAAATAATAATGCATCAGTCACTGCTAACAGTACAAATAGCTCCCACACAAATAGGGAAATTGCAACACTCCCAGAAAAGTTAAGCTATATTAGACCATTCTTCCTTAGTTGGTTTAGCTTGCTGTTGATTTCCCCATTATAAACTTATATTGCAGACTAGCAAATGAAAAGACCAGTCGCTAGGTAACTGAAAGGAAAAAGTAATATACTAATTTATGTTTTATATGTGTTGCACGTGAAGGGGTATGCAGACGATGGAAAGACAGCTATAACTGCTACCCCCGAAACCTCAGAAGCGAGGAGTGGAGATGCTGTCACTGCACAACATCCATACATCTATGCAAGGGAATTGGATTTTTAAAAACCTGTGTTTGAAATGAGAAGGTAAATTAGCATCTGTCATCTTTTCAGTTTTCCAAAATGGAAAAGCATAAAAATGCTGTATTACTAATACACAAAAAATATCTGTATTTGCAGTACATAATCTAGCTGGGAAAACCCCCATGAAGATTCTGAGGATGTAGATAAGGATGCAGATGCTGGGGATGCCCATGAAGATGCATGGTACACAGAAGCTACAGCAACTACAAGCACCGCCCATTCTGTGCATCCATTACCCAAGTAGGAGGCTGAAGTGGTGCAATGCCTGTTGTAAAGTCTCGTACAATGCAACCCAGATACCCTTGCAAGAGTGAGGTAGCAACAAAAATGCAAAAATGTTGACAAACTCCTCGACATAGTAAATATTGTTACATGTAAACTGTACCATTCACTATTGTAAGGACATTTCTCCTGCCTTAAGCCAGGTGAGCATGTTCAAGCAAATCCCACTTGAACAAAAAAAAATTGCAATGCGGATGGGGTCTTGCAATACTTTACCTCATTCATTCATCCTCCTTCCCCATCAGCCAGACCTGCTATTCAATATTTTCCCCTGGACCAACACCACTTTCAGGTCCATATGCACAACAAGTAACCTCTCCCCCTCCATTTTCTGCCCATCAAATACAACAACACTCATCCTTCTATGATTATCCCACCATGCAGTACCCCCCCCCCATCTTGCCCATGAATTCCATATCCTATCCCTGCCCCGCTTCCATCAATACTTGGACCCCCAAATAGCCAGCACCACCACTAGCACCAGTACCAGAACCAACCATTCACTCCTAGTTCTACATTTTCCCGAAACAATCACTCCGCACCTCCACAATCCCATATTCCACCCACCACAACCTTTCTATTCTATGTGTAACACTGACATTCTTGCTTACTAATGTGTGTTTGCATGTAATAATCAAAAGTCTATGGACATTTTTTATGGCTTAGTATTTGGCGCCATCTAGCAGCCAAATACTGATAATGAACTTATGGTTATTGCTTTTAAAACACAAAAGACTAAATACAGGAAGTGACTGTTGTTTACATTGGAAGGTTGACCCTTTTACCCAGGATACTCAGTGACCTACCCAGAGACACCCTCTCTAACAGTGCATGCTGGGTAGGACATAAAAGGAACTGGAGCGGCCATTTTGGGTCTCTTGGGATCGCCTGGCCTGCCTGTGAGGAGCCCTCCCGGAGGAAGCGGCCTACAGCAATTGCGGAGCGCCACCCTGCTCGTTTGTCAAGTGATCTGGCGGTGCCAGAGATACAGTGGCCAGATTGGAGAGATCCAGAGACAATCGTTTGAGCATCGGAGGACCGGGCTCGCCCAGTGGTGCGGAACAGACTGTTGGAGCCAGCTGACGGAGAAGCAAGCTGCAGTCACCGGACCAAAGCTACTGTACGGAGTTCCGTTCCAGTCGGTGAGGGGGTTACGGCCCACAGTTTGTTAACTTTTACACTCAGTCAGACTTATACACAGGCCTCACTGGGATTTATAGTTCCACGGAGGAGGAGTATAGCAACTGACACTAGGCGGGCATGAGGCCTATCTGCTTTGGCACCTCAAACCTTGTAATTTAGTTTAATGAAGCTATACCAGGAGCATCTTTAACCCAACTTGAATTATTTAAACCTTTTAGGAGTTACTCTGGCTAGCGAAGACAGGAAGATCCAGGACTGAGTACTTTAAAGTGAGATTTCACGCATAGCTATAAAGGTAGGGGGAGCTCCCGTGTATTTATATTGTTTGCAATTGTTATACAAAAATCCATTGTGCTAACATCCTATGTTGGGATGACAGCACAATTACTGTAACCACCTTTTTGAATATATTCACAGTAAAAGATATTTTGGTTAAGTATCCAGTTGTGTGGAGTATTGTTTTCTCCCAGCAGGTGAAGCCAGTGGATCCTGAGGTTACAATACAGGTATATTGTATTATATTATATTGTACTGTATTGCATTGCACCACAGCTGTGTCAAGGGGACTGAGCCAAGTTAGTGGGGTTTTTCAGCAGAGTACAGGCCCAAATCCAACCAGCAGCTCCTTCGGGGGTCAGTGCTACATATGCAAGAACATGACCCCAAAACATTTTACCAACTGTGAATACTGTGTCTTTTTTTGGTGATTATTGATTGTTTTGCTGTATTTTTTGCCAAAGTTATAATAATTGTTAAAATAAATATTAAAATGTTAAAAATAAATTATTGAAAATGTTTATTAAAATTTCTTTATTCCCCTCTGTTGGGGGCTTTTGGAACTAGATGATTCCTAAGGTGGGGAACGTCTCTGCAATGTTTTTGCATGCAATACAATAAATACATGCAAGTTTCTGATTCATCTGGTGTTATTTTTCATTTATGTGACTTTTAATATTTTTTTGACAAAAAAATATATTTTTAAACAAAAGTGTACAGTACTTTGAGAATAAAATGCATGTGTGTTTATTTGGTATTGTATTGCTTCAAAGGGGACAATAGAAGGAAATTATTTTGTGTCCAAATACCACAAATAAAAAAAGTGTGTACAGTATATCAATGATACTTAAAGCGGAGCTGCACCCGCACAAAAAATATTAAAAGTCAGCAGCTACAAATAGTGCAGCTGCTGACTTTTAATAAATGGGCACTTACCTGTTCCTGGTTCCAGTGGTGTAGGCAGAATGTGACGAGAGACCGCTCGTCTCTCACTGCCCCGCCGTCAGGGAATCAGGAAGTGAAGACGCAACGTCTTCACTGCCCGGTCCCTACTGCGCATGCGCGAGTCGCGATGCGCGACCCTATTCCCTATTGGTCCCCGCTGTGTCCTGGGAACTGTGTTTCCCAAGACACAACGGGGCATTCTCGGATAGAGGCGGGGATAGAGGCGGATAATGCGTCCCGGAAGTGAGTGCAGATACCTGTATTATACAGGTATCTGCACCCCCCTCCCCCCTGAAAGGTGCCAATTGTGGCACCGGAGGGGGGGAGGAATCCGATAAGCGGAAGTTCCACTTGAGGGTGGAACTCCGCTTTAAAGGTTACCTTAATGTGATTATTAGTTTTTCAATGGGCTGAATACTATATTGGAAGGACATGTACTGTCACTCTAGCTGGCTGGAGAGTAAACCCAGCAATTTGTCAAGACTGGAAAGACAAAAATATGGTCATTAGCTACATTCACACTGACAAAACAGCGCCTGGCTGTCGAGGAACTTTGATGGTTACACATCGAAAGCTCTCGTCTCCTTTTTTGTTCTTTTAACTACTTGCCGCCCAACCGCAATGTACTGTGGGTGAGCGACCGCTGTGGGCAAAGCAACGCTGAAAGTCACTGTCTACCTCCGGATTCAGGGCACACTCACATGTGCCCCCAGCTTTTATTTTTTATCAAAAACATGTACCAGAATACATTTTGCCTAAAATGTATGAAGAAAATTTGATTTATTTTTTTATTGGATATATATATATTTCACAGTTTTCTGTCTTTTTTAATTTATATCGCAAAAAATAAAAATCCCAGTGAAAAAAATATTTTGTTTAGGTACAGTGTTACATGACTGTGCAATTGCCAGTTAAAGTAGCACAGTGCTGAATAGAAAAAAATGGCCTGGTCATGGAGGGGTAAAATCTTCTGGAGCTAAAGTGGTTAAATTTGCCTTTGTGTTTGTATTGTACATTTTTTTTTGCCAAATGCTTGTACCAGCAACATGGTTCTAGTGTTTTTTGAAAATGAACAGATTGCAGATTCTTTCTAAAGGAGTCTGCAGAGCACTGCACCCACAATCAGCAGATCGCGGGTGCAATGTCAGACTCCTGCAGAATCTCAGTATAGCTGCCTGCCTGTACCTCCCGTAAGGGCAAACAGTTACTGGAGAGCAGGAAGATCAGTGAACTATGAGAGTGCTTACTTGCGCCCTTGCAATTCATTGAGAACTACAAGCTGTCTGCAGATCAGTACCATGTTTCCCTGAAAATAATACCTACCCCGAAAATAAGACCTAACGCTATTTTCCAGGAGGGCTGCAATGTAAGCCATACCCCGAAAATAAGCCCTAGTTTGAAGTGCTTGTGTACTCCTATAATCCTCTCTGTTACGGTGGCGTGCAGTGTGTGATCTCCTGGCTGTCAGCGGGAGATCTCAGCCCCCCTCCCTGCAGTGTTCAGAGCAGAGAAGACAGCTTGAGGCTGGCCATGGAAGCGCCGGGTGTCGGCGGGGGATCTCGGCCCCCCTCCTTGCAGTGTTTGAAGTGGTGAAGAGAGCTTGGGGCAGGCCATGGAAGGGCAGAGTGGTGACATACGGTAAGGGTGTTTGCACAATTGTATTGCAGCAGCACCTTTTGCCCTGCATAGCTGCGCTCTTTTTAAATTGCGACGGCGGGTGCGGGGAGAAGATCCCCCGCCCACTGTCAAAGCGTAGATTTTGAGGGGTTCAAGCAGGTGCTCTTTGGTAACATGTTACACCCTAAAATACCAAAGGTGAACTTATCCTCTAACCCTAAGTTTATAGTTAAAATTGGGGTTAATTTAAAATAATAATCATTTGTACTCACCTTTTTTACTGGCATGCGTGTGTAATTGAAGAACATTTCCTTATGTGCACAGAAGTCATTCTACATGTTCCCTATTTGCAATCACTGGATGGATCCAGTATCTACGCTTCCTTTTCTCCTCCTCTTCTTTTTCAATGGATGCTGCCATGACCAACGGAGAATATGACAGCTTCGATATAACCTACACAACAATATACATACAAACCAGGCGCTTTTAACATCACAGCAGATATGCTTACCATTGGCCAAAATAAAAAAGCAGCATGAAAAACGCATAGGGCTGTATTCTGATTAGGCCCTGCCAAAAAAAAGAAAAAAAAGGGATAGGTGGACCTGATTAGAAAAGCCCACGTGAAAGGTGCCTAAAAAAAATAAAAAATAAATAAAACGTAAGTTTATTAGCAAAGCTCTAACAATTACAAAATTAGGCATGTGACTGGGGGGGGGGAGACAGGAGCAATTCCATTTATATAACTAGTACACCAAACAAGTAAGCCTAATTCAATACAACAATAAATGTATTTAATCAGCATGCCTGAAATCAATATACAGAACACATAAAACGTTTATATTAAAATATTTAATATTGTAGATAATAAATTGTTAACATTAAAAGCAATTAGCATATTATTAGTTGCACCTCTAGGTAAAAAATACCACTATTACAATTTATTTATAAAAACAGGTGGCTTTAAACACACACATCCTCTCGCTGCCGCCTTTAACTCTGCGAGACCTCCTGTCTCTCTTGGGTGGAGATGTCTCCAACTGGGAGCCATGAGGTATTCCCATACTTTCATTATAAGGAGTGTGCTCACCTAAGCACTTACCCTGCTGGTCGTCCACAAAACCTGGACACAGGGTTGGAAATTCCACCCCACCCAAGACTCTATGGAATCTCCCAACTACAGAGCCCCATTCAGGTATACAAAAACCTGGAGAAAGCTGCAAAAGCAGTTTTCTCCACTCCACAGCTACACCCTGTAGTCCTGCACTGAGCCAATGTGCACACTCCGTGTCCTTTAAATGACCAATTTTCCAGTGACAGCATCTCACACTGTCACATTAGATACAATAAAATATTGCAGCACAACCATATTGATGCATAAGCATAAATTGCATGGGGAGGGGGTCCCTCTGCTGGACAAAATTAGGTATGCCAAGCCACTCATGTATATTATAATGTAATAATTTTTCTATATATTAAATAAAAAAAATAGAGTGGAAATGGTTTTGAACATCAATTAATCTTATACTGATGACTGTGTCACTATTCAAGAAATGTATCCTCAATTTTGTTTTAGCACTTGTTTACATCAGCCCTGTTGCATGATATTGTTTCAGTTCACAAGTGCTGCACTGGTGTACACTGAAAAAAGTAGGACAAGTTGCATTTTTTGCACAGCGCATTGCGACTCATTATAACATACTGCAATGTGCTGACATGAATAGAGTTCACTGAATGTAAAATGAAATAAAGGTAATGAAAGAAAAAAGTTAGCACTGTGGTGTTATTGTTACAATGCATCATGGTGCGCATGCACAATGCATACTGGGGGAGCATGTTATGTGCTGGCGTGAATGAGCCCTAAAAGGATATCAGACAGAACAGGTAGTAATGGGAACATTTGGACAAAAATAGGCAACAAATAGAATGTTTACTCAAAAAATCTGCTATTAAAATGACAGTTTCCTAACAGACCCTATTCTCTCCCTATATATTTTATCAATAGTCCTAATCCCTTCCATACAGCAGCTTCTAATACACTGACACCCCCCCCCCCCCCCCCCCAAATCCCTTCCGTTCCCTTCCCTGGTTATAGTGAGGGCACTGAATTATCCAAAGGTCCTACCACTGGTTCCTGTAACCTTCTGTCCATAGTTTAAAGGTCATATAGTGTATTACAGTTTAAAAAAAAAAAAAAAAAAAAAAAAAAAAAAAAAAGATGCAGATCTCAAGCAATGAACCACTACTTCATTCTGTTTCAACACACAGACATTACACATTGTCCACTGTAACTAAAAAGTAACAGCACACCCATGCACAAAGTTCAGTGGATCTACTTTGATATGCACAAAATACCTGTATTAACACTGCAATGTAATTATAGCCATCGAATGCCAGTATATATACTGTACTTCCCAATGACATGACCATTCAGGTAACACCTTTACATCAGGGTCTGCAGAGTTTTCCCTTACACTGTGGAACACTGATGTAATGGAGAACTTTGTGGACTAGGATGTAAAGGGGAACTCTGGAGTCTGACGTAAAGGGGAGCTCTAATGTAACCGTGAATGCTACAGACTGTGATGTAAGGGAGAACTTTGTGGACTATGATGTAAAGGGGAACTCTGGTGTCTGATGTAAAAGGGAACTCTGTGGACTGTAATGCAAAGGGGAATTATGAAGTTAGATCTAAAGGGGAACTCTGTGGACTGTGATGCAAAGGGGAATTATGAAGTCTGATGTAAAGGGGAACTCTGTGGACTGTGATGCAAAGGGGAACTATGAATTCCGATGTAAAGGGGATTTCTGTGGACTGTGATGCATAGGGGAATTATGAAGTCTGATATAAAGGGGAACTCTGTGCACTATGATGCAAAGGGGTATTATGAAGCCTGATGTAAAGGGGAACTCTGTGGACTGTGATGTAAAGGGGAATTATCAAGTCTGATGTAAAGGAGAACTCTGTGGACTGTGATGCAAAGGGGAATTATGAAGTCTGATGTAAAGGGGAACTCTGTGGACTGTGATGCAAAGGGGAATTATGAAGTCTGATGTAAAGGGGAACTCTGTGGACTGTGATGCAAAGGGGAATTATGAAGTCTGATGTAAAGGGGAACTCTGTGGACTGTGATGCAAAGGGGAATTATGAAGTCTGATGTAAAGGGGAATTGTTGAGTCTGACGTAAAGGGGAACTCTGTGGACTGTGATGTAAAGGGGAATTATTGAGTCTGATGTAAAGGGGAACTCTGTGGACTGTGATGTAAAGGGAATTATGGAGTCCGATGTAAGGGGAACTCTGATGTAAAGGGGAATTATGGAGTCTGATGTAAAGGGGAATTATGGAGTCTGATGTAAGAGGAACTCTGTGGACTGTGATGCAAAGGGGTATTATGAAGCCTGATGTAAAGGGGAACTCTGTGGACTGTGATGTAAAGGGGAATTATCAAGTCTGATGTAAAGGAGAACTCTGTGGACTGTGATGCAAAGGGGAATTATGAAGTTTGATGTAAAGGGGAACTCTGTGGACTGTGATGCAAAGGGGAATTATGAAGTCTGATGTAAAGGGGAACTCTGTGGACTGTGATGCAAAGGGGAATTATGAAGTCTGATGTAAAGGGGAATTGTTGAGTCTGACGTAAAGGGGAACTCTGTGGACTGTGATGTAAAGGGGAATTATTGAGTCTGATGTAAAGGGGAACTCTGTGGACTGTGATGTAAAGTGAATTATGGAGTCCGATGTAAGGGGAACTCTGATGTAAAGGGGAATTATGGAGTCTGATGTAAAGGGGAATTATGGAGTCTGATGTAAGAGGAACTCTGTGGACTGTGATGTAAAGGGGAATTATTGAGTCTGATGTAAAGGAGAACTCTGTGGACTGTGATGCAAAGGGGAATTATGAAGTCTGATGCAGAGGGGAACTCTGTGGACTGTGATGTAAAGGGTAATTATTGAGTCTGATGTAAAGGGTAACTCTGTGGACTGTGATGTAAAGTGAATTATGGAGTCCGATATAAGGGGAACTCTGATGTAAAGGGGAATTATGGAGTCTGATGTAAAGAGGAATTATGGAGTCTGATGTAAGGGGAACTCTGTGGACTGTGATGTAAAAGGGAATGAATTATGGAGTCCGATGTAAGGGGAACTCTGATGTAAAGGGGAATTATGGAGTCTGATGTAAAGAGGAATTATGGAGTCTGATGTAAGGGGAACTCTGTGGACTGTGATGTAAAAGGGAATGAATTATGGAGTCCGATGTAAGGGGAACTCTGATGTAAAGGGGAATTATGGAGTCTGATGTAAAGGGGAATTATGGAGTCTGATGTAAGGGGAACTCTGATGTAAAGGGGAATTATGGAGTCTGATGTAAAGGGGAATTATGGAGTCTGATGTAAGGGGAACTCTGTGGACTGTGATGTAAAGGGGAATGAATTATGGAGTCTGATGTGAGGGGAACTCTGTGGACTGTGATGTAAAGGGGAATGAATTATGGAGTCTGATGTAAGGGGAACTCTGATGTAAAGGGGAGCTTTAATGTAAATAGGAATGCTACAGAGCATGATGTAAAGGGGAACTCTGATGTAAAAGGTAATGCTGCGAACCACGATGTAAGGGAGGGGGGTCTGAAGGTTCTATTTATGCCTTTGCCTCATCACGTCACACTGCTCCTACTTGTCCGATCACATGATGGCACAGTGCACCCCACTAGCATACCTCCCAACTGTCTGAGATGGGAATGAGGGACACCTATCAGCAAAAGCATGCAGGCATAGGACACACCCATTGCCACACCCCCTTAAAGGAGAATTGTACAAAAAAAATCAAGATTGGTGAAACTCACAAGTGCTTTTTTTTACCACTACTATTCCTTTATATTGGCTTTTGGAATTTACAAATGCAGCAATTTAGATATCAGATGAAAGTTTTAGCACTGGGGACACTTTTTGATAGATAAAAGGTGCATTTTATATACACCTATATAGAACAGACCAAAATGAGGGACAAATGAGGAGGAATGAGGGACAGAGGGACATTGCTTCAAATCAGGGACAGTCCCATGAAATCAGGGACAGTTGGGATCTATGCACTAGTCCCATCATTACTCACAGTACACCTCCCATATCGGACCCCCTATAACAAACCGCACACACTGTCACTAGGCAGCACAAGTGAATAGTCCTCCTGACCTTAGCATATCCCCAGCACATCGCCGTCTACACAGTACTCAGACTACGGCTCACTTCTCCAGCACGTGTCACGTGTCACCCCTCCCCTCGTCTCCTGGTCACATGACGAGGACATCCCAGGCGTCTTTTCAGCAGTGTGTGCCGTAAAGAAAGGTTTGATGGCTGTAGCCGGCTCAGGGAAGAATCTCTTACAGTTTATGAAGTTTATAGGACAGCTAAAGGTAACAGACGGAGCCATGTGTGTATAGACTGTCCCAGCTTCGGTGCTATGAGAGAAGTGTGTACTGCTCTCTGTAATGAGTACAGGAGGGCATTCAGTATGAGAAGGGAGCTCACAGGGGATGTGATCTGATCAATGGCAATTGTTAGCACCATTTTGGTAAAAGCCCAGCTCTGTCCTTGTAACAAAGTGCACTTCTCTATTGCCCCCTGACCTAGCCTCCCCCATTCTTGCTTTATTCCACCTGACACCACCCCACCCTTTGTTTACATCTTGCTGTGCAATTCTTGGTAGAGAAGTCAGTGGGGCTCTATTGCCCAGGCACTACCAGGACACTGACCAATAGTAATGAGTTTGGGTGTATTCGGATTGGGATCTGAAACCACGTGTCAGAGCCTGCCAGGAAGCTGTCCCCTAAGTGAGACAATCATCTGTGGTCAGGTATGTATATACACACACACACACACACACACACACAGTGGGGATGGAAAGTATTCGGACCCCCTTAAATTGTTCACTCTTTGTTATATTGCAGCCATTTGCTGAAATCATTTACAGTAAGTCAATTTTTTTCCCCTCATTAATGTACACACAGCGCCCCATATTGACTGAAAAAAAACACAGAATTGTTGACATTTTTGCAGATTTATTAACCACTACGCGACCACGCTATAGCCGAAAGACGGCTTCAGCGCGGACGCTCCCTGCCAGGTGGACGTCCTGTTGTTTACTTCCCTAATGAGCGCGCATCGGGGAAGTTCTGTGCTGGCCGTGTCCGTCGGACACAGCCAGTCACAGATCGCTGTAAACGGCCAATCACAGCGGCCGTTTACAACGAGATCGGCGTGTCCAATAAGAGATGATCTCATATGCAAACATATGAGATCATCTCTCAGCGCCGCTCTGTCTCCTCACACTGACAGCATGTGAGGAGGGAGAGATGAACGGCTGCAGCAGCGCCGTAGGTAAAAAAAGAAAAATAAAGTGATCTAATCCTGCTGCCACCTGTCCCCAGTGCCATGTGTCGTCAGTGCCACCTGTCAGTGTCACGTGTCATCTGTTATCAGTGCCACATGATATCAGTGCCATCTGTCATTAGTGCCACATGATATCAGTGCCACGTATAAGTGCCATCTGTCACCAGTGCCACATATTAGTGCCATCTGTCAGTGTCACGTGTCATCAGTGCCCCGTATTAGTGCCATCTGTCATCAGTGCCACATCAGTGTCGTCAGTGTCACGTGTCATCAGTGCCACGTCCGTGTCACGTGTCATTGTCCTGGTGCTCCAGGGCCTATAAAAGTGTAATAGGTAGTCAACAATTTAGATGTGTAATTTATGCTCCTAGAACACGTCATGGCGCTCCCTGCATTTTTGGCCTCTCTAAGTGGCCAGGCTGTGGAAAAGTCCCACACATGTGGTATCATAATACTCAGGAGAAGTAGCAGAATTTATTTTGGGGTGTCATTTGTGGTATACACATGTCATGTGAGAGAAATAACCTATTACAATGACAATTTTGTGAAAAAAATAAAAAAAAATAATTCATTTTGCAAAGAATTGTGGGGAAAAAATGACAACATCAAAAAGCTCACCATGCCTCTTACTAAATACCTTGGAATGTCTACTTTCAAAAAAGGGGTAATTTGGGGGTATTTGTACTTTCCTGGCTTGTTCGGGTCACAAGAAATGGCACCAGTGCATCAGATGTGATCAATTTTGTATGATTTGCACCACAGTTTGTAGAGTCTGTAACTTTCACAAAGACCAAATAATATCCACTAATTTGGGTTATTTTTACCAAAGATATGTGGCAGTATAAATTGTGGCCAAAATTTATGAAGAAAAATTTATAATTTGCTAAATTTTATCACAGAAACAAAGAAAATGCGTTTTTATTTTTTTTCATTTATAGCGCAAAAAATAAAAAACCCAAAGGTGATCAAATACCACCAAAAGAAAGCTCTATTTGTGGGGAAAAAAGGACCAAAAATTCATTTGGGTACAGTGTTGCATGACTGAGTAATTGTCATTCAAAGTGTGAGAGCACCGAAAGCTGAAAATTGGTCTGGGCAGGAAGGGTGTTTAAGTGCCCAGTAAGCAAGTGGTTGAAAAACTGAAATATCACATGGTCCCAAGTATTCAGACCCTTTGCTGTGACACTCATATTTAACTCAGGTGCTGTCCATTTCTTCTGATCATCCTTGAGATGGCTCTACACCTTCATTTGAGTCCAGCTGTGTTTGATTATACTGATTGGACTTGATTAGGAAAGCCACACACCTGTCTACATAAGACCTTACAGCTCACAGTGCATGTCAGAGCAAATGAGAATCATGAGGTCAAAGGAACTGCCTGAAGAGCTCAGAGACAGAATTGTGGCAAGGCACAGATCTTGCCAAGGTTACTAAAAATTTCTGCTGCGCTTAAGGTTCCTAAGAGCACAGTGGCCTCCATAATCCTTAAATGGAAGACGTTTGGGATGACCAGAACCCTTCCTAGAGCTGGCCGTCCAGCTAAACTGAGCTATCGGGGGAGAAGAGCCTTGGTGCGAGAGGTAAAGAAGAACCCAAAGATCACTGTGGCTGAGCTCCAGAGATGCAGTCGGGAGATGGGAGAAAGTTGAATAAAGTCAACCATCACTGCAGTCCTCCACCAGTCAGGCTGTATGGCAGAGTGGCCCAACGGAAGCCTCTCCTCAGTGCAAGACACATGAAAGCCTGCATGGAGTTAAATATGAGTGTCACAGCAAGGGTCTGAATACTTAGGACTATGTGATACTTCAGTTTTTCTTTTTTTAATAAATCTGCAAAAATGTCAACAATTCTGTGTTTTTCTGTCAATATGGGGTGTTGTGTGTACATTAACCACTTCGCGCCGGTGGGACGTCCTTGACTTTCCGGGGGTATATCTGAATGATGCCTGCAGCTACAGACATCATTCAGATATCGGCTTTTTCAGCCGGTGATTCCCTGCACCTGTTCCGCCAATTGATCATTCTTACGGGCGGTGGGAGGGGACGCCCCCCCCCCTCCCGCCGCCCTCCGTTGCTTCTTCCGACTCACCGCTTCCATCGGTGAGTCGGACACAGGATCCGCCGGCCCCCGGATGGTGATCATAGAGACTCCGGTGACCATCTGGTCCGCCGGAGTCTCTATGATCATTCGGAGGCCGGGTGCGATGTTATGACGTCACGCCCGGCCTCTGCATTCAAATAACGGCGCCGCTGCGGCAGGGAAGCAGAGATCGTTTTTTTTTGGGGGGGGGATTTTAGGCTTCCCAGCCTAGAGGTGAGATGTGGGGTCTTATTGACCCCACATCTCACTGTAAATAGGTCCGATCGTGTCATATTCCTATTACAAGGGATGTTTACATTAGGAATAAAAGTAATCAAATTTTTTTTTTTTTTTAAAGTGTCAAACTAAAAAAATAAAACCAATAAAATGTTATTTTTTTTAAAGCGCCCCTGTCCCCGTGAGCTCGTACGCAGAAGTGAACGCATACGTAAAACCCGCCCACATACGAAAACGGTGTTCAAACCACACATGTGAGGTATCGCCGCAAACGTTGGAGCGAGAGCAATAATTCTAGCCCCAGACCTCCTCTGTAACTCAAAACATGTAACCAGTAAAAAGTTTTAAAGCGTCGCCTATTGGGATTTTTAAATACCAAAGTTTGGCGTCATTCCATGAGCGCGTGCAATTTTGAAGCGTGACATGTTGGTTATCTATTTACTCGGCGTATCTTCATCTTTCACATTATGCAAAAAAATTGGGCTAATTTTACTGTTTTTTGTTTTTTTAAAGCATGAAACTGTTTTTTTTTTTTTTTTCTGAAAAAAACTTGTTCAAAAAATTGCAATGACCACCATTGTATTCTCTAAGGTCTTTGCTAAAAAAAAAACATATATAATGTTTGGGGGTTCTATGTAATTTTCTAGCAAAAAAATTATGAATTTTACATGTAGGAGAGAAATGTCAGAATTGGCCCGGGTGTGAAGTGGTTTCTGAAAAAAACTTGTTCAAAAAATTGCAATGACCACCATTGTATTCTCTAAGGTCTTTGCTAAAAAAAAAACATATATAATGTTTGGGGGTTCTATGTAATTTTCTAGCAAAAAAATTATGAATTTTACATGTAGGAGAGAAATGTCAGAATTGGCCCAGGTGTGAAGTGGTTAATGAGGATGGCTACAATATAACAAAGATATAAAAATTTAGTCTGAATACTTTCCATCCCCACTGTGTGTGTGTATGTATGATATATATATATATATATATATAATGTATATGTTTGGAGGTTCTAAGTAATTTTTCTAGCAAAATATACAGATTTTAACTTGTAAGTGTCAGAGAGTGGTTTAGTCTTTAAGTGGTTAAACTGGCCTCATTTACAGGCCGAAGTGTATTCCTTTGATCTACAACAGGGGTCTCCAAACTTTTCAAACGAAGGGCCGGTTTATTGGTCTTCAGACTTTAGGAGGGCCAGATTGTGCCCAGCAGGGGGCAGAAAATGTCCCGGCCCGGCATCAGGGAGAATAAATATGGCCTCAGGGTTGGTGGTCAATAGGAGGAGGAGTAATGTCCCTAATTAGTAGCAGGAATACCATTATTAGTATTGGTGGAAGAAATAGTGCTCCATTGTTGGCATCAGTGGGACAAATAGTGTCCCAAGGGCCGGATAAAGGCTAGCAAAGGGCCACATCTGGCCCTCGGGCCACAGTTTGTAGACCCCTGATCTACAAGAACCAAATTATACTTTGTTTATAGTTCTATTCCCAGCGCTGACAATGTTGATAAACATTTGCCTGCTTTTTATTTTTATTTTTTTGACAGCTGTGAGTGAGCAGAGAACGGCTCTGCACTATATGAATTATGAAAATGCTGGATTAATATCATGAGGGGGGGGGGGGGGGGGTTGAATCAAGATCGCAATTTTTTTTAACGATTAATCATGCAACTCTAGTGTTGGCCACTTGTTCTGCATTGTGTGTAATGACATCAGCTGAGGGCTGCAACAAGAAGAGTGGCTTTCTGGGACTGGTCGTCACAACCAGAGAGGAGATTCCAGGATTAAAGTGTTTGTTAAGCAAAAAAAAAGCGGATCCTGTTCCCTTAAAGCATGTTATATAGCACAGTGCTTGTGCTGTGTCATTTGGCCCCCTGTAATACCTGAATGATCCTGAATGGCTATGCCTTCCCCCTGAACGCTGACTCTTATATATCAGGGCTACTGAGCTCTGACACCGTAGTCGATTTTTACCTCTGCAGCCCTACTCTACCCCCCCCCCCCCCCCTCTCCTCCTAAGTTCCCCTGTGTCTGTGTTATATCATAAATATGCTTATCTGTACTGATAACACAGCGGCTCCCTGTGATCATGTGACTCCTCAGCTCTGTCTCTCCTCCCCGACTGACGTCAGCTGCAGTGCTCGGCCATGCCCACTTGAACTGTCAGCTAGGCAGAGGAGAGGAAAGAGGAGGCAGCTGATCACAGGAAGACGGTGTGTTATCAGTACAGATAGGGGAACTTATTGTTCTAATACAGAGGAGATGGGAGAATTTTGGACAAGCCGCTTAACAACTTTAAGGTAAGTAATTCTCAGCTGGGAGAGTGCCATTTTTGGTCAGTTGTGATATGCCCGGGTTAGGCTTTAAAGGCATAGGCCACCTGTGAGTTAATAACTTCACCGCCAATAAAAAAAAAAAAAAATTTGCCTTTATTGTTGGTGAAATAAAGTATACAATATTGTAAACAATCTGTGCGCTAAATCAACCTTAAAATTATAATAGTAAATCTTGTAGCATTTACCCTGTGACAATGGTGGGTATAGAATGCAGTGTGCTTCTTAAAGCGGTTCTGCACTGCTTTTTTTTTTTTTGGGGGGGGGGGATATGCCAAGGCCATCTAGCTAAATTGGGGGACTTACCTGTTCCATCTTCCATCTCGATCGCAGCCGGTTTTCCTCCGATAAAATTCTTCATCTTCTTCTTTTGTGCTGGGGGCCATCTTGCCTGTGGGCATGTGAAACCCCACAGGCACTTTAGATGGCCCAGCATGCACCGCCGTTACTCGCGCGTGCGCAGTAACGGCACATCTGCCGACATCTCGCGAGATTTCGGAAGATGTGTCCGAAATCTCGCGAGATTTTGGAAGATGTGCCCGAAATCTCGCGAGATTTCGGAAGATGCCCGCACAGACTCCTGGGATCAATGACACCAGATCCCAGGAGACAGTGCGGCGTGACGAGGATCCCCGCACAGACCCCGCCCACCCCCGAAGAGACAGAAGACAGGAAGTCATCGATTACAAGGTAAGTGAACAAAAAAAAAAACACATTTCATTTAGTACTCTTTGCCTGATTTGGAAGGCAAAGAGATTTACTAAATGAAATGGGTGCAGAACCGCTTTAAAAGGTGCCTTGTGCAAGTGGTAGACTTTTTACTGTGTATCGGTTACAATAAGTGCAAATACCGTGGTATTAAATGAATAAATAAATGTGTATTGGTTGGTGCAATGCACAGGGTTTTGAATTGTTTACCCCCAGGCCCATGCCAAGGTAAGAATGTTCTGTTAAGTGGGTAAATGAACCACAAGTAACGTGACATTAACACCCAGCTGCAGATGCTGGCATGTTCTGCTACGTTGGCAGATGGGACTTGTAGTATTTTCATTCATGATCATTTGTTGATATCTGTGAGTGGAGCCATGCACAGCCACGCTGAATTAAAAAAAAACGCTTAACTGTTATAGGAAAGGGATCAGTTAGGGTTTAGGGTGCTGGTGCATGGGACCGTGCTTCACGTTATCCTAAATATGGGTGCAACATAAATCCTATTCTAAAAAGCGGGCTATGCCTTTACCCACAGAATACTAAGTGGTTTGTAAACATGCACTCACTTAGCCTGTTTTATTCACAGAGGCCGACATGTACCCCTCCTCTCTGCATTCTTTTTGCCATTGCTTGTTTCGAGAATGTGTAAACTGAAAGCACTTAGAAACATTGAAAGAAAGTACCATGAGACAGAACCATAAAATAAACATTTATAAATTATAGTGTTTGTTTTTTTTTTTTTGTTTTTTTTAAATGTGAATATTTTCCGATTATTGTCTAGCTAAAATTTGCATAGGCCTGTATCAGTTTCAAACTCCTTTTGTCTTGACCATGTCCCACCTTTTTTCTTACCAATTTATTGCAGACTAAGTGGCTTGTTTCTTCTGTTTTTTTTTTTTCTTCTGCAGAGAATACCAAGGACAGGATGGGTATACAGCCAAGTGAAGAAGCCAGAAAGTGTCTCAGATCATATGTATAGGATGGCAGTTATGGCAATGTTAACAGAGGACAAGACATTAAATAGAGACAGGTATGTTATTGTATCAATAAATATTTAAAGCTGACCGTGCAGTAAAATGCACCCTGCCAACCCTGATCGGTCTGCATTGCTTAGAGAAGTACAGAGACCCAGTAATGACATTTGCACTAGAATACAAGTCAGATTTTAGGCATCCCCTGCAACAAAAATTTCATTTTTGGTGAGATACTCCCAATAGGAAATGACACCTAAAGGGATGTAGACCCAGCAATTTTCCTCATTAGAGCTTTGCAGGTGCACAGCTGATTGATAATTATGAAACCACTCCCATTACTCACTTCCATATATGGGCACAGAGAAACACACATGGATTTCATCAGAATAACAAAAGGTAGGAATGTGCAAAAAGTTTGTCAAATCCCTTGCAATGTACACAGATCACCCAGAGGGGAATGTTGTTGTTGTGGTGTGTGTATGTGTGTATATATATATATATATATAATATATATATATTTTACAGTTGCCAACAGATAATTTAAAGGGGTTGTAAAGGTAAAAGTTTTTTCACCTTAATGCATTAAGGTGAAGAAACATCTGACAATGCCAGCCCCCCGTTTTACTTACCTGACCCCTCGAAAGTCCAGTGCTCGCACTCGACATCCTCTTCGCCGATCAGCCTGGCCGCTGATTGGTTAAAGTGGATGGATTGAAAGCAGCGCAGCCATTGGCTCGCACTGCTGTCAATCACATCCAATGACGCCGGGGGCGGGGCCGATTTATACAGCGAGCGGCTATAGCCACCAGCTGTATCACAGGAGCGTGCCCGCAAGTACTCCACACCATGCGAGGGAGCTCACATGAAGGTGAGAAGTACTTGTGGGGGGGGGGGGGGGGGGAGCTGAAACAGCCGCCAAGGGACCCCAGAAGAGCAGGTTCTGGGCCACTCTGTGCAAAACGAGCTGCACAGTGGAGGTAAGTATAACATGTCTGTTTATAAAAAAAAAAAAAAAAAAAATATATATATATTTCCTTTACAACCACCTTTTAAACCTAGAAACATTAAACAGATGCAACTGTTTAATAGTTCTTATACACAGTGATCTATTGAAATGAATGAGTAGTAAAATAAGGCCATGTCCTGGTTTAATTAGGAGTTAACTTATTTACCTGTTAACACAATAAACATTCTTCTGTGTTAGCTGCAGCTCTCTCACTCACCATTGCTGTCTGTCAGGGAAAGGAGGAGCTAAGACAGCTAGTGTGTTACAGCTAGTGTCTTGGTAAACCCAAGAATACAAATTTAATATATTGCAACTTACGATTGCTTTGATGTGGTGGCTACCTTGTTTTCTTTTTTCAGGCTAAGACAACGTTATCAAGTACAGAAAATACATGTTGATCTTGCCTGAAATGCAATGCCCTTATCACTATCTGTGAGATAAACTGGAAGCATAAATCTCATCTTTCTTTTGTAAACTACTAATCTCTATAACCCTCTGGAATCAAGTGGTCATAGTAAGCATGTGTTTATACACCAGCTCCTCTCCAGCACTAAAATAGTCAGTCGATTCCGATCCAAAATGTGCCCAAGACGCATATGCATAAAAACAAATGTGCCCACAATAGTGTAAAACTGTATATAAAGTTTTATTGCAAAGGTTCAAAGCATTCACATAAGCTTAATGGGATAAATGCAGCCTATTACTCCAACTGGCTTTCAACAAAATGGGTAAAGACCGCTATACTTAATGACCTCACCAAGCTGAGTCCACGCCCTTCCCCACACATTCTGTCAAATAATGGCCTCTTCAAGAGACCACCCGAATTCTCTTCATCATGTACTGATATAGTGTTTGGTTTCTTCCACCCTCCTTTTCCAATCGGCAGCCTGCCTCACCAAAGAGTAAGAATGGACCTAACAATAAGTACCACTGAGAGAGAGAGCCAACTCCACATTAATGGTTTTGGAATAGGTTGCCTGTAAAGCTCATATAGGTCTAAATTTCACGTCTCCACAAACTTTTTGTTTTTTTTTTATTTAAAGTGTGAACTTCATTCTTTTGTTGAGACATGTTTTGTTTTTATTTAGGTGTATACGACTTGCTCTTGTACATGACATGGCTGAGAGCATTGTGGGTGACATAGCTCCAGCTGACAATGTTTCCAAAGAGGAGAAACACAGGCAAGAAAAGGTGAGTGTACGTCTCACTAGTTGGTGACACTGGAGCAGATGTATATTGCTAACCACTTAAGGTCCGCTTTTATAGCAGTTTTTATATATGATCCTACTCCTCCGGGTAGGGTGCATGCCGACAGCTCACTTCCGCTGTGATTACACACAGCAGAAGCTGATCGCCAGGTGCACAGTACCCAATGTCCCCCAGCACCCGCCAATCGTTGGGTAGATTGCAGTTCTGTCTCTCTTTCCAATGTTCATGGACAGAGAGACAGAACTGCAATCTGCCTATATTCACAAGGCATATTGCCATTCTGGCAGGAGGGAAGGGATGGAATTTGTGTCCCTGCTTGGCATAAATTCCATCTCTTCCCCTAGTAAAAGCATCTCACACAATATTGTAAAACACTGGCTAGGCACACAGTTAACCCTTTGCTCTCCCCTGATGTTTACCCCTTCCCTGCCAGTGTCATTCGTACAGTGAGGGTGCATATTTTTTAGCACTGATCTCTGTATTGGTGTCACTGGTCCCAAAAAGTGTCTGTGTCAGAATGTCCGCCGCAATATCACAGATCACAAATGAAAAACAAACACAGCCATCTTACAGGAAGTCGTCGGATCAGAGCAGCAAAAAATGGAATTTAGAGATTAGTTGAAAGCAATACAAGGTACTTTTCTAAATTTAAAGTGATTTGTAAAGTATCGCTGTTTGTTTTTTATAGAATTCTTTTTTTTTTTTTCCTCTGCAATGCTCCTGGCCCCTCCCTCCTGTTGAGTGTCCCCACTCAAGCAGCTTGCTATGGGGTCACCCAAGCTGTGCTGCAGCTCTGTGTGTCCATTGAGACACAGAGCTGCAGTTATGCCCCACCCCCTCTCTCTCTTGATTGGCTCCCCTGCTGTCAAAGTCAGTTAGCCAATCAGGAGGGAGAGTCCCGGATGGCTGAGACACTCGTGGACAGAGAGGGGGCTCCGGTAAGTATTAGGGGGGCTGCTGCACACAGAAGGCTTTTTATCTTATTAATGCATAGAATGCATTAATATAAAAAACCTTCTGCCTTTACAACCCCCTTAAGAACAATTACTTAAATAGGATTTTTTTTTTTAACCAGAGTTTAGTGTCATGTTAAGAAATTGCATTCGGCGCATGCGCGGTGCTGACGGTGGCGGACATGTCCGCTCCACTTTTCTCTGGACTTCACGGCCAAAAAGCACACCCGCATGGCAGGGTAAATAAGACGAGACTTAGCCTAACTCTCCTTAGTGCCATGGGACTATTTAGAGACAGTTTTGGAAGCCACCCGCGTAAAAAAAAACACAAAGATAATCCTCCCAGAGGCTCCTGTAAAATAGCGCTGTCTCACTCTCCTCACACAGTCGCATCTCGCGCTGACAAGCAGCTGCGTTCACCTCAGGAAAACTATGACACAGACTGTGAATACAGCGCCACCTCTCAGCATCAACAGGCAGAATCATTACATCCCAATGTAATAAAACAAATGGAAAAAAATGTTACAGAA
The DNA here is from genome assembly GCA_028564925.1 of Lithobates sylvaticus. Lineage (NCBI taxonomy): Eukaryota > Metazoa > Chordata > Amphibia > Anura > Ranidae > Lithobates > Lithobates sylvaticus. The sequence goes on from CM053038.1 coordinate 98,828,988, forward strand.
GGCATTAAAGCAGACCTCCGACCATATTACTGAAAAGTTGACAAAAGAAAGTTGTGACTTCGGTCAGCGCACTGCTGACTTAGAAAACAGAGTAGATGACATTAAAACTAATTTATTATCTCATGACAATGAATTGGAGGCTCTTAAAGATGAAAACCTTACGCTGCAAACGCGTTTAGAGGATTTTGAAAATAGAGCATGTCGCTCAAACCTCTGCATACGAGGTATACCAGAGACTACATTCAATCGACTATGACTGCACTTTTTCAATAATTGATACTGCTAAAAGATTAGAAATGGATAGAATGCATAGAGCTTTGGCGCCACACAAATTATTATCTTATTATTCCCTATTCCCTCCCCCTTCCTCTGCCTCATCCTCCCCTTTCTCCTTCCCTCCGTCATACTCCATACTCCTTTCCTTCCCTCCCATCCTCTTCCCCCTTCTCAACTAAAACAGAGGTTAATATTGTTTTGATCAAAGCCCTAAATTACTAAGAAACAGTTAGTTATCCAGTTTAATTTTAAACGCTACAGCTATTTTATCTTTAACGATCCTGATTATTAATAACATTATCTACCTTTCCCACTATTGGCAATCCAGTACTGTTCACAAACCATAGAGTTAATCATTTTAAGTTGCATACCTTTTTTAAAAAGTCAAATAAATATTTATACTCACTTTATAAAATTGAAAGTTGAAAACAAATTAATCTTTCTCTTATCTTTGATTATTTTTCCACATATTGCCAAACTTGGGTGTCCAAGTAAATTTTGTTTTTCTTGTTTAAATATACTTCTCGGCCATGTGGGACTTGAAACGGTCACTGCTCCAACCCCACTCCATTTTTTTTTTGTCCTAGGACTCTCCGACACTTTGGTATTTTTTTGCGAGGAGCCTCCTCGGATAGACTCGGTGCCTTTTGAGTTAGCACTGTACATGCGCTCAGTACGCCATCATTTTACTTTTCAATATTTACACAATTGTAAACTTTGTACACATGATTCTTACGCTCTCCTTTTTCTTTAATAATCTGTTTCTACTCACTTCTTTTTTCTTGCTCTTCCCTGGGGTAAATATACATTCACAATCTATGTATACAATATATTACAATAACCTACAATAACCTCCCTAAGGTTTCTAGATGGCCCCCTTAAATGTCCTTACATTAAATGTACAAGGTCTAAACATTCCACAAAAGCAAACTAAAGTTTTCCGTTCATTGTCTTCCTCAAAAGCACACATAATATGCCTCCAAGAAACAAATTTCACTGAATCGTCGATTTCTAAATATTTAAGCAAAGGGGAATACTAATAGCATTTCATCGAACTACACCCTTTTCCCTTCTGACAGAGATCAAAGACCCAGAAGGTCGGTATCTCATACTTACGGGGCATCTATGTGATTCCCCAATCACAGTGGTATCCTTCTACGCTCCTAACAGAAATCCATCATTATTCCTCTATCATTTACTACAGGTAATAGATACACCTAAAATGGGTACACTTTTGATCTGTGGAGATTCTAACCAAGTTCTATATCCTTATCTAGATAAATCCCCCAACTCCTACCGCATGCAGCTCTCAATCTCGATTGTTCCAAAAACGTCTTCAACAACATTCATTGCTAGATTCCTGGCATGAAATCAATCCTACGAAACGTCAATATTCTTTTTATTCCCATCCACGTAAATCTTTTTCCCATATTGATCACATTTTAAGCTCAATAAGTATGTCCGTGGAATTGCTTACTTCATCTGTTAGAACTTTTACATGGTCCGATCACTGTGCTATACTTTCAACTTTCACTTCTCTAATACCTAAAGCACAAGACCCCACATGGCACATTAATGATTCAATCCTATATAAAATGAAAATAGTGCTGCGCTGTAGATAAGTAATGTACAAAATATATATAAAAAAGTGCTCTATACTAGAAACACTAAAAGGCAATTTCTTATGATAAAGCATAAATATGAAATCCTTAACCACTTCCGGACAATCACATGCCGATGTACGTCCCTACTTTGGGGACGGATATCGTTGTTATGGCAGCAGCTAGCTGCCATAACCCCGGTATCCCCATGTTCGGCCGGCGATCCGGTACAAGATAAAAGTGGTCTCTGCGCCGAATTCGCCACAAGATCACTTTTATCTATGATGGGAAAGGGGCCCCCCCCGTTTGTCGTCTGTCCCCTGGGCTGACATGGCCCCCACCCATCTCCATGACATTGCAGGGCAGAGACGACGTCATAACGTCACTTTCGCCCATCGCTCTTAAAGGGCCATTTTTTTTTTTTTTTTTTTTTTTTTTGTGCATTTTAGTGTAAATATGTCTTTTTGACCCCAGATCTCATATTTAAGAGGTACTGTCATGCTTTTTTTAAACAGTTTTAAAAAAAACAAAAAAACTAATTTTTTTTTAAAGCGCCCTGTCCCGCCGAGCTCACGTGCAGAAGCAAACGCATACGTGAGTACCGCCCGCATATGAAAACGGTGTTCAAACCACACACCGCGATCGGCAGAGCGAGAGCAATAATTCTAGCCCTAGACCTTCTCTTTAATGCAAAACATGCAACCGGTAGAATTTTTTTAAATGTCGCCTTTGGAGATTTTTAAAGGTAAAATATTGTTGCCATTCCACGAGCGGGCGCAATTTTGAAGCATGACATGTTGGGTATCAATTTACTCAGCGTAACATTATCTTTCACAATATAAAAAAAAATTGGGCTAACTTTACTGATGTCTTGTTTAATTCAAAACAGTCTATTTTTTTTTAAAAAAAAGTGTGCTTGGAAGACCGCTGCGCAAATACAGTGTGACAGAAAGTATTGCAACGACCGCCATTTTATTCTCTAGGATGTTAGAGAAAAAAAATTATAATGTTTGGGGGTTCTAAGTCATTTTCTAGCAAAAAAAAAAACGTTTTTAACTTGTAAACACCACATCTAAAAAAGATGCACGGTCTTAAAATGGTTAACCGTATAAATAAAATAAACATATCACATTATATTCTTAATCTCCTCAGGTAAAAACGGTGATAAAATGCTGTGGTGGAATATCCATAAAAATCCTTATTTTCCGTGATTAAAATAAATAAATAAATGTGTCCGTGGAAAGTTTTTTTAAAACAAAGTGCAGGATGTACACTAACTGAATAATAGTATCAATAAGCAGGAGTAAAGTGCTGGTGATCACTCTCTGTAACGGAATGCTGGTGATAGGTTGCTTCTTGTCCTCTGTGTAGGGTAATATGCGGCTGTCCCTTTACCTTACCGCTGTAAGATGACAACATGTGGGTATATCTTTGTTATGGAACCAATGTGTGTCCCCAGGTAATCGTCCCGATCTGGCGTCTCCGGCTCTGCTGGTATATATTCCTTGTCTGTAATCACGACAGCTGCAACAAAAATTTGAAACATTATTCATACTTGTCACACAACTTTCAAAGATACAGCTAGATAGAGCATGTCTAAACCTTGACCTTTTCCTATCAGAATCCATAGACTAAACCTTACATAAATCCCAACATCAATTTTATCTCAAAGCAAATAAGCCTGGCACCCTTCTTTCCTGAGCACCTAGTGTAAAGTAAATAGCCCATTTAAACTGGTTAGACTAAAATTGCCACATGATAGATACACCAGTAAAGATCCTACATACCTTCCACAAGCACCTTACCTCTTTATACAAAAAAGGATCTTTTGCTCAATCCTCTGCAGAATCATTTTTCTCACAAATTAAACTTCTGACTATTCCCTTAGCTCAACATGATGGCTTTGAAAGACCTTTTTATATCTATAGAAGTTAAATTGGTAATTTAAAGCTGACCTCCACCCTAAAGTGGAAGTTCCTCTCATCGGAAACATTCCCCCCCTCCGGTGACACAATTTGCACCTTTCAGGGGGGAGGGGGGTGCAGATACCTGTATAATCCAGGTATCTGCACCCACTTTCGGGACAAGCTAGCCGCAGATGCAACCCCCCCCCCCCCCCCCCCCCCCCCCCCCCCCCCCCCCCCCCCCCCCTCCATTGTGTTCTGGGAAACACACAGTTCCCAGGACACAACAGGGACCAGCGAAGACGTGCAGCGCGACTCGCAAATGCGCAGTAGGGAACCGGGCAGTGAAGCCGCACCGCTTCCTGATTCTCTAACAGGATGGCGTCGGGGGCAGCCGAGAGACGATCGATTGCTCGTCATCTGCTGCCGACATCGCTGGACCCTGGAACAGGTAAGTGTCCATTTATTAAAAGTCGGCAGCTGCAGTTTTTGTAGTGGCTGACTTAAAGAGGAGCTGCACCTTAAAAAAAAAAATATTAAGTCTCCTTAAACCTAACAAACGTCCAGGCCCTGATGGTTTTTCTGCCCTCTATTAGAAGAAATTTTCTCATATCCTTGCTCCAATGCTGACAGATGCTTTCAATTCCCTTCTTAATAATCAATCCTTACGCCCCGAAACATTAACAGCAATAATCTCAATGATTCCTAAACTTCAGTCAGATGAAACATCTTGTGCTAATTATAGGCCCATATCCTTACTAAACCTCAACATAAAATTACTAGCGAAAGTTTCAGCGACTCGCTTAAATAATATAATGGGTTAATAAACAAAGATCAAGTAGGCGTCATTCCGTTACGCCAAGCAGCTGATAATGTGCGCAGGGTCACCCTACTGATTCAAGCGGCCAAAACTCGACAGATACCCATATGCCTTCTGACATTCGATATCAAAAAAGCGTTTGATACAGTGTCGTGGCCCTACCTACATTTCACCTTGCAACGATGGGGCTTCAGTCCTCATTTTCTTAATTGGGTTTCATCATTATATAATAGTTCCAAAGCCTGTGTTAAATATGCTGGATACAAATCAGGCATGTTTGACATCAGCAGAGGAACACGTCAGGGTTGTCCACTTTCCCCACTCTTATTTTCCCTACTTATTGAGCCCATTGCTCAGGCAATCCGTACTGACCCCTCAATCAAAGGGATAGATTTAGCTGGTCATCAACATAAACTGTCTATTTGCTGACGATAGCTTAATCTTCATGTCATCCCCTCATATTTCTACTCCCAACCTTGTAAGCAAACTTGATAATTTTGCCACCATCTCTGGTCTATTAATTCTCAAAAATGTACAGCCTTAAATATCTCCTTAACTCCTCATATGCTACAACAAGCACAAACATCCCTCCCTTTATCCTGGTCCACATCACGCCTCACTTGCTTAGGAATTACCCACTTGCCGACTGCTGCACGCCAATATACGTTGGCACAATGGCAACGGTGGGCAAATGGGCATACCTGTACATCCCCTTTAATTGGCGGAGCTAGTGGGCGCATGCCGCATACAGCGTGACCCTGCCCATGGGTCCCGCAGACTCTATGTCCGCCGGTGTCCTGCAATCATGTCAGAGCCGCAGAATGGGGAGATGCATAGGTAAACAAGGCATTTCCACGTTCTGCCTAGTGACATGACAGGGATCTACTGCTCCCTGTCATCGGGAGCAGTGAATCGCTGTCATGTCAGTGGTAGCCCACCCCCTCAGTTAGAATCACTCCATAGGACACACTTAACCCTTGATCGCCCCCTAGTGTTTAACCCCTTCCCTGCCAGTGTAATTTACACAGTAATCAGTGCATTTTTATAGCACTGATCGCTGTATAATTGCCAATGGTCCCAAAATAGTGTCAAGTGTCCGATATGTCCGCCATAATGTCGCAGTCACGATGAAAATCGCAGATCGCCGCCATTACTACTAAAAATATGTAGAAGAATACATATCGGCCTAAACCTAGGAAAAACTTTTATATATATATTTATATATATATATATATATATATATATATATATATATATATATATATATATATATATATATATATATATATATATATATATATATATATATATATAATATATATATAATAATATATTAGTATATATTTTTTTTTTTTGGGGGGGGGTATTTATAGTAAAAAATATTGCTTTTTTTTATTTTTTAAATTGTCGCTCTTTTTTTTGTTTATAGCGCAAAAAATAAACTCAGAGGTGATCAAATGCCACCAAAAGAAAACTCTTTTGTTGGTAAAAAAAAGGACATCAATTTTGTTTTGGTGTAACGTCGCATGGCCGCACAATTGTCAGTGACGCAGTGCCAAATCGCAAAAAGTGCTCTGGTCAGGAAGGGGGTAAAATCTTCCGGGGCCAAAGTGGTTAAACTTTCCCCCAATCTTTCTGACATCTTCTCTGCTAATTTCCCTCCATTATTGCAGCAAATCTACAATTATCTTAAACAATGGTCCTCCCTACCTAATATCACGGATAGGTAAAATTAATGTAATAAAGATGACTATATTACCCAAAATCTTGTATCTTTTTCTCGAGTTTTACCTTATCCTGTACTGGCATATTTCCTCAGAAATTTACAGCGTAAAACACTTGCTTTCATTTGGGGTTCTTTGAAACCTCATTTGCCTAAACACACACTTTACCTTCCAAAACTTAAAGGTGAACTAGGGTTTCCTAATTTTACCACTTCCACGCAGCTCAAATATTCCTATCACGTGAAACATGAAATTACACTTTGGGTAGCGCTAGAATCAATTGACTGCGACCCACTCCATAACAAACCTAATATGGTCTAATACAGTTGCTACCTGGGATAAATGTAAAATTTAATGGACTACAGTCTCCTCCACATGTACCCCTTTTATCATTTATTAGAAACCCACTTTTCTACCCTGCATGTTCATCTCCTAAATCTTTTCAAGAATGGATCACCTCTAACCTAACTCAACTCTGTGAGCTATCGTCATCTACCTCATTTAAAATATTTCCTGAACTATGTGAAAATCATAAACGTCCCCATTCAGAACTTTTTGGTTTTCTGCAGATTACATTTTTTTTTTTTTTTTTTGCGCCTTTATACATTTTGAAAGCATATGCAAATGTGATCCCCACTCAAAGGGACTCATAACAATTAATGTTTATCTTATTGCTTCACCTAAGGCAGAACTGCCATCATATGTGGTAAAATGGGAGCCAGACCCCAATATTCTCTGTTTTGCTTTTGGCAAATTGTGCCTAAAGTGTCAATATTTTGTGTGGCCACCATTTTTTTTTCCAGCGCTGCCCTGGGCATGGCATTCACCAGAGCTTCACAGGGTGCCAGTGGAAGCCCCTTCCACTCCTCCATGACGACATCACGGAGCTGGTGGATTTTAGAGACCTCATGCTCCTCCACCTTCTGTTTGAAGATGCCCCACAGATGCTCAATAGGGTTTAGGTCTGGAGACATGCTTGGCCAGTCCATCATCTTTACCCTCAGCTTCTTTAGCAAGGCAGCGGTCGTCTTGGTGGTGTGTCTGGGGGCGTTTTTCATGTTGGAATACTGCCCTGCGGCCCAGTCTCTGAAGGGAGGGGATCATGCTCTGCTTCAGTATGTCACAGTACATGTTGGCATTCATGGTTCCCTCAATGAACTGTAGCTCCGCAGTACCCGCAGCACTCATGTAGCCCTAGCACCATGCTTGACTGTAGGCAAGACACACTTGTCTTTGTACTCCTCACCTGGTTGCTGCCACACATGCTTGACACCATCTGAACCAAATAAGTTTATCTTGGTCTTATTCGACCACGAGACATGGGTCCAGTAATCCATAGTCCTTAGTCTGCTTGTCTTCAGCAAACTGTTTGCAGGCTTTCTTGTGCATCATCTTTAGAAGAGGCTTCCTTCTGGGACGACAACCATGCCTACCAATTTGATACCGTGTGTGGCGTATGGTATAAGCACTGACAGGCTGACCCCCCCCCCCCCCCCACCTCTGGAGCAATGCTGGCAGCACTCATACGTCTATTTTCCAAAGACAACCTTTGGATATGAAGCTGAGCATGTGCACTCAACTTCTTTGGTCGACCATGGCAAGGCCTGTTCTGAGTGGAACCTGTCCTGTTAAACCACTGTATGGTTTTGGCCACCATGCTTCAGCTCAGTTTCAGGGTCTTGGCAATATTCTTATAGCCTAGGTCATCTTTATGTAGAGCAACATTTCTTTTTTTCAAATCCTCAGTTCTTTGCCATGAGGTGCCATGTTGAACTTCCAGTGACCAGTATGAGAGAGTGAGAGCGATAACACCAAATTTAGCACACCTGTTCCCCATTCAGACCTGAGACCTTGTAACACTAAGGCCCCTTTCACACGGGGCGGATCCGTATTGATCCGCCCCGTGAAGATCCGCTGCTCAGCGGGGATCGCACAGCTGTTCCCCGCTGAGCCGGCTGATGACAGGGCGGTCCCTGCACACTGTGCAGGGACCGCCCTGTCAGATCTCCGCTCTCCTCTATGGGGGATCGGATGAACACAGACCGTCTGTCCGTGTTCATCCGCTCCGCTCTGCAGATGGATGAAAAAATAGGGTTTTCCTCCGTCTGCAGAATCGGACAATTGCGGAGGCGGACAATAGCGCGTGTTAGCGGATGCTCATCCGCTGACACCCGCTATCCCATAGACATGCATGTATGTTCGTTTTTCATCCAAAAACGGATTGGATGAAAAACGGACATACGTTCAGCATGTGTGAAAGGGGCCTAACGAGTCACATAACCCCGGGGAGGGAAAGCGGCTAATTGGGCCCAATTTGGACATTTTCACTTAGGGGTGTACTCTTTTTTTTGCCAGCAGTTCAGACATTAATGGCTGTGTGTTGAGTTATTTTGAGGGGACAGCAAATTTACACTGTTATACAAGCTGTACACTCACTACTTTACATTGTAGCAAAGTGTAATTTCTTCAGTGTTAAAACACATGAAAAGATATAATTAAAATATTTACAAAAATGTGAAGTGTGTACTCACTCCTGTGAGATACTGTATATGGTCACCAATATGAGATACTCCAGAGATCCCTACTATCTTTGATTTTTCTTTTTCTCCTTTCCTTTTTTTCTCTTTTTCTAAATCTCCTCTTTTAGTCTGTCTTCCCTTCTTCTACTTACTCTTACACAATACTGGTAGCAGAATTTCTATTTCCTAATTTTCTTAACTATCATACAATAGATGTATAGTTCTAATGAACAAATACAAACCTATTGATTTCATACAAAACCATTCTTTATTCTCTAATGCATTCTATTCCAGTGATATATGCAAATTAATAACGAAGATCTATCTTTTTTTTTTTTCCCCCTCCCTCATCCCTTATGAACATTTTATATATAAATATTCTCTCTGGTTTGTATTCATTCATTTTCAAGATAAAGCATAATTTGAGAGATACTAGATCTTCATCTACGTAGGTTAAGTTAAAATTTTAAACTATTGGAACTCAAGTTCAATACTGTTTTTCTAGTATGTGATTTTTACTACTGCTACATTGAGAACCCGTTCACACTACCGCGACTTGGGGGGGGGGGCGACTTGTCAGACCAAGTCTCCCCAAGTCGCTTGACATCATAAATCACAGCTTTGTGAATGAGAGCCGTCTTAATGAACGCGTATGAAGTCGGAGCGACTTCAGAAAAGGTTCCTGTACTACTTCAAGGCGACGTGTAGGCGACTTGTACCCATAGATTTCAATGCAAGTCGCCTACAAGTCGGATCATGGTCTACATGGAGGCAACTTCACAGGAAGAAGAGAGAATTCACACTGCCCGCAGGCAGCCCCCCTCCTTCCCACACACAGAGAACTACCAGGTTATCACTGTGTCAGTGACAACTACCCTTTGTACTTCCTGTGTTATCTCTGTGGGGAGAAGTGAGAAGAAGAGGTGAGGAGTGTGAATAATAAAGTGCCGGTTTTTGCAAACATGTCATCCAGACGCCACAGAGAGCCTGTGGATAATGAGTCTCTCATTAGACTCGTGAGGCAGAGACCTTGCATATATAACAAGGAAGATCCAAACTACAAGGATCAAACTAAGAGGGATCAAGCATGGCTTCAGATCTGCCAGCAGACCATTGAAGATTGGGAAACAATGTTGCCCAGAGACCGTAGTGACAAATGTAAGTTTAACCCTTTTTTTTTTTTGTTTGTCTGTGTTCTTCAAATCATGTACTGACTAGGGATGAGCTTTGCGGCTAATGAATTGCCGACTTCCGTAACACAGAGAACAGTCATTCATTGAAAGTCATTGATAAAAAATAAAACAAAAAAAAAAAAAGCGTGGGGGTTCCCCCAAATTCAATTACTGGCCCCGCAGGTCTGCTATGGATATTAACCGCTTCCCGTCCGCCTCCTGCACATATACGTCGGCAGAATGGCACGGCTAGGTAAAAGCACGTACAGGTACGTTGCCCTTTAATTGCCTAGCCGTGGGTTGCACGTGCACCCCCGGGGGCACGCTCGCGACCCAGTCGGGAGCTCCGTGACCACGGCCACGGGACCAGCGGACCCGATCGCCGCTGGTGTCCCACGATCGGGTCACGGAGCTGAAGAACGTGGGAGAGGTATGTGTAAACAAACCTCTCCCCGCGCTTCCTACTCTGCCTGTCATTGATTGGCTGTTCCCGGTCATCGGGAAAGCCGATCAATGACGTCAGCTCCGCCCCCTAATGTAAAAAACACAACACACGTCACAGCCCATAACCCCTCCCCTCCCCCTAGTGGTTAACTCTTTCACTACAACTGTCATTTATACAGGAATCAATGCATTTAAATAGCATTGATTGCTGTATAAATGACAATGGTCCCAAAAATGTGTCAAAAATGTCCGATGTGTCCGCCATAATGTCGCAGTCACAATAAAAATCGCTGATCGCCACCATTACTAGTAAAAAAAAAAAATATTAATAAAAATGCTATAAAACTATCCCCTATTTTGTAAACGCTATAACTTTTGCGCAAACCAATCGATAATTGCGAATTTTTTTTTTTTTACCAAAAATATGTATAAGACTACGTATCGGCCTAAACTGAGGGAAAAAAACGTTTTTTTATATATTTTTTTGGGGATATTTATTATAGCAAAAAGCAAAAAATATTGCATTGTTTTCAAAATTGTAGCTCTATTTTTGTTTATAGCGCAAAAAATAAAAACCGCTGGGGCGATCAAATACCACCAAAAGAAAGCTCTATTTGTGGGAAAAAAAGGACGCCAATTTTGTTTGGGAGCCACGTCGCACGACCGCGCAATTGTCAGTTAAAGCGACGCAGTGCCGAATCGCAAAAAGGGGCCTGGTCCTTTGGCTGCCAATTGGTCCGGGGCTGAAGTGGTTAAGGGGAACCCCGCTTAAAATTAAAAAAAAAAAAGACGTGGGGGTCCCCCTCAAAATCCATACCAGGCCCTTCAGGTCTGGCATGGATATTAAGGGGAACCCCGCGCCCAAAAAAATGGCGTGGGGGTCCCCCTCAAAATCCATACCAGACCCTTATCCGAGCACGCAACCTGGCAGGCCGCAGGAAAAGAGGGGGGGGCGAGAGCGCCCCCCCCTGAACCGTACCAGGCCACCTGCCCTCAACATTGGGAGGATGCTTTGGGGTTGATGAGGACAAGGGCCTCGTCCCCACAACCCTGGCCATTGGTTGTGGGGGTCTGCGGGCGGGGGGGTTATTGGAATCTGGAAGCCCCCTTTAACAAGGGGACCCCCAGACCCCGTCCCTCATTGCGCGGAGCGGCCCAAGAAGAGACCGACGCCGTGGAAGAAGATGCCGGAGCGAAGCCTCAGAGACCGACGCCGTGGAAGAAGATACCGGACGAGAAGACCAGAGCAAGAAGAAGCAGAGCGGAGGAAGGAGAAGAAGAGGATGAAGAAGCCGAAGGAGGAAGAAGGAAGACCAGAAGAAATAAGATGAAAGAAGATTTTAATAAAGGAATTCTCAAAGACCGTCTCCTGTAATTTTTACAATTTTTGTCACTTTTTTGGTGAAATGGTAGGGGTACTTTTGTACCCCCTTACCATTTCACACAGGGGGGGCGGGATCTGGGGGTCCCCTTGTTAAAGGGGGCTTCCAGATTCCGATAAGCCCCCCTGAGAGAGTAAGATAACATATTTCTTATTTGTAAAGTGATACTATACAATTTTATAAAGCAGGGGGTGCCTAACTGTGCCTTATATGTTTAATGCAGAACCCAATCCTGTTGGGCAGTTGGTGGGGAGGGACATGAGGGATCCCAAGAGGCTGCATCTCAGGAAGCAGGAGGTTCCCTGCCTTCTCCTGCCGTTGGTGCCAGGAGAAGAAGGGGCACAGGAGAGCACTGCCCTTTATTCATAATTTATTCATAATGCAATAATGTGCAGCAACAATATAGATAGTTTACCTTAGCGTAATGATCAGTCTTTCAGTAGGTGAAATACTCCGCCGATACGAAGTATTCTGTCGCTCCAGATGGATGTAAACCAGACAATGCAATTCATCGAAACTGTAAAATAAATAAAATGTTTGTCGCAATATATTAATGGATACGGAGTCTAAATAGGACACATCATCTAGTTCAGGGGTCTCCAAACTATGGCCCTCCAGTGGTTCAAGAACTACAATTCCCATCATGCCTAGTCATGTGTGAGAATGTCAGAGTGTTACAATGCCTCATGGGAAGTGTAGTTCCGCAACAGCTGGAGGGCCGTAGTTTGGAGATCCCTGATCTAGTTCATATGTGTGGATCTACATGTATAGCATATGTACTTGCCTTGCAGCTGACATCCGGGTGTAGTTGAAAAACTTGTCCTCAGAGACGCAAATTTTCATACATGGCCCAAAACTGTCCTCTGTTATCTCTATTAGCAATAATTGGATGGATCCAAAAGGCGTCTTCTCCTCATCATCCTTATCCTTCGCTTCCTCTCTTCTTCCTCTTCCATTAATACAGCTACACCAGCTGTTACCACAGCTGTCATTAAATAACGCAAGGAGAACATTGTGTTCACAGGACACAGACACGGAACAGGGAAGCAGGAAGAGAACAGGAAATGGAATTATGTCACAAGAGCTGCTTAACTCTGGTTGGCCACAGGCTAAGTCGCCTGGCCATGAGGCGACTTGAAATCGCGTTGTAAGTCGCGCACAAGTCGTGTCGCCCCCCTGTGTGAACCGGCTCTGACTGTACCTATGTTTGTTAACTATACCTCCTGTTTGTAATTATCAAAAACTTAAACAAAATTGACAAATTGCATTCATTTGCACACGTGAAAGTGAAAAATAAGTTGTTTTCATGTTCGCTAGATATATCATAGGCTTATGTCTTTTTGAAAATGTCCACAATTGAGCATCTGAATGGTCTACTGTCTTAGCAAAAGCATAGTTTAACTTGTTAACCTTTACATATACCCAGTGAAGTGACTGGTCTCAGGTGATACACCAAGATGAAACAAATTATCCTACATGAGTTGTAACTGTTTTATCTGCAGTCTTCTCTTCTCTGCAGCGATTCAAAGTGCAGAATTTGTAAAGCTTGTCTGAGCTGTCAGGGGAAAAAAAGGAAATGGAGAGCTGAAAATACACACTGCAAAGCTCAGGGAGGAGAGCTCTGAGAGCTGAATGGAGGCGATGGATACACCCCCTCCACGCAGGAACAGAGCTAAGGGCTGTCAATCAGACTGTGCTTTAGATCCCTCACTTTGTCACCTTTTTGTCTGGTGTTAGGAAAACTTGTCAGAAGTGACAAGCACACACTATAGAGGAATATGTTTTGTGCATATTTCATTTCTGAGGTTTACAACCACTTTAAAATGGGTTCACCCAAGCACCAGCATGTAGGATGAGTAAGTCACTGATATGACCATATCCTGTCCATGGAATTGGTGTTAATGCACACTGTTTTCTGTGTACTTATGATGCTTTGTCCTGATGAATGAAGCCTACAGTGTTTTCTGACCACTGATCAAATTGCTTTATCAACCAAGATGCGTAAATGTGTAGCAAACGGCAAAGCACTTTACATAACTCTGCTTCTATAGTGTATTTTCATTGTGCGTCCCATCTAAATGGAGAGCGCTAGGCTTGGGGCAAGGCTTTTTAGTATGTCACTGATTTTCAGAAGTTGCAAAGTGCTATTGTTTAGAAGCTGATGCTTCTGGGCAGGCAGCATTTCCAGAACATAGCAGATGCTCTGCAATATGGGGAATCTTGATAATAGGGACATAAGGTACTGAATATTACTTTTGTCTTGAACACAGCTAGCAAAAACTGAATTTCTCAGACTATGCTGTAATTTTATTTCCACTTAGTAGCTGGAAATGACCAGAGAGCAAACCTCTACTTTGCCAAAGCAAAACCCTTTCATTTAAAAATGCATCTTGCACAGGCAATGCTTTTTTTATTTTTTTTATTTTACATGTGTCTATAATTTACAGAGCTGCACAATGCTATTACATGTGACAGCTTATAACTGGAAATAGACACTTTATTGTCAGAAAAATAGGTACATTGAAAATAACCGATTTTTGTTTGGAAAGTTTTTTTATAAAGTGGTTTTAGCAATGAATTGGTAAACGTTTTTTGCTAGCAGTAAAGCCTATATTAATATATGGGCTCTTGAGTTCATCTAGGAATCGTATATCCTCCTACTCTGTAAAGCTTGGAGCACATCTAGCGTTATAGATTATTAAAAGAGAAGTATGGGTCCCCCCCCCCCCCCAATCATACTTACCTAGGTGGATGCAGCATCGGTCCCCTCCCGGCTCAAACACTGAAAACCGAGTGATCTAACACTACCGAACACGTGGTTCTCGGAGCTCCCTGAGCAGAGAGCTGGTGACTGTCATGATAATGGTAAACAACAAATGGAGAGGGTAAATCTCCTCAACAGGGGCACAGACCGTAATAAAAACTGACAAGTAAACAAATCCAACCCTCACATTTTCCACTTGCTTATTGCGAGTGGAAAATGAGGGCTGGCAAGCGTGGACTGCCACGGTGGAGGGGTGGGCGAGCACCGCCGGCAGGTGGGGTTGAACGAGAGTCGTTCTCCCAGCCAGGGGGAAGAGAGGAGAGGAAGAGTTGAGCTGGCCGATCATCAGAGCGAGTATTGCCCATTAACGCCTTTTCATTTCATGTAGTCACATACAGCCCCGCCTTCTCGCACGGTGCCGCTCACATCACAATGTCCCACCTCCTCACCCGGCGCATTTGATAGAACACCGGTCCAATGCTGGGAGGTGCCGGGTGAGGAGGCGGGGCTGTATGTGACATGAGCAGCGCCAGGAACCCAGCAAGCTGTTACAGCGGGCAATCCCCATTCTCTGATGTTCGGCCAGCTTGACTCTTCCTCTGCACAGGGGAGGCTGTATTGATGGGCACAGGTGGGGCTGTATTGAAAGGGACTGGTGGCAAGTAACTCTTAAGGCCTGGCTAGTAGCTCAGGACTTGAAATTTTGAGCCCTGATCTAATCCCTCTACACTTAATCCAAAACTAAAAAAAAAGTTTTGCCTTTAGTTATACTTTAATATCGCCCCTCCTACCTGCGGTTGGCACACAGTTTTGCTCATTTGGTACATTACAGTCTGGTACTGGTGACCATTCCTAGAGATTTATTTATTTTCATAAATAAATACAAATCACAATTTGCCATATATCTCTCCAAGCTATGATATTTATCTTGCTATTAAAAATGTATTTAACCACACTGTTTGGGCCGCAAAATTATTTTTCTTTTTGCATAAGGAGAATAACGTTTACCTGTTTAAAAAAAAAAGGCACGCACGATTTATGCTCTTCCAGGGAAATATGGGGCATGACTGTTGTACGTAAGCAATATCTAATTTAATTTTGTTATATGTTTTTTAAGGATGCTATGAAGCATTTATCTCACCTGCTACCTGATGACCTGAAGAAGGAGATATATGACTTGTGGGAAGTAAGTAGATTTTTTATTTTTTTTTACATTTTATAATGCACAGAACACCAATCCTTGTGTGTTTCCAAATGTTTCTGAAGATTTTTTTTTTAAGGTTATTTGAATCTTCACTTTGCACAATGAAAGTTCATACTGAATAGGTTAAACCCACTTTAACCGCTTCCCGACCGCCTCATGTAGATATACGTCAACAGAATGGCACGGGCAGGCAAAAGCACGTACCTGTACGTCCCCTTTAATTTGCCTGCCCGGGGGGCGCGCGACCCGGTCGGGAGCTCCGTGACCACGGCCGCGGGACCAGCGGACCCGATCGCCGCTGGTATCCCGCGATCGGGTTACGGAGCTGAAGAACGGGGAGAGGTTTGTGTAAACAAACCTCTCCCCGCGCTTCCTACACTGACTGTCAGTGATCGGCGGTTCCCTGTCATCGGGAATGCCGATCAATGACGTCAGACGTACAGCCACGCCCCCCTACTGTAAAAAAAAACACAACACGTCACACTGACTCCTCCCCGCCCCCTAGTGGTTAACCCCTTCACTACAACTGTCATTTACATAGGAATCAGTGCTATTTAAATAGCATTGATTTCTGTATAAATGACAAATGTCCCAAAAATGTGTCAAAAATGTCCGATGTGTCCGCCATAATGTCGCAGTCACAAAAAAAAAATCGCTGATCGCCGCCATTACTAATAAAAAAAAATATTAATAAAAATGCTATAAAACTATCCCCTATTTTGTAAACGCTATAACTTTTGCGCAAACTAATCAATAATCGCTAATTGCGATTTTTTTTTTTTTACCAAAAATATGTAGAAGAATACGTATCGGCCTAAACTGAGGAAAAAAAATTTTTTTTTATATATTTTTTTGGGGATATTTATTATAGCAAAAAGTAAAAAATATTGCATTTTTTTCAAAATTGTCGCTCTATTTTTGTTTATAGCGCAAAAAAATAAAAACCGCAGGGGCGATCAAATACCACCGAAAGAAAGCTCTATTTGTGGGAAAAAAAGGACGCCAATTTTGTTTGGGAGCCACGTCGCACGACCGCGCAATTGTCAGTTAAAGCGACGCAGTGCCGAATCGCAAAAAGGGGCCTGGTCCTTTGGCTGCAAATTGGTCCGGGGCTGAAGTGGTTAAGAGAGCTAGTATGCATATACAGGCGATATCTCCTAACCCGTGCAGGGTTAGGAGATATCCTGGGTAGCTACAGGTAAGCCTTATTATAGGCTTACCTGTAGCAAAAAGTGGTCTGTAAGGGTTTACAACCACTTTAACCACTTCAGCCCCGGACCAATTGGCAGCCAAAGGACCAGGCCCCTTTTTGCGATTCGGCACTGCGTCGCTTTAACTGACAATTGCACGGTCGTGCGACGTGGCTCCCAAACAAAATTGGCGTCCTTTTTTTCCCACAAATAGAGCTTTCTTTTGGTGGTATTTGACCGCCCCTGCGGTTTTTATTTTTTGCGCTATAAACAAAAATAGAGCGACAATTTTGAAAAAAATGCAATATTTTTTACTTTTTGCTATAATAACTATCCCCAAAAAATATATAAAAAAACATTTTTTTTCCTCAGTTTAGGCCGATACGTATTCTTCTACATATTTTTGGTAAAAAAAATCGCAATTAGCGATTATTGATTAGTTTGCGCAAAAGTTATAGCGTTTACAAAATAGGGGATCGTTTTATAGCATTTTTATTAATATTTTTTTTTTTTACTAGTAATGGCGGCGATCAGCGATTTTTATTGTGACTGCGACATTATGGCGGACACATCGGACATTTTTGGGACATTTGTCATTTATACAGAAATCAGTGCTATTTAAATACCACTGATTCCTATGTAAATGACAGTTGCAGTGAAGGAGTTAACCACTAGGGGGCGGGGAGGAGTCAGTGTGACGTGTTGTGTGTTTTTTTACAGTAGGGGGGCGTGGCTGTACGTCTGACGTCATTGATCGGCTTTCCCGATGACAGGGAACAGCCGATCAATGACAGGCAGTGTAGGAAGCGCGGGGAGAGGTTTGTTTACACAAACCTCTCCCCGTTCTTCAGCTCCGTAACCCGATCGCGGGACACCAGCGGCGATCGGGTCCGCTGGTCCCGCGGCCGTGGTCACGGAGCTCCCGACCGGGTCGCGAGCGCGCCGCTGGCGCGACCCACAGGCAGGCACATGCACGATCGCGTACAGGTACGTGATTTTGCCTGCCCGTGCCATTTTGCCGACGTATATCGGCGTTAGGCGGTCGGGAAGCGGTTAATGCTGTGTCTAGGGCAGGGCTTGACAAATTTGCTTGGAATCTAGAAGCCAGCTAAAAAAGTTAGAAGCCAGGTTTTTTTTTTTTTTTTTTTTACGACATGGAGACGAGTGAGGGGAAGATGGCCCCCGCCTGTCTTCAAGTCATTGCAGGGCAGAAGCGACTTCAAATCGTCACTTCTGCCCATAGCTCTTAAAAAGGGACATTTTATTATTTTTTTTCAAATGGCAATTTTTATTTTTTTTTGCATTTTAGTGTAAATATGAGATCTGAGGTCTTTTTGACCCCCAGATCTCATATTTAAGAGGTCCTGTCATGCTTTTTTCTATTACAAGAGATGTTTACATTCCTTGTAATAGGAATAAAAGTGACACAATTTTTTTTTCAAAAGAACAGTGAAAGTTAAAATGAAGAAAAAAAAATAATAATTTTAAACGCGCCCATCCTGCCGAGCTTGTTTGCAGAAGAGTAGGGCCTGCACATGAAAACGGTGTTCAAACCACACATGTGAGGCTAGACATCCTCTGTAACTCAAAACATGCAACCTGTAGAATTTTTTAAACTTCACCTATGGAGATTTTAAAGGGTAAAAGTTTGTCGCCATTCCACGAGCGGGCAAAATTTTGAAGCGAGACATGTTTGGTATCAATTTACTCGCCGTAACATTATCTTTCGCAATATTAAAAAATATTGGGCAAACTTTACTGTTTTATTTTTTAATTAAAAAAAGTATTTTTTTCCCAAAGAGTGCGCTTGTAGGTCTGCTGCGCAAATACGGTGTGACAGAAAGTATTGCAACGGCCACCATTTTATTCTCTAGGGTTTTAGAAAAAAAAATATATATAATGTTTGGGGGTTCTAAGTGAAGGAGTTAGGCAGGCAGTGAAAACAAAATTGCTCCATTAACATTGCTGGGTGTCATACCAACGGCCACCACAAGAGCCAGATTCTAGAAGGTACCATAGGACTGCACAAGGCCGCAAAGCCAGGGCCTAAATTCCCGGCCGGCGCGGCCCATCGCGCGCGCGGGGGGCGCACTATGGAGACAGGATACCCCCAGCTGTGCTGCCCCAGGCGCCAGGTCGCTAATTCTAGTCGCCAATGCGACCTGGTACCCGGTATTCGTCGAGCACTGGTCTAGGGGAACATTTTATTTTATCTGTAGATAACCTTGGACTGTAGCAGTAGGGTAAACATTTCCTTTTATCTTACAAGGAAGGATTCACAGAACTGTAACATTTCTACCCGTTTTTAACAATGTCTTCCAGCGATCACATGACTCCAGGCTGTCGGCTCTCCCCGTGTTATCTCCAGTGGGCGGGGCCAAGATTCCCCTGCTGACATCAGCCAGGGAGGAGAGGAGCAGAGAGCCTGGAGTCACGTGATCGATGGAAGACACTGTTAAAACGGGTAGAAATCTTCTTCTTTTTTTTTTTTTTTATATATATAAAGCATAGGCACAAGGACACAGCTTTTTATATGACAGAGGGGATGCTATACAGATCAGTTAGTTTTGAAGCAGTGGGGAAAGGAGCAGTTCAGCGATAGTGAGAGCAGACAGGGAGGGGGAAGGAGAACAGAGGGAGACACAGGAGAGCTGCAGATGGCAGCATATGACGGAGGCACGTACGTTGACAACGGTGTCAGGGCTCAGCAGCCCTGATATATTGTGGTCAGTGTACAGAGGGGAGGGTAGAAACTGGCAAGATCAGCCAGATATTTCTGGTGTTACAGGGGGCCACATGTCCATGTTTCACAGGTGCATGCTGGGAGTCGGGAAACCAAAAAGCACCACAAAAATGCATTAAAAGTGTGTAAAAATGCAATATGCTTTTTTGAAAAATGCATACAGCTTTTTTTCAGAACACCAGTGTGAAAGGGCTCTTGCCATTTCTTTCTCGTCCATTGAGGGACACAAGAAATCTTACAGTATACTGTTGGGTTGTAATGCTACCTACAGGAGGATTGTAAACTGGAAAAAAAAATGTAAGCCAGCCCAGGATAACCCTTTCTTTACCCAGCATGCCTGTTTTCTGCTATTGTCCTTGAAGCATGGACGTCTTTTCTTTTGCTCTGCAGAGTAAAGTCTCTAAACTTTTTTTTTTTGGTAGAATTTTTTATTTTTTTTTTGTTTGTGAATACTAAAGCCTAGTACACACACACACAAAATAGTAAGAAAAATATCGCTTTCGAATCGATCGTATAATCTGATCGTTAGTCCACAGCTTTTGAGAGCCAATCGCAACCGTTCATCCAAAATTATCCAAAGCGACAACCACAGAATTTTTTTCTCATACTATACCAGATCATACGGTTTTTATTTAATCAGTACAGTATTCATCTGAAAGTACAATACATTACATCACTTCCGAAGTTGTATTCTGTCATACGAGAATTTTTGAAAGGTGAGTCTTCATTTTTCGGTATGAGACTAGCATGTACAAGAAAAAAAGGACAATCCTTGTCAGTCAAGGTTTCTTACCAACTCACTGTTTGAGCCACATATATGGTAGCTTTGGAGTACCACTGAACTGGACATTTTGGGGCTAGCATAGATGTGACCTTCTACCTTACATTATCTTTGTATATGAATTTATACTTTTATAATTTTTTTTTTCCCAATATGTCATCTGTATACATATATATTTTTTTGCTGATGAGTTATCTGCCAGTGACTGTCAGTCCCACTGTCAAAAGTACAAAAAAAAATCTAAATCTACTATGTGGTGTAATTTTCTTTTGATTCCTGCAACTGTTCTGCAGAAGATGTCATGGTTACCAAGGTGACCCTCTTCCTTTACATTTTAAGCCAAGATTGCTTGTTCAGGAAGAATCTAATCCAAGAGAATTTTTTAGTCACTTATGTTCATTAGTGCAGGGAGGTCTGAGATTGTGCACAGTGATCCCCTGTCAGTTCCATGTAAAATACTTATTAAGCTTCATGCACACAGTCATACATGGGCCATACAGTATACAGAACCTGCAAAATCTCTGTATGACCGTGTGCATGAAGCCTTAATAACCATAGATATCACATTGTGTACTGAGAAAACAAACACTGATTGGAGATATGGTTGTTGCTGTGGGCCACACACAGAGTGCACTTTACACATACAGTGGGGAAAATGATGATTTGATCCCCTGCAGATTTTGTAAGTTTGCCCACTTACAAAGAAATGAAGGGTCTATAATTGTTATCATAAGTGTATTTAAAATCATAGAGACATAAGATCAACCAAAAATCCAGAAAAAAACATACAATACAAATGTTATAAATTGAGTTGCAGTTCAGTGAGTAAAATAAGTATTTGATCCCCAACCAACCAACAATAATTCTGGCTCCCGCAGACTGGCTACAGTATGTGCTCATGTGGTACACAGATTAGTCCTTTCAATTTAAGAAGGTGTTCCTAACTCGTTCTATGTATAAAAGACACCTGTCTACAGAATCTTTCATCCATTCAAACCTCACCTTTTATGGATAAGACCAAAGAACTGTCAAAGGACGTCGGGGACAAGATTGTAGACATGCACAAGGCCGGAATGGGCTACAAGACAATCCGCAAGAGGCTTGGTGAGAGGGAGGCAACTGTTGGAGCAATTATTTGCAAATTGAAGAAATGCCACATAGTGCCTTGAAAAAGTATTCATACCTCCTTGAAATTTTGCCATTAAAAATGTAATTTATTTTATTGGGATTTTATGTGATTGACCAACACAAAGTGGCACATAATTGTGAAGTGGAAGGAAAATGATAAATGCTTTTAAATTTATTTTACAAATGTCTGAAAAGTGTGGTGTGCATTCGTATTTAGCTCCCTTTACTCTGATACCCCTAACTAAAATCTAGTGGAACCAATTGTCTTAAGTCCCCTAATTAGTAAATGGAGTCCACCTGTGTGTAATTTAATCCTCAGTATAAATACAGCTGTTCTGTGAAGCCCTCAGAGGTGTTGGAGAACCTTAGTGAACAAACAGCATCATGAAGGCCAAGGAACACACCAGACAGGTCAGGGATAACGTTGTGGAGATGTTTAAAGCAGTGTTAGGTTATATAAAAAATAAAATATACCAAGCTTTGAACATCTCATGGAGCACTGTTCAATCCATCATCCGAAAATAGAAAGAGCATGGCACACTTGCCAACCTACCAAGAGGCCCGTGGGGGAGACGGCAAACGTGGAAAAAGGTGCTCTGGTCAGATGAGACCAAAATTTAACTTTTTGGCCTAAAAGCAAAACGCTATGTGTGGTGGAAAACTAACACTGCACATCACCCTGAACACACCATCCCCACTGTGAAATGTGGTGGTGGCAGCATCATGTTGTGGGGATGCTTTTCTTCAGCAGGGACAGGAAAGCTGGTCAGAGTGGATGGGAAGATGGATGGAGCCAAATACAGGGCAATCTTAGAGTCTGCAAAAGACTTGGGACTGGGGCGGAGGTTCACCTTCCACCAGGACAACGACCCTAAACATACAGCCCAAGCTACAATGAATGAAATGGTTTAGATCAAAACATATTCATGTGTATAGAAAAAGTGTTTTGCCCAGTCAAAGTGCAGACCTAAATCCAATTTCCCTCCTGTATTGAATTGTATTGTAATTGTACTGTCTCCCCTGATGTTGTAAAGCGCTGCGCAAACTGCTGGTGCTATATAAATCATGTATAATAATAATTGAGAATCTGTGGCAAGACTTGAAAGTTGCTGTTCACAGACGCTCTCCATCCAATCTGACAGAGCTTGAGCTATTTTTCAAAGCAGAATGGGCAAAAATGTCACTCTAGATGTGCAAAGCTGGTAGAGACATCCCCAAAAAGACTTGCAGCTGTAATTGCAGCAAAAAGGTGGTTCTACAAAGTATTGGCTTGGGGGGGCTGAATACAAATGCACACCACACTTTTTTCAGATATTTATTTGTAAAACATTTTAAAGCCATTTTATCATTTTTTTTTTTTCTTCTACTTCACTATTCTGTGTTTTGGTCTATCACATAAAATCCAAATAAAATAAATTTAGTTTTTGGTTGTAACATGACAAAATGTGGAAAATTTTCAAGGGGTATGAATACTTTTTCAAGGCACCCTAATCATCAGTCGCACTCAGTCTGAAGCTTCATGCTGGATTTCGCCTCATGGGGTAAGGATGATCATGAGAAAAGTAAGGGGTCAGCCCAGAACTACATGGGAAGAGCTTGTGAATGATCTAAAGGCAGTTGGGACCAAAGTGGCCAAACAAACTATTGGTAACGCAATACACTGCCATGGATTAAAATCCTGCCGGGCCTGCAAGGTCCCCCTTCTCAAGAAGGCACATGTACATGAAATTTGCCAATGAGCGTCTAAATAATTCAAAGACAAATTGGGAGAAAGTGCTGTAGCCTGATGAGACCAAAACAAAGCTCTTTGGCATAAACTCAACTCGCCGTATTTGGAGAAAGGAAACAATGCTTTCTATGACACCATCCCTACAGTCAAGCACAGAGGTGGAAACATTGTGCTTTTGGGCTGTTTCTCTGCTAAAGGTACAGGAGGATTTTGCCACATTTGGGGGCCGTGTATTGTAAAATCTTGGATGAGAACCTTCTTCCCTCAGCCAGAACACTGAAGATGGGTCATGGATGAGTCTTCCAGCAAAATGACCCAATGCATACCACCAAGGTAACTAAGGAGTGGCTCAAGAAGAAGCACATTAAGGTCATGGAGTGGCCTAGTCAGCCTCCAGATCTTAATCCTGTAGAAAATGTATGGCGCAACTTTGAGTTGCCAAGTGACAGCCAACAAACCTTTAAAGGGGTTGTAAACCCTTGTTTTTTCACCATCATGCATTAAGGTAACAAACTTTGTTTTACTTACCTGAGCCCTGTAATTATCTCAACCGAGATGCGCTTTCCCTCTCTGCACGGGGTCCCAGCTCTTGATTGGATAGTTTGATAGCAGCGCAGCCATTGGCTTCCACTGCTATCAATCAAATCCAATGACGCGGGCGCCAGGGGGTGGGGATGAGTCTGGCAATCATGTCTATGGAGCGCTTCTCCTAGGGGGTTATCTGATGCGAGGAGAAGCTGTGAGAGCCACCAAGGGACCCCAAAAGAGGATGATCGGGGCCACTCTATGCAAAACGAGCTGCACAGTGGAGGTAAGTATGACATGTTTGTAAACCTTTTGTGTTTATTTAAAAAAAAAAAAATCACTTTAAGGATTTAGAGAAGATCTGTAAAGAGTTGACCAAAATCCCTCCTGAAATGTATGAAAACCTGGTAACCAACTACAAGAAACGTGGTTGCCACCAAGGGTTTCTTCACCAAGTACAAAGTCATGTTTTGCTTGGGGATCAAATCCTTATTTTACTCACTGAACTGCAAGTCCGTTTATAGCATTTACATCAGGTGTTTTTTTCTCTGGTTTTTTTTTGGTTGATATTCTGTCTCTAGCATTTAAAATACACCACCTATAAGAAAAATTATAGACCCTTCATTTCTTTATAAGCTGGCAAACTTGAAAAATCTGAAGAATCCCCACTGTATCGATGGTGTACGGAGCTACATGTGTGCTGCACTGTTTCCTGACATGTAAACAAATAACGCATTCTGTATGCAGGCCAACTAATTGTCTGACCAACTAATCGATTATGAAAATAGTTGGAAACTATTTTTATAATTGGTTATTTTGATTTTTTTCAGCCCTACACTGGATGATTTTTAAACTTTTTCCTAACAACTCAAAATTTTAGCTCTTCCCCGGAGTCCTGGTGACATGGGTGCAGTGACACTCCTCAGCATAGTCAATGAAAACCTGACAGATTCTAACCCTACCTACTCTATCCAAAAAAATTAAAAACAGGATATTTACACAATTTTAAACAGGGAACTTATAAATATTGAATATGAATAGTTCTTATTTGCCACTTACACGTTTCGGGGGCACACCCCCTTCCTCAGAGCCAAGCGCCCCCGAAATGCGTAATTTTGATGTGATGCAGCACTTTTGTCTGCACTATTCAGCATTTGTGTGTTTTTATGGCTCATTGAGAGTTGCTACTTTTGTAAGTAGCCATTTTTTACTGATTTTATTATTCAATAAATGTGTTTGGTAATGCACTAGGCGCATAAATACAGTACCCCTTTTAATGCATGCTAATAATCTGCTTTGCTTGCTGCAACTTGGCATTGCATGCTATTGCTGAGCCTGTGATCTACTAAGACCGCCAAATCCTTTTCCATCCTCGTTTTTTTTCCCCCCAGAGGTTCTTCTCCTAGCTAGTAAGTTGCGTTCATATTTTTAGCCCCCAAGTGCCTTACTTTAAATTTTCAATATTAAACCTCATTTACCATTTAGTTGCCGACCCCATTATTTTATGAAGGTCTTCTAGTAAAGTTTCTATATCCTGCTGTGAAGTTATTACCCTGTTTTTAGCTTTTTTATGGATTGCAAACACTGGGATTGAACAATTTATACCAACCGCTATCCTTTATAGACAAATGGATGTAATTTTTTTACTTTGCCAATAGTTCCACTTTAACATGCCATCCCACCCTGCCTATGAACACAGCACTTCTATAATACATGTATTCACAGTCCTCCACCCTCAACACTACGAATGGACATAATGATCCAGGTATATCAGCTAGATAGTCAGTAGCTAGACTGTTCCTATTTACTTTTTCTGTGCACTGGAGGGGTCTAGTGTTAATCTTATCATGGACAAAGTCATTTTCCCAGTGCAATAGCTGTATGTCAGGCTTGAAACATAATTCTCGGAATGAGCACTATACTGCTGCAATAAATTTTATGCCTTATGGTGATTTTTACAGTGATGCCAGCAATGCCAATTACATGGGCGCAGGATTTAACTTCACACTAATGAAATATTTAAGGAAAACGGGCAGAAAGAGGAATTAAATTGAATAATAACAAATACTGGGACATCATTAAAACATGTTTATTAGGATGGAAAAAACAAAGACAGAAATTGCTATGCTCTTTAAGCAGATCCCGGAGGTATGAAAAAATAGAAATACAGAAGCGATGGCAAAGTAGGCCATAATGTTTTATGCTTGGAGCAACAAAAGAGAGACAAGCTGCCACTGCTGCACGGCGAGCTGTGTGGTCCTGATGAGGGTTAATTTGAAAAGCAGGAAAAATGTGATGACAGTCTTTACATTCTTCTTTTTCACTTAATATAAAAATGTTTCTTTAGTATTGTGTGAACAAATGCATGATGTTTCCCCAGTTAAACAGCATGTGGTGTCATATGCTGGACTAAATGTAGTTAGACATGACGTTTTAGAGGCCAAATTCCAAACAGTCAGCTGATATATCACCATTTGTTAGAAGGAGAAAAATCTTCCCTGGTTAAAAAGCAGCTCTGGGTAATTTCTGCACCACTTTTTGCCATATATTAACCACTTCAGCCCCGGAAGGTTTTCCCCCTTTCCTGACCAGAGCGTTTTTTGCGATTCGGCACGGCGTCGCTTTAACTGACAATTGCGTGGTCGTGCGATGTGGCTCCCAAACAAATTTGGCGTCCTTTTTTCCCACACATAGTTTTCTTTTGGTGGTATTTGATCACCTCTGCGGTTTTTATTTTTTGCACTATAAACATAAAAAAAACGACAATTTTGAAAAAAAAAACGCATAATTTTGAAAAAAAAAAAAAACGCATAATTTTTTTACTTTTTGCTATAATAAAAATATTTTTTTTTACTAGTAATGGCGGCGATCAGCGATTTTTATCGTGACTGCGACATTTTGGTGGACACATCGGACAATTTTGACACATTTTTAAGACCATTAGCATTAATACAGCGATCGATGCTATAAAATTGCATTGATTACTGTAAAAAATGTCACTGACAGTGAAGGGGTTAAGTGTTCCTAGGGGCGTGTTTCTAAATGTATGGGGGCATGGCTGTGTGTGACACCACACTGATCGCTGCTACTGATGACAGGTAGCAGACGATCAGTGTGCTGTCACTAGTCAGAACAGGGAGATGCCGATGTAAACAGCATTCTTGAGCTCCGTGACACAATCACGGGTATCCCCACCGCGATCGAGTTTGCGGGACACCCCGACCACGGTCACGGAGCTCTCAGCAGGCGCATGGCGGGAAATTCAAAGTAACGTACTTGAAGCCATTGGGTAATCATGCCAAATATTGATTTTGTTTTAGATTTTTCTTCTGTTTTACTTGCTGTGCATTTTATAAATTGATAAAAAAAAAAAAAACATAAAAATATATATATATTTTTTT
Source organism: Lithobates sylvaticus (assembly GCA_028564925.1). NCBI lineage: Eukaryota > Metazoa > Chordata > Amphibia > Anura > Ranidae > Lithobates > Lithobates sylvaticus. The sequence goes on from CM053038.1 coordinate 98,856,295, forward strand.
TTTTAAAGCACTCTTGCGTTGTTTGCTTTCTGGAGGGAGGAGAAGCTGATGACTGGAGCTGGAACCATATAAGTTGTGCATAACAAAAGAGTGATTTGCCAATCATCATGAAAATTAAGAGGCATGATGTTTTGGGGATTGGATTCTCATAGATTCACATGGTGGAATGTGGAAGATAATTTAACAAACAATTGCTTATGTGGACTTGTATTGGATATTTATATGGATATCTATTGATCACGAGTGAATAGTGGGTATTCTGTATAATTATTAAAGCAGAGGTAAACCCATCGATTTAACAATTTAAAAAAACAGTTACATTCCCAGCATGCCATGGTGACTAGAAATTGCCTCCTGGCGCCAGGGCTTTCACTATTAGTACCAGGCATTTCTACATTTCCAGGTAGTGGGGCACATGCCCACCCGGCTGTGGTCTCACTGGCTCACCTGGTCCTGGCCAGGGATTCATGGCCAGGACCCGTCAATCATCAGAGCGAATGACAGGAGAGAGAGCTTTGGATGTGATGTGGCAATATTCAGTTTTTTATATTTTTACCCACTTCCTGACCAGGCAATTTTTTGCGATACGGTACTGCATCACTTTAACTGTCAAAATGCGCAGTTGCGCGACGTTGTACCCAAATGAAATTGATTTCCTTTTTTTTCCCCACAAATAGAGATTTCTTTTGGTGGTATTTGATCACCTAGTTTTTTGCACTATAAACAAAAAAAGCGACAATTTTGAAGATTCTACATATTTTTGGTAAAAAAAAAAAATAATACAATAAGAGTATATTGATTGGTTTGCACAAAAGTTATAGCATCTACAAAATAGGGGATATATTTATGGCATTTGTATTATTAATTTTTTATTTTTTTTACTAGTAATGGTGGTGATCAGCGATTTTTTTTTTTTTTTTTTTTTTTTTTTTTTTAGCGGGACTGTGACATTGCGGCAGACAGATCGGACACTTTTGACACTTTTTTTGGACCATTGACATTTTATACAGCGATCAGACCTAAAAGTAGCAATTGATCACTGTATATACAGCACTGGCAGGGAAGGGGTTAACACTAGGGGGCGATTCCAACTGTGGGGGGAGGGGACTGACTGGGAGTAGAGAGAGAGAGATCACTGTTCCTGGTTACTAGGAACAGTAGATCTCTCTACTTCCCTGACAGAACGGGGATCTGTCGGTTTACATTGACGGATCCCATTCTGGAATTCTGAGGAGCGATCGCGGGTCGCCGGCGAACATTGCGGCCGCTGGCCACACGCTCGGGCATTGCGCCACATGCGCCCCCTATAGCTCCTAAAGCAGCCGACATACACCTACGGCAGTTTGCACAGCCGTGTCAAAATGCTGCAGTATGACGGTGGCTGGTTTGCAAGCAGTTAAAGGAAACCTTTACTGAAAGAATATGGAGACTGCCCTTGATGGCCTCTCATTCTGAAAATGCTATTTGTCTGGCTGTCATGCTAATTCAGTGGATTCAGTACTTTCTATGGTACTGATCATGAACAAGTATTGGGCACTTTCTATTTAGAAAATACAGAAGGCATCGAGAGTCTGGCAATTTTGTAGCTAGGTCACGCTTTTTTTTTATAGATGAGGCAGATGACATTTTAATCTTATAAGAAAAATTAAAAATGTGTATGTTTTCTACATAGGAATATGAGTTCCAGTCCAGTGCAGAAGCAAGGTTTGTGAAAGAACTGGACCAGTGTGAAATGATCCTACAAGCTCTCGAGTATGAAGAGCTAGAGAAGAGACCAGGGACACTGCAAGACTTCTATGATTCAACATCAGGTATTGGTTTACTTTAATGTGTTACTAAACCCACAACCATAAAATCAGTCTGTATATGCAGCTTTCTTTTTTCATACATCATGGGACACAGAGTCAGGCCAATATTCATTACCTACTTGGTTATACTCCATCTCCCATGTGAATGGACACTTGTAGACCAAAGGTCTTCAGACAGGAAGAGATCCCCTATATAACCCCTCCCATACAGGAAGCACTTTGGTTTTTCACCAGTGTCTGCAAGGTGGATGGCACGGTTTGTTGGAGCTCTCTGATCTCCAGGTCTCTAGTCCCTCAAACGGTTCTTAAATCAAGGGATCGACCGATTTGATCCATTTGACACAGAGGGAGGGCAGAGGGACATGTGCTGATTTATATCGGCAGTCCATATCCCGGGAGTAGAAAACTGGAAGGCAGATTATCTCAGCTGCCAGCAGATATGCCCAGGGGAATGGTCCCTACACCCAGGGGTGTTCCAAGAAATTTGCCAGCGTCGGGGATAGCCAGAGGTCGGTCTATTGGCATCCAGGTTCAACAACAAGCTACAGCAATTTGTGTCCCGAAAAAGGATCCTCTGGCAATCGGAGCAGATGCTCTGATAGTTCCATGGAGACAGTACTCCCTGGTTTACGCTTTCCCTCCGATCCCTCTCCTTACACATTTGTTGCACAGGATTCGGAATGAGGGGGTTCCAGTCATTCTGGTGGCACCAGCCTGGCCCAGAAGGCCCTGGTTCCCAGAGATTGTGAGACTGACAATAGACGGGCCAGGGACGGTTCCATGTTGCTCCACTCTACTGTCTCAAGGTCCTATATTCCACCCCAATTCACAGTCTCTAAATTTAATGGCATGGCTATTGAAGCCAGGGTGTTAAAGGAATGTGGCATCTCAGGATCAGTAGTGTCTACCCTGATGAATGCTAGAAAAGCTGTCGCTAGGAAAATTTACCATTAAGGTCTGGAAGACTTGTATTGCTTGGTGTAAAGTCAGAAAATGGCATCCTCTGAAATACGTGATTGGGAAAATTCTCTTTTCTACAGTCAGCTGTGGAAATCAAATTGGCTTTGAGTACAATCAGGTCACGTTTCGGCCCTATCCGTATTCTTCCAAAGGCCTTTAGCCTCTCATTTACTGATCCAAACCTATATGCAGGGGGTAACTCGCTTGCTTCCCCCCATTAGGTCACCTATGTGTCCTTGGGACTTGAATTTGGGGTTGTCTTACAGAAACAACCATTTGAACCTATCAAGGAAATTCCATTAGACATGCTGTTCTAGCCTTCCTGATGGCCATCACCTTGGCTAGAAGGGTGTCGGAGTTGGCGGCCCTTTCGTGCAGGGAACCATACTCGATCCTTCACCACGACAGGGTCGTGTTACGACCTGTTCCATCCTTTTTGCCCAAAGTGGTGTCGGCCTTTCATTTAAATCGGGACATTATTTTGCCTTTTTTCTCTTAGCCTCACTCGGCGGAAGAAAGATGACTGCACTCACTGGACGTTGAACGGGCAGTCAAGGTTTTTTTTGTCTGATCCGAGGATCAGACTGCTTTTTTGTTCTACCAAAAGGACCCAAGAAGGGGCAGGCAGCTTCCAAGGCTTCCATTGCCAATTGGGTCCGTCAATTGATCATTCAGGCCTACGGTCTAAAACACAAAGCTTCTCCCTTTAGGGTGAGCGCTCATTCTACCAGGGGTGTAGGAACCTCCTGGGCTTTTCGTCATCGGGTATCTAGCTCAGATTTGTAAGGCTGCTACCTGGTCTTCAGTGCATACGTTCACAAAATTTTATCAAGTGGATGTTCGAGCAGCCGAGGATTTGGCTTTTGGCTGCAGTGTACTGCAGGCTGCCGTAATAAGTTCTGATGGCTATTGTTTGGCAGGGCGTCTCCCTCCCCTCAAGGCTATTGCTCTGGGAAGTCCCAGTAGGTAATGAATATTAGCCTGACTCTGTATACCATGATGTATGAAAAAGAAAATAGGATTTTTTTCATCATACTTACCTGTAAAATCCTTTTCTTTGAGTACATCATGGGACACAGATCCCGCCCCTCTTTTTGGAGGATTCAGTGCTTGCTACAAAACTGAAGCGCTTCCTGTGTGTGGGAGGGGTTATATAGGGGATCACGTCCTGTCTGAAGACCTTTGGTCTACCAGTGTCCATTCACCTAGAGATGTAGTATAACACAGTAGGTAATGAATATTCCATGTGTCCCATGATGTACTCAAATAAAAGGATTTTACAGGCAAGTATGATGAAAAAATCCTATTTTATTTTTTGTACTCACTGTGGAACCTAAGGGGCTTCTGGCTTCTCTGATCATCCACTTCCACTGTCCCCTAATAATTTCCTGATGACACAGAGCCTATGGAGTCAGGCTGCACATGCTCAGTTTGGTGTGTATTGTTAGAGTTTTTTTTTTTTTTTCGTTTTTTTTCTTCGGAGTGCAAGAAATCAGAACAGGGCCAATCAGCATTGTCCAGACAGTCGGGGGACTTGCAGTCCCATAGTGCAGTCAGATAACTCCTCCTACAAGCTTTAACCAGTGCTTGGCTGAACACCGATAGAAGTCACAAGACTGGTCTAACTGCTGTTGAAAAAGGGTATTTTAGCAGTTTACATTTAATAAAATAGTTGCATTTCCATGTTCTGTGTACTGTGGGAGACCAGATCTAGTGAATTACATGATCCTGGGTTTAGTAACACTTGAACTCCTATTCTGCTGTCGGAATTTCAGAGAAGTTACCTTGCAGAGTGTACTTTGTTACTGCACACTGGCTTTTGTATCTGCAATCGATTTGTAATCCTGTATATCAAGACTGTTCCTATTCACATACCTCTGACCCACTGCACAGCCAGACTGTTGACACTTTCAGTTTAGCTTTGCAGCTTCTTATATCTCCTGTCACTCATTAAACAATAAATTGGGACTGTGACAATGCTCATTCATTGTCCAGAGTGCAGATGACACAAAAAGATGTTTAGGTGAAACAAAGGAAATCGGTGCCGCCGCCTTGGGTATGCAGTGTGGCAAATGCTTGTGAATTATGAGACTAGCTGAACAGAATTGCAAACTTGTTCACATTTTGCTGTTATGAAGACTTCCTTAATGTTTCAGTTAATGATCAAATGTATCATATTGGCTGCAGTTCTGTTTGTGTAAAGGAAACCGTTTTCCTAATTATTTTATTTCTATTTTTCAGGAAAATTTAAACACCCTGGCGTTGTTCAACTAGTTTCAGCAATTTATGAAGAAAGAAACTCTAATATAGCAGCAGAAGCCAGTAGTTCTCAGCCATGAGATAGTAACAAGTTTGCTATAAATAAATTATTTATGGTTTTTATACTGTTGTATGTGGTTTTCTTTTTTCTCAAGTCCTCTTCCAGGGCAAAGGGTAGAATGTAGCTCTTTTTCTATTATGTTTTACTGGGTTTTAAATACAAATATTTGATATTTTAGTACAATTGTATTTGTAGAACACAAGGAGTAGTAAGTAACGAAACGGGTACCTGGTAACTTTTTTTAATTCATTTTTTTAGGAGTCTTCCGGGGCTCCTTTCGCCTAGAAACGGGGAACATCATCCACCATTATTAGAAAAAACAAACTACCCCTGAGCCTCAGTTACTTGTGTTTCTGCCGGCCACACAGGAGCATCACTTACATGTTACTTTATCTTTGCTCTTATACATTTGTGCTAGTTACAGGGGTCTCCTAGTAGGTGCTCCTCATCTGATTCCAGGGACAGTGGACTTGGCAGGGTTGCATATCTGGTTGTTTTTCTAGGCTACTTTTTTTTTTTTTTGTATCCTAGTTGTGGGACCTTCCCTCCCTCTTGGTGTTCCCCATTCCTTCCCCACCAGAGAAGCAACTATCCCTGTGGTCAAAGAGGAGCTAATGGAGCCCCCACTTACATTTGGTCAGGCTACAAGTCCTCCCTTGTGTTGTCTCAGGTGGAAAGCAGCCTGCTTCACCGCAGGTCCCCCAGAACAGACAGCAATATGGTGGGTATACTCTGGTGCTGGCATCCACAGACAACCGTGTAGGTGGGGGATGGAGCAGTTGGTGGACATGGATCTTCCCAGGAGTGTTGCAGTAGATTTCATCCTTTTTAGGTCTGATTCCACCATGACGCCTGCTACGAATCTGGCAGATGACTCCAAGGTAGATTGATTAAAAAAAAATTTCTTATCGTTCTCCTTCCAACTATACTTATACTGTGGGGAGGCACAGTGTGGGGTACCCTTGGGAGGAGGTCCTTTCTTTGGGTGTTGGTTGCTATCTGTGTTTGCATGCCTCTTACAAGCACAGGGTGTGTTCCTGTGCACCATTTTGTGGTAAGTTGGAATAGAGTGCCAGCAGCTAAGATTTAAGTAACCTGCAACCTGTTAACCAATTCCTAAATGTTTGTAACACTTGTTTAGCTGCAAGGCTACTGGGGTCTGCTTACTCCTCAACTAAACCCTTTTTTTTTTTTGCTTGCAGAAAGGTGTGGTGATGATTTAGTGAGGTCTGCTGGGGATTAATTGGTTTTCTATGCTTTATTTTGGGCAATAGCCCACCCCTGGGCTGAACTAGAAACACATTGAAATAAATGGCATGTCACAACCATATTAGAACAATGACATGCCTCCATCCCTATATGTTGCATGAAAAAGAGGAAAGAAAATAGGACTTTGCATGAGGCATGTCAATGTATATAATACTGTGTAGAATAATACATCTGTATTGACTTGGCATCTCAATCCCATAAGGTAATCCATGAATGTAGAAAAAATAATATATCAATATCAATCTTATTCAAAAAATAATACAATGTAATCATAAAAGATTTACTTGGAAAATATATGGTATAACATTGTTAATACAGGTTAAAAAATGGACATAATTGATGTGATCAATATAGAATGAGTAAATATATAATTCATACAAAATATAAAACATGTAAGTAAATTCACATAGTACATGTGCAAATGATAAACACTAATATTATAAATGCATAATTTGGGCAAGCATGTCTCGGCACTCTTGTTTTGAAAACTTGATGCGTTTCATGGCGTTCTAGCTTGGTGCGTTTCATGGCGTTTTAGCCAATCATCAGGAGTAAAATGCACGGTAAATGCTGAAAAGTCAGATGAATATCCGATAATATATAATGCCCTCTGACGAAGGAAAGTGTTAAGGGCAAACTAATTCTAATATACTTACACATACAGCTCACAAGCTGTACCCAGTGTCTACAATTTAATTGGGCGGTGGCCCGGGATGCTCTATCTCACTCAGGGTTGAGGTGGTCTGACTTGGCCTAACGCAAAACAGAAAAAGGTAGCCCGACCGCCGCACACATCATACATCCTGAGTGGTAAGCAAGAAAAAACAGCCTCAGCTCGATTCATCCAGACCACAACTCTAACGGAATTAGCTGCTTCAGTGACTGGAAGGTTAACAGACATTGGGCCATAAATACCTTAGTTGGAATCCCTAGAATATACAGTATTTCACAAAAGTGAGTACACCCCTCACATTTCTGTAAATATTTTATTATATCTTTTCATCTGACAGCACTGAAGAAATTACACTTTGCTACAATGTAATATAGTGCCTGTACAGCTTGTATAACAGTGTAAATTTGCTGTCCCCTCAAAATAACTCAACACACAGCCATTAATGTCTAAACCGCTGGCAACAAAAGTGAGTACACCCCTAAGTGAAAATATCCACATTGGGTCCAATTAGCCATTTTCCCTCCCCGGTGTCATGTGACTCGGTGTTACAAGGTCTCGGGTGTGAATGGGGAGCAGGTGTGTTAAATTTGGTGTTATTGCTCTCACTCTCTCATACTGGTCACTGGAAGTTCAACATAGCACCTCATGGCAAAGAACTCTCTGAGGATCTGAAAAAAAAAAAAATCTGTGAAGCTCTGGTGAACTCCATGCCCAAGAGAGTTAAGTCAGTGCTGGAAAATAATGGTGTATGCACATATTTACAGTGCTCACAATTCATACCAAATTAATCCAATTGATAATTGAAACAAAAAAAAACGTCTATATAAATTGTGCATGGGTGCTCCAATCAGTAAAGAGCTATTGTGCTCCAAACTTCAAGGTGTGCCACACACCCCTCCTGTGTCCCCACTCACCAAAAGAAATGGACCCCTAGTTTTCAGTCTAGGGGTCATTCAAGCTAGAAAGCTGGCCATGAATGGCAATTCATGAAAGGCGCTAAAGAAGATCTCCCCCAATCATGATGGTCATAGGCAGATGTTGGTACCAAAATGGAAAAACAAAAGGGACTAATAGTGAAGTACAGTTTGGCAGATAGTTTATTGAGCAAACGTGGATAGGTACTTACACAATAGAAAAGTTAAAATCGCATGAAATGTTGCAGAGATAAAATTTGGCAAACGTTGCCTCCAGCTTGTGTTCCACTGAAACCGGAAGTGACGTCGTTTGGACTTTGAAGCTGGAAATTGCGTCAAGGCGTTTTGCCCTCCCACAAGACGTCATCCAGGATCTTCCGGCGCGATCGTGGGCACGAGAGCCAGAACAGGAATGTGTGTGTGTGTGTGTGTATGCACACACACATCCCCATTCTGTCAGGAGAGGAGAGACAGATCGACTATTCCTACCAAGTAGGAACAGCGGTCTGTCTCCTCCTCTAGTAAGTCACATCTCCATACAGTTATACACACCTAGCGGGGGAACACATTTAACCCCCTCATAGCCCCCTGGTGTTAACCCCTTCCCTACCAATGACATTTACACAGTAATCACTGCATTTTTATAGCACTGATCGCTGTATAAATAAATGTCCCAAAAATGTGTCGAAAGTGTTCAAACTGTCCGCCGCAATGTCGCAGTCCCGCTAAGAATCACAGATCGCTGCCATTACTAGTAAAAAAAATAAAAATGATAAAAATGACATAAATCCCCTCTTTTGTAGACGCTATAACTTTTTGCGCAAACCAATCAATATACGATTATTGCAATTTTTTCTTTTTTTTTTAACCAAAAATATGTAGAATATATTTCATCCTAAACTGATGAAGACATTTTTTTTTTGGTGATATTTATTTTCGAAAATTGTATAAAATACATATTTATTTATTTATTTATTTCCAAATTGTGGCTTTTTTTTGTTGTTTTTTTTTTTTTGTTTATAGCGCAAAAAATAAAAACCGCAAAGGTGATCGAATACCACCAAATGAAAGCTCTATTTGTGAGGGAAAAAAACTTAAACGTAGTACGTAACGTTGCACGACTGCGCAATTGTCAGTTAAAGCGACGCAGTGCCATACCGCAAAAAATGGCCTGGTCATTAAATGGGAAATTCTTCTGGTCCTTAAGTGGTTTAATGTTTTTTTTTATAATTTGTTTCACTTATCAATTGGATTAATTTGGGATGTATTGTGAGCGCTGTAATTATATGCATACATTTTTTTCAGGAAAGTCAATAGCACTTTGTGTACAACAGCTGCAATCACTAGATTATCATTATTGCTTTCACTTTGTGTGTGTGTGTGTGTATGTATTATATATATTTATATAATATTATAGTAATACACAGCCCTCAAAAAAATCTGCTTGCATTTTGCAAGTGGATTTTGAGGGCTGGCGAGCTATTGGCTGCCTGGGAGCGGGGGGGCGAGCACTCCAGGCAGCCTGGGTTCCTCCCATTCAACCCATTCCTTGAATGGGAGTCCAGCGATCGCGGAGCTATACACAGCCATAACAGCTTTAATTTCACATTACAGTACTGTGTTCCCCGCTGCTCGCTGTCACATATAGCCCCTCTTCCTGGTACCGGACTTTGATAGACAGATCAGCCGTCCAATCTCGGGATGAGCCATCTGTCAATCAAAGGGGGTGGGACTATATGTGACATTGAGCGGTGGGAACACCGCACTTGAAATAAAAGCTGATATCGCTGTGTTCCATCATCCTTTGCACAGGTAAGCTGCATGGTGGACTGAGGCTGCCTGAGAGACACAGGCTGCCTGGTGGACTGGAGTCTGCCTGGTGGGCACAGGCTGCATGAGGGACAAAGGCTGCATGGTGGGCACAGGCTTCATTGGTGGGCACAGGCTGCATCGAGGGGGGGTGGATAAAGTTGTTGTTAAATGTTTTATGCACATTTATTTAGGTGCGGCATTAAGTTATAAAAATAAAACATTAAGAGTCATTTTATGAGAACGTGTTTTTAGGGGCGGAATTAGGGCCGGGCGCTGAGGCAGGGTTGAGTGGGGCAACTGGTGGCGAGTAACCCTTGAGGCCTGGCTAGTAGCTCAGGACTTGAAAGTTTGAGCCCTGTATATATGTGTATGTATGTATGTGTATATATATATATATATATATATATATATATATATATATATATATATATATATATATATATATATATATATATATATATATATATATATATATATATATGGTAACCTGGGGGACAGGTAGCAGGTACAAAGCTCACGGGGATGGGCTGTTTAGTAAGGCACAGATACCAGATCTAAATACAAGTCATTACACAGGTGCTGCACAGTCTTCCAGAAAACACATCAAAACAGAAATAACAAAACAAAAGTCCTAGCCGTGTCTCGTCTCTAACTATAACATACACCGTCTCTAACTATCAAGCTGAGCAAGCCTACCGCTTGTCAGCTTCTGTAAAGAGTTTTTAAAGGGTTTTACCAACCTTTTGGCTCCTCACAAACCATCCCTGTTTGTGTGTCCCAGGCAGAGAGCAAAGGCTGTTTGCTCAGGTGAGCTTAAATTAGCCTGGAGAGGAGGACTAAGATCCGAACTGGATCATGTCTCAGAGACCTCTGAATGTATATGAGAGGAGCCTGGGAGATGTATAAACCCCGAACAAGACTTCTCCTGGCTCTCTCTGGGACGCTCTGCTACATATCCTCCCCCCTTGTTTCAACCCCAGGGTTGGAACACCTGTGGCCCAACAGGAGTGAACACGGGACAGGGCATCTACATTCCCCATCTCCACACCTGGCCTGTGTTTTACGGTGAAGGAGTAATCCTGTAGAGCCAAAAACCACCGGTTCACCCGTCTATTAGTCTCCTTCTTTTGGGCCATCCATTTCAGGGGAGCATGGTCAGTTATCAAGTCAAACTGGCGCCCTAACAAATAGTACCTGAGCGCGTCCAGGGCCCATTTTATGGCTAAACATTCTTTTTCAATGACTGCATACTTTTTCTCATGGTCATTGAGCTTTCTGCTTAGGTATACGACAGGGTGTTCTTCCCCATTGTATACCTGTGACAGTACCGCCCCGATACCAACATCAGACGCATCCGTCTGAACCAAAAACTCTCTGGAGAAATCGGGAGAGTACAGTACTGGCTGTGCACACAGAGCCTTCTTCAGGACCTGGAAAGACTCCTCTGCTACTGGGGACCATTTCACCATTACCGAGTCTTTCCCTTTCGTAAGGTCTGTCAGAGGGGCAGCTATAGTTGCAAAATTTGGGATAAATCTTCTATAATACCCCGCAATACCAAGAAAGGCCCTGACCTGCTTTTTGTTTGCAGGGCGTGGCCATTCCTGGATGGCTGCTATTTTACTCACTTGTGGTTTTATGACACCACGGCCAATAGTGTAGCCCAAATACTTGGCTTTCTCTAGACCAATGGCACATTTTTTTGGATTTGCCGTAAAACCTTCTTTGAAGAGGGAATCAAGAATAGCCTGGACACGAGGCAAGTGAGACTCCCAGTCAGTACTATGTACCACTATGTCATCTAGATAGGCTGCTGCATATCGTCGGTGGGGTTTTAGGGTCCTGTCCATGGCCCTCTGAAATGTTGCGGGGGCATTTTGCAACCCAAAAGGCATTTTTTTATATTGAAAGGAACCGTCTGGGGTCACAAACGCAGTCTTCTCTTTGGCGCTACCAGTTAGGGGTATTTGCCAATACCCTTTTGTCAAGTCCAAAGTGGTAAGATAGCGAGCCTTGCCAAGTCGGTCTATAAGTTCGTCTACTCTGGGCATTGGGTATGTGTCAAACTTTGTCACCGCATTAAGCTTCCTGAAGTCGTTACAGAACCTCCAAGTGCCATCCGGTTTTGGGACTAGCACGATGGGGCTAGACCAGTCACTATTGGATTCCTCAATAACACCTAGCTCCAACATTTTTTTAACTTCCTTGCTGATGTCCTTTCTCCTCGCTTCAGGAATTCGGTAAGGTTTGAGCTTGACACGTACCCCAGGTTCAGTAACAATATCATGCTGAACTGCTGAAGTCGTCCCAGGTAACTCTGAAAACTTCTCTCTATTCCTTATCAGGAATTCTCTAGTGTCCTGTTTTTGGGAATATGAGAGGGTGTCTGGAATCGTGACCTCAGGGATGAGAGGGGACTCAGTACCCGTAGGCGTTACTGGGAGAGGCCTCGCAGTTAACGCCATTCTATCTTTCCAGGGTTTTAACAGGTTTATATGGTAAACCTGTTCGGGCTTCCTTTTTCCTGGTTGATAAACCTTGTAGTTGACCTCCCCAACTCTCTCAATTACTTCAAAGGGACCCTGCCACTTAGCCAGGAACTTGCTCTCAACAGTGGGAACTAACACCAGGACCCTGTCACCAGGTGAGAAAACACGGAGTTGTGCCCCCCTGTTATATATTCTCTGTTGGGCTGCCTGGGCCTGCAGTAAGTGTTCTTTTACCACTGGCATGACTGCTGCAATCCTCTCCTGCATTTGGGCAATATGCTCAATGACACTTTTATGGGGTGTCTGTTCTCCCTCCCAAGTTTCTTTGGCTATGTCTAAGAGTCCCCGAGGGTGTCTCCCATAAAGCAACTCAAATGGGGAGTACCCCGTAGAGGACTGGGGAACCTCCCTGATGGCAAACATCAAGTATGGTATCAGGAAGTCCCAGTTTTTCCCATCCTTGTCCACAACCTTTTTTAACATGCTCTTTAACGTCTTATTGAAGCGTTCCACTAAGCCATCCGTTTGAGGATGATACACTGAGGTTCGCAGCTGCGTCACTTTAAATAACTTACAGAGCTCCCTAGTTATTCGCGACATAAACGGGGTGCCCTGGTCTGTAAGGATTTCTTTCGGGATGCCAACCCGACTGAACACCATAAACAGTTCTTTGGCAATGTTTTTAGCAGACGCGGCACGTAAGGGAACTGCTTCAGGGTAACGGGTAGCATAATCCATGATTACGAGGGTATGCTGATGACCCCGGGCAGACTTGGGAAGTGGGCCCACAAGGTCCATGGCAATCCTCTCAAAGGGCACTTCAATAATAGGCAAGGGCACTAAAGGACTTCGGAAGTGGGATAGTGGGGCTGACATCTGACACACAGGACAGGATTGACAATAATTCTTAACATCTTTCTGTATCCCGGGCCAGTAAAACCTGCGCAACACCCTTTCAGTCGTTTTTTTCAACCCCTAAATGGCCTCCTAGCAAGTGCCCATGGGCAAGTTCTAACACCAGCCGTCTGTATGGCTTAGGGACCACCAACTGTTCAACCACTTCACCATTCATTTTACATACACGATACAGTAAATCCTCATTGCTGCTGAAATAAGGAAAACAGGGCCTGTCCCCGGATTCGACAGGTACACCATTAATCACTATTACATTTTCCCAGGCCCTGGAAAGGGTATGGTCTTTTCTCTGCTCAGTACCAAAATTTTCCTTATGCACATTAAGGTCATCAAACTCTAACATAGGCTCGGGGTCAGCAGACGGCTGTCCGGCTCTACTGGTAGTGGGGACTTCCTCAGGGTCCTCCAGCTCTCCTGCCATAACCGATAGAGGAAAAGCCGGGGAGCCCTGAGAAGAGTCCCCTGAAACCACATTGTCAGTAGTGGCCAGGAATTCTGGCTCTGCGACCAAGTTGGGATGATCCCACAGTTCCCAAAACTTAGGGAAGTCCCTACCAATGATGGCCTCATGCACCAAGTGGGGAACAAGTCCAACCGGATGGGTCACTGTACCTAAACCAGTTTTAAACTGAACCGTTGTTACAGGATACTCCCGGGTATTCCCATGTATACAGATCACAGCAACATTTTTAGCATGATAATTTACAGGTTCAATCATTTCAGCTGTAACCAAAGTCACTAGACTTCCAGAGTCCAGCAAGGCTGTAATAGGCTTATCATTCACAGTCATTTGGCACATTGGTTTTCTCATATTTGGGGTTGCAGTGCATGAAACCGCTGCAAACATAGACTGCCTTCTAATAGATAAATCACACTGCATTGGTTCATCTGTCAATGGACAATTTGCCACAACATGTCCCATTTCTTGGAAACGAAAACACCTGACGTTTCCCCAGTTTGGTTTGCTGACAGGCACTGACTTCCCTTGTTTGGGATGCCAAGCTTCAGTCCTGGCACCAAAAATCCTCCCCCCTATTTCCTTGCCATGCTTACCACCCACTTCCCCTGGAACAGTCTTACCGGTTGCCTGGGGAGACCGTGGCTTTGGGTGGAAAGTCCGTGCGGCTGTAGGGGTGGTGACCAGGTTCTTTGCAGCAAAATATCTTTCAACAAGTTCCACCAGGTGGTTCGCCGAATTGGGGCCTCCTTGACTCACCCACTCCTGCAGGGGAATTGGTAGTGACCTCAAGAACTGGTCCATGACCACACGCTCCACTATTTGTGGCCCAGACAGGGACTCCGGCTGTAGCCATTTCCTCACCAGGTGAATTAGGTCGAACATCTGCGATCTTGGGGGCTTCTTGTCTTGGAAGGACCAGCTGTGGACCCGCTGTGCTCGAACTGCCAAAGTGACACCAAGTCGTGCCAGTATTTCCTGTTTGACCTTTTCATAGTCTGCTGCTTCTGCTGACTCCAAATCATAGTAGGCCTTCTGCGATTCCCCAGTAAGCAACGGGGCGACCAGTCCTGCCCACTGGGTTTTAGGCCAACCTTCCCTCTCAGCGGTCCGTTCAAACGTTAGCAGAAAGGCCTCTGGATCATCCTCTGTAGTCATCTTGGACAAAAAGCGAGCCACATGGATGGCTGAGGGCTTGTCTCCAATATTATCAACGTTAGCAGGTGACCACTGTGCTATTGTCTCCACAACCTCAGACAAGGTTTTCCTATCTGCTTTTGCATCAGTGGCTAGCTGTTCAAACAGCCTCTGCGTTTGTTCCTGTGCGATAGCATTAGCTTGCTGTTGTGCCGCGTGGAGTGCAGCGTTTGTTTTCTGCTGTTCAGCGTGGAGTGCAGCGCTTGTTTTCTGCTGTACAGCGTTTGCTTGCTGTAGTGCAGCATTTGTTTTCTGCTGTTCAGCGTGGAGTGCAGCGCTTGTTTTCTGCTGTACAGCGTTTGCTTGCTGTAGTGCAGCATTTGTTTTCTGCTGTTCAGCGTTTGTTTTCTGCAGTGCAGCGTTTGTTTGCTGTTGCGCAGCGTTGGATATCATCAATTGTTTTAGGATTTCCTCCATGTTTAGTCACTCTAGGTACTGGCCTTTTAAGTAGTAACTTACTACAGCTGCCCGCATTCTTCACCATATGTAACCTTGGGGACAGGTAGCAGGTACAAAGCTCACGGGGATGGGCTGTTTAGTAAGGCACAGATACCAAATCCACTTGAGGTAGTGAAAACAGTGCTGGGTTTATTTGATCTAAATACAAGTCCATACACAGGTGCTGCACAGTCTTCCAGAAAACACATCAAAACAGAAATAACAAAACAAAAGTCCTAGCCGTGTCTCGGCTCTAACTATAACATACACCGTCTCTAACTATCAAGCTGAGCAAGCCTACCGCTTGTCAGCTTCTGTAAAGAGTTTTTAAAGGGTTTCACCAACCTTTTGGCTCCTCACAAACCATCCCTGTTTGTGTGTCCCAGGCAGAGAGCAAAGGCTGTTTGCTCACGTGAGCTTAAATTAGCCTGGAGAGGAGGACTAAGATCCGAACTGGATCATGTCTCAGAGACCTCTGAATGTATATGAGAGGAGCCTGGGAGATGTATAAACCCCGAACAAGACTTCTCCTGGCTCTCTCTGGGACGCTCTGCTACAATATATAATTAGTTTTCACAGAAAATAATGGTGGCCACACAATATTGACACTTGTTGCCAGCGGTTTAGACATTAATGGCTGTGTGTTGAGTTATTTTGAGGGGACCGCAAAATACCGGGAGCAGAACTGGCCCAATTCCTCCCCTAGGCAAACTGGGCATCAGGAACCTAACATATGTATAGCCAATTCAAAGCTAATTTGATGCTGGACAATAATATGCATGTTATTTGACTATACACAGTAGTTTTTCAGAGATATGAATACCTATAGAAAACTGTATCTGGGACCTGGTCATAAATGTGGTGACATCTCAGACGCCTAATTTATCAGCTGGCCTCTGTCAACACCCCTTTGATACCAGAGAAAAGGGCACATATTGTGGTACCTCCCTTTTACCATCAAGAAAAAGAAGATGTGTCAAGTTATGAGAGCCAATTGATCACTTTGCTCATGGACTGAAATCTGCTGAAGCCATGACATTAGGTTTTCTTCATTTTCAACGCCTTTTTTTATTTCTCTGTTGCTCTATTTCTTTGTAACATCCTTAATCTGTAAATATTTTATTTGCACCACTTTGACCTTTTCATTATTAAACCATATTTTGAAAAGTTTTAAAATGGTCTCCAAGGCTTTTAATGCAAACTAAAAGAATCCCGGTCTCTTGAAGAGTGCTACCGTAGTATAATTGTCTGAAACGTTGTCTGTGGTGACAGTGCGTGTTATAGACGTTTATTTCAAAATCATAATTGTCATTGTTAATATTGTGAACGGGGGATAGGCCGATCCCATCTTATGGCAGTTTGGAGTTTAACCACTTCAATACCAGGCACTTTCTTCCCCCTTCCTGCCCAAGCCAATTTTTAAGCTTTCAGCGCTGTCGCTTTTTAAATGACAATTGCGCGGCCATGCTACACTGTACCCATCATGTACCGTATCATTTTGTTTCCACAAATAGAGCTTTTCTATTTGATGGGGTTTTTTTGCTAAGCAAATTTAAAAAAAAAGTTTAAAAATTTAGAATAAAATCTTTTTCTTCATTTTTGTTTATAAAAATTTTGTAAATAAGTTTTCTCCTTCACTGATGAGGTGGCACTGATGAGCATTGATAAGCGACACTCAGGTGGCACTGAAAAGTGACGCTGATGGTACTTATGGGTGTCACTCATAGGTGGCACTGATGGGTGGTACACTCGTAGATGGCACTGGGCATCACTGATAAGAGGGCACTGGCAGGCATTAGTGATGGGCACAGATTGGCATTTGTGGGCATTGATTGGCATCAAATGGGGGCACCCTGGTGGCCATGGGTGGCTTACCTGGTGGTCATCATTGGTGGGCGTCCCTGGTGATCCTTGGTGGGCATCCTGGGGGGGGGGCTGCGCTGATAATCAGCGCAGACCCCCCGTCAGAGCAGCCTCTCTTCTACTCACGTCTGTCAGATGCGATAGAGTAAAAGCCGATACATGGATTTTCCTGTTTACACCGTGATCAGCTGTTATTGGACATAGCTGACCACGTGGTAAAGAGCTTCCGCCGGAGGCTTTTAACCTAGATCGGAGTTGCGGTGTGTCAGACTGACACACCACAACAGTAATCGCCATGCTGCATGCCGGCTCATCCTGAAAGACATCATTTAATGGAACCAACACCCGTCCATCATTTTGCTATAGGCCGGGCGGGAAGTGGTTAAAGGGTTAATTGCTTAATTAACTTAACCCAGTGAGAATCGCTCTCAGGCTGCTGGCACCTAGATTGTGGTCCTGCAAGCTGGAAAATCTTTGTGCAGGGTGCAGCTGAGAGTAGCATTGTTACTTAAGTGACAGTGCAGTGTGAGATTGGCCAGTCCTTACGAGTTGGTGAGAAGGGCAGGGGTCTGACATCCGCATTCATCTCACTTGTACATTAGGAATAACAGTCTAGCAATAACCTAAGTCCTTTGAGAACTCTCAGGTGTAAGCCTCCTGGTCATTTTATTCACATTTGTTTTTCCAGTCTTTTTTTTAACACTGGCTTCTGTTAGCCATATGGAAACCTACCATGCAGTGTTCATAACAGTACTGTCTTGTCTATTATATTGCTCATTTTCCCTAGTAAAAACCAAGGATAAAAATGTTATTAACACAGTTGCCTTCTCTCTGCCTCTTGTAAATAAATTACCCTGACTTCTTTATGTGGCCAATATGCTCTGGCTGTTTTTTTTACTATTAATATAGTTAACATTTTTGTGGAGGATTCTTTTTACTCTCCTCTGCTATGTGTCTCTCGTGGTCTATTTTAGTTGCCCAGATTGCAGGCTTACATTTCTTATTTCATTACTTGTAGTGTTGGAATGCTGACGGTGACCCCTCAGCCTCATATTTTTTTAAAGGATACATTTTTTTTATCTTTTAATATGCCTTTTAATGCTTGAATTTAGCTACCTAGGTTTGACTTTAGTTCTTTAATATTTGTTGCCTAAATGTGTTCAACTAGGTTTTCACTTTTAAAAAAAAAAAAAAAATATATATATATATATATATATATATATATATATATATATATAAATATAAATACAGCACTTACAGTTGGTGATAACATTCTGTGATTACAAGAGACTGTTTGTGGTTATTGTTAAAGTGCTCAAGTGCTCCAACTGAATTTGGAAAGTGCTTAGGTGCTTCATGTAAACATGCTGTGCCGTGTGCCACATTCCCCTCTTGTATCCCCCACTTGACTGGGGGTCAAACACGCTTAGATCTGGTGTTGGTGGGATAGGACTTTGGAATTCCTCAATAAGATCTCCAATAAAGGTCTTGGGGAGGTAACTAGGATCTTCACCAGGCTCGATAAAACAGATACAGGCTCATAGTGAAGTACTGTATAAAATGGTATTTATTGCGTAATCATGTATGCCACTTACAAGATTGCTGATCAAAAGAGCATAGGACAGATAATGAAGCTTTTCTGGGTTCGCCGTGGCTCAGCATGCGTTCCATGGAAGGCGGAAATGGCGTCAATGGTTAGGAAACTGGAAAAAGTCAATGCTTTTTGGCCCTCCTCCAGGGCATCATAAGGACATCCTTAATGACGCCCTGGAGGAGGGGCAAAACGCATTGACTTTTTGAAACGCTGAATATAAAAAAAGCTAGAGCTTACCTTTTTTTTTTTTTTTGTACTGTCTTCCCAGACCCAGCAAACATTCTGTCTTTGCTGTGGGCTGTAGACAGGTTTCCTCTCCTCACCTTACATCTTGCCTCATCTTGACCTTCTGACACAGCTGGGGTGGAAGCAGTGTTGCCAACCGTCAGTATTTTTACTGGCAGCCAGTAAAAAACAGGCACTTTTCTCCTGCCAGTAAATGCCAGTAAGAGGAAAAGTTTGCCAGTAAAAAATATGGCTGTGACGCTTGGCTCAGAACTGGGCATGCACAGCTCGGGTCCAGAGTTGGCCGAGACCATCAAAGTGTCTGCTACAGTGTGTTCGGGTGGTACCAGTGGGGGGCTGGTCTGGCCTAGGAGGTGCCTGAGCAGTTTGTGTGATGTCATGGTGCAAGGGAGCTGAGCCGCCAGAGCCTTGTGTGCGGGTCTGTGGGACAGGAGCAAGGCAAGCCGGGAGCGGGACTGTCAGTGCTGTTTGGACTGGAGGGGACTGAAGGGAGCACCTGGCATGGAGACAGACTGTCACTGTGACTCAGGAGGGGGGGGGGGGGACGTGTTGTGTCGGTGATCTGTGCTGCTGCACACTGCTATCAGTGTCACTATGAGAGTCAATTTCATGTGTGTGCCGCCCATTCTAATTTCCTTTTCCTGAGCCACTTACTTACTATATAGAAAATAAAATGAGAAATATGCTTTTTGAGTGAATAGCTTACGTTAAATCACATTGCTAATTGCATATTATACTTATTTGTAGCCCAAGTACTGAAATTTGCACTTAAAACTGTAATTTTGTAACTTTTGGAAATGCCAGTAAAAACGTGGCTGTGCCAGTAAATTTTGGGTGTCGTGTCAGTAAATTTCAATCTGGTAGGTTGGCAACACTGGGTGGAAGTGTTTTGGGGCTAGCACAGTCTATTATTTAGGGGGCTAGGCAATAGGAGGCTCGGGGAATTTCTTTTTAAAATGTGAACATTTGCTTTGCTTTTACCACTTGTTCACCAGTACTGTTTATAAATAAACAACAGCTGATAAAACGGGATTTTAAGCACACTCCCAGAGATGGGCTTTCTAGTGAAAGTAACTTTACATCCACCCAATCATTTACACACCCCGCCATGTATCCGCAGTTCCATTGTCCCACCTGTGGGCATCCATTCACTGATCTCCCTTCTGGTGAATGAGCACAATAACAGTGTGTATTGTCACTTCCAGGTTTGGCTGCCACTTTCCATAGCTGTTGTGGCCAGAAAGAATCTAATAGGTCTGTGGTCCATTAGCTCCAGTGGAACGTGGGAAGAGAGATCAGGGGCCTAATAGACCCTTGATGTCATGTTAAAGAGAACTTGACATTACAGTATGCTATCAAATGGGGGGCTATTGAACCCCTGTGTGAAAACAATACAGTGGTTGTATACCCTAAAATTCAACTTGCACCTACAGGTAAGCCTAGATTAAGGCTTACCTGTAGGTACAAGAAATATCTCCTAAACCTGCACGGTTTAGGAGATATTTGAAAAGAACGTTTTACAACGTTGTCTACGGCGCATGAGCGCCGTAGACAAAGGTGCAATTACAGGGTTAATCCCCATGTTCAACTGCGGGTCACCGCAGTTGAAGTGTCCCGCGCGCATGCGCGGAGCGACGTCCTCGCCGCTCTGGCCAATCACAGCGCCGCAGCGGCAATACTCGGAAGGGTATCTGTTTAGATATGGATGCGGCCAGAGGGGGAGAAGAACACGGCATCGGGGGCCCTGATCTAAGGTAAGTGATGCATAATGAGCTAGTATGCTAGTCATACTAGCTCATTATGACTTTGTCTTGCAGGTAGTTAACCAAAAAATGTTTTTTTTAAATGGGTATACAACCACTTTAAGTGTAGAAAAAAAAAGAAAACTAATAAAAAAATAAAGTTTAAAGCCCCCCCCCAAAGAAACATGATAACATAAACGCATGTGGTGGGTACATCTATTTATGAAAATGGTGATTACGCTATGCTTGTTACATATCCCACAAACGTCGGAATGAGAGCACTAATTCTAGACCCATCCTTCATGATTAACTCTACACAGCTGTGACTGGCTGGAGCCGCAACTAACGGCATGATCGCTGTTTGCAGTGGCATGCTGAGTGCGCCGCTGTCTACGGCGCATGCACCGTAGACATCGGTGGCAGTCTTTTTTGCAAATATCTCCTAAACCGTGTAGGTTTAGGAGATATGTGTTGCACATACAGGTAAGCCTTAATCTAGGCTTACCTGTAGGTAAAAGTGGTCCCAGAGGGTTTACAACCACTTTAAGGCTTGACATATTCGGTATCTATTCAATCATCTCAACCTCCTTTTTATTTTTTAACCTAAAATGTGCATTTTATTGTGTGCAAAACCTGAAAAAAATGGCACTGGTAGAAAAGTGGTTATAGTGTTACTAAACCCACAACAGTAAAATCAGTCTGTATATGCAGTAAAGCATGCTTGTTGTACTCGCTGTGGAACCAAAGGGGTTTTCCTCTGCATTGTGTAAAAAGGCTGTTTGATCCTGTCTTCTCTAATCCTCCCATTTTACTGTCCCCAATCCATCTGCTGATAGTACAGAGCCTTGGAGGCACTCTGCAAATGCTCAGTTTGATGTGTATTGCTAGAGCATTTTTATTTTTTGGTCGGGAGGGGGGGGGGAATGCATGTGATTAGCACAGGACTAATCAGCACTATCCAGACAAAGTCCGGGGTCATGCAGCATGATAGAACAGTTGGAGGAGAATGAAAACTCCTTCTACAAGCTTTAACCAGTGCTCGGCTGGACACTGATAGAAGTCACAAGACTGCTATATACTGCTGATGAGAAAACTTATTTAGCAGTTTATATTTACTAAAATAATTGCATTTCCAAGTTCTGTGTACTGTGGGAGACCAGACACAGTGAATGCAGGGTTCTGGGTTTAGTAACACTTTTTAATAAAAATGGATTGTTTCAATAGATGGTAATACAATGACAATCATTTCAATAGTTGAAGGCTTGCCAACGTCACTGCAGGATACCTTGTAAATTTGTCTTTTGACCAGTTTGGATACTTTAGGCTATGTGCAGTTGGCTGCTGTTTTGTTGTTATCAAAAGCCAAGCAGACATCTCCAGTCACAATAAACACAAAGGGGATTGTAGTGTATTATATGAAACATGCCAGTAGAGAAGAGAAATGTGTGGGTTGCAATTGATAACCTTGCTTGGCTGCCATGGTGACCCCCACGTAAAAAAACTGAAATAATTGCCCATAGCAGCCGATCACAATTTTTATTAAAAAGCGAAAGCTGATCAGTTGCTTTTGGCAGGAGCTCCACTTTTTGTTTCATGTTCTTTTCTCTAATTTGAGTCGCTAATCCTGAACAATTGTATAAATTGGCATTCTGACCTACCTTTCTGTGCTTCGTCAGTGACTTGAAAACTTGCTGTTTCACATCAGTGACTTAAAAAGTAGCCAATGTCGGGTAACTAGCATTTTCTGATGAGTTGCTAATAGAGGTCTCTGTATTGTTAAAACAAATACTTTTTTCCATACTACATGACACATAAATTTGATACAAATTAAAACGCCACTTGCTCTAAAACCAAGAGATCTTTATTAAGAATATTCATTTGGTATACATAAAACTCCTGCTCTAAATATTTTTCATATTTTTATAAAATGTTTTTTTGTGTTTTTTTTTTTTTAATCTTCACAGTAAACACAACATAAGCGTACTAGTTGCCACATGATTTTGTCAAGCAAAAGAACTGAATTTCCAAGTAACTTTGTTACAAGCACAGTATAGAAATTTCAGTCACACAACTGCCATTGATATGAATCTATTGAAATAAAATAGAGAAAGTGCTTTAAACTTGTCAACATTTCAAAACCTCTGCATTTGGCACATAGTTCTGCCATTCGGTCATATATATTTGTAAAATATCCAGTCTGGGTTAAATCTACTCACATACATTTTCTAATAAGAAAGGGGTGCTGCAAACTTTTTTTTTTTCCAACTTGCTGGAAAATGTTCTAATGGATTTTTAAATCTCACACACAAACAAGATTGAATAATTTTAACTGGAACACCTATTGTTATTTTATTTTAGTTTTTTGTTTTCACAAAGGACTAAATCAGGGATCCTCAAACTACGGCCCTCCAGCTGTTGCGGAACTACACATCCCATGAGGCATTGTAAAACTCTAACATTCACAGACATGACTAGGCATGATGGGAATTGTAGTTCCTGAACAACTGGAGGGCCATAGTTTGAAGACCCCTGGACTAAATGAATAGCAGTCTATTGCTGTCTGTTGGTCCATTAGGGGAATATACCATCACTTCTGTCCTGTTGGCTGATGTTACTAGGATGTGAAATGTGAGGAACTTTCCCAGAGTTGGGACACTGCAATGGAAATCTGGCAGAAGGTTAAGTGGTTTCTGTCTAAATTGGTTATGGAGGTGCTTTCTCAGCTTTAAATCAAGCTACATGCAAAGGGGTAGCAACAGGTATGAAATCTGCTTTTTAAGAAGTTTGATTTTGATTATACTGTTTACAATATGATAGCAGTTCACACCCACCACATCTTTAAACTCATGTCAGGTTTCTGTGATGTAAAAAAAATTTAGAACAATATAAATAACTTCAAAACTTTTTCCACCTTTAATGTGACCTATAAACTACAACTCAATTGAAAAACAAACTGAAATCTTTTAGAGGGGAAGTAAGAATAAAATTTTTTAAATAACGTGGTTGCATAATTGTGCACACCCTCTTATAACTGGGGAGGTAGCTGTGTTCAGAATTAAGCAATCCCATTTAAACTCATGTTAAATAGGAGTCAGTACACACCTGCCAGCATTTAAAGTGCCTCTGATTAACCCCAAATAAATTTCAGCTGTTCTAGTAGGTCTTTCCTGACATTTTCTGAGTTGCATCCTACAGCAAAAGCCATGGTTCGCAGAGCATTAGCGGGACCTCATTGTTGAAAGGTATCAGTCAGAAGGGTACAAAAATGTTTTCCAAAGCATTAGATATGCCATCGAACACAGTGAAGACAGTCCTCATCAAGTGGAGAAAATATGGCACATGACGTCCTTCCAAAATTGATGAAAAGAGGAGAAGAAAACTGGTCAGGGAGGCTGCCAAGAGGTCTACAGCAACAATAAATGAGCTGCAGGAATATCTGGCAAGTACTCACTGTGTGGTACCTGTGACAAACAATCTCCCGTATTCCTCAAATGTCTGGGCTATGGGGTAGAGTGGCAAGACATATGAAGAAAAACATCCAAGTCCAGCTAAATTTTGCGAAAACACATTTGAAGTCTCCCAAAAGCATGTGGGAAAATGTATTATGGTCTGATGAAACCAAGGTTTAACTTGTGCAGTGTTGTTTTTGAACACACATCACCAAAAGAACGTCATACCCACAGTGAAGCATGGTGGTGGCAGCATCATGCTTTGGGGCTGTTTTTCTTCAGCAGCTGGAACAGGGGCCTTAATCAAGGTAGAGTGAATTATGAACAGTTCCAATTACCAGTCAATATTGGCACAAAACCGTCAGGCTTCTGCTAGAAAGCTGAACATGAAGAGGAACTTCATCTTTCAGCATAACAGCGACCCAAAGCATACATCCAATTCAACAATAGAATTGCTTCACCAGAAGAAGATTAAGGTTTTGGAATTGCGCAGCCAGAGCCCAGACCTGAATCCGATTTGAAAATCCTGTTCAACTGGTGGAAAAAGTTCTGAAATGATTTATCTTTTGAAATGATTTATCTAGAGGTCCCGCTAATGCTCTGCGAACCATGGCTTTTGCTGTAGGATGCGACTCAGAAAATGTCAGGAAAGACCTACTAGAACAGCTGAAATGTATTTTTTTTTTTTACATGACAGAAACCTGACATTTTAACAGGGGTCTGTAGACTTTATATCCACTGTAAGTCTTACCTGATATACATAAATGAATACAAGTGCTTTAGGTAACCTCTTGCTTTGGGATGAGTTTAAAGATGGTGTGGGTGTGAACTGCTATGATATTTCGGTCTAATCAAAATCAACCTTCTTAAAAGCAGATTCCATAGCCGTTGCTACCTCTACCCCTTTGGATGTAGCTTGATTTAAAGCCGAGAAAGCATCTCCATAACCTTATACATTTCCCTCTTAACATCAATAATTTGCTCTCTGCATTTGTTGCTAATGAATCCATAGGACAGTACAAAATTATGGACAAGACACTGAAACTGCAAGCCTGTTATCTTCCTCAAAGTGTGCCATTCAACTTTTCAAAGCAAATAGGATGATTGACAGATTCCTTGAATCCCTACTTTGTGGTGTTCTGGAAGTCTGTTATTTCTGCAGTCTCTCAAAATAAGGATCTCCGCTTGCTTTGGAGTACAACAATGTACTTATGAACATTAGCCCTCTAGTTGCTAGCATATTCAAACGAAAATGCAATTTACTGCCTTCGGCTAAATCATCATCTTAAAATCCTGTGTTGGCGTGAATGCTTTCAGATTATAGGCGCATGTTTTGTAACTCACCCCAAGGTCACATAACCAGCTTTTGTTTTTAGATTCAATCATGTTAGAGGGCCAAAGATGTCATACTTGGACAGTACCATGTACATCAAGACACTATATAGAATAAAGTTGAACAGCAGATATATTAGCAATGTAAATTAACACATCACCGGGTTAAAATAATACATTTTATGGTCTCAGTTTTATAGCATAAAAAATGAATGCATGTCAT
This sequence comes from Lithobates sylvaticus, assembly GCA_028564925.1. Classification (NCBI taxonomy): domain Eukaryota; kingdom Metazoa; phylum Chordata; class Amphibia; order Anura; family Ranidae; genus Lithobates; species Lithobates sylvaticus. Next base: position 98,881,996 of record CM053038.1, read on the forward strand.
GGACATCAGGACCTTTGAGAAGGAACACAGTGATAGTTTTAGGAGTAAGGGGTCATTGCAATTGCACACCACGTGCCATTTCACCGTTTGATTTAACTTGCACTTTCATACATTCTATGTCTGATTTAAAGTATAAAATATTGTCACAAAGTATAACAAAAGGCTCAGTTTGGCATTGCAGTTTTGAGTTTTGGAAGAAATAAGTAATTGGGTATAGAAATGCAGCGTTAAAACTACTCAAAATATGAGTTGTTAGGTCCATTTATACTATATGCAGTGTCTTGCGCTTTTGTGCTCAAGAAAAATACACTTACCAGCTAGGATACATAGGATTGTTTTCTATTTGTCCTGTTCACACCACAACGCTGGTGTGATGTGCAGTTAGGTGCGTAAAATGCAGACATGCTGCAATTCTCTAAAGCAAACTGAATGGTAACGCATGTCATTGCAGATCAGGCAACGAACTGCTCTGTCCAGACAACGATGAAGTGTCACAATATGACTCTTCAAATAAAGTTAAGAGAAAAATGGTTAACAGTGTGATGCGCTAAATTGCACATCGCACAGCCCCTGCCATACCTCACACAGATACTAGCCCGCATGGTAAAAAGCTGCTTTTGCTGCCACTGCAGTAATGGGATATTATTTATTAGGACAGTCGTTTCTTGTTTCTGGATTATTACAAGATGAGAGGAGAGTAACAGGAGTACTGAGGGAAATAACATACTATATACAAATATACCTTATTCACCTCCACCCAAACAGATCTATGTAAACTGTTTATAGCACGTATTTCTAAAATAAAAAAAAAAATAATAATCAGAGAGACTTACTTTTTTACACTTATTGCCTTTTCGTCCAAAGGGAATTCATCATTGCTATTATTTTTTGTTATCATTTAGGCTTTATAGTCTTTTAACAGACATAGATAGTCAAATCTAATGTTCTTGTTGGGGTTAGTGAGCATTACAGTTCACAGTTGAGGCTGAGCAGCAAAAGCATATACATTGTTTAAGGCCTCAGTTACGCAAGAGATTTTAATTGCTTGTGGACATGAGCTTTTTAAAATCCAAACTATTTCAATCCACTAAATACATTCCAGGTGCATAAAAACAATGTTTTTACTGCCCAGTTCCTCCAATCGTAGAAGCCATACTACAGCTTCTATGAACAAAATGGGATCTATGAATGGAGCGGGATGGACCTTTCAATTATCTGCCTGTGCTCCATTCAAAGGTCACATTTCATTCATACTATGGCTTCTATGAATGGAGGGGAGCCGAAAGAGCAAGTATAGTTGAGCACTCTTGATGAGTGACTGTCACAGGTCCCTCAATTCGGTTAGCCACTACCGTACTGGAAGATTATAACAGTGGGGGTAGGGGAGCATCCTAGGAGGAAGATTTCACCTAAACCAGGAGATGGCAGCACATCAGGCTCATGGTACGTAATGTCACTTGTACTTTTTTTTTTTTTTTTTAATGGTTTGTTTTCTTCCTAATACAGCTATAGCTTAAAGCATTTAGTACCCTAGAAAACAAAAAAAAATTGATCCTGTCCCTTTAAAGCATGAATGTGCTGTGTAATTTAGCCTCCTGTATCACCTGAAATACCTGGCTGATCCTGCCCTCTCCCTGTAAACGGACCACGGTTTACCATGGCTGCTGAGCCCTGACACTCTGGTCAGTTTACGTACCTCAGTCATCTGCTCACTCCTCTGTCCTCCCTCCCCCTCCCTGCCTGTCAGCTCATGACAGTGCCCACCCCTCCTGCTGCTATAATAACTTTATCATTTTCTGACAACCCCCTATGTTAAAAAATGCAATGTCTCCAGTGTCTGTGCTTTAGTAAAAAATGCCCCTGTATATATTATTTCTGAGCGACGCTCACATGACCGGCCACCTCTCCTCCTAACTGATGTCAGCGGGAGATTCTCAGCCCCTCCCGCTGTAGCTGTTAGATCAGGAGAGGGGAGAGCCAACTGGTCACGTAAGCGCCGAGCGACACTCGTAAATATGGTATACTGGGGCATTTTCTTTTATAAAGCACAGACACTGGAGAAATTGCATTATTTAACACAGGGTATTGCCAGAAAATTATAAAGCAGGTTTACAACCACTTTAAGTAGAAAAGCCTGACCCCTGACAGCAGCTATGGAGTGGCACCCTTGCTCTATGTGTGAAAGTAGTGATCTCTCTGCAGAGGTTCTGACACATCCCCTGCTGAATCAGCTAGAGCTCTACAATTAGCAGGTTGCACAAGCTTTGGTGATTTCAGATCTATAGGTCTGACTCAGTAGGGAGGACTTCTGCAAAAAGACCACTGCTTCCCCACAGAGAGAAAGGTCCCTCTCTGCAGCTGCTGTCAGGGGACAGGCTTTTCTACTTAGGTTATAGCTGCTTCAGAATAAACAGTGTATAGGCAAGAGATTAAATACCTTTTTGTTGCACCTAGAATATATTTAGCTTATTTAACGGAGTTCAACTTGGTTTTATATCTTTGCTGAAAATTGCATGCTTTTTCTATAAGCAATTAATATCACAAGTGTAATTGTGCCTTAAATGCATACATCTGTTCAGAAGATATCATGTTGTGTGATATTTTAAATCTAATTTCTACTCAGCGCCCCCTATATTAAGGGACACTATTCTATTTTGGTTCAGAACAGAAATGTATACACCATTATTTTTATTGGAGGGAAACAAAACATAAACATTTCTGAATTCATGACAGTATTTTGCAAGAGGCAAGGTGTTGACTGAGCAGCTATACGCATCATTAGTAGATGTCATCACTGTAGTTCTTCATCAGCTTCAGGCAGAAGGCTGCCAGCCAGTGAACTCTGGGCGCTAGCATTGGCAGTAGAGCTCAGAACTTCTTCAAAACTTCCTTGTGTTTGGTTTGTTGCTCCTACTTTAACCTGGAACAGTAAATGCAATGAAAAATTGATATCAATATGAAACAAAACTGTTTTGGCTTGGGCACAACATTCTTTTTATACCTGAGACATACAGTAAAAGCTTCTTTTTGCCTCCCTGCGTCTTAGAAATGTTTATTAAGCCTAACTTCAGCCAATAGTTTTTTTTTTTTTTTTTCTTTTTTGAAAGCACGTGGAAGCGTTAGAATCCTCTGTCAATTTTTTGTTTTGCTGTCTTTGGGTGAATTTACTAAAAGGCAAATAGACTGCACTTTTCTAGTACAGTTGCCCAGAAAATGTACATACAGGAGCTGCAATTGTGACCTAGCCCCCCATCTTCACCTGAATAGGAGGGGCAGTGGCTTATATAGGAACTGATCCCCTCCATTTTTCTGCTGCAGCCACTGAATGCCTGTTTCTCCCCTTCTCCCTCCCACAGGCATTCAGCAGCTGCAGGAGGAAAATGAAGGGGGATCAGTTCCTCTGTATGCCACCCCTCCTATCCAGCTTCTTTCTGCTGCCCCCCTCATCCCCCGCAGCTCTGCCGGGTTCCCCCTTACCTCTCCCACCAGCTTCTGTGGGGGATTTGTCAGGTTGGAGAACGAGGAAGGGGCTGGTAAATGTGTAATTCACTCGCCCCTTCCTTATCTGGGTTCACACTGTGTGCAGCCCGGCTCGCTGCAGAGGATCCGGTGCATCCTCGTTTTAGGTCCGAATTTTGGCTGAATTTGGACTTGAAACGGAGCCAAAGACTCGCAAGACTCAGAAGAGTCCTCCGCGGCTGCATTGAAGATGTCTGAACCGGCTCCACTGAGAGTCAGTCACACTCTCCTGTCATACGAATTGGATGCGGTGAAACTGCATCCAATTCGCAATAGTGTGAACCCAGCCTGAATGAGTAGAATCAGTGATCCATACCGATTACTGACTGTCTATTCATAACTAAAGCATAGTAAACTGTGTTTACTATACTTTAGTGTGTGAACATAGGGGAAGCTTTGTACAGAGCTATTCCTGTCAATTCATTCTGTGCAGCTGAGGCTGCAGAGATGGAGATTGGGGGCTGTGTCCTCAATCTCCTTTCTCTGTCTCAAAGATGAAACATCAGAGGTCTGGTTTGACCCCTGATATTTTACCAAAGTCCCCCAACTCCTAAAAAAAAAATAATGTAATAAAATTAAAAACCAACTGACATCGGTGGCCGAACTACCATGGTCATGAAGGTTGCACTTGTGACCAGGCCCTGGGGTCGGGGACCGGAGGGGCCTTTTGTGGTTTCTTGCACCGGGGCCCTGAAGGTTCTAGTTACGCCTCTGTTCTCCAGTCTCCACCCTACACGCTTGAGTTTTCTGCAAGATCAAGTAAATGTTTTCCTTTAACTGTGGGTATTTACAATTCTATAGTATCACATGCATCCTTTCTCATATTTTTTTTTTAAAGGCTCTGTACGTTCCTGCCATTTTATTTTTCTGCATTTTTTTTTTTTTTTTTTAACTTACCTCACTTCCTGTGTTTATCTGTATTATACTTAATCTACCTGACCCTTAAAATTGAAGATTTGCTATATTGTAACTAAAGCTGATTTTAAACTTTACTGACACTTTAAATAGTTTGTGTGGGCCAAGGTGGCCCAAACAAACTATTCCCTACACTAGCAGGGGTACCCCATAAACTGTATGTATTCTCAGCTACATTCAGTATATCGTCTTGAGCTCTGGCTGTGGGACGCAAACATCATCCCATGCCACATAGCTTTATATATGTAGTATGTAGAATATATGGTGATGACATTGTGCTGCTTAATGTTCTCCAAAAGGGGCAAAACCCTACCCCCACCATCGATTTGTCATTTGCCCTTTGACTGCCTTTTTTGGGCACTGCTTCCAGGGTTCTTAGTCACATTTTTTGTTGTTGTTTTAGATAGGGGTAGGAATAGTTGAAAAAGCAAGATTTTTTTTTTTTCCTGACTTTTTATTTTTATTTTTTTGCCGGAGATGTCCAATTTATGAGATATTCCTTCACTTCCTGTCTCAAGACAAAATAGGAAGTTGGAGCAGTCCTCTTCAAAGTAAGGAAAATTTACTAAAACAGTTGTTACTGGCTTGGAAGATGTTCCCTCTATTTCTGACCCTGTGGCATTTTCACTGTCTTTTTATGGTATTTACATGTCAATGATCACCAAGATAAATCGAGTAAATCGCTCCCGTACAGAAAGCAATATAAACTTGACAGAGGTTCTAACCCTTTGACACACTATCCATAACAAAAAAAAAAATGCCTTTCCATACACATTAGATATGTATTTATTTTCATTATAGAATGAATGCATACAAAATTGATCTTATTGTACTGAATCGTAAAATAATGTAGCTCTACATCATACATATACTGCTATACAGCTGCAGTTATAGTGAGTAGAATTGGTAGGTGCACCGTATGATGAAATAGAATTTTTTCCACCAGAGTAAACCAAAGACATAACTATTTATTGTGCATGAAGGCATTAAACCTACTGTAATTCTGTAAAGCTCTGGAAGAGGTTTCCTTGGCAACATCGAAATAGCTTATTGCCTTCACATTTTGTACTACTTTTTGAAACACATTTCCTGTAAACCCATGTACATGTTTATATACCATCTGTTAAAGGCTCAAGCATTCCACAATCTGTACCTTAGTGCCAATACTGTTTACATCATTTATTTCCATGTGCACTTCTCTATTGGTGCTTGAAGTGGTTAAAATATATATTTTAACCTTATATCCATTTCATAGTTTACTGTACTTCTCTACATTTATATAGATCATGGCCATTATATGATATTTGACATGCTACACACTAAAGCGACTGTAAACAATCACCTTGTAAAACAACCCATTCAGTTTAAAATAGAAACGAAAGGCAAAACATTTGTGTATAGATTTAAACAAAAACATTATGAATACCTTTTTTTAAAAAAATTTTATAAGCGATCACATTCCCTCTATTCTCCGCTGCATAAGAGCTGGGGAGAGGAAACACTGCAGTACACTGAGCTTCCCACTGAAAGGCTGTGCAGGAGAGGCATGCCAGCTAAAGTCTAATCGTTGGAGGAGAGCAGGCAGAGTTCTCTGCATAGCTAGAGAAATGACCATACTGTGCTCTCTTGCTTAGTGTGGTCAGTTTTTATTAGTAAAACAGAGGGACTAGCAGGAACACCAGGGATTTCACACAAAGTAAGCAATACAAAGAGAACAGGATACATTTCATACAAGTACATGGCATATATCAGAAATAGGAAATGGGGTAACAAACACTTTCATTTATCAAGCATCTGGCATTGATGGGTATCAGTAAGTACAGAAAGTACCAATCAGATGCACCTGCCCAGTGCAGGTTTATATCTGATTGGTAACTACTAGAATGCACAAGCATATTTATATCAGACACTTTAATAAATCATGTCAGTTGCTGAAAAAATAAAGATGGCCATAAATACCAGAGAATGGTTTGGACATGCAGGCACAATTAATGTTTTTAAAGAAAAAAAACTCTTCTGTGTGGTTTATCAAACTCTGCCTGACTTTAGAATTTAAATTAACTGGTGTGTGTTCACTTGATAAAGACTTTGATCCCTTTTAAATCTAGGCACCACATTGGCCATTTGCCTATCAAGTGGTCCCAAGCTAATAATTAAAGAGCCTCTAAAAATTAGAAACAATGACTTTAAAATAACATAACTCAACTCTCTGACAACACGTGGGTGTAAGCCATCTGGTCCAGGTGCTTTATTCACTTTTATTTTGTCTAAATGTTTCTGGATCATACCAGTTTCAAGCCAATTTGGAGCTACAGTATGTCAGTACTATTCGCATTATTGACTGGAGCTCCCATATTTATCTTTGCATACACAGAGCTGAAAAAGGTACAGTATTTAATAAATTTGCCTTCTCTTTGTCCACTGTCACCAACTCCGATGTTATCTTGTAAAAAGCCTACATGCTCAAACGTATAGGCAGGAACCCGAAAGTCAGGGGTCCACCATCTTTCTTTTACCATCAAATGCTATTTTTACTGAATCTCTGGACTTTTGTGCATCTTTTTATTAAATAAACAATAAGTGTTTTTTTAATCTTACTATGAGCTGTGTTTTCCCCCTACTATTCTCTTGAATAATCTGAGGAACACTGGGAACTTTAGACATGAGTTTATAGCACATGAAGTAAGCAAGTGGTGGCTGTGTCCCTATATTGCATGAGATGCTGAGAAAACCATAAAACAATGGAACATCTGGAGCTGAGAAATATATTTGCATCAAGCCTGATTCAAATAACTGGTGAGAGTTTATTCACAATGGTGCATAAAATGTGAAGATATAGGATTTGAAGAAGGATTCACATGTGTGTTTTGATATTTCATTTTTACACAAACTATAAGACTATTTGATTATACTGGGGGAAATGCTCAATAGCATTTCAGGTGTAAGTTCACTTTTTTTTGCAGGTAAAAAAAAAATGCATTTGTGATTAGCAGCTCATTGAGAACTACAAGCCATCAGCCGCAGGGGTTGGTGGTACTTGTAGACATTCATTCACAGGAAACTGTGAATGATAGACGTGGCCATGTGGACAGAGCCACACATGACCACACTGTTTTTAAATTGTGACAGCTGGTGCAGGGAGAAGATCCCCAGCCCACTGTCACAGGGAGGAAGTGGTGGGAGAGGCTGCGGATGCTGGAACATGTAAGAAGTTCCACAGGTGAACTTAGCCATTAGGGCGGGAATGCAGAACACACCCGCTCTTTACCAGCCCACATTGTCTCCCCTTGCCGCCATGTCTTTTGCACAAGTCAAACATCACTCCCGTGACCCTCTGGCCAGGTTTCAGGCTCACCTTGTCCTGCAGCCAGAGCCAAGATGGAGACCGAGCCAAGAGGTGCGGGACACATAGCACATCAGTTCCCCACTACCTTTAGATTTGCTAACACCTGTCACCTGCCTCTTAACCAGCTGGTTGTTATATACGTCTAGTGTCCTGACCTGATAAGATTGTATGTGTTGTCCTGCAGTTGTACAATGCATCTTAATCTGAAAAGGTTCCATGGCTTTAACTTCCATTGTCAATGTTCCCGTGATGCACTATTGTTATCATGTGTGTTATTTCCACCTTCTCCACAATAAAAACCACAGAAAACTTCCATTAATAAGAGTCCTTTTTACTGTCGACTTGAAAATTAACAAATCACGTAATTCTTCAGAAAACTACTTTTTTATACATGTGCAACTGACATTGGCTATGCAATATCATTTGAGGTAGATTGGCTTGGTGTTGGATCATTACACTGTTCCTAAGGGGTACAGGTACAAGATTACTGCATACCTGTGCTGCCCATACCAGACATGGAAAATGTCCACGATAACGAGTCCATAAGACATGGTTCCCCTGTAGAATGGGCCCATTGAAGGGACGGTGGCAGATAGAAGAGTTACATCACAGCACTGGTCCTCACTTGGTCTACTCACACTGGAACCCTAAAGGTCAGTCCCATGTATACTGTATATAGAACTTCATCCATCATGCCCCAGCACCATCATACTCTCCACCAACAAGGTCCTGCTTTACACTTACTTTTATATCACTACTCACATAAAGACCAATACAACCACCTTTTTGGTTTTACCCTGTCATATCCATTATATCTAGGAATATTAATAGCCTAGTCATGTGAAGAAGGAAGCCAGGATTCAGTGATACCAGTTTAATCATAGATCTCTGTGCACCAAAGCTTCCAATTCTTTTAGTCTCGGTTCACACTGCTGCAACCTCAAAGTTGTGTGATTTTTAATGCGACTTTCTTGCAACTTTCATGCAACTTTGGCTTGGTCTTTAAAAGTAGGGTCCCTTGTATCATAAATTGCAGGACGCTCACGTACACGCTAGATCAGTTCTTCATTGTCAAGAACATCCCCCAGTCTTCTGGAAGCCATCTTTCCTGCACTGTGAACACAGCTGGCAAGGTGGACAATGGGGTTGATTTACTAAAGGCAAATACACTGTGAAGTGCAGTCGCTGTAGATCCGAGGGGAAGATCTGAAATTAGGGTGAAGCTCTGCTGATTTTATCATCCAATCATGTACAAGCAAAAATGCTGTTTTTAATTTTCCTTGCACGTCCCCCTCAGATCTACAGTGACTGCACTTGCAAGTGCACTTGTAGTGCAAAGTGGATTTGCTTTTAGCAAATGAACTCCAATGCGTTTTGGGAGGTGACGATACTTGGGAGGAGATTTGGAGCTGCAGGGATTGTCTGGACAATAAGTACAGAGCATACATGGACTGGGAGTGGAGAATGGACTGTGAGTGGAGTATAGGGTTAAAAACCCCTCTAAAAATCAGTATTCATACCCCTTGAAATTTTCCAAATTTTGTCATGTTACAACCAAAAAAATTAAATGTATTTTAATGGGATTTTATGTGATAGACCAACACAAAGTGGCACTGAAATGTAAAGTGGAAGGAAAATGATAAATGGCTTTAAAATTTTTTTACAAATAAATATCTGAAAATTGTGTCGTGCATTTGTATTCAACTTTCAATACTTTGTAGAACCACCTTTCGCTGCAATTACAGCTTCAAGTCTTTTTGGGGATGTCTCTACCAGCTTTGCACATCTAGAGAATTCAATTCAATTCAATTTTTACCCATTCATTGCAAAATAGCTCAAACTCTGTCAGATTGGATGGAGAGCATCGTGAACAGCAATTTTCACGTCTTGCCACATATTCTCAATTGGATTTAGGTCTGGGCCAGTCTAACACATGGATATGCTTTGGTCTAAACCATTCCATTGTAGCTCTTGCTGTATGTTTAGGGTTGTTGTCCTGCTGGAAGGTGAACCTCAAGCCCCAATCTCAAGTCTTTTGCAGACTCTAGCATGTTTTCTTCTAAGATTTCCCTGTATTTGGCTCTTTCCATCTTCCCATCAACTCTGACCAGCTTCCTGTCCCTGCTGCATGGTGTTCAGGGTGATGTGCAGTGTTTGTTTTCCGCCACACATAGCGTTTTGCTTTTAGGCCAAAAAGTTACATTTTTGTCTCATCTGACCAGAGCACTTTCTTCCACATGTTTGCTGTGTCCCCCACATGGCTTCTCGCAAACTGGAATTCTTAAGACTTTTTTCAACAATGACTTCTTGCCACTCTTCCATAAAGGCCAGATTTGTGGAGTGCACCACTAATGGTCGGATTTTCCGATGAAAAATGTTCGATGGGAGCTTGTTGTTGGAAATTCCGACCGTGTGTAGACTCCATCGTACATTTTCCATCGGGATTTCCGACACACAAAATTTGAGATCTGGATCTCAAATTTTCAGACAAAAAAAATCTGTTGTCGGAAATTCCGATCGTGTGTACAGAATTCCGACACACAAAGTTCCACGCATGCTCGGAATCAAGCATAAGTGCCGCACTGGCTATTGAACTTCAATTTCCTCGGCTCGTCGTACGTCACCACGTTCTTGACATTCGGAATTTCCGACAACATTGTGTGACCATGTGTATGCAAGACAAGTTTGAGCCAACATCTGTCGGAACAAAACCGATGGATTTTGTTGTCGGAATGTCTGATCGTGTGTACACGGCATAACAGTTGTCCTGTGGACAGATTCTCCCACCTGAGCTGTGGATCTCTGCCTCTTGGATGCTTCTCTGATTAATGCTCTCCTTGCCCAGCCTGTCGATTTAGGTGGATGGACATGTCTTGGTAGGTTTGCAGTTGTGCCATACTCTTTCCATTTTTGGATGATGCATTGAACAGTGCTCCGTGAGAGGTTCAAAGCTTGGGATATTTTATTATAACCTAACCCTGCTTTAAACTTCTCCACAACCTTCTCCCTGACCTGTCTGGTGGGCTCCTTGGTCTTGATTATGTTGTTTGTTCTCTAAGGTTCTCTAACAAACCTAAGAGCCTCACAGAACATCTGTATTTATACTGAGATTAAAACCACACACAGGTGGACTATATTTACTAATTAGGTGACTTCTGAAGCCAATTGGTTCCACTATATTTTTTTTAAACAATTCCTTTTTTATTTTTATATAAAGACATTTACATCATCAAAACAACATTTAACATCCCGACTTAGTGCACTACAAATTTAACCACCGACCATTTGTACTGGGCTATATAATAAAACAGTGCTAATGCCAGTATATTCCCCCTATTTGGTCTAGCACCCCCCATTCTCCCCCCCCCCCCCAAAGCCCTCCCCCTCCCCTTGGTCAAGCCCTAATTTACCATATCACCAACCCATATATCACAATCCCCATTCCTCCCCCCCGGCACCCCCGCCCAAGCTAGCAGGAGGGAGCCGGGGGGGGGGGGGGACAAGGGGAGAGGGGGGGGGGGAAAAGAAGGAGAGAGAGAAGAAAAAAAAAAGGGGAAAAGGAAAAAACAGAAATTAAACCTAAAATAAGGCCTCTGTAAAGGTAAAACTAAAATATCACTCAGTGTCTACCGGGGTTGTCGTCCAAAGTCCCCATACCCTTAGGAAATTCCTGTAGTTGCCCTGTTTAGTAAAAAATACTCTCTCATTACCTATTATTATATTCATGTTTCTATGCCATTCCTCTAGTGTCGGGGGTAGTTGCGACTGCCAGTGCTGAGCAATCAGCATTCTGGCTTGAAATAATGCCCTTAAAACAGAGTCGATGGTATTATTCGGAACCCTTTCCCTCCAAAAGACCCAAAAGGCAGGTTTTGACCGTTGCCTCTAGGTTTAGCCTCAAGACTTCATTCATTGCCTCGATAATCTGTGTCCAATATCTAAACAGCTTCGGACACTTCCAAAGCATATGGATAAAATCTCCAACCAAGCCGCATCTGGGGCAACGGTCATTATCCCGCCAGTCCAGATTAAACATTTTCCTAGGAGTATAGTATACTCTATATAAAAAATAGAGATGTGACATCTTGTGTGATGGAGAGATTGAGACCCGTTTTACTTGACCGATAACCCAATCCCATTCTTCTGGTGACAGGGGGCCCACCTCCCTTTTTCCATGTTACCCTGATCTTAATTGGTCCGCTACGCTCCCCTGTTTTATCCCCCAGTTTGGCATACAGCCCGGAGATCACTCCTTTAGTTGGATCCGAGGACACAAGTTGCGCCAGCACAGTTATTTGTGTCCAATGCGGTGTTTGTAGTCTAAATTGGGTCTGGGCTGCATGCCTTACCTGAAGATATTTGTAAAAGGTGTTATTAGAAAGGGAAAATTCCTGTTTCAAGGCATCGAAAGTTTTCAAATTGTCCCCAGCATATAATTGACTTAGTCGAGTAAGACCCTGATTTTCCCAATCCCTAGACTTGGTAATTTTAGCTAGCTCTTCTAGGTTATTGTTATACCATAAAGGGGCGAGTTCTGATACACCCTGGTAACCTAACATTGCCTTAGCTATTTGCCAGAGCTTTATTGTTAATTTTACCGTTGGGCAGCTTATATAGAAAGAACTAGCCTCAAGAGCATCTATGAGTGTATTATGCGGACAACCTATCAACAACAGGCTGGCGCCTGGGCGCCTAGAGAACACCCCCCCCCCCCGCTAGGTGCTGTAGCTGGGATGCCACAAAGTACCGTCAGAGGTGGGGGATCGCTAATCCACCCTCCTCCAGCGGAAGCTGGAGCGTAGTCAGGGCTATCCTAGGCTGTCCTTTTTTCCAGATCAGGTCTCTGAAGAGGGAATCCATCCTCCTGAACCACGTCTGACCGATCCATAGGGGGGCATTGTGGAGCAAGTACAGGATCTGGGGCAACCATATCATTTTAATAAGATTACACCGCCCTGCCACCGAAAGGGGAAGACGACCCCACACCTCAGCCTTGTGTTTGAGTTTTAAAAGTAGCGGAGCCAAGTTGTACTTAAAGAATGAATTTATATCTCTAGTGATCCATATCCCTAGGTACTTCAGATTCTCGACTGTTTTAAAAGTAAAACTGTCGAGTACTATATCCCCTGGGATTGGGTCTATTGGCAAGAGGGCCGACTTGTCCCAATTGATTGTCGATCTAGAGATATTCCCAAACTCGCTCATCATTTTTATTGCTGCTTTAAGTGAGGAATGGACATCTCCTAAATAAAACAAGACGTCGTCAGCAAATAATGCTATCTTCTCTTCGACTGGCCCTCGCCTAAATCCACGTATATCCCTGTTGGCTCTAACAGCAATGGCCAGTGGCTCTATTGCCAGAGCAAAAAGGAGAGGAGACAGGGGACACCCCTGTCTCGTTCCTCTTTCCAAACTGAAAAAATCTGAGTGTTCATTATTAATCTTTATTTTTGCTTTTGGGTTGGTGTAAAGTAATCTTACCCAATTAGTAAAATTTGGTCCAAAGCCGAATTTTTCCAGTACTTTAAATAGATAAACCCATTCAAGGCTGTCGAATGCCTTAGCGGCATCCAATGCCATAATGGCCCTTGGGCCCTCATCATCTACTGGTAGTTGTATATTCAAATAAGTTCTGCGTATATTGGTACTGGTTGACCTCATCGGAATAAACCCAGACTGGTCAGGGTGGACTAGATTGTGCACACATGTATTTAATCGGGCAGCCAGAACTTTAGCCAGAATTTTTACATCTGTGCATAGTAAAGAAATTGGGCGATATGAAGAGGGGTCCATGGGGTCTTTTCCCTCCTTCGGGATAACGACAATAGTCGCCTCCGTCATTGAAGCTGGAAGAGACCCCATGGAATGCACCTGACTCAAAGTTTTGAGCAATTCTGGCAATAAAACTTCGCCATATCTTTTATAGATCTCAATTGGTAATCCGTCCGGGCCAGGTGATTTTAAGTTTGGCATACCAGCCACGGCATTGATTAACTCGTGCAGGGTGATTGGGGCCTCCATTAATTGCCTTTCCCTCTCAGACAGAATTGGAAAATGTATATTGTCAAGAAAGGGGACCGTTTCCCCTCTATCGGCTTCTATCTGTGATTTATATAGGGAGCTATAGTAATCACTAAATGTTTTTGTTATGATCATCGGATCCAAAGAAATATCTCCCTGAATGGTCCTCACCGCCAAGACCACCGAGGGGGAAGTATTTACTTTGACCAGCAGGGACAACATACGTCCCACTTTCTCCCCTTCGCCGAAGTTTAATTGTCTCTGAAATATACGTTTATCTTCATTAATCCTAATAGTGACTGTCTTATAGTCTTGCTGTTTCCCCCCATTTTTTTGGGGTTTCCGGGTTTGGGTTGAGATTTTAGTTAGGTCAGGTGTATCAAAGCAAAGGGGGCTGAATTCAAATGCACGCCACACTTTTCAGATATGTATTTGTAAAAAATTTTGAAAACCATTTATCATTTTCTTGCCACTTCACATTTATGTGCCACTTTGTGTTGGTCTATCACATAAAATCTCAATAAAATACATTTACGTTTTTGGTTGTTAAATTACAAAATTTGGAAAATATCAAGGGGTATGAATACATTTTCAAGGCACTGTATAGGCTCTACCCCAATCAAAACCCAATCTATGCTCTAGACACCCAAATCCTTCCCTCTTACTTAAGGTGTGTTGTGCACAGCACAGGCAATATTCCAAAGAAATTAACCTTGGAGAGGCTTCCCTTCAACTTGCAGTCTAGTTCTTTACATTGATGAGGGATCCTCCATCTTCCATGTATTCTGTCATTGGTCCCACTATGAACCAAGACAGCTGGGTTATGCTCAGCCACTCCCAGTAATTTGTCTACTTGTTCCACCACCTTCTGAGCCCTGGCACCAGGAAGATAGCAAACCATTCAGTTGAGGTAAATGGCATACTGCACACTGAGCAAATGCTTCAACCTTGTTGACCTCATTATACTAGCTACAATATTATTAGCTACAGGTAGTTTAAAATAATACATGTCAGAAGACCGCTTTTGTTTTAAAGTGGTTTAAAACCCTAAAAATGTTTTACCTTATGCATTCCCTGCATGAAGGTAAAGAATGTTTAGTAGGTAGCAATATCGCCACCTCACTCTAGCCTTTCTCCCCCCCTATACTTACACTGGGCCCTCACTCAGTCCAGCACTGTGCCTGTCTGTAGCAGCTCTGTCCTCTCCCCCTGGCAGCATGGCTCCGGATCAAGCCTGCACAAGTGCCTCCATAACAAGCAGCTTGCTATGGGGGCACATGGAAGGGAGGAGGAGCCAAGAGTGCTGGTGAGGTACCTGAGAAAAGGAGGAGATAAGTAAAACATGTTTGCTACACTGTATTAAAAAAAAAGCCAAAAATAAGACTTTACAATTCAACTCCTTTTGTCTTAAACTCCCGTTTTTAAACATCCACTGGTAGTACTCCATTTAGTAGACATACTATCATTAGTTAAAAATACTACCTTGGGTATATTTTATATGGTTATATGTGCAAATCTCCAATACTTGATACTGTCCTTGGGAATTGATATGCAAGATCCAAATCCCCAATTTATTCATGTATTCATAGAGCAATTATACTAAAAAAAAACTGGTACATCTTTTTAACTCTGCACAAGCAATGATTTCCTCAGTGGTGAGGTTCAGATTCTTCATATGGTGGATTTGCTATGAATTTAGTTCACCGGACTACATTTTAGAGGGCTCATAATGCCCTTCCAAATCTTTCAACTGTGGTCAGCAGGGTTAAAATAGCCAAGAATAGGCGCTTTGTTATATCCCAGGCCCCTCAAAAAGGGAATTATTGCTATAAGGTGCTATGCAGTGCTATAATGTGCTAAATTACTGTGGATTGCACTGTACATATTCTTGTGCGACTCACCACCACCATTTTGTGTCAGCAACAACTGTAGTTGTTTAGCTATTGGCCCACCCTTGCAGTGTTTATTTTTATTTTTGTTTTATTTTATTTCATGTCTATCCATTTTTTTTGTGTGCTAGGTTAACCAATTTTGTTGAGGTTCAGTATTTCATTTATTTATTAAATTTTTTTTTGGGGGGGGGGGGTTACTTTATTTTATCTTCTGTTACTAGGACATTTATTTTTGTTTGGAACTGTGCAGCATGCACTTGTTGACATGGGCAAGGCTGCCCTTTGTTTGCCGCACATCACTGCATATGTGTGTGGTTTAAATGGTCGAAAACCTAAGACATGAAATAGGAACAAAGCATATCCCTATATAGCGTGTACAGGTCTCATTTAAGAGCACTAAGTGTAATTTGCTCGGTTATCAGCATAAATCATTTCTGAGTTGACAGGGGAGGGAGCTCCAGGACACAGCTTGTGATTGATAGCCTCAGCTCTGTTCCTGTGTGCTGTGTGAAAGGGGGTGTGTCCCTTTCCTCCAATCAGCTCTCAGAACTCCTCTCACTGAACTCTACAGTGTGTAAATGCAGCTCCTCGCCCCCTGTTTTCTGGAAGCTCAGACAAGCTTTATAAATTCTGGACTTTGAACTGATGTAGAGGAGAGAAGACCGCAGATAAACAGGTACAACGTATGTAAGAGTATTTGTTTCATCTCTGTGTATCACCTAAGGCCATTCATTTTACTGGGTATATGGAAAAGTAGAGTGCACCAAAAGACAACATACTTCCCATAGCTACATTCCCATAAGTGCCAATGAGCATCCGTTCTCAACCTTTTTTTATGCTTGAGGAATTCTTCAAAGAAAACTTTAGGTCTCAGGGAACACCTGAAATAATATTTTGATCTACAACCAACAGCACCCAGTGTAGTCAGTGAGCTTTACATGTAATAAAAATTAATTTATAAATAATAAAACCAAACATTTAATGCTGAATCTGAGCATGTGTTTTGCTGCTTTAATTATTAACAGCTAATGTTGAACATTGGATTCTAATTTCATGGATTTGAAATGGTGGTAAAAATATGGGTGTACTTACTTTTTCCATATGACAGACCTGCAATTTTGTTAATTTAGATTATGAAAATGAATACACCATGTCATTTTTTTGTGTCATTTGTTCAAATATATTGCTGAAAATTTTTTGTAAGCACTATTTGAATAAATCTAATATTTGCCTGTTCAAATCATGGCACAATCTAGGGGGTGCTGGGGTGGGCAGCGCCCCCCAGGTTTTAGTTGTGCCCCTCCCCCAAGCCGTCTGCCCTTACCCCTATGTACATTGTGTCCAAGCACATTAAGCTTCTCCCCCATCCCCACACTCAGGGCCGGCCGCAGTGAACTCATGTAAACAATCCGGACGGGAGAAGTGTCAGTGGCAGAGAGAAGAGACCCAAGAGGAGGTGTTGCCTCTCCTCCCTCCTGTCATGACAGAGCTCCTCCATACAGCGGGTTATACAGGATCGCTCTTAGATCGGATGGCACACGGCTTGATTACCGACCCACATTTCCAGGAGTTGAGCAGTCCTTGGAGGAGATTGGGGTGGGTAATCAAGCTGTGTATCGCCTGACCTAAGAGTGATCCTGTGTAACTTGCTATATGGAGGATCGCTGTTATGACAGGAGGGAGAGCAGGGAGCCCACATCTCCTCACTACTCCTGTAGTTCCCGCCTGTAAGATTGGGGGCAGGGGAGCTTGTGGAGGAGGGGTGGTGGGAGGGCTGTTTGTGCTGGGAAGGGTAATTGGGGCAGGGGGGGAATGTGTTAGCAGGTAGAAGGCAGGATTGGGGAAGATATGTGCTAGGAGGGAGAATTGGAACGGGGAAGAATTGTTCTGAGTGGGAGGAAATTATTAGTGCTAGGTGGGGTAATTGGGGGGGGGGGTTGCTAAGAGGGGGGGGGGGGCAGGGATTTGTACTAGTAGTGGGGATTTGGGGGTGGGGGAGATCAGTGCTAGGAAGAGGAAATTGGGGGGTTTTGTACTAGGAGAGGAGAATTAGAGGGGTGGATTAGTACTAGGTGGGGGAATTGGGGGGAGGGATTTGTGCTAGGAGCGGAGATTTACAGGAAGGAGGATTTGTACTAGGAGGGGGGATTTAAGGGGGGCTTTGTGCTAGGAGTGGGGATTTGGGGTGGGGGATTTGAACTAGGAAGGGTGATTTTGGGAGAGAATTTATACTAGGAGAGGGTATTTAGGGGGAGGATTTGTACTAGAAGGGGTGATTTGGGAAGAGGATTTATGGTAGGAGTGGGGGATTAGGGGAGATAATTTAATTTATACTAGGAGGGGGGATTTAGGGGGAGGATTTGTACCAGAATGTGTGCTAGGAGGTGTGATTTGTTTGAGCAGGGGGGGGGGGGGGATTTGAGATGGAAGATGGGATTGTGGGGCAAAGATTTGTGCTGGGAGGAGGATTTGGACTGTGAGGATGGGGATTTTTTCAATTTTTGTTTGGGGAGAATTTTCAGAGGGAATGTATGCTTAGAGGGTGAGCGTGTTGACTAGTATTGTTTGTTTGTTTTTTTGGAGGGGGATGGGGGACGCAGTTTGTCACCTTCACCTTGACTGTTAGATGACCTTGTCCTGGCATTGCCTGCACTGCACACAAGACACTCAACAGATCTCCTCCCTGCGTAACACATAGCGGAGATCAGATTCCCTTACAGACAAAGCCTCAATTTGCACAATGTGTAGCTGGCTGCTAGGATGCGGTTCTGACCTGTGAAATTCCTTGATCATATGGGCAGGTGCAGTAGCCAGCTACACACTGTGTAGAGGGATATTGATCTCAGCTATGTGCTGTGCGGGGAAGAGATCTTTTAGGTGTCCTACCAGTAGCGACCCTGTTCTCATCACGGATGACCACTGTCTTCCGCCATGCTGACCCCTGTACCCTGTCCTGCTGACTCCTGTCCTCCACACTGCTGACCCCCCATCTTCTGTCCTGTGGACCCCTGTCCTCTGCTATGCTAACCCCTGTACACTGCCTTGATAACGCACTGTATACTGCCCTACAAACTAATTGCCTCTGTACATTGCCCTCCAAACTGTCGCCCCTATCCTCTGCCCTGCTGACCCCCTATACACTGCTCTACTGTCTCTTAAGTCCTATACACACTATTATATTTTCTGCAGATTTTTGTCTTCCGATTTACCAAAACCATATAATAAATATGGAGGTCAAACCTTAAGAGTTTCAATTTGTATGCAATCAGGCAGGCCCTTGCACTACATGGTTTTGGTAAATCTGAAGACAAATCTGCAGAAAATCGAATAGTGTGTATGGGGCTTAATACACTGCCCTGCTGACCTCACATCCTCTGCCCCCCCCTCCCCCTGACTTTTTTTTACTGCACACCTAAATCAGACAAGCTAGATTTGGCACTGGTTCAAATATGTTGAAAAAGTCAACAATTTACATGGGGTGTTCTTACTTATTCACATGACTGTATGTGATGCCAGAATACGGTGTTGCTGACAATGCCTGTGAAAATTGTACTATTCCACAACACCGCATACAGCTTAAAGGCATCTACCAAGTATGCAATTTACAGGATTGGTGGTTTTCCATGCCACACTCGAAACCACATTAAAAGTTCTCTCTCCACACTGTACAATATGTTTTTAAAATAGGTTTTTGCTTCGTCAAAGGTCCATCATGGCAGTGCCCAGCTGCTTATGACCTTCTTTGCCTAATAACCAAAAATAAGGGCAGGATTTGCCCACCATAGACTTTAATGGCATTCCACACAAAATTCAGATTCATCAAACTTTGAACCAGATTCACCAAACCCTCAGCAAATCAAAGCCAGGCAGATCACCCATCACTAGTTTTCTCGTATTTTTTAATACAGTGCTCTGCAATGTAAATTGGTTGAATCAACATGCAGTTACCTTCAGTGAAGTTACTGTATTCTCAACACGTTCCTCAAAAGACTTGAATGTAGGAGAATTTCTGGAAGAGAACAAAAATTACAGTACAGTTATTACAGCACTGTAGTGTTTAATTAGGTATTGCATTGGGAAATCAACAAGCAATAAGGTTTACAATATTCGAAACTGTAAAGTACAGTATGAGTTACTAGACTTTCCACAGTATTTACTAAAAAAGGCAGTAAGTGTAGCTATGTCTATCACATATTAAAAAAAAAGCGACAGAGTACACTGGAATACATATACTGAAACTTGCCTTCAAGATGGAAAATATGTGGATATGTGAGATGATTATTAAAGAAGATATATAGCTTCAATACACCCAAGGGTTACAAGGGAATTTGACAGCAATCCAAATTCATTTTAATATGTGCAAAAGCACACATCCCTAGGGGGATGCAATGGGGTGCCATAGACTTGTGCACCAACACAGAGGTTATTGTTTTTTTTTTTTTTTCAGACGCAAAGAGTGTCCTCTTGTAATTTTCTTAAAGTGAACAACATTGCACCATGTTTACTCTATAGGCATTTTATGTGTTTATACAAGGTGATCAAGGTGTATATATTTACGAGAGGCATCCCAAAAGTTCATGGCCTGACATGGAAGGAGTGACCACACAGACATGAAACGTTATCACTGCACCAAGCCACTCTTCCAGGTGTCCAGTGCTGAAAATGGCACATACAAGCTATACGGTTTTCGTGCGCTTTTTGCCCACAGTTGCTGATCCTAATAGTTGAGTTGAACATGGAGAAAGTAAAGAAACATGCGACCAAGTTTCAGTCGAAACAGCAGAAACAAACAGGAGATGTTTTTCGTCCATGCTGATAAAGGCTTGGAGTGTTCCATCAGTGGGGAAAATGATGATGACAGGCTTCTGGGATCCCAAGGGTGTGCTGCTCATTGATTACCTTCAAAAAGGACAAACTATGAAGGGGGACTACTATGCAACCTTGATTCATTGTTTGCGTGATGCCATCAAGGTGAAAAGAAGGTGTTATGCTCTGGAAGGGAGTGTTGTTCCATCAGGACAATTTGCCTCCACACCGATCTGCTGTGGCAATGGCTGCCATCCATTCCTGTGGCTTTTCCCTGGTTACCCATTCACCATACTCACCAGCAGGGCCAGGACCAGGGGTGGGCAGGAGGGGTGGCTGCCCTGGGCACTGTAGTATCATGCTAGGTTGGGGGGGAGACCACAAGGAGATTGGAGCGGAGGGGATTTATGCTGGAAGGGAGAATTTGGGGGTTCACAGGGGGTAAGTAGTGTTCTAGGAGGGGAGTTCTAAGAGTGGTGATTTAGGGGGATTTGTGTTGGGGGGGGGTGGGGGAGAGTAGATTTGTGCTAGGAGGGGGAGATTTGAAGTGGGGAGGAGAAGATGTGTACTAGTAAGGGAAATTGTAGGGGGTAGGGGAATTGTGCTAGGAAGATTGATATTTTTTTTGGGGGGGGGGGGCAAAGCTTTGTGTTGAGAGGGGGGATTTCAGCAGGGTGATGGATTTGTACTGGGAGGAGGGGGATTTATGCTTAGGGGGTAAGCATGCAGATTAGTGCTCCGAGTTTTTGTGGTTGGATTTTTGCTGATACATAATGATTATACATCCTGGGAGGGGGGGGGGGCGGGTGCAGTTTGGCATGTTCGCCCTGGGCTCTAGATGACCTTGTCCGTGGACGCTGCTCACCAGATTTTGCAGCATCGGACTACTACCTATTCCCAAAACTGAAAAGGGAATGCTTGGTGTTCGGTGTCGCCAGTGACCATGATGTCATTGATGCCGCGACTACTTTTTTGGATGACCAAAATATAAAAAAACATTTGGACAGGGATCCAAGTACTGGAGTACTGTTGGGCTAAGTGGGTGGACATTGGCAGAGAGTATGTAGAGAATATAGTATTACTTCATTGACATCAGACACTTTCTTCCAAGTCAGGCCGAGAGCTTTTGGGGCACCCCTTGTACACTTTCTTCTATTCAAAAAAGAGTTAATATTAATTTATACATTTCAGTGAACAGGATCAGTTCACTTTAAGATGGTAATAAATAAGCAGAAAACAATGAAACATGACGGTAGAACATTGTCATTTTAAATTTTTTTCACATTGAAGTGATTGTATTTTTATGAAAGATTCTAAATCAGATGTATTTTTTTCAGCATGATGGATCAATAACCTTGATTTTTGCACAACAGCAATACTCAGATGAGTTAGATTGCCAGCAAAGTCTGTGATATGCATTTAATATTGAACTGACATGCGCTATCATGGCAGGAAAGGAGGCTTCAAGAGGATATAGGTGTGTTGAATGTATGGATGATGCAGGGGGGGAAGTGGATCAAGTGACTAAAGCCCCATACACACTATCAGATTATCTGCAGATTTGTCTTCAGATTTACCAAAACCATGTAGTGTAAGGGCCTGCCTGATTGCATACAAATTGAAAATCTTAAGGTTTGACCTCATATTATATGGTTTTGGTAAATCTGAAGACAAAAGTCTGCAGATAATCTGATAGTGTGTATGGGGCTTAACACATTTAAGCCTATTGTTGGTTTTGCATTCTCATACAAGTTTACAGGATTGCAAACCTGTTGGATGCAGGTCAAATGCAGGCCAAACACACCTCAAA
The DNA here is from genome assembly GCA_028564925.1 of Lithobates sylvaticus. NCBI lineage: Eukaryota > Metazoa > Chordata > Amphibia > Anura > Ranidae > Lithobates > Lithobates sylvaticus. The sequence continues at coordinate 98,904,305 of CM053038.1, forward strand.
AGCATCTCAAACTGATGCAAGTCCAAAGCCAATCAACATAGGCCTTAACTAGCCCAGGGCCTTCAGCAACCCCTCAGATGTTTTCCATTTACTCATGAAGTATTACTGTTTAGAGGGAATGTATTGTAGACTTTGTGTTGGCAACAACAATTGAAGAAAATGCGTCCTACACAGGTACGGCAATTGATCAGCAAAGCTTTTCTTTCATTTCTAAATTTAAATGCAGTGCCACAGGAAATTAAACCCACAGAGCACAATTATGTTGCCTAATGCTGTGGAGGTGAATGGTGCCATTAGCGTGTATTTTTGTGTTATTTATCAGCAAACCAAGGTTACGTAGCAATTGATTTGAATAAGTTGGTTAATGAGTCACATCTTCCTTTCTAGTTCAGTTGTTTTCAATGTGTGTCTGCATGTCAGCAGCTTCTAAACAAACTAGCACAGATACTGGTGTATTGCTAAAGTCAACACAGTCCCTATTTTCTCAAGCTTAACACTCAATTAAAATCTCATATCCGTTTTTCTTTTTATAGTCATGTTACACCAATATTATATTCCTTTCACTTTCTGCCCTCCACACCCAGTGCTCTGTGCTGGCATAGAGAATAACAGCTGCAGCCCTCATCACAAATGTATTGCTGCGGAAGAGAGGGGGTTTTCTGACCAGTTATTTTTCATTATTAGGTACACTGATCAGTGTGGTCATGCTATGGCGCTTATTGCACTGCACAGTAATATCTTGGCAATTACTGTAACAGGAAATTGCAGACAACAAAACAGTGGATTTTTGTTTGAAGGATGTTGGCTCCAACTTGTCTTGCATACACACGGTCACACAAATGTTGGCCAACAATTACGAACGTGGGAACGTGGTGACGTGCAAGACGTACAATGAGCCAAGAAAAAGGAAGTTCAATAGCCAGTGCGGCTCCTTCTGCTTGATTCTGAGCATGCGTGAACTTTTGTGCGTCGGACTTTTGTATGATCGGAAAGTTTTTTTGGCAGAAAGTCTGACAACAAATGTTCGATGGAGCATACACACGGAGAGACTTTCAGCCAACAAGCTCACATCCAACATTTGTTGTCGGAAAATCCGATCGTGTGTACGAGGCATAAGGTTGAGGTTATTAGTACAATCAGTACAGGGAAACTACCTTTACTTCCTGTGTGGCCACTGGGATAGTATCCCATCGAGCATACAACAATAAAACATTGCAGATCCCTCTCCACTTTATTCAAAACTAAACTCATATTTAGAGTATAACGTGTTGCTAAGCTAATAAAATAACCAAATAAATAAATCACACACACTATATGCCTTTTTTCTTTCCTTTTTTACACAAACTTAAAGTGGATGTAAACCCTCACATATACCCAGTGAAATGATCAGCCTCGGATGACAGAGATGAAACAAATCTCCCAATATAAGTTTTACATGTACTATATATCAGCTGTCTTTAGCTTTATATACTGTTTAGAAAATGCATGTTCTGTAAAATTTTCTCTTCCTGATTCACCTGTGGGTGTGGATTCTTACCATACAATGTAAGACAGCTGATTGGAGGAGATGCACAACCCTCCCCCCCCCTCCTCCACATAGGCAGAGACTTGCAGAGCCATGCTGTGAATAGACCAGCTCTCTGCTAATTTATAGGACCCACCCTGACACAAAATTCAGCCTGGTTTTATCACAGTTGTCAGAAGTTATCATACTGATAACAAAAAAACGGAGCTGGAGAAAGCCATGGGACTTAGGGCTTTGAAGAGAGATAAGAAAACACTGCCGATAGATGTGCCCAGCTCAAATTTCATCAAACGGGTTTACACTTTAACATTTTAGGTGGTTCAAAGATTCATTTTAATGACAGTCATTATAGAATGTGAATGAAAGGGAATAGGAAACAGATGTGTACTACCAGGAGATAGCTGAATCATTTTATAAAATTGTATGATGGATTATTATGAACATGTGGAATGAATTGAACACAACAGAATAATCACAAGTAGCAATGAGAATCATGCAAGATATTGGTATAGTTACCTCATTGCTGGCATGCTTATAGAGTGACGGATAGAATAGCTGCCATTGTAAGCATAGTCAGAAGAAAAAGAAACTCAATAAAGGTTATATTTATTCCAGAGAATTCATAATACAGCTTCAGTCATCTTTCTCAGCTTGACTTTTGCACAAAATAATACCATTAATATTAGTATTTTTCTGAAACAAATACAGTTGCTTTCATAGTCATAGTCACAGTCCTAGTTCCCACAGTATTAGGAGGCCACATAGGTCATATTTTCCTCACTTTCAGGTGTGAACATGGTACCACATTATTTATGTTACTTTCTGTAACTGGAAGTTATGCATTACTAATGCCACCTGGAGACAGGCTTCAGACATGTTACAATACCTCATAGTGGATTGGTTCAAAATAAAATTCAAGTTTAATCAGGCAATGTTTAGGGTGTGTGTGGGCACATTGAGCCCCCAGCTTACAATTTTGGTTGATGGATTTCAGGGGAAATGTGTAATAGCTGGATTGAATTTGTCTAGGGAAAACAGACAGCTCTTAAAATGTGTATTTATAGTCCAAATGTTGATTTTTTTTTTGTAACCTTTGGATAGAGTAAGGTAGAGCTAAAACCCCAGTAATGCTAATTTTTTTCTATGCTGTCTGTGTCCCATTGGGGAGCTTTTTCATTACTTCGTGGGCTCAATTCACAAAGCAATATCACATGCTATATTTGGATCATGTGACTCATTTGATCCAAATATTGCATGCGATATTGAAAATGTCAATTCATTATCAGTTTATACAGTAATTAATGAAAAAAAATGCAATGTGCACAGTAAATACTACAAACTGAACTAGAATTCAATTCACTAAGCAAAAAAAAAAATACATTTGTCAAATAACTTGTAGTCCAGCCACTGGCTATTCAACAAATGTATACAATTTGTATTTATGGAAATACTTTTTTCCATAACTTTACTATTGCATAAAATATATCTAAAACTAAGCCCTTCTTCATGTTGGACAGAGCAGGGGGTGATTAAAAACCCTTTCAGGTCTTCTAATAAAATCTGTGTTCCACTAGGGAAATTTCCTTTTACTTGGTTCGGTTGACACAACAAGAAGTAGGACATTTATATAAAGTGAGGGAGATCTCCTCTTAGTTGTCCCTTGAACAAGTGTCCCCATTGGGGGATTTTCCTTCACCTCCTGTTCTGCTAACAACTGCTAAGTGCAATCACTTTTCAACCTGGTCAACAGAATAAACAGAGAATATGAATGTATCTGCTGCATCAGTCTGACAGGGTTATATTCTTTACCACTGTATCCAAAAAAAAAAAAAAAAAAAGAATGGTTTGCTTGTTTAAAAAAATTCTTGGTAACTATTCTATCCACTGACAATTTGTAATAAAGTGGTTTCACCCATCTTACAGGGTTCTTCAACAATGTTTTGTTTTATTTGAAGGACATTGGGGCTGATTTACCAAGATGAATGCGCTGCACCGGTTCATACCACAATTGGTGCGACAGATAAATTATTACTTGTGCGTATGAACCGGCACACACATAAGTGCAACACATAATATACCGGCGCACCACTAATAGCGCACGCCGTTATCATTAACAGTCCATTCACACACAGGCAACACGACTTTCAGCGCGACTTACAACACGACTTGGGGCGACTTTACAACACGACTTCCAGCACGACTTACAACACGACTTGGGGCGACTTTACAACACGACTTCCAGCGCGACTTACGACACGACTTGGGGCGACTTACAACACGACTAGCAACTGGCAAGGCGACTTTAATTTAAAAAAAAAACAGCATGGGTTCCCCTCCAAGAGCATACAGGCCCTTCAGGTCTGATATGGATATTAAGGGGAACCCCGCGCCAAAAAAAAAAAAAATGGCGTGCGGGTCCCCCTAAAAATTCATACCAGACCCTTATCCGAGCACGCAACCTGGCAGGCCGCAGGAAAAGAGGGGGGGGGACGAGAGAGCACCCCCCTCCGTACCAGGCCACACGCCCTCAACATTGGGAGGATGCTTTGGGGTCCCCCCCAAAGCACCTTGTCCCCATGATGATGAGAACAAGGGCCTCATCCCCAAAACCCTGGCCGTTGGTTGTGGGGGTCTGTGGGTGGGGGGCTTATCGGAATCTGGAAGCCCCCTTTAACAAGGGAACCCCCAGTTCCCGGCCTCCCCCTGTGTGAAATGGTAAGGGGGTACAAATGTACCCCTACCATTTCACCAAAAAAGGTGACAAAATGTAAAAACACATAGGATAACATTGAGCTGCTTCTACAGGCAAAACTCCTGTAGAAGCAGTGTGGAAGGACAGGGCTTTAATAACAGTATTACCAGAAATGTTTAGAAAGGGGCATGAATATGTATGCTTGTTATCTTTAGTGAAAAACAAAATTCATGCAAACCCAACAACAGTCTACGCATTATATACATTATCATATTTACCAGTAGCGGCTGTTTTTTTTTTGGGGGGGGGGCAGCAAAACAACCAGGGGCAGGGGCTCCGGTGTACTCTTCTCCTCAGCTTCGGCAGCAGGCGGCGCCTCCTGTGTCCTCTCCTTAGCTTCGTGGCGGGCAGTGACTCCTGTGTCCTCTCATCAGTGGCTTCCACAATGCGGCTACTCCCTCCTCCTCCTCCTAGGTGTCCCGCTTCCTGATTGGCCGGGAGGAGGATCAGTGTGGCGATAGTGAATATTAATTTGCTATTGTCAAACAAATGGGTGAAATCGGGTTGCAGTGCTCTGCACCCTAAGCCCACCCTTTTTTTAAGCCTATTATAGCCACTGGCTCTAATCACGTCCTTCAAAAAAACACACCCCGCCATTGGAATCCATGCGGCCGGTGCCCTGTACGTATATAAGGGGGCCAGGATGGGGGGGGGGTGGTGCCCGTGTGCCCCTAATTGACAGGCCTCAGCTGGTGTTTAGCTATGCTGTGTTTGCACAGTATCCACATCAACTACTTCTTTATATGGTGGGAACCACACAATGTATACAAATACAGGCAAGGACCAGGGGCATCTGCCCCCTAGACCAGTCCCAATAAGATATGTTATGCTGCTGGTCCGGAGTGGAAGATACTTCACGGTTGAGACATCGCTTAGAGTTAGACCAACAATCAGGAACCAAGAGCACTTGTTCCCTCCCCCCCCCCCCCCCCCCCCCCCCAGCCAAAGGCTCCCAGTTCTCCCCTGTAAAAGTGCATATACTGATCAATGCAAACTGTTTCAGAAATGCATATATATGGTAGACTCTTGCTTCAGAACTGCATAAATGTGTAAGAATTTAGATGGACCCCATGTACAAAAAAAAACAAAAAACAATTTGCCTGTAACTGCACAATTGTGGTTATGAATTTGCTATACGGCAATTTAAACCAATATATAGATGCATACATACATTAAGGATACTAAGCTCCACATATTCTATAAGTTACAAGATGTCCCTACTATGAATAAGAGTAACATCTTACCTAATAGAATGTGATCTGCAGCAAAGGAAATAAAATCATCACAATGTTATCAAACAAAGCCAATCAATGCAGAGATAAACGCCATCTTTCACATATACAAATAATGGATATTTACTATATATATGTTGCTTCTTTTTTTTTCTTTTTTATTTGGAACGTTTTAGGATACTGACAATGAAGTGGGCATACCACCCTAAAACCTGTAACATATTGTTACTTCTTGTACTCAAACTGCTTCCTACAATTGGAACTCCACTTCATAACAGTATTTGAAGATTTTAAGGAATCTTATGCATTATCTTAGTATATATATATATATATATATATATATATATATATATATATATATATATATATATATATATATATATATATATATATATATATATATATATATATATATATATATATATATATATATATATATAGTTTAGTATTTCAAACCTATAAAAATGGGATATCAATGTGTGGCGAAGCACTCCTGTCCCTGTAAAGGTGCAGGATAATCCATAGGTTAATGAATCCCATGCATTGGAAAATGAAAACCCAACGAAAGGTGAAGAAGATCAAGGCACCTCAAGGTGTGTAAACTCACTATACAAGCCCACCACTGATGTATTAGGTGTCATTAAAGTGGTTGTAAAGGCAGGAGATTTTTACTTTAATGCATTCTCTGCTTTAAGGTAAAAAACCTTCCATGGTCAGGTCCCCCCCCCCCCCCCCAGCCCCCCTAAATACTTAATGAAGCCCGATCTCAATGTGTGAACTGTGCCCAAGATCAGCAGTAATGCTCTCTCTCCTCACAGGACTCACAGACAGCAGCGGAAGCCGTTGTCTCCTGCTGCTATCAATAAAATCTTGCGCGGAGGAAGCGAGTGGTGGGGCCAAGTCGTGCTGTGTGTGTCAATAGATGCACATAGCCCCGCTTGGGATCGAGCCCGCACAAGTGCCTCCATAGCAAGCTTGCTATGAGGTACTCAGAAGGGAGGAGGAGCGAAGAGCATTGGCGGGGACCCCAAAAGAAGAGGTTTGAGGCTGCTCTGTGCAAAACCATTGCACAGAGCAGGCAAGTATAACCCTTTTATTATTTTAAGAAAAAAAAAAACACCTTTACATTCACTTTAAGATTTATACTACTACTTCCCCTTTCTTGTGAAAGAACTCATCACACTTCTGCTAGGCAGACTCCAGAATATAAACTTAATATAAAAAGACCAGCTTCAGTGGAGACAACAGTGTTGAATTGGTCGTCGCAATTCTCACCCACCACTTTATTGCATTAGGTTGCCAAAAAAATGGAACTGCAGAGCAAGAGGGAAAAACTTAGCTAAAAAATATAAGTGCAGACATTTCGGACTTGCAGACCCATAATGTGTATGTGGTCAATTTAAATCTTTTGTTCATGACCAAAGCTGATGCTAATGAGCTGTGGAGGAAATATTTAGATGGTATACCACAGATTCCTATCAGCCTGCTTGTTGAGTCCTAAAATTAAATAGAAGCAAATTCCCTCATCATATTTTATAATTAAGCTTTATCATTCAAATATACCTGAATGTGGTCCGAGACTGAGCTCAAGTAACCATATAGTCTTAATTTTGTGCTTTTTGTACACTCTTCTGTTAAAGCACAAATAAACTGCTTTTTTGAAGAAAAAAAAACCCTCTGACTTTATGATAAAAGATATATTTCCTTTTTTTCCTGAGTTTACTTTACAGCGAGCCCCACATACAGTGCTCAGAGTACAGTCTTAAGCCGGCCATACACTATACGAAAAATCGGCCGAGTTTTCGGCCATAGAACGTTTGTTCGATTTTTCGGCCAGTTAATGGACACAAAATCGATAATCGTTTGGACGTTTTTGAGCCGAAAAAACGAAGGACAAGTTTGGAAATTTTCTACCGAACGAACGATAAATTGAAAGGTTAATGTGTTTCCCGTCCGTCCTGTCTGCACTAGGTATATGTAAAAAAAACGAACATAAATTTTTTTTATTTATGTTCACTGAACGATTTATCGGCCATTACATGATGTCACCATCGCTTTTCGAAAATGGGTTCGGCCGATTTTTTGTATAGTGTATGGCCAGCATTAGCATGTGTTTTTCCTATGCAGGAGTTATGTCACCCCAGCATGGTCAATCAAGATAGCCGGAGACTCTAAACCCAGAAGAATACCAGATGAAGGTGAAAGCTGGAGGGCAGTGCAGGTTTCACAGCACTGGAGGAGATTGCTTTGCAAGTTATTGTGCCATAATGTATATATATGCTGTGCACACTTTCACATTATGGATTTTTTTCTTTTTTGATTGTTTACTTCAGCTTTAAAATGACAATTTTTAGTATATTCAAAGCTATCCTCAAAGATAGCTACAATAGTAATACATTATTAATACATTATATAATTTAAAAAAATATGCAAAATGAAAGTACCTCATGTCTCCCAGCTTCTTGCCAATTGCACTTCCAACATTAGTTATTGCAGCAGATGCTTTTATCCCAGCTTGGCTCAGGGTTTCTTGTGTCTTCTTGTACCTACAATGAACCGATCTGTGTCAGTGCATACTTAAAAATGACACGTTAACAAAATAAAATGTAGTTTCCATTTTCCTTTAGGTCTCACCATTTTTTTTACTAAATCTAAACCAAAAACAAGCGCTGTTAAACATAAACAGGTATAGTCAGGCATGCGTGTTAATTGAAAATATGAAGTGCAAAACAAGCACAGTTAAAAAAAAAAAAAAACAATCCACCAAATTTAATGATATGAAGTTTAAAACAAAAATGAACCCCTAGGCTCCTAAGCTAAATGTTGCTATAACTAAAATACTTACCGTATTTGCCAGATATTTTTTATTTTTTTTAAAAAACTCTTCTCATGTTTTCCATTACAACTGACAATGTGACAAAATGTTGGGTTAATTTACATGACCGTTTTTAATCAAACATTTTATTGTTATTCGTTTCTTTTAATGTTATTAAACATGATATAGCTTTAAAGTGTTAGTTCACCTTAAGTAAAATCTTTACAAAATCCCCCTATGCAATTTCATGTGCTCTGAATAGTAAACACCAGCACTCCTCCTGAATAGGGATGAGCTTTATGTTCAGGTTGAACATGAGTTCGACTCGAACATTGGCTGTTCGTCCGTTCACCGAATAGCAAACAATTTGGGATGTTCGCAGCAAATTGGAAAGCCGCGGAACACCCTTTAAAAGTCTATTGGAGAAATCAAAAGTGCTACTTTTTAAGGTTAATATGCATGGTATTGTCATAAAAAGTGTTTGGGGACCTGGGTCCTGCCCCAGGGGACATGTATCAATGCAAAAAAAAGTTTCAAAAACATCCTTTTTTTTCGGGAACAGTGATTTTAATAATGCTTAAAGTGAAACAATAAAAGTGTAATATTCCTTTAAATTTCATACCTGGGGGGTGTCTATAGTATGCCTGTAAAGTGGTGCATGTTTCACATGTTTAGAACAGTCTGGAGCTTCCATATTCCGATAAGCCCCCTACCCTTAGACCCCCATAACCACGGGGCAAGGGTTGTGGGGATGAGGCCCGTGTCCCCATCAACATGGGGACAAGGTGCTTTGGGGGGGCTGCTATTATGGAAGGGTGAAGCAGTATATTGTTGCATCTATTATTTCAAAGTTGATTTATAATATCGGGAAATGGTAGGCCTGTGAATTTTTGTATTCTGGTTATAACCTGCATGTATGCTAGAAAGTTTAAAGTCATTATTTTATGCTATACCAACTGCACCCCAAAGTGCTCCAGGTGCATCACTAGAAAAACTAGGAAGGTAGAAAAAACCAAACTAAGAAAATAATCCTGACACTATGCTACCACATCCCGATAAAGTTTGAAAAACTACTGTGAATGGCCCCAAGGGATAGTGTGGGTAGAGAGAAAAAAGTGTCGGATAGGAGAAAAACAATGTATCAAAACTAGTATATATATGAAAAGTACAAAAGTTTTATTAAAATAAACTGGTATGAAAATCGTTCGCCCTCCTACTATTCCACACCACCACTGCGCACAAAGAAAAAATTAGTTAAAACACCTATGTGTATAAAAATAAACTAAGCAGCTACTTAAATAGATAAATAATGTAAAGTGGTTTTAAATGAATAAAAACAGCAGCGCTAATAATCACAGTGTCTGTGAATAAACGAAATATTTAACCTGTGTAAACAATACTGAAAAATAATCACCCTGTATAAACAGTGCTAAAAAAACAACACAATTAATCACCTATATACATAAAGTGAAAAATTAAAGTGAAGTGTGATTATATATTTTTTGCAGGTGTCCAAAAAAGGAAAACAAATCCAAACAAAAATCCATAAACTGTTACTTGTAGTGATAATGTTTCAAAAAGTGACAGAAAAGTGAATGAAAAATCCTGAAGCAAATAAAGTTTTGAAGTGTCTTTAAACAAAATTCTTGAAGTGACTTGAAAAAATATCTTCCACCACACCACCTGTGTTCAGTGCTACCGCACCCTAAGGAAACGCACTCACCAGCAGTATATGCCTTGCACTCTCATGCTCGGCCAACTCGCTTAATAGCTCCACATGGGTCACAGATGGATCCAGACAGAATGTTAGATAATTGCACTCCACATATAAGGAAAAAAGAGATGCTTCCAATAGTGAAGTAGAGTAAATCATTTATTTCAACAGCACACAAAATTCCTCAACCATTGTACTCACATCCTTCATATAAAAATAAGGCACTTCAGCATAATCTTTTCAACAGGAAAACAAGGACCCAGCAGTGGTGACCCGATATCTTATGGTCTCGGCGGACCCGGCGTTAATACCAATATGTCTCACCCTCCACGCTGTCTCCTTTCTCTTTCACTTCACACGGCACAGCACACCCAGTAACTGGAACGTTGAATGTTTAAATGCTCCTCACAGTTGCCATGTAACCATACCCAGACATGTTTCACCGAAGTGGCTTAATCATTGGGGTTGGTTACATGAACTCCTCAATCCCATTTATACTCTCCTGATCATTATCTCTTTCAGGCTGATTGGATCATTAACTCTTTCAGGCTGATTGGATCATTAACTCTTTCAAGCTGATTGGATCTTAAGTGTGCACATGCGCACAAGTGGTACAAATAGCGCATATGCGTGCGCACCATTATCATCCATGCATCGCGCACATGCGTGCGCACCACCACCACCCACCATACCATAGCGCATAATGTGCGCAAATATGCCTTTCTGCTTTAATGGGATCCTATGGCCTATCATTGCGTATTACATCCTGCAACAAATGCGGTTGTGTACGCACATGTGCCCTGCACGTTATCCAACGTACGGCCTTGCGTATTCCTATGCTGAGTATCCCTTGTGTTCACAAAAGCAGAACTCACGCATTCATGCGCGGGAGCAACAGGGGAGGAGGGAGAAATCCCACCCCTTATTACCCCAACAGAGAAACAGCCCCCTATTACCCAAACAGGGAGATGCCCCCGTTCCGAAGGGAAGGAGAGGTTGTAGGGCAGGGAAACGAATACAATCCCAAAAAAAGAAGGAGAGCCAACTAAATACCGGGATTTACAATCTTAGTGGGGTAGAATTAAGTCATAGTGAGAGAAATATACTGAACTTGGGCCTCAAATGTGCACCTCGGAAACGAATGAATAAGTTTGATGTGTACATTGATGCACACAAATTTATTCGCACACTTAATATGAAGAAATACTTTCTGAGTCACCCAAGAGATACGTCAGGACTGATAAATAAGGTCTCTGCCAATATAGATAGCAGTTTGCGTAATAAGTCAGTCTTTAACCACTAGCTGACCGCCCACTGTCAAATGACGGCGGGACGGTTCAGCTACTGTGGCGGGACGCCGTCATATGACGTCGTCTACAATTTCGCCACTGGGGGGGCGCGCGCGCGCCCGCCGCGTAGCTGGGGCCTCGGTGCGCGTGCCCGGCGGTCGCGATGACCGCCAGGCACCCGCGATTGCCCGGTAATCGAGCAGGACGTGGATCGGTGTGTGTAAACACACAGATCCACGTCCTGTCAGAGGAGAGGAGACCGATGGTGTGTCCCTTGTACATAGGGACACCGATCGGTCACCTCCCCCAGTCAGTCCCCTCCCCCCACAGTAAGAATCACCAAGATAGGGTACACATTAACCCCTGCAGCGCCCCCTAGCGTTAACCCCTTCCCTGCCAGTCACATTTATACAGTAATCAATGCATTTTTATAGCACGGATCGCTGTATAAATGTGAATGGTCCCAAAAATGAGTCAAAAGTGTCCGAAGTGTCCGCCGCAATGTCGCAGTCACGATAAAAATCGCAAATCGCCGCCATTACTAGTAAAAAAAAAAATAATAATAAAAATGCTAAAAATCTATCCCCTATTTTGTAGACGCTATAACTTTTGCGCAAACCAATCAATATACGCTTATTGCGATTTTTTTTACCAAAAATATGTAGAAGAATACGTATTGGCCTAAACTGAGGAAAAAATTTGTTTAAAAAAAAAAAAAAAAATTGGATATTTATTATAATAAATAGTAAAAAATATTATGTTTTTTTCAAACTTGTCCCTCTTCTTTTGTTTATAGCGCAAGAAATAAAAAACCGCAGAGGTGATCAAATACCACCAAAATAAAGCTCTATCTGTGGGGAAAAAATGATAAAAATTTTATTTGGGTACAGCGTTGCATGACCGCGCATTTGTCATTCAAAATGCGACAGCGCTGAAAGCTGAAAAATGGCTTGGTCAGTAAGGAGGTGTTCGTGGCTGGTAGGCAAGTAGTTAACCCTCAGAATAATAATAATCATTTTATTGAAGTGTTTAAAAATTTGGTGATAAAGGATATTGAAGAACTTCCTGTTATAAAACGTATTAATCCTGAATATATTAGGGAGGGAATAAAATCTCTGGAAGAGAAGAAAGAGATTATTATTCGCCCAGCAGATAAAGGGGGTGGGGTTGTTATATTGGAGAAATCGTTTTATTACAATCAATTAACAGAACTCCTTAGTGACCAGATTACATATAAAAAATTGTCCTCAGACCCAACAGAACAATATGAGGATCAATTGAATCTGTTAGTTGAATGGGGCTTCAGGAATGGAGCAGTCACTATGAAAGAGAATTTATACCTTAACCCCACCTCATGCCGAATACCGGTGATTTATACATTGCCAAAAATACATAAAAACGCAGAAATTCCTCCAGCACGCCCGATTGTAAATGGGATAGGATCAGTCACCGCCAGACTTGGCGAATATTTAGACCGTTTTCTCCAACCTAGTGTAAGGGTTACCAGGGCCTATCTGAAGGACACTACAGATCTCCTATGTCTCTTGGAAGGGATAAAGATAAACCCTGAGTGTAAAACATATCTAGTAACTGCGGATGTTTGTTCCCTTTATACTATTATCCAGCACGATGATGCCCTTTTATCCTTAAATTGGGCATTAATTAAAAGGGACGACATACCGCATGTGCAAAAATGCTTTTTGGGGAAGGTCTTGGACTTCTGTATGGCCCATAACTATTTCTGGTTCCATGATCAGTTTTACTCCCAGCAGGTTGGCGTGGCTATGGGAGCTAAATATGCTCCCAGCCTAGCCAACCTGTTTATGGCTGAATGGGAGGACAGACATGTGTTTAATAGACACAGACCGGAACTGAAGCTATACCGAAGATTTATAGATGACCTCCTGTTTATTTGGGAGGGCACGGAGGAGTCAGTATTGGAATTTATTAAACATCTGAACTCGAATAATAATGGGATAGTATTGGATCATGCTGTAAGTGAGGAGAATGTAAACTTCTTGGACCTGGTCATCATGAAATCTGGGACCAGGCTCAACACGAAGGTGTATTTTAAACCCACTGATAGAAACAGTTATCTTTCTATCGGGAGTGGGCATCACCCAGCCTGGATCCGGAACATCCCAAAGGGCCAGATGTTAAGGGTGCGGAGAAATTGCACTCCAATAGATGACTACTATACGCAGGCTGATGTATTAGGTGAGAAATTTCTGGAAAAGGGGTACAAAAAAGGGACCATCAATAAAATGATTGAGGAAGTCGCACTAATCCCCAGAGAACAATGTTTGAAAAAGAAGGAAAGAAATAGTGCTGACACTTCACATCAGGTGGGCTTTATCTCAGATTTTCATCACCAATATAAAGAGGTAGAGGGGATTTTTAAGAAATATTGGCATATTCTATGTAGAGACCGACATCTGGGTGAGATTTTACCGGAGAGGCCGAAGTTTATTTATAGAAGGGCTCCAAGTTTTGGCGATAAAGTGGTGCAAAAAATTCTAGACCCACCAGATAGACGTACTCAGAGTTTTGATTTCAAAGGTTTTTTCTCATGCCGCAAGTGCATTTGCTGTAGAACGGTGAATGTGATCAATAGAGGCATGACTAGCGTCACTAATCGTGATGGTGAGGAATTCAAAGTTGAGCAGTTCATCACATGTAATTCATCTTACGTGGTGTACCTATTATGGTGCCCATGTGGGCTGAGTTATGTGGGACGGACAAAGCGGCTACTTAGGGTACGTATTGCCGAACACTTGGCCAATATTAGAAAGGGCTTTAAAGATCATAGTGTTTCCCTACACTTCAAGGAAAAACACAATCAAGATCCCACTGTGTTACAGTTTTGTGGTATTGACTGCACCTTTCCTGCGTGGAGGGGCTCTAATCGGGTTCGAGACTTGTCCCAACGGGAGACTAAGTGGATTTTTCTGCTTAAGAGTCTCCATCCGAAAGGGATGAATATCGAGCTCGATTTGAATTGCTTTATCAGTAACTTATGAATAATAAGTGTGGTCTGATACTTGGAAAGATATTTGGGGTATTCTCTATCGGTTATTTTCAATAATACATATGTATTGATTTAGGTTGCACGCTAAGATAATGATATTTTAGAATTTTTTTAGTTAATTTAATATAATGAGTTTTTAAATTAATATTTTAGTTTGTTGAATTTGGGTAGAGTATAAAGGGCTCTATCAGACTCACACTATTAGCCTTCATACGCTTCTTAAAATTAGCATATTGTATCGATATGCAGTTTTTATGCGCTTTTTTTATAAAATGCAGTTTTATGCGTTTTTTTAAGAATGCAGTTTTTATGCGTTTTTTTTTTTTTTTTTTTTAAGAAATGCAGTTTTTATGCGTTTTTTTAAAGAAATGTAGTGCTTTATGCGTTTTTTTAAAGAAATTTCCATATATTAGAGTAATTGTATTAAAAAACAGGTCACCCTCATACATTGTAGGTACTGATGTATAAGATTTATTTACCTTTTCATGTTTATATATACTATATATATTCTCCTTGTGCTGATTGTGAGCGGGGTCACCACCGATATATTGTGGTCATGGGGACCCGGTGTGCGCGCACGTAATTGCGGGATGACGCGCATGAATGCGTGAGTTCTGCTTTTGTGAACACAAGGGATACTCAGCATAGGAATACGCAAGGCCGTACGTTGGATAACGTGCAGGGCACATGTGCGTACGCAACCGCATTTGTTGCAGGATGTTATACGCAATGATAGGCCATAGGATCCCATTAAAGCAGAAAGGCATATTTGCGCGCATTATGCGCTATGGTATGGTGGGTGGTGGTGGTGCGCACGCATGTGCGCGATGCATGGATGATAATGGTGCGCACGAATATGCGCTATTTGTACCACTTGTGCGCATGTGCACACTTAAGATCCAATCAGCTTGAAAGAGTTAATGATCCAATCAGCCTGAAAGAGTTAATGATCCAATCAGCCTGAAAGAGATAATGATCAGGAGAGTATAAATGGGATTGAGGAGTTCATGTAACCAACCCCAATGATTAAGCCACTTCGGTGAAACATGTCTGGGTATGGTTACATGGCAACTGTGAGGAGCATTTAACATTCAACGTTCCAGTTACTGGGTGTGCTGTGCCGTGTGAAGTGAAAGAGAAAGGAGACAGCGTGGAGGGTGAGACATATTGGTATTAACGCCGGGTCCGCCGAGACCATAAGATATCGGGTCACCACTGCTGGGTCCTTGTTTTCCTGTTGAAAAGATTATGCTGAAGTGCCTTATTTTTATATGAAGGATGTGAGTACAATGGTTGAGGAATTTTGTGTGCTGTTGAAATAAATGGTTTACTCTACTTCACTATTGGAAGCATCTCTTTTTTCCTTATATGTGGAGTGCAATTATCTAACATTCTGTCTGGATCCATCTGTGACCCATGTGGAGCTATTAAGCGAGTTGGCCGAGCATGAGAGTGCAAGGCATATACTGCTGGTGAGTGCGTTTCCTTAGGGTGCGGTAGCACTGAACACAGGTGGTGTGGTGGAAGATATTTTTTCAAGTCACTTCAAGAATTTTGTTTAACCACTTGCCGACCGGCGCACGACGATATACGTCGACAGAATGGCACGTACAGGCAGGAGGGCGTATATATAAGTCCCTCCTTTAGCCTGTCCGTGCCATCGGGAGCGCGCCGGGAGCGGCGCGCTCCCGCGCCGGTCGGGACCCCCGTGAGTCCGATCGCGGTCCCCGCGGACTCGATCGCCGCGGGGACCCCCGCGATCGTCTCACGGGGCGGCTGAACGGGGAGGTGCCAAGATAAACAGCATCTCCCCGTTCTGCCTAGCAACTAGTGACGCCGATCTCTGCTCCCTGTGATTGGAGCAGAGATCAGCATTCACTAGCTGGCAGCCACGCCCCCCCACAGTAAAAAACACACCCCTAGGCATACTTAACTCTTACACTGCCCCCTTGTGGTTAACCCCTTCACTGCCAGTGTCATTTATACAGAAATCAATGCATTTAAATGCATTAATTGCTGTAAAAAATGACAATGGTCCCAAAAATGTGTCAAAAATGTCCGATGTGTCCGCCATAATGTCGCAGTCACAAAAAAAAATCGCAGATCTCCGCCATTATCTATCCGCACTGTGCGCCATGACTACTTTGTTTTTATGTCCTGTAAGTATCGCTTTTTCACAAAAACAATTACATTGCATTATCAATGCTTACTATGTTTCATTGTTTATACTTATGATTTTCATATATGTTCTCTGTATAGTTACACATGTATATATATTTTTTTAGAATTAATACCAACACGCCAAAATATCAAACCCCAGAAGAAGGATATGGATACATCAATTTAGCCTCATTTGGCTTTATTTTCCGAAATATGTTGGGTTCCATTGTTACTCACACCTACATCCGACCTTTGTCTGATTATTAGTGTGTTTCAATCAATATTTTCTCTGATAGTTGGTATATTATGCTTGCTTTTTTGTTCATGTGATCATCATTTTTTGTAGATATGTACAAATTTATTTTGTGTATTTAATAATAAAACTTTTGTACTTTTCCTATATATACTAGTTTTGATACATTGTTTTTTTCCTATCCGACACTTTTTTCTCTCTACCCACACTATCCCTTGGGGCCATTCACAGTAGTTTTTCAGGTGCATCACTAGTTGCTTTTCCATGTCCAGCTCTGTCTTTGCCACTTTCCAGGCTACATCAGACACTGAACCAACTGTAGGGGAACATTCCCCTTCTTAAACTCCTCCCACCAGTCCAGGAAGGATCCTCTGTCTCACTCACTCACACACACACACACACACTCACTCACTCACTCACTCACTCACTCACTCACTCACTCACTCACTCACTCACTCTCCAGACACCTGGCCAGCACAGGATGCAGGAGAACCCAGGGTCCCACCTCAAACCGATCTGCTGTGCCTCCCTCACCATACATGGCTTCCTCCCAAAGCAACATCAGGTCTTGAGGTTCCTCATGATTTAGAAGGACCCCAAATAAGGTGTGATACCAATGGAGTGATGACTGCCATCAGCCTGTTGTACCTTGGGCAAATGGACAGCAAAGCCTCACTAATGCCATAGGGACAAAGGGTTAACCCTTTCCATGGCACCACCTACAGGCCCGTATCCACCATTGGGTACCAAAATGCAGGGCATTACTCCATCCTTGGAGGCTCTTTTCCAGGGAAACCTGAACATATTTGCACCCTGTTCACATAGTTCAACTGAAAGTTGCACTTTTCAGATACCGTGTTCTCTCCACTCCCTCTTTGACTCTACCTTCCGGCATAGAATGTCTGTGACTTCCCATGATAATTCACAGCATGTTATCACTTCCCAAAAACTTCTCAACTATCTCACCTGGCTCCTGCTTATATCAGGGAAAAAAGACAGCCCTACCCACATTATACACCATGGGATGGAGCTTTCATAAAAGGGGTACTAACCCCTGCCTATAAATGTGTTTAGCAACTAATACACATACGCTTTTAGGTACACATTTAATTAGATTAATATACATTTAAAAAAAAAACATTAAGCTGACCTAATAAAAAGTATAACATTTTATAAAATTCCCTGCAATATATGCAGAAGACCTGGAAGTGATGTATTGTTTGTTTAACAATAAGAATCCCATCAGCTTGTGTATCATCTTGGATGTCGTCTTCTTCCTGGTAGTTGATACTGGCTTACTTATTACATTTAACATTGTCTGATTTTTACTGCTGAAGAGCCTGTCAGTCTTGCAAGAAGACAATGCACTGCAAAGTGGGTAATGTCAAAATTGGCAATAAATGTCAAAAAAACACTTTACTTTTTTATGTATTTACAATAAAGGGTACAGAGAGGGTTATAGTGATGATTGCACAGTATCCTCCAATAAATCTGTATAAGGAAAGTAAAGAAGAATTGTAATGTCTGTATGACATTTATATACGGTACACTTCATTTTGCACTAGATGCACTTACAGTCTACCAAACTCAGTCACACACACTAATTATTAATATGTGTAAAAAATGCCTGTCTAGTTCCTCCACTGCTTGTATATTTCACCAGGTCACCTGGAGAGTGCCACACTATGCCACATTGCTTATATATAGGCAATATTGCCTTTTCCTGTGAGAAACCTCCAGCAGTAGTCTATCACTAATCATTCATGTCCCTTAGACTGGATTCACACCTAATATGGATGCAGCTCACAGCAGGGGTCCGGTGCATCCCTGTTCTCCATTTCAGGGATGAATCAGGCCCTGCTCTCTTATTAGAAACTGACCACACTAAGGCCCCTTTCACACTGGGGCAGTTTTCAGGCGGTACAGCGCTAAAAATAGCGCCTGTATACCGCCTGAAAAAACCGGCCCCATTCACTCCAGTGTGAAAGCCGGCGGGCTTTCACACTGGAGCGGTGCGCTAGCAGGACCGCAACAAAAGTCCTGCTAGCAGCATCTTTGGAGCGGTGAAGGAGCGGTGTATTTACCGCTCCTATACCGCTCCTTCCCATTGAAATCAATGGGAAACCGCGGGGATACCGCCCGCAAACCGCCGCTGCAGCGGCGCTTTGCGGAGGTTTTTAACCCTTTTGCGGCCGCTAGCGGGGGTTAAAACCACCCCGCTAGCGGCCGCATACCGCGGGTAAAACGATGGTAAAGCAGCACTAAATATAGCACTGCTTTACCGTCGCCGCCCCGCACCGCCCCAGTGTGAAGCCAGCCTAAGCAGGAGAACACACAGTGGTCAGTTCTCTAGCCATGCTGGGAACTCAGTATTCTCTCCTCCAATGATCACTACCCTGACATTCACTGGAAAGTTCAGTGTGCTGCTGCTTCTCCTCCCCCAGCTTATAGGCCCTTTTCACACGGGCTGTGCGATCAGATTCACCTGTCAGTTTTTCGGACACTTCATTCACCTCTATTGAGAGGACATGTCCACTGACCCCCACTGCTATTCGATCCGATCTCTCCGCCAAAACCAGAGGGATGCAAGTCCTATTTTCCATCCATCTGGTGGATCGGATGAAAAGTGGTCCATTTTCATCCCATCTCCCCATAGAGGAGAGCAGGGCTCCGTTCATCTCCGCTCTGCTCAGTAAGCAGAGACGGACCTGTCATCCACCTGCTCAGCGGGGATCAGGGGAGTGATCCCCCGCTGAGAAAGCGCATCCCACAGGATGGAGACACCCGTTTGAAAGCCTTATGCAGCTAAGAACAGAGGGAACGTGATCACTTTAAAAAAAAAAAAAAAAGTACAGTATTTATCATTTTTTTTTTAATTATACACAAATGTTTTGCCTTTCATTTCTATTTTAAACTGTATGGGTTGTTTTACAAGGTGACCATTTACAATCACTTTAAGAGTCTGCCATAGTACTGCCTTGATAACATACCAGGAGTTGCCCCTTAGTTAACTTTTTTCTTTTAAGAACTCGTTCACTCCAGAACATTGGAGTAACATATGGTAACCCATATGTGTCATCTTAATGAGTGGTAACAAAGATTGCACATATCAGTGCAAAAAGCCGCAACACACAATGTGCTTTGTGGTGACCTGCAAAAAAATATAGCATGACCTACATTTATGTACGTTGAGGTGTGTTACAGTCAATTAATTTCAAATACATTGGCTAGCACAATGCACCTCTTAAATTCTGACTCTAATAAAAAAAACTCAAAATAAAATACTTCCACAGAACACCATAAAGATAGTGAACAGTAATATTAACAAATATCTACTAACTCAACTGAAAATATATTTCATATTAGACTCCTTTTGCAATTCTTTATTGCGTTCCCTTACAACCTTTTGCTACAGGCACTTTGTTTCTACATGGTAGACTTTCTTATTTTCTAAATGAAAAAAAACATAATATGACAGAATTAGTATCCAAGAGGGATATTTTATTTAAATAACGCAAGTTCACAGATTCTAGCATGTGTCATGCAGTGTGGCGAGAATAAAGGCTGAGCAATTCTAAAGATCCTGCGGGCAACAGTAGAAACAGCCATTAACCCTGGTCAAATGACTTAAAGGCTTAGGTCACACAGTATAGTATACTATTCTGGTTATATAACTCCCCCCCCCCCCCCCACCCCCAAATGTTGGTAGAGACAAAGTGGTACCTTGCTGCCAAAAGGTGTTCTATGTACCAGTTAAAGCGTAATATAAGGCAGTATTAATTAAATTTTTGGGCTTTTTTTCCCCCCTTTATTTTCACCTTTTGATCTGGCCACTTTCTTTAAAACACAAGCTGTTAAGCAAAAATAGCAGTTAGAGGGCTGGGACAAACCATTTAACACTGACAGGGGTTCTTTTAATGATCAATTATCCTAAAAGAAAAAAGAAAACTGTTTTGGGGATTATGGTTGATTTAATGTTACCAAAAATGTAATGTTTGCATGTTACAAGATTGATGTAATGTAACTATTGAAATGTGGTTTTATGCCATACTAGCTTGATGCAGTAATTCTATCAGTGACAGTAGCATTTATTTATTAAAGGAATATAGGTTGTTCAAGTAGAAAAGTGAATGTTCAATTCAAAAAGTAAATTTTGGTGAATAAAGCGAAAATGTATTTGCTTCAATCAACCAATCGTGCTCGAAATTTTTTTTTTTTTTACCTAACACTTCCTTCAAATATGACTGGGTATTCAAAATGAAGACAGGTTCACCCGATTTGCAAACAATCACTTTACAAAGTGAACATTAGAGCCAGCTATGTAATTCCAACAAACGTGCATTATATAGGGACATATAGTTATAAACTTCCAAGACCCCCATTCAACGTGTTTACTCCATTTTACAAGAGACCCTTGGGCTGATTTAGTAAGTAGTTTAGAATTGTTCCACAATAATATAAAAAAATTGAAGAGTAGATTGGAAACTTTTTCTCAAACAAACTAAACCCTAATGCCGCGTACATACGATCGGAATTCCGGCCAGAAAAAGACTGATGAGAGCTTTTCATCGGAAAATGCAACCATGTGTAGGCTCCATCGGAATTTAGCTGTCTGAATTCCCTACAGCCAAAAATTGATAGCATGTTTCGATCGTCTGTAGCAATTCTGACGCTCAAAATTCCTACGCATGCTCGGAAACAATTTGACGCATGATCGGAAGCATTGAACTTCATTTTTTCTCTGCTCGTCGTAGTGTTATACGTCACTGTGTTCTTGATGGTCAGAATTTGGTGTGACCGTGTGTAGGCAAGACAGCTTGAGCGGAAATTCCGTAGGAATTCTGTCGGGAAAACCATCAGAGCTTTTTCCGACGAGAATTCCGATCATGTGTACGCGGCATAAGAAAGCCAAGGTTGAATGAAAGAAAAGACTCAATTTCGCCATCCATACATGTGAGGTGGATGGGGGAATCCTCTCTGCTGTGTCATTAGGGAGACTTCCCCACTATCAGAATACACTGGTCAGCTTTGCCGGATACAGCAGGCTGTACTGATGAAGCAGAAAATTGCCAGCAGGGGCAGTTGTTAAAAAGTTGATCGGTAGATTTTGATATAAATTCATCCAGTTCCTGCTGAACCGACCAAATGTCAACCCATATATGGGCGGCCTCACTGTGAATACTGTTTTCAATGAGGAAAAATTTAAGTTATGCAATATTGTAATGAAGCATGTTTAATACATCTGGGATTACAATCAGGTATCAGGTCTGGATAAAACTTTAGGGGTTTCAAAAATTAGCTGACTCAATGATGGCAAGAAAGAACAAACATTCTAATGCCCTGTACACACGATAGGATTTTCCGACAGCAAAATCCATGGGCTTTTTTCCGACGGATGTTGGCTCAAACTTGTCTTGCATACACACGGTCACACAAAGTTGGTCGGAAATTCCAAACGTCAAGAACGCGGTGACATACAACACGTACGACGAGCCGAGAAAAATTACGTTCAATAGCCAGTGCTGCTCTTCTGCTTTATTCCGAGCATGCGTGGCACTTTGTGCGTCGGAATTGTGTACACACGATCGGAATTTCCAACAACGGATTTGAGAACCAGATCTCACATTTTGTGTGACGAAAATTCCTATGGAAAATGTGTGATGGAGCCTACACACGGTCGGAATTTCCGACAACAAGGTCCTATCACACATTTTCCATCAGAAAATCCTATAGTGTGTACAGGGCATAAGGATGTTAAAGGAGGGCAAAATTATTTTGGCGCACCTGCATGGGGTTGCCTCTGCCTTCCCCCTAGGTGTTAGCTGATTAGGATGGTGAGATTATTCAGGATAATCAAGGGACGTTTGGCCCTTCCTGCTTACCGGAGAGCTGTTAGTTTTGAGTCAGGTTTTGACAATATTGTCCACTATTTAGATGATTTTTTTGATCATAGGGCCAGCTCCTTATGAGTCATTTTGGGGTCCCCATGGCAGAGGAAAAGACTGTTTTTCCTTCCACTTTGCAATTTTTAGGAATTCATGTAGACACAAAGTTGTGTGATATATTTTTTAATTAGGAAACGGAAAGTCCTACTAAAAGAACTTCAGTCCTTGTTGGGGGTCCTGGCTTTCACATGTCGCATAATGCCGGCAGGAAGAATTTTTTTAGGAGGCTTTATTTAGCGACAACAGGTTTAAAGTCCCCTTTTTCCCCATGTACGATTGAATAATGACCTTAAAGCAGATTTGCTGATTTGGTCACGATTTTTGGATACATATAATGGGAGGTCTTTGTTTCAGGAGGAATTCATAGATGCAGCGGATTTCGAATTGTTTACAGATGTGGCGGGTTCCAGAGGATTTGCGGAAGTTTGGCGCAGCCATTGGTGCTGCGGCAAGTGGCCGCCCTCTTGGATACTCAGTAAAGCTATTAAGAACATTGTGCTGCTGGAACTCTTTCCAGTCATTGTGGCAATAGAAATCTGGGGGGAGTTTTTCATTATTAAACACATTGTCATTCAATCAGGAATTAAAGGGGTAGTTTTTGCAGTTAACTGCTTGTCATCAATATCCCCCTCCGGTTATTAAACTCCTGCGTTATTTTGTATCATTATGTTTGTGTTTAAACATTTGGGTTAAAGCAAGTTATGTACCTGGGTCCCATAAAGTTATCGCAGATGCTCTGTCTCGGTTTCAGATGGTCCGTTTCTGCACTTTACTTCCCGGGGCAGATCCAGCTGGCTTTCCCTGTCCAGGCCATCTGTGGACTTTGATTTGAGCCCCAATAGTATCGCTGTTCGGAATTATGCCACCCCGAACACATGGGCTGAATATTCGGCTGCATGGAGGAGATGGAAATTTTTCAACAATACTTTGGGTTTTTGTTATATGGTACCTTCAGAGAACTATTTTAGCATTTGTATGTAGTTTGTTTGAGGAAGCTAAATCGCACAGCCAGATATCTAAAATATTGGCGGGTATTTATTTTTTCTTTAAAATAATGCAATTTCCGGCATGCAGTAGTTTCTTTTTGGTACGGCAGGCCATTAAGGGGTATAGACGTTCGCACATGGTAGGCCAATTACATTTGAGATTTAAAAAAACCTGACTTTAGTGGTGTCTATAGTCTGCTATTCATCTTATGAAGCTCTGCTTTTTAATAGCATTTTTCAGGGCTTCACGGCTATCAGAAATGGTACCCAGTAATAAGAAAGGGTGTTCAGGCTTGTTGTCTCATCACGTGGTAGCCGGGGGTTCATTGGTGCAAATGCTTATTGCCAAATCCAAAACTGACCAGTTGGGCAAGAGTGTTTGGATTACGCTGTTTTCATGTTCAGATCCAGCTATTTGTCCAGTTGGGGAATCCATCAATTCTTCACCTGTAGGCCTGTTAAATCAGGTCAATTCTTCATTCATGCCGATGGTTCCCCCGGTGACCAGATTTCAATTTGTTGTAGAATTCAGGAAATGTATTCACAGTTTAGGTTTGCGGGAATTCTGTTTCACACCCCATTCCTTTCGTATTGGGCGGTAACAGAAGTGGCCAGGCTTGGGCTTGATGAGGCCTTGATTAGGAGATTGGGAATATGGGAATCTAAGTGTTATTGTATTAATGTCTGCCCTAACCTTTTGCTTTGAATTTTAGGTCAGAAAAAATGTTTGGATAATCGGACATTCTTAAATTTTCTATGTACATAAACATGCGTCTCATCGTTGCTACAGGGCCAATTTAAATATAACTTGCACCATTCTGTGGAAAGGAGTAAGAGGTTTGCAATGGTTGAATTTATTTTATTATATTTCTGAATTGTATTTACTGTGGCCATCACCTTCATTGATGGTTATTCACCTGGACGGGAATGATGTGGGTTATATGAAGACCTTAGATTTGATTGACAGGATCAAGCATGACCTGCACCATTTGATTATGTCATCTCCAAACACAACTATTGTTTTTTTGGATATTGTTCCCAGACTACTATGGTTATCACATCCTGAGTTAAAGAATTTTGAGAAAATTAGGAAGGGGGTAAATCTCTGTGGAGAAATTCACGGCTCTTATAGGGGAGTTATTGTTTCGGCATCTCGATTTGGAGGGGGTTTTTTCGGGTCTGTATTGGGAGGATTTGGTACATCTCTCCAATGTGGGATTGGGCATTTTTAACTGAGGTTTGCAGGGAATGATTGAAATAGCCGCAGGTTTGGGGTAGGTCGTGCTTTGGCCATTACATGGGCAAAGCCCCGACTTTGTGGGGACTGATTATTATAAAGTTGATGCCATATAAATTGCTTGAGTCATAATCAAGACTAAGCAATTTTGAGAATGATGATTTGAGTTAGAATTGTGATATGGTTATAAAAAGTTATGAATTTATTTGTAAACCAATAAAGGTGGCCAATTCATGACAATTTGAGTGTGTGGTGTCATTATTTGTCATTATTTGTTGATTGTGTTTGGAGATTGGGGGGTGGAAGGCTGCAGAGTGAAATCCCATGCTCTGATGAGAATTTTCGTATGAACGTTTGTACAAAATCCTACTAATGTGTGGCCAGTTTAAGGTTTGAAGTTATTTAGAAGCTTATGAAACATATACTGGTAATGCAATAATATACAGTGACAAGAAAAATGATGTGAACTTGGCATTAACTGATTCTGTGATTATTTGCCGTAAAATGTGGTCTGATCCTCATCTAAGTCATAACAATAGACAAACACAAATGTGCTTAAGCTGATAACACACAAACCATTATCATTTTGTGTGTCTTTATTGAACACGCTCATAAACATTCACAGTGTTGGAAGAAAAAATATGTGAACCCCATAGATTACTTCAATTGGTCAGTAATTTGCACACCTTGAGTCCAATTAAATTAAATTAATTTGGAGGTGTGGTTAAGAGCTACTTTGATTGAGAAGACACTCAAACTTTTTTTTTTTTTTTTACTTTCAATATATTTTATTTTTCACAAAAAGAAAGATACAACAGTGCATACCAATGTATCGAAACAGTGGGGGCCATCGGCCCAAATATGACAGTAACAGACACTAGTGAAACAGATGTAAAACAATCGAACTAGGCCAATACAGTGAAAAATAACAAACATAACCAGAGGTGCAGAATGGTCCGTGGTGCAGGACTGCGAGCGGGTTCTCGCGGCCCCCGTAAACAAGAGCAATGTCCTGTGGAGGGGAACAGCTATAGAGGGAGAGAGTCCCTGCCACCCCGAAAGGGATCATGCTGTGGCAAGGTTCCTCATGCCCCCAT
Source organism: Lithobates sylvaticus (assembly GCA_028564925.1). NCBI lineage: Eukaryota > Metazoa > Chordata > Amphibia > Anura > Ranidae > Lithobates > Lithobates sylvaticus. The sequence continues at coordinate 98,930,338 of CM053038.1, forward strand.
ACCCCCTTCTAATATCAGTAAACTAAACAAAATAAGAAATGTGAACCTTGGTGAGTACCCTAACGTGAGAGTGACCAGGAAGATTCCAAGATCCTGTGGAATTGCGCAGACCAGGATTGAAGTAACATTTGACCTTAGTATTGGCCAGATCAATAGTCTAGGCCTAGATTCTAGAAAAAATGAGAGAGAAAAACAAAAAAAACAAAAAAAAGGAAAAAAAAAAAAGAGAAAGGAAAGCAAAAGGGGAAGGAGAAAGAGAAAGAAAGAAAAAGGATAGGATGAAAGAGGAGGGTAAGAGTAGAGAATCAGAGAAGTCGACTGGGGGAAAATGGACACGCATCAAAACACTGTTGAGGTCAATGACGGAGAGTGACTCCAACAAACATCGCCCAGGGTTCCCAAGTTTGTACAAATTTATCAGAGCGGTCCAAGATCACACCAGCCATCTTCTCATGGTTCATTATCCAGGAGATTTTTCTTTTAGCTAAAAGGGTCGAGACAGAGGGTTTTTTCCAGGCTTAAGCCAGAGTAAGCTTAGCCCCTAAAATGATAAAATAAATGAGGCGTTGTGTGGTCTTGGAGGCTTCCATCACTGAGAAATTGAGGAGTGCAATGAGGGGAGACGGTTGGATAGACAATGTGGTTATTTTGCGTATCCATGAGAAGATTTTATTCCAAAAATGGCGTATCCTGGGGCAAGTCCACCAGACATGAAGCATATCACCCCTCAAGTTGCAGCCCCGAAAGCAGAGAGGAGAGGTCGCTGGGAAAATGATTGCCAGTTTCGAGGGAACTAGGTACCATCTAGTAAGTACTTTTATGCTGGCTTCTATGAGACCTGTGTTAAGAATACCTTTGTAAGAGTGGGAAAAAAACCTGTGCCAGGTTTATAATTTCCAGTGTTGGGACAAGTCTTTCTCCCAGGCCAACATGTAGGGCATCTTGGACCGCTCTGATTATAATGCCTTGTAGATCAACGAGTTATTTGTGGCCTATTCTTAAGTGATTTGCATAATTTGTGTAAGAAATCAGAGATCTGGGTAAATCTGAAGAATTCGGATTCAGGCATGTCTAGTTTACTAACACAGAAAGCTTTTGATAGTGGGCCGAGGGGTCTAAAGAAGTGACCTATTCTGTAAAGCCCCTTATCTAGCCACCACTTGAATGCTTTTATGTCAAGGTTGGAACTCGGTTGGAATTCCAGGTTTTGGAAAAGGTGTTTCAATGGTTCTATGGGGGAGGACAGTTGGCTGTTGTTCTTTAGCGTGTCCCAAAGGGCGAACAAATGCGACAGTGTTGGGGATAAAATTGAAGGCCTTCTTTTTTTAGGGCTCCAGAGAAGGTAGTCCAGTGTGTGACGGGGAACCGCCTGTCTCTCGATGTGAAGACACTCAAACTTTTTAAGATTGTTGTTCATAAGAAGCATAAGCTAATGTGAACCCTGCCATGCAAAAATTAGCTCTCTGAAGACATACGATCAAGAGTAGTTGATCTGCATAAGGCCGGAAAGGGATACAAAGCAATCTCAGTGTTTAGGCATTACAAAGACCACTATATTTTAGGCCTCATTCACACAGGTACTTGGGCCGTGTTTTCATATAGGGCTACTCACACAGACTCCAGTCAAATTAGGATGAGCAGCAGTGTCTGTGCACCTGCTGTATTGCCATACACTTACATGGGCCACCTGAAGATTGCTGTTCATAAAAAGCATCAGCTGAAGTGTGAACCAAGCCATGCAAAAAAGAGCTCTCTGAAGACAGAGTAGTTGATCTGCATAAGGCTGAAAAGGGATACAAAGCAATCTCAAAGTTTAGTACTGTGGCTACTATTCCTAGAAGTTGGCACCCAGCCAAGATAACTCCCAAAAGCACAACACAGAATAGTCAATGAGGTAAAGAACCCATGAGTAACAGCTAAAAGCTTGAAGACATCACTGAAACTGGAAAACATCCCTGTTCATGAGTCTACCATATGTGAGTCTTTGAACAGGCCGGGTGTCAATGGCAGAACCCATGCTCTCCAAAAATAAATAAATTGCTGCGTGCTTGAAATGTCCCAAAGGGTACCTTGGCAAACACCAGCTTCTACTGGGAAAATGTTTTGTGGACTGAACAAAACAAAAGTTAAATTTTTTTGGTAGAATACTGACCATTATTTGTGTGAAAAGGGCATAGCTTACCAACATAAAAACATCATCCCAACAGTGAAGTATGATGGAGGGAACATCATGATGTGGGCTTGCTTCGCTGCCCCAGGGCCTAGACCACTTGCCATCATCGAGGGGGGATAATTAATTCCCAAGTTTACCACAATGTCCTACAGGATAATATCAGGGTCGCCACCCGCCAGCTGAAGCTTAGTAGAAGTTCGGTGATGCAGCAGGACAACAACACTAAACATCCACACACACTGGCTTTAGAAAAAAATAGAAATCACCATTTGGACTGGTCCAGACCTTAACCCCATAGAAATGCTGTAGAATGACTCCTGAACGTTGTGCAGGTCTAATACAGAGCTATCAAAGTCGCTTGCTTGAAGTCATTGCTGCCAAAGGAGGTTGGTCCAACCATTAACCCCAGGGGTTCACTTTTTCCTCCAGCACTTTCAATGTTTATTGGGTGTGTTCCATATAGACATGAGAAATTAGAAGTGTTTGTGTGTTATCGGCTCAAGCACATTGTGTTTGTCTATTGCATTTTATGGCAAATGAATGCAGAAAATAAGCTAATCCTAAGGGGTTCACATACTTTATATTGTGTATATATATATATATATATATATATATATATATATATATATATATATACACACACACACACTATGTATTCTGTACAAATTCATCATCTAAAACACGTCCTCGTGTTTAATGGATATAGATGTCTTTGTCGTGGGACCCTGAAGTGAATTGTAAAATTAGAATAGTGATGCATTGTGACATTTGGGAATATGTGTACTGCCGACAAAGGCATTGTCAGCTTTTGTCAGCATTTTCAGTGCACACTACTGTTAGTGACATCTTCTATATGCTCTAAAGCAGTTAACAAGACAGCTGCGAGCACATATTCAGGGCTGAAAATACACAGCAGCCGTATCTTCTAGAAAATGGTGGCTAAATCTGAAGGCTCTGTACAGAATTATATTGCAAAACCAATTATGATCTGCAAATCTAGCAGTATTTTATGCTTTGAAATTAGTATTTTATGACATAATTACAAACAGATGCATATGCTATGTTGTAGGATCTTGTATAATATTGTAGGATGAAAAATATGCATTCATTAAAAAGAATAACATAACCTAACCGGGCACTGGAAGATATCCACTGTTAGCCCTTGAGGACCAGAGGTGAGCACCACTGCTTTAAAGGTTAAAGGAAATACAGTTTACTGGAACATTGATAGTCAAAGAGGAATTCCAGGTATGGATATTTTATACCGTACATTGAACTGATGTGACCATGTATATACCATACCTATGGGATCCTCATGGAATCTGGAGTCACCGCTACACCAGTGATCTCCACTTGCTTCCCGGGGGCCCATGCTGAGTGGCTCTGTTATATTGTGAACACAGGAGGACGTTCATGCAACATGGATTAAAAGAATGCAAAGCGCTCTCTGATTGGATGAGGTGGAGAGGTAGCGCAGTGGTGTCACTCTGTTTTCTAGAGCATTCAGGCAAAACTTTTTTTTTTTTTTTTTTTTTTTTTTTAGTTTAGGATACAGTAGTGACAATATATTTTTTTTGCATGTTTCTCATTGGGGAGATCTTCCAGTCAGACACAACAGGAAGTAATTATCCATTAAGTGAAAGGAATTGCTCTCACTGGAACAAGTGTTAAAGATTTCCCCTCTAGTCTCATTCCAGTGACACTTTAACTTAATTTAAATTTAACTTAAGAACAAACCTACAGAAACTATCTTGTTTGTAACCCGAAGACTGCCTGTAAAGGGGAAAATAAGTTGTTTCCCCAGGGCTCTTTCTATGAGAGGTGGGAGGAAGGCTACACATGCAATGATTTAGTCATTGCTGAGTGGAGAATGTTACCCATTCATTGGGAAGTGCCAAATATATACTCTAGGTATGGAAAGCACTGACTGAAGTCATAGATTGTGTAACTTCTTTTAAACATGTTCTACAATTTAATGAAGAATATTGTTAACAGCTATTGTACATCTAGATACATGTTGAACGCTCAAACTGTGAGAAACCTGCTATTCAATTCTAAAACTGTTAACTGTTAAAAGCAAGTTCCCTTATTCAACAGTGTCTGGTCTGGCCAGTGGTCACTCACTATATGAGGGAATCTGGTGTGCTGATACAGTAAGTGTTAATGAAGTGTACCGTCATAGTGATAATACAGAAAGCACGAGAGAGAACATCTGTATAAAAAAAGAAGAGCAGCTAGTTTGTGAGAGGGAGCAAGGGTTGCCGGTGATGGAAGCCCTTGCTGGAGGTATGGATTAATGGCCATTTGATCTGCCCTTGTCAGTGGCAGAGACGTATCTTAGAACCCACTGGGGACCATGGCTTCTCAGGGACTGGGCCTGGACCATGAGCGTGCAAGGCCTTGCAAAGTGTTTATTGGCTTCCCTCCATGCCTTCAGGCAAGACAAAAGTAAAGTGAATAAGAACTGGTGAAGCATAATTTGTGTTCTGCACTGTTTCCCTTAATATTACTTTGTGTCAAGGCTGGAACAGGTGTCCCTGGTGGGTGTGAAGACATGTTCCTTCCAGTGGGAGGCCTGGCTAGGTGGTCTGTCAAGTGGTCACTGTGAGTTAGGAGATCTGCACATGTACAAAACAAGTGGCCAGAGGTGTGATCTGAAGGCATGCCCAGTGTGTGATCAGATAAAGCGCTATGATTAGAAGATGAAAGATGCAAATTAGAGAGCTGTACAAAAGGCTGTGATGTGCAAAGGTTCAGGACTCCTCAGCCAAAATACAAGTCACCATATTATCATGGAAGCTTCCCCACCAAAATCTGGAGCAAATTTTGGAGGGCTTTGACACTGGCTTTTGGTTTCAGGCATTGAAGAGCTTTCCCTTTTGCCATTATGGGAGCCAAGAGGCGTCCAAGGTGTCAGAGGATTGACAGACAAGTTACTGCGTGGGCAAGATGGACAAGAAAGCAGCCCTTTCTTGTTCTGGGCCCAGGAACCAGCGGTGGTTACCTAGGACCTTGATATGCAGGGGGATGCCAAGAGTGTACTGGTGCCCAGATCTAAACTCTGTAGCATTTACTACAAACCTAAATGTAATTTTTGGGTGAACAGACCCTTGGTGAACCTATAACTAGGCTGCAAGCAAGATCCTCAAAGTGCTCTACAGAAGCACAAAATATCGCAGTTTAATTACTGTGGACACTCGCAGAAGGGTCATATTATGAAGAGACACCAGGTGTTAATTCTTCTCAGAGTAATAATAGAATCGGAGAGGGCGGCAGAAGGGGTAAGTATATTTTTTCTTCTTAGGAAACCATTTTACTTGAAAAGTTACTAAATAGCAGAGGTGCTTTGAGAATATTAAAATATTTAAATGCACATGGCCTGGCCACAAAAAGCATTTGTCAGCCTGAACCATGTACTTGAATGCTGAGAGTAACTTTATTTTGGATGTGGTTAAAATAAATGTACAGTGATTTTGTACATCTTTTGGTTGCGTATTATATTTATATGCTTATGTACATTCAGCAGATAGAGCTTAGGCTGTACAGTTTCTTGTAACCAGTTATGCAAAGGCTACAGATCAATCCAAGTTTCTGGGTCATCTATCAAATTATCATTTCTAAAACAAAGAACCACATAATATAAAACAGTAGTAAACATCAGTAAAAGCTTTTAAACGTGTAAAATACAGCAATTTAAATTGGCCCCAAATCATCCCTGGATATACATGTATTGTTAAAATATAAAACTTTGGTATTTAAAAATCCCCCATAGTCGACGCTTTAACATTTTTTACTGGTTACATATTTTGAGTTACAGAGGAGGTCTAGGGCTAGAATTATTGCTCTCGCTCTAACGTTTGCGGCGATAACTCACATGTGTGGTTTGAACACCGTTTTCATATGTGGGCGGGACTTACGTATGCGTTCGCTTCTGCGTACGAGCTCGCGGGGACAGGGCGCTTTAAATTTTTTTTTTTCTTTTTATTGTTCATTTTACTTTATTTTTTTAGTTCAACAACTTTAAAAAAAAAAAAAAAATATTTGATTACTTTTATTCCTATTACAAGGAATGTAAACATCCCTTGTAATAGGAATATTACATGATCGGACCTATTTACAGTGAGATATGAGGTCAATAAGACCCCACATCTCACCTCTAGGCTGGGAAGCCTCAAAAAAAAAATTGCTTAAACATCGGCATCACTGCAGAACAACATAGTCATATGATGCATTTTAACTATATATGGGCACATTATTAAGAAATGAAATTACATTTGCATCAGTTGAATTGAAAACACAGATTTTAACTACAGCCCAAGGCTTTGTAAGCAGTGTCTAGGAAAAAAGAGTTTCTGACAATACCGTTATACCTCCATTGAGTTCTATAAACATCTGTACTATTTAAAGTCTGGAATAATATCATGGTAGTTAGAAGACCAGTGATCCATTCATTGACTTAATTAAGGACATATGATTCAGAGTGAACTTCAGTGCTGCAAACATGCACAGACCATACTCCAGCACAGACTGAGGCTCTTTTTGGATAAGCAGCTGTGGCGTCCCAATAAGTCATGTTCACTTTCTCAGCCAATTAACAGATTTCAGGCCTGAATGGGTTGCAAAGGTAATTTTCAGGTCAATTACACTATAATTTTACTCCTGTGTAATTGTCAATTTGTGGTTTGCCTGCAGCTAAATAGTAGACATGAATCTTCATTGTCAAGCAGCAGAATTCCCTATTTAATATACCAAAAGACAATATGTCAGCTCAGGACAGATTAGAAGTTTCCTTTACCTAGCATTCAGACACATTATCATTCAAAATATTTTACTAATTCATTTGTGAAATTCTTTATTGAAGCTTAAAATATTCATTGCAATAGATGACATACTGCTGTTAGGGCCATCTGGCGTTTTTCTTCTCCCTGCCTCTAAATGCCCCTCCATGTTAGCCTATGTAGCCATGCACACATAGACCTTTAGCAGCGTTTAGAAAAGTTAGGTAGGAACAAAAAACCCCACTGCTAGTGCGTCCAAAAGCAGCAGAGTTTGGACAGAAAAAAAATGTTTGATGCTTGTAAAAGTGCCTAAACGCGTGTTAACATTAGGTGTGTTTAGCGCCTGAGCGTGAATTAACGCCCAAGGGCTTGATGCCTGTAAATGCACCTAAACGCTTGTAAAAGCATTAGGCACTTTTACAAGCGTCCCTTTTTTTTTTTTTTCTGCAAAATCGCTGTTGGCTTTTAGGAGAGTCAAAAATAAAGTTCTGTGTGCATGAGACCTTAATCAATTCCCGACTGGCCCAAATCTAATGTAGGTCTAAGCCCTTGTTCACAGTGCTGCGACTTTGAATCTGGCATCCCTGCATGACTATATATATATATATATATATGATTTCCTTTACAGAAGTCAATGCAAGTAGTGTTGAAGTCGCACCAAAGTAGTGCAGGAACTTTTTCAGAGCGATTGGAGTCGCACCAATTAGAATGGTTCCATTGCCGTTAATAGGGCGCGACTTTGATTTCTCAAGTCGCAGCAGTGTGAACCAGGGCTGAAGCTAAAAAGGTTTACTCCTGTCATGAATTCTCCAAGACCTCTTGGGGTAACTACAACAGTTGTGTGTGACTATTTTATGACCATAACCATCTGGGCGCATTTGGCGTCATTCGTGCGGGCAATTAGCTATATTGTGTGTGTCTGTCAATCCCAGCCACAGGAATCAGATTCCTGCCACTGAGATTCGCAGCGTGGCTAAAAAAAAAACTGACACAAGTTCTTACACTTGCATATGTAAAACTACTTTATATGTGTATATTTAATGCCTAATTCACAAGGGCACTGAGGCACATAGACATGAATGGGCCATGTGTTTATGCAGTTTAAGCCTCCAGGTGCTGCATGCCGCAGCAATGATGTCATAAGGGGGTGGGGTCTCCAGATGATGTCACCGGATGGCCATGCCCCATGTCTATATAAGAAATGGCAGACAGCGGGAGCTAGCATCAGGAGAAAAACCAGCAGAAAAGCCGTAAGAAGAAGAAACGGAGGAGGGAGAAGACAATCACCAGAGGGAGAAGACACATTGGAGCTATGATGGGGGACTTCTCATTTTTAATAAAAGGACTTTGTCAAAAACCTGTGTACTGTTTTGATTTATTTTTTACAATTTTCTAGTGAATGGGTAGGCCATACTCATTCACATGGGGGGGGGGGCGCGATCTGGGTGCCCCCTTGTTAAAAGAGGGCTTTCAGATTTCAATAAGCCCCCTACCCCCAGACCGCCACAACTACTGCCCAGGGTTGTCGGGAAGTGGCCCTTGTCCCCATTGTTTTAGGTAATACCCAGGTTATTTGGATCCTTGGCCACTCCTTCGTTTTTTGGGCCCAGCGCAGAGCAGCCGACAGAGTATACTCTGAAAATTTAGGTTTTGATCCAGCTAGATTTACATTTTTTTGGGGTGGGAGGAGAGGTATGGTGTGGGCAGATTTATTCTTTGAATTATGTCATTCACATCAATTTCTCCCCTCTCCTGATATTTTGATTATCCATTTGGGGGGGAATGACATAGGACAAGAAAAAGAAAATCTCTAGATTTGATATTTAGCAATAAGAATGATATTATTCGTTGTAAGGCATCATTTCCACAGGTTTTGATCATTTTTTCAGAGGTGGTTCCAAGGCTGAGGGGGTGGAAATCACCTTCGCTGAGGCCTCTTGAAAAAATTGTTATTAGTGTTAGTGTTTTTTTTGTATTTTGAACAATAAATGATATCCTTTATAAAGCAGCTTGGTCTGCCCGTGACCCTTTCAGGGGATATCTGTCTCCCCTGTACTATTTTTGTTATAGTTCCTTAATCTAGGCACGGAGACCACACCAATAATAGGCGAGTCTGCATAAGTAAGGACGCTACACAGGTATGCAATTAACTACCAAGTTTAGTGGTATTTAATAGTGAGTTGATGGTCTATATTTTTTATTATGTTAGATAATTTACCACTGTAAAAGCAAATAGAACATATTAAAGCTGTTCGGGTCATGATGAACAAGGTTTGTACTTACGCAGAATGGGTCTGCACATCATGCCAGCCTCGACTGAAGTTCTGTTTCAGCTCGTTCATCATGCTGACTCCCAACTTATGTTTTATTTCTGCAAGGTGCTTCTCTTTGGCAGCCAACACTTGACGTAGAGTTACAATTTCATCTTCCAGCTTTGCACACAGAGAAAAAAAAAACAATCAAAGGGAACAAAAACAGATTACATTTTTCTGTCATAATGCATAGCTTTTTTCACCAGTGTATCACTTGATATAGGACTATTAAATTAGGCCTCAATCATGCAGATGTGTTTAGGCATAAATTATGCCTAGCATAAAAAGCACTACGTTTTCCCATATCCCAAGGAGCTGCAGTCGGGTCGTACAGCTGGGTATAGAAATGGTTGTATGCCCCGATATTCATGTAAATGCTGATGCTTCTGTGCATTAGGGTTTAACTGTCCATGCATGTGAAGCCAATTTTCCCAAAACAAGATTTCCACATTTATGAAAATGTATTCTACATGTACACACTGGAAAACACTGATGCACAGAAGCATCAATGTTTACACAAGTATAGGAGTGACCAGCCATTCACTTTTGTGGGTGGGTAAATGCCCCACATGCAGCTCCCCTAGTGGGGAAAAATGCTGTAGTTTTTACACTAAGCATATTTTATGGCAATAAACATCTATGTTTATGTAGACTGTAACTTACATTTTAGCGGTTGTCCTTACAAGACATGGCCATGATATTGTTTCTAAATTTTTTAATAACAATAACCAAAAAAAAAAGATAATTATTTCAAAAACTGGTGTAAGAAAGCTCCTCTACTCACTGGGCATAACAATCCCACCAGACTGTGCATCCCATTCCTTTTCAAATACTATACCTTAACCACTTGCCTACCAGGTACGAACACCTCCTTCCTGACCAAGCCATTTTTCAGCTTTCAGCGCTGCCGCATTTTGAATGACAATTGCGCGGTCATGCAAAGCTGTACCCAAATAAAAATTTTATCATTTTTTCCCCACAGATAGAGCTTTATTTTGGTGGTATTTGATCACCTCTGCGGTTTTTATTTCTTGCGCTATAAACAAATTAAGATGGACAAGTTTGAAAAAACGCAATATTTTTTACTTTTTTCTTATAATAAATATCCAATTTTTTTTTTTTTTTTTTTTAAACAAATTTTTTCCTCAGTTTAGACCGATACGTATTCTTCTACATATTTTTGGTGAAAGAAAATTGCAAGAGTTATAGCGTCTACAAAATAGGGGATAGATTTATAGCATTTTTATTATTATTTTTTTTTTACTAGTAATGGCTGATTTGCGATTTTTATTGTGACTGCGACATTGCGGCGGACACTTCGGACACTTTTGACACATTTTTGGGACCATTCACATTTATACAGCGATCTGTGCTATAAAAATGCATTGATTACTGTATAAATGTGACTGGCAGGGAAGGGGTTAACACTAGGGGGCACTGCAGGGGTTAATATGTTCCCTATATGAGTGATTCTAACTATGGGGGGAGGGGACTGACTGGGGGAGGGGACCGATCAGTGTCCCTATGTACAAGGGACACACCATCGGTCTCCTCTCCTCTGACAGGACGTGGATCTGTGTGTTTACACACACAGATCCACGTCCTGCTCAGTTACCGGGCAATCGCGGGTGCCTGGCGGTCATCGCGACCGCCGGGCACGCGCATCGGGGTCCCCCGCGGCGCGCGCGCGCGCCCCCTAGCGGCCAAAAAGCGAGCGCCGTCATATGACCGCGGCCCGCCACAAGAGCTGCACCGTCCCGCCGTCATTTGACAGTGGGCGGTCAGCTACTAGTTAAAGTAGAACTTTAGTCAGAAAATTAAGTCCTAATAGACCATTTCATGCTGGCCCCTTTTGCAGGTATAGCTTAAACATAAGTGCCTATACCAGGAGTCTTAAACTGGCAGCCCTCCAGCTGTTGCCAAACTACAAGTTGAATGAGGCATTACAAGGCTGATAGTTACAAGCATGACTCACACAGGCAGAGGCATGATGGGACTCTCGCAAAAGCTGGAGGGCCACCAGTTTGAGACCCCTGGCCTATACTGTTTAAAATCCAGTAATATGCGGTCTCACCCTGCTCGTCACATGCTCAGTTGCTCTCTGTTCTTGGCACTGTGGCTAAAACCAGAGCCACTAGAGGCCAATCAGCTGACAGCCTAAACATTTACTGCTGCTCATGGGGCTCTGGGCTTCAACAAAATGGCAGCCTCCAGCAAAAAGAAACATTATTTTGGTAGCATAAATAATAATGTGGAATGTATGTTCCTTTCTAAAGGAACATTATCTTTTTACCAAGTTGTTAAAGTTTTTGTAAACCCTGTTACACCACTTTTCACTACAGGTAAGCCTATAATAAGGCTTACCTGTAGGTACCTTGCATATCTCCTAAACTTGCACAGTTTAGGAGATATTCACTGTATTCACATGTGCTGACGTCATTGGCAAATGCGCTGTTACTATTTCCACAGATGTACAAGACTGAGGCCAGACAGTCTCAACCCAGCCGGCCATTTTCCTTTCTATTAAGCTTGGCTCTTTCCCACACACATTGCTTGAGCAATGGATCTTATTGCTTGCACCAGGCCCCAGTACCGTGTTCCTGGGTGATTTTTCCTCTACCCGTTCAAGTTCCTAGTGCCAATTTAGTTTCCTAGTACTTTTTGCCAGCTTTAGTGTGTTTCCTGTGCACCCCAGCTGCATTCAGAATTCCTCTTTTAAAAGAGAAGTATGGGTTTGTTTTCTTTTCCCCCTTTTTACACTTACCTAGGTGGATCCAGCATCGGTCCGATGCTGCATCTGTCCCCTGGCATCGCTACACTGAGAACCCAGTGTTCGAACACCACCGATGGCTCAGTTCTCTCAGCTCCCCTTGAGGAGAGCTGCTGATTGTCGTGATGACGCAGTGCCTGGACTGATTCCTGTGATGTCAGCAGAGAGCCAATGTCAGACCACTCTCTGCTGAAAACAGGTCACAGGAGTGCAAAACAAATTGCACTCCTGTGACCATACTCCCAGCTGTCCCTGATTTGGACCAATGTCCCTCTGTTCCTCATTCCTCCTCATTTGTCGCTCATTTTGGTCTGGATCTATATAGATGTATATAAAATGCACTTTTTATCTATCAAAAAGTGTTTTCCAGTGCTAAACCTTTCATCTGATTTCTAAATTTCTAAATTGCTGCATTTGTAAATTCCAGAAGCCAATATAAAGGAATATTAGTGGTAAAAAAAAGCACTTGTGGGTTTAACCAATCCTTGTTTTTTTTGTACAATTCTCCTTTAAGGGGGTGTGGCAAGGGGTATGTCCTATGCCTGCATACTTTTGCTCATAGGTGTCCCTCCTTCCCATCTCAGTTGGCCCTTAGGAGAAGCTCAGCCAAACGAGTGTTCCCTGTGCCCTCCAGCCAAATCCATGAAGCTGTCCAACTCCAATGTGTTCCCTGTGCAACCCAGCTACATCTAGGATTCCTGCTAAAGTTTGTTCCCTATGTACTCAACCCGTGCCCAGCATATCTGCATAACTGTGCCTCCAGTGTCTCAGTTATTTCTGTGGACACCAGCATCTTCTGAAAATCTCTGCTGCCTAGTACTGCCAGAGACTCTGTGCTCTCCAGTGTCTTCCAGCCTTCCTGCATCAGTGTGTTTCCTGTGCCCCCCAATCATCCCATCTTCCAGCTCATGCGTGCCTTTGTGCACTTCTACCAGCGAGTCCAGCATCTGAATGCTGCACGATACTCCAGCATTCCTGCCTTCCTGCATTTTCAACACCACAGTGCCATTTGATACCCCCTGCTCTCCAGCCACTCCTGTCAGTCCAGCATTCTTGTGCTTTCCTAACTCTTGTACCTCTCTCAATCTGGTCCGCTATAGCCTGTACAGGTGTGCTTGGGGCTGCAACCTGGGAGCTGTCCTGCAGCAAAATCCATCACCCCCTCTGATTAAAACCAGGTGTTTCTTAAAGTGGTATTAAACCGAAAACCAAAAATGTAATATATTGCAGCTTACCAACCATTAGATGTGGTGGATGAATCAGTTTTATTTTTGTATTTCCCCCCCCCTCTGTTTTCACCTAATGATCTGGCCAGTAACACACCTCTTGTATTGTAGTGCCACCACTCTGGATGATGGAGCACAGGACATCTTTGGCAGCAGCATTGTCAGTGTGTTAGATGTACTAGAAGATTAAGGCTACTTGCAGACTGAGGCGCTGGGCGCGCTGGCGGCAAAGAATATTAGCGCCGATTTACCGTCGTTTTAGCTGCGTTTTTCGGCCGCTAGCGGGGCGGTTTTACCCCCCGCGAGCGGCCAAAAAAGGGTTAAAACCGCCCACAAAACGCTGCGGGTATGGAGCGCTGCCCCATTGTTTTCAATGGGAGGGGGCGATTTAGGAGCGGTAAATACACCGCTCCTACAGCGCTCCAAAGATGCGGCTTGCAGGACATTTTTCAGCGTCCTGCAAGCGCACCGCTCCAGTGTGAAAGCCCTCAGGCTTTCACACTGGAGACACAGCAGCGGCTGTTTAAAGGCGCTTTGCAGGCGCTATTTTTAGAACTTTAGCGCCTGCAAAGCGCCTCAGTGTGAAATGGGGCCTTAGATACCCTAACAAATTGAAGCCAAACTCCAGCTCACACTGCTGAAACACAAGTAGTTTTTTTTTTCCTTTTACATAAATAAAACCTAATCATTGTAAGCACTACTGTCAGTCCTAAATGGTTTATTTCAACACTTTTATAGGAGAGCTTGTACTGTTAAAAAAAAAACATACTAGCTGGATCACCAGGTGAAAAAAAGCATAAAAAAGGAAGCTAATGCAGCCACCACATCTAAGACCCCTTTCAAACCAGAGCACCACTAAAACCGCGCTAAAGCACAGGTTGTATCCTGTGCTGCTTTAGCGGCGTTATAGCACCGGTTTTCGGGCGCTAGCAGACTTTTTTTTTTTTTAAAGGTCGCATGACAAAGTGGCCTTAAAAAAAACACAAAAAAGACCCGCTTTGCGGCGCTTCTAAAGCGCTACCCATTCATTGCAATGGGCAGGGTCGTTTTGGGAGCGCTACTTACAGCTCTCCCAACCCACCCCAAAGATGCTGCTTGCAGGACTTTTTGTAACGTCCCGGAAGCATACCGCCCCAGTGTGAAAAGACTCATTACAATGAATGGGAGGCGCTTTTCAGAGGCTATTTCTAGCGCAAACAGCCAGTGTGAAAGTGGTCTTAGAATAGGTAAGCTACAATATAAATGTTTTTCTTTTTTTGTATTAACAAGATTTTTATTTCATACCTTTGTATAGTACATTTAACATGGAATAGCCTCCAAAACACAGAGGAAAAACATATACTTCTAGATTGTAAGCTCTAACGAGCAGGGCCCTCTGATTCCTCTTGTATTGTATTGTAAATGTACTGTCTGCCCTCATGTTGTAAATCGATGCACAAACTGCGCTATATAAATCCTGTATAATCATAATAATAATATGTCTTATGTCATTGAAATCCAAGTAAATGAATTCCACAACAATATTAATGTAACCTTAACATCCTCCATAAAAGCTCTAGAGTTCCATCTATATATGAGGCTTCAATTTATTCACCCACAAATAAAATACATGATCACGCATATCTTATAGGTAAGCAGTGAGATGGGAAAGTAATGCTGGAACTAAAGGAACATATTTTCAAAAGTTTTATATATGGGTGGCCTAGATTGGCCTACTTGGAAATGGGCAATGGAAAAAAAAAAAAAAAAAGAGGGGGAATGGTATGGGTCAGTAGGGTTAATTTATTACTGCTTTAAACGCTGGGCCCTGAACACACTGATGTGCAAGCAGTATGGTGGGTGCATAATCACTCCTCTTTCATGACAGTTGCAAGTCTAGGAAATGGAGATCCTGCTGTCAAACCTTCTACAAGTGATCCCATGGATCTTACAAAAAAATGTAAGTGCCACTTTTATCCTCTGAGTCCATTATGCTATTGCCAAAAAAAAAAAATACAAATCTGATTTTATCCCCTATTTTCTAAAGCAGCCCATTACCAGTTAGATAAAAGCAAGCAACTCTTCCAACTGAGAGTGATTTTTGGATCAGGGGAAAGTGAGCAGCTGTGGCTACCAAAGTTCTTATTAATCACACAGGGTGAAGAAAGAATGGGTTCAAAATCAGTATAAGTTGCTGTCCGCACCAGATGAGGAACACAGTAGGTCTCTACACTACTGCATGGACTGGGCAGTTTTGTTTTGGAGAGATGGCTGTCCATAGTCTATGATAAATCATACCTTGTTTCCCTGAAAATAAGACCTAGCGTGATTGTCGGTGATGGCTGCAATATAAGCCCTACCCCTCAAATAAGCCCTGCCCTGTTTCCCCGAAAATAAGCCCTACCCTGAAAATAAGACCTACAAGGACTTTAACTTGGGCTTATTTGGGGGTAGGGCTTATATTGCAGCCATCACCGACAATCACACTAGGTCTTATTTTTGGGGAAACAGGGTAGATATATTCATTGTCACTTGATCCCACTCATTTGCAAGCTAAAGCAGTACCCAAAAACAAAAATCTATTACAACTTACCAATTCTTTATGGCTGCATTTGTTTTCTTTTTTTTAGGCTTTTTTCCTTTACTTTAATCTAATGATCCTGCCACTTCCTGTCTTAGGGAGGTTCCACTCTATGTACAGAGCCACCCTTAGGCTGCATTCATACTTCAGTGTTTTGAATCGTGGACAGATTTGCTGCGAATCTGCTCGCGATTTGAAAACGCTGATGTGTGAATGGCAAATCATGGGACACGCATTTGAGATGCTATTCATTTGAATGACACCTCAAATCGCGGTGCGGGTCTGTCGTGATAAAAAAACACGCTGGAATCGTGGGAAGCATGTAGCCCAAAAGTAGCTCCTGAACTTTTTGGGGACGACATGCTTCCTGCGATTTATCACGTGACAATCAAGGCAGACCCGCACTGCAATTTGAGGTATCATTCAAATGAATGGCATCTCAAATCCGAGTCCTGCAATTTGTCATTCGGGACTTTCAAATCGCAGGCAGATTCGCTGCAAATCTGCCCGCAATTCAGAATGCTAAAGTATGAATGCAGCCTTAAGCCTCGTACACACGATCCGATTGTTGACAGACTGTTGTCCTAAAATCTGACCGTTAGTACGCTCCTTCTGACAATTGTTGTCCAACTTTCAGCCAACAAATGTTGGATGGAAGGCTAGTCAATTTGTCTGTTGTCAGATTTCCTATCGTCTGTACGCAAGTCCGTCACACAAAAGTAAAAACACGCATGCTTGGAATCAATGCTCACCAAACATGAAATTAGCAGAAGGGGCCCAAAGGGCGGTGCTCAAGAGCTGAAATTCCTTGTAGTACGTCACTACGTTCGTGTTAGTTGGCCGACAATTGTGTACTGTTAGAATGCAAGACTAGATCCTGGCACACGCCCTTTATCAGACACTCGGTTGGCCAACAATCAGATCGAGGCTTTAGACATTAACATTGTCAGTCTGGGGGGAGGGTAGTGTTAAATGCCCTAGCACAGGGGTGGCATCAACATGATTGTCCTCAAAAGGACCAGTTGTATCTGTAAGATTAGATGTCCAGTGCATCCCCTCCCCTTACATTAGATGTCAAGAGCCACCCCACCATCAGAAGTTGAGTCCTCTACTCTCCCCAACATCACAATGCACCCCCCTTTCCTTATGCTGCTGCTGGGAAGAAGCTGGATGCATTGCTTGAGAGCAGAAAGTAGGGATCTGGAGGAGGACCAGAGAAGGGGTGGAGCTCTCCTGCAGCTGCAGGAGAGGTGTGAGGGCCACATGAAATGGCCTGGAGGGCCGGATTCGGCCGCGGGCCTTGTGTTTGACACCTGTGCCCTTGCAGATTTAGATCAATTTGGCAAACAAATTAGAGTGTCACTCCAGCTAATACTTTCTAAGCAGTTACAGCCTTCTCCTTTTGGGATAAAAATTGTACATTAATGAATAAAAGCTGAATATTGTAAGAACTCCTGTTAGTAATATATGGTCTGTCTCAACTCTGACACTTTTGCTGGACAACTTGGTCTGTTAAATAAAGTTGAAAAATAACAGACTTACTGGGTGGATCAACAGGTAAAAATAAAATTTAAAAAAGCCTAAAAAAAAAAAAAAAAAACGAATGACACCACCACATTTAAGAAATTAATCTGCAATGTAGAATACATTTTTGCTTTTAGGTTTATTAGCGCTTTATGTTTTTAGATACCTTTAGGCCCCTTTCACATGGACGGACCGTTCAGATCCGCCTGTCAGTTTTGACGGCGGATCTGAACGGGCGCTCCATGTTAGTCTATGGAGCGTCGGATGTCAGCGGAGACATCTCCGCTGACATCCGACCCGGTCCGATCCGCCAAAAGCAGACGTATGGCCCCGGCGGATCGGATCGGGTGAGATCTGATGAAAGCGGACACACTGTCCGTTTTCATCCGATCTCTCCATAGAGACCAGCGGCGCTTGCAAGCCCCTCCCCGCTCAGTGAGCAGAGAGGGACTTGTCATCCGCCGGCTCAGCAGAGATCAACGGAGAGATCTCCCGCTGAGCCGGCGGACAGAGGCGGACTCCGTGCAAGCGGAGTCCGCTCGTGTGAAAGGGGCCTTAGACTCACAAAAGAAAGTTAACACTACCTTTGCCAATTCATTCTTTAGTTCTTCCTTCTCTTCCTCAGATATAATTTCATCAAATTCAGCTTCGGCTGTTAATTCCTCATCTGTTTCCTGGAGTGGCTGAGTGTCCAAGAGATCTATAAAGAAATAAAGCATACAAATTTTGCTGTAAATTGAAGTACTAATAACGCTAATACAAAAACTCCATGCCAGTGCATTAAAGCATTCATAAGTAATGTGAAGCAAATTCTCATTTACTCTATGTTAGTTTTAAAATCGGACCCAAAATTAAATTTTTTACGTTTTGGATATGTGGTAGAAGAGCTAGATCCTGTCAGGTTTTATTACTGTTTGTGGTTTGTGAGACTGCCCATTACAATAAGTAGGTAACCATCATCGACATTTGCGTTACCACCTTTTAACCACTTCACCCCCGGAAGATTTGGCTGCTCAGTGACCAGGCCATTTTTTTGCGATTCGGCACTGCACTGCAATTGACGTCCTTTTTTTTCCCACAAATAGAGCTTTCTTTTGGTGGTATTTGATCATCTCTGCGGTTTTTATTTTTTGCGCTATAAACAAAGAAAGAGCGACAATTATGAAAAACCCCACAATATTTTGTACTTTTTGCTATAATAAGTATTCCCAATTTTGTTTTAAAAAAATATTTTTTTTTCTCAGTTTAGGCCGATATGTATTCTTTTACATATTTTTGGTAATAAAAATCACAATAAGCGTATATTAATTGGTTTGCGCAAAAGTTATAGTGTCTACAATATAGGGGATAGATTTATGGCATTTTTATTATTTTTTTTTTCTGCTGCTCCTTTACCCTCCGATTACAGGTTGAGGGAATAAAAAGACAACCAAATTGTATTCCTTAGAAAGAGAGAGTCTGGACACAAGCTTTGCTATGTTGGCTGTGTTAGTTTAGGTTCACATCTATGCGGCTGCGCTTGATGCGTTTTTCAGGCACGTTTTTCAGTGCATTTTTCGTTCTTTAAAGCAGCGGTTTTCATGCGTTTTGCATGCAGTTTTCATGTATTTTGCATTTTAAGTTTTTTTCTCTTTAAACGCACTGTAAAACACGCTGTATATAGCTAGTTGCTAAGGAGAGGGAAGCCGGCCGCCGTGTCCTTAGCAACCGATAAGCGGAAAGCTGAATGTAAAAAAGAAAAAAATTGCAGGCAAAAAAATTTGCGGAAAAATAAAACAACACCAAAAAAAAAAAATGTTGTGCGATCCCCCAAAATCCACACCAGACCCTTATCCGAGCAGGTCAGGAAAGGGAGGGGACGAGCCAGCGCCCCCCCTCCTGAACCATACCAGGCTGAATGCCCTCAACAAGGGGCCTTGTGTGCTCTGCGCCCCCCCACCCCAAAGCACCTTGCCCCCATGTTGATGAGGACAAGGGCCTCTTCCCGACAACCCCAGCCGGTGGTTGTCGGGGTCTGCGGGCAGGGGGCTTATCGAAATCTGGAAGCCCCCTTTAAGAAGGGGGCCCCCAGATCTCGCCCCCCCTATGTGAATGGGTATCGGGTACATCGACGGGAAGAGACGGCTAGAGAAGGCGATTAATAAAGGAATTGTCAAAAAACGGCTCTTGTGTTTTTAATTACATTTCACTGCATTTGTAGTGAATGGTTAGGGGTCCCCTCCGAATCCATACTAGACCTGAAGGGCCTGGTATGGAGCTGAGGGGGAACCCCATGCCGTTTTTTTTATTTTTGCAATTTTTTTTGCCGTCAAATTTAATTTATTTTTTACATTCAGCTTTCAAGGGGGAACCCTGCTGACAGCTGATGACTCATCGGTTGCTAAGGACACAGTGGCCGGCTTCCCAGGCCCCCTGCTTAGCAACCAGCTAAATAAAGTGGTAAAATAAGAACTGCAAAACACATAAAAAAAAAAATTACACCATAAATGCACCACTTACATTTCTGGTGCAGCTCCATTGAAGTCTATTAGCCGCAAAACGCTGGAAAAAGTCCCTGACCCTTTCCAAAAATGCACCGGCTGCAAAACGCATATATGTGAACTACTACCATAGGAAACAATGTTAAATGGACTGTAGTGCATTTCTGCAAACTGCATGTGCACTAAAAAATGATCTTGCCAGTGAATACACTGATCTTCCCAGTGAATGGCCGTGCAGGGGAGCTTGTCAGCACAAGTGGAGGACATGCAGGCTAAGCTCCCAGCACAGCCAGAAAACTGACCAGCTCTCAAGCCTTGCGTGGTCAGTTTGCAATAGGAAAGCAGAGGAACTGGCAGGATCTCCAGGTATTTCACACAAAGGAAGTAATACAAAGAGAATAGGATACTTTTAACACAAGTACATATCAGTAATATGAAATATTGGGGTAATAAACTATTTAAAGTAGAACTCAATCAATACTTTTTTTTTTACATTTAAAAGCATAATGGAGGTGTATAACCACTGTCAGTTTTTTTTAAATATTTGTGTCCCATTGGGGGAAATTTTCCCCCGTTTTGTGTCCCATAGCTCAAACAGGATGTGAGAGGAAATTCCTCCAAAGTGAGGGAATCCCTGGTTGTCACCAGGTTGGTAACAACACAATATTTAGGATTTTCTTTCACTATCACTCTTATGCTGCGTACACACAATCGGACATTCCGACAACAAAATCCTGGATTTATTTCCGACGGATGTTGGCTCAAACTTGTCTTGCATACACACGGTCACACAAATGTTGTCGGAAATCCAAACGTCAAGAACGCAGTGACGTACAACACGTACGACGAGCCGAGAAAAATGAAGTTCAATAGCCAGAGCGGCTCTTCTGCTTGATTCTGCGCATGCGTGGACTTTTGTGCATCAGAATTGTGTACATACTATCAGAATTTCTGACAACTGGTTTTGATGTCGGAAAATTCGAGAACCAGCTCTCCAAATTTCCGATGAAGCCTACACACGGTTGGAATTTCCGACAACAAGCTCCCATCGAACATTTGTTGTCGGAAATTCCGATCGTGTGTATGCGGCATATGTGATAATTCTACACAGGAGAAAGTGAATCTCCGTAACAGGGACACAGACAGACAACCCAAGATGTGTTCTATTCCTCTCCACTCTATCCAAACCTGAAAAGGAAAACATTTGCCTTTAGTTACACTTTAATTTTTCAGATTTCTCTCCTGGAAAAAATACATGTACCCTCTATGGACCAAGAATTGTGGCTCTCCAAACTACGGCCCTCCAGTTGTTGTGGAACTACATGTCCCATGAGGCATTGTAAAACTCTGACATTCACAGACATGACTAGGCATGATGGGAATTGTAGTTCCTGAACAACTGGAGGGCCATAGTTTGGAGACCCGCATCAGAGCTTCTGCCCCAAAAAATGCTCATCTGCCTAGAACACAAGTAGGATGAGGAAATTTCTATTGAGACTTGAGGAAGTTTTGTTAGACAGATTTCAAAGCAATAAAAAGTTTTGTTTTTGCTATTAAGTCAGAGAAGTTTGAAAATGTAAGTACTGTTGGATACATTTTCTAATTTGTGCTGGTTGCATGTTTTTACCCAAATAATGGCATTACTATTGTTATTTTATAATCATTTTTATCAATATGGCCTTCTTCTTATTCACCACCTTATTTGTGTGTGTATCTCATGAGAAAATACTAATGCCAAACGAAACAAATATTTTTGCCATGGGTATAACATTTACCGTAATTGTAGACCTTTAACAACAGGTACCTGCCTGTACCGATATCATTTGAGCAGCCAAGGAAGCCACATTCTTGGGAAAATGTATTTTGCAAATCTTTAATTAGAAAAGTTTAATGCTGACACACCGCTTGTGCACCACACAAATGGGGGGCCCTGTCACACCGAAGAACTAACAATGAGGTATAGGCAGTACAGTGAGGGAAAAAAAGTATTTGATTCCCCTGCTGATTTTGTATGTTTGCCCATTGACAAAGAAATGATAGAGAGACAGAATAACAACAAAAATATGCAGAAAAACGCATTTCAAAAAAGTTATAAGTTGATTAGCATTTTAATGAGTGAAATAGGTATTTGATCCCCCTATTAATCAGCAAGATTTCTGTCTCCCAGGCGTTTTCTATACAGGTAACAAGCTGAGATTAGGAGCACCCTCTTAAAGGGAGTGCTCCTAATCTCAGCATGTTACCTGTATAAAAGACACCTGTCCACAGAAGCAATCAATCAGATTCCAATCTATCCACCATGGCCAAGACCAAAGAGCTGTCCAAGGATGTCAAGGATAAGATTGTAGACCTACACAAGGCTAGAATGGGCTACAAGACCATCACCAAGCATCTTGGTGCGATTATTCGCAAATGGAAGAAACACAAAATAACTGTCACTCTCCCTCGGTCTGGGGCTCCATGCAAGATCACACCTCGTGGAGTTTCAATGATCATGAGAATGGTGAGGAATCAGCCCAGAACTACACGGGAGGATCTTGTCAATGATCTCAAGGCAGCTGGGACCATAGTCACCAAGAAAACAATTTGTAACACACTACGCAGTAAAGGACTGAAATCCTGCAGCGCCCGTAAGGTCCCCCTGATCAAGAAAGCACATGTACAGGCCCGTTTGAAGTTTGCTAATAAACATCTGAATGATTCAGAGGAGAACTGGGTGAAAGTGTTGTGGTCAGATGAGACCAAAATAGAGCTCTTTTTCTCTTCTGTACCTCCTGCCAAGAACTGCCATGTCAGTCTCGTGTCTTCAGTATTTAAAGTGAAAATTGCAAAAAAAGCTGTTCTTATTTGATCTTGTAATGGGCTACTTGTCATTTTTAGCTGGAGTTCTGATTTATGTTGTAAATACTAATCTTTCATTTGCTAAGATCTCATACACCAAAGACCAGCTCATCTTTGCCAAAAAATACCTCTGCCAGAATCCCAGCATTGAAATATATCTTCAAATTTTTCTGGTTATTTGCTTTGAGATATAAGTTATTTTGCATAGCTGTAGACAAATAGATGAAAAATTTAAATGACAAAAACTGTTATGCCCCATACACACGATCGGACTTTCCGATGGAAAATGTGCAATCGGAGCTTGTTGTTGGAAATTCCGACTGTGTGTAGGACCTATTGGACAGTTTCCATCAGAATTTCCATCGCACAAAATTTGAGAAATGGTTCTCAAATTTTCAGACAACAAAATCCGTTTGCGCAAATTCCAATCGCGTGTACACAATTCCGACGCATGTGCAAGTGCCACGCATGCTCGGAATCAAGCAGAAGAGCCGCACTGGCAATTGAACTTCATTTTTCTCGGCTCGTCGTACGTCTTGTACTTCACCGCGTTCTTGACGTTTGGAATTTCTGACCAACTTTGTGTGACCAATTGTATGCAAGACAAGTTTGAGCCAACATCTGTCGGAAAAAAAAAACAATGGATTTTGTTGTCGGAATGTCCGATCGTGTGTACAGGGCATTATATTTAGAAAGCTAAACATCTTAGAACCTATATAAACTTTTTTTTTTGACCATTTTTCCTTTAGGCTGGGTTCACACTATTGCGAATTAGATGCGGTTTTCCCTGCATCCAATTTGCATAGCAGGAGATTGTGACTGGCTCTCTATGGAGCCAGTTCACACATCTCCGGAGCAGCTCTGGTGCGAATTGCACAGGAGTCCTGTGTGTCTTTTGGTCCATTTCAGGTCCGAATTCAGGTAAAACTTCGGCCCTCTGCTATGAACCACTCTGTGCTCTAGTATGAACCCAGTCTTAAAGCGGAAGTAAACCCATCAATTTAACAGTTTAAAAAAAAAGGCATGCCGGGAATGCTAACTGCACATTGGCTGTGCTCTCAACCAAACAGTCAAACCATCCAATGGCTGGTGTCATAACTGATCACATGTGCAGCATCATGGCAGTTGAAGATTAAACAGAGGCAAAGATGGCAGCTTCCTTGGCTGAAAACGATAGGGGGGTTTACTTCCACTTTAAGGAGCTGTTTCAATAAAGTAAAAGTAATCAGTGAGATACATATAGTACTCACATTTAGTTTTTTACATACGGTTTTCTGTATGTGAAAGACAGTGAGGAGTCTACACTGGGTGTGTTTGGGTATAGGTCTGCCACATCTTACACGTCTGGATATCATCAGATTACTAACATAACAGACTAGGGTGAACTTGTACACTTTAGCTATGTCTAGGTGAAAAACAAAAAGGTACTGAAGTTAGGTTGCGCTTCCTGTATACCTGTACACATTACAGGGCTTGATTTTCTATTTTCATGAAAAAGCATCTTTAAAATACCAGTTATGGTAAAATACGGTCACGATAAAATGAACATGGGAAAATTCTAAAATACCATGTGACTGAATACAAAATGATTTCCACATTATCCCACACTGGCGCTCGAAATGGAAGCAGACATGATTTGTAATTGTTTTTGGCTGAAAATATATTGGCAGATAGCTAATGCAACACTAAAGCAAAGCAAATTCATACATTTGAGCTTTATTGTTTAGCCATACCACCCACATATTAAATGCATTTCAGAACGAATGCAATTAGTCATTTTAGTTTTCAGTATGTAAACACTTTGGTAGGGTGAGGAAATAAGTCAGTAAGGGTATTATTGTAAGAAAGTGAAGATGCCTTATTGCACAAATTTAAAAGGCTTATTTTTTACTTAGCATGTTATTTTAAGATAAGTAAGATCCCACTTTAGCTGTAACCTGACACATACCCTTCCAATATACACAACTTTGTCAAAAAGATATACATCTTCAAATGCAGGGGCATACATATTAACGTTTGGACTAAATTTGTGCTTTCGTGAATAATGTACAAAGAAATGAACATGAATTCTCCGTTTATAGCTCAGAATTTTAGGAGTAAACCCAATGGTATGTCTACAATTTTTTGCCATGCATTGTTTCTTTAGTGGTCTACACCAACCATTGAGGTGATTTTAGATCTGACGCTACATAGTATAGACTTCTTGTTTACTAAAAAATCTTTGGCAAGACACTGATACAGCAAGTTCTGCAGCAGTAATATTTCACCCTGATCTAAAGAGGGGAGTATGCAGTAAAACAAATCAAAAACACAAAAGAGAGTGCAACGGCGCTCTAGTGTAACTCAGCTTTAATATTGTAAAGTTAAAAACACTAAAATGGTCAAAATCACATTGTGTGAATATTTATACAACATAAGCAGTCCACTGTGGCCACACGCCTGTATACCACCTCGAGATCCCGACAGGGGAGGGGGGAGCCGTGGACGCTCAACCGAGCTGCGCAGATCCTGGCAGCAAATCCGAGGCTGTCCACCACCACGCTCGGCGTGCAGATCCTATTGCCGTTTCTCAGTATTACTACTATCATCTCGGTTTATCCGTTTCCTTACCAATCAGGTCAGAATCTGACCAAATATTAAACCTGAGTCATGCCGCAGTCTTCTTCTTCGCCAATTCCACTAGACACTCACACAGACTCATGGACAGAACTAGCAGAAGCAAGTCAGTTTTTGGCACTGAACAATATGATGAAAAAGAAACCCTAAACCATTCATTCCGTAAGTTAGAGAAACTCATGTCCACTGAAACCTGATTATGGTGGGACCTAGTCTCCCTTGAAGAATACCTCAAGGAAAATAGGATTCCAGGCCACAACCCAATGTGTTTTGCTTTGTTCCCCGGAGCTTAAACATGGGGAACACTGGATGTACAGATACATGTTGACAGCAGTGGCTCTTTTCAGCCCATCACTCAGGTGAACAGGCTGAGCAGCTGACAATAATTGGAACATCTGGGATCCTGGCTGTAGCTATTCATGGTATATTTGCCAATCCATGGCCATTTAGAACATATGAATGAGATCTAAAGCCTGGTTAACACGATGAGTTTTTTTTTTCAACCCAGTGGGCTGAATGAAAAAAAACTAGGGAGCTTAGGAGGAGCTTGCTGTACTAATGAGTACACTACCGCACCACAACTACGTGCATTGCGTTCTATTCAGTTGAATGGGGATAATTTTTGCTGCGCTGCATTGCAAAGTCTCATGGCCCCACTCTGCTGTCACATGTTTTTACCGTAACTCCCCCAACATAAAAGTGTAAATGATGCCTTCGAGTTTGAAAGACCTGAACTCCCCCCCAGGAAAAAAAATTATCTACGGCCCTGTTTGAAAGATATCCATCTGTTTGCCCCTAGTTTGTATGGGTATTTACCGTGGGAGGAGATGTTGAGGCAGTCTGGTGTTTTGATTCTGTCATCTACACAGATACCTGAGTATCCAGAAATGTCTAATGTACTCATGTCATGGATTAAACAGAAATCTTGAAAGTTGAACTCAGTAGGGGGATTACCAGATGGAGGTATTATAGTGGGGTCGGTGGATTCCAGGTCTGTGTTAAGGAAGTGTTTCTTAAGGGTAAGTTGACGAGCGAAGTTGTTCATGTATCAGGGTAGAAAAGAAATCAAAATGAGCATTCAGTGCAAAATTCAGACCATGGGACAGGACCTCCAATGTTTCCTTGGATAGCGTTTGTTGGAGAGATTCAAAACAATGGAGGTGTTAGAGTTGTCATTGGAAATTGGATGGTGGCGTTTTTTCCTCTTCTTATTTTTTTCTTTTATTGGAATTGTTGCGCCCCCCCCCCCCCCTTCCTTTGGGGGTCTCTAAGTTTTTTTAATTTTTTGGGGGGTTAGGATCGCTCTCATCTGAAAAAGTGTCCTCAACCACTTAAGGACCGGAAGGATTTGCCCCTTTAACCACTTGCCGACCGTGTCACGCAGATATACTGCGGCACAGTGGCACTCCTGGGTGAAATCCCGTACGGGTATGTCTTACCCGTTTTTGGTCACCAGAGGGCGCATGCGCGCCTGCTGCACGGCGGGGGACCCGATGTACGTGGGCGGCAAGCACGATCGCTGCCGGACAGGCGCGATTGCATGCACGAGCGCCAGCACAGGGATTTGTGTGTGTAAACACACAAATCCCTGTGCTGTCAGAGGAGAGGAGCCACATAGTTTCTTCCTTCCAAGTAGGAAAAACGATATGGCTCCTCTCCTAGTCACTCCCATTCCCACACAGTTAGAACATGCTGAGGGAACACACATTTAACCCCTTGATCGCCCCCTATTGTTAACCCCTTCCCTGCCAGTGACATTTACACAGTAATTAGTGCATTTTTATAGCACTGATCGCTGTATAAATGCCAGTGGTCCCAAAAATGTGTCAATTGTGAAATGTTAGTGGTTTTCTTGAAAATATAAATAGGACACTTCCCAAAGCCCACTATTACAATCCATTGGCCCACAATTTAATTTCACTCACAAATCTCAAAATATATTATATTTTTATACAATTCTGTCCAAAGAAAAATTGGCCTAAAAATGACAATTTTCAATACCTACTTCAATGTTATCTTTTTTTTTTTTTTTTTTTTTTTTATAAGCCAATGGCATAACTGAAGTAGTTTGCAAATGATGTAAACCAGTTTGGTTATTATGTCCTACAGGCTTTGTTAACTCTACTCATTGCCTGTCAATATAAGGAACATCCTGCCAGAGTGAATTCAGCAATTAACATGACAACTCATCTAGGAAAACTCTGTTTCGCTGTAAGAATCCAAAACATACTTCTCCGTGCCTGCTGTTTTTATTTTTCTTCTGGAAGCTTGGTTTGCCTCTGTCTTCCAACAAAAAAAAAAAAAAAACAGATTTTATTAAAATTACCATACTTCTAATATTGTTGTTTTAATTGAGGCTATAATGTGTCTGTATGACTAAGCCTCCTTGAAGATTATACTGTCAGATAAATACCTCAGCTCACGTGTTTATCTAGTAAGAATTGAAAGTAAATATAGAATCCTAGCTACAGTATTTCTGACCTTGAGTTATTGCCAACTATCCACTCCAATGAACATCTTTAAAGTGAAAATAAAGTGGAAGATTCTGTATGGAGGTGGTCACTTACATTAGAGATTTAACAAATGATTTAACACAGTGAAGTCCAATACTTGCTCTACCAAAATATATGTTTGAAATTGTTTGGTGCCTTGGTGAACTGGCAAAAAGTGGCCCAAAAGGCCACTTACCAGTTTACCTAGGTCATTGTACACAGTGGGCCGTCTATAGTGGAATCTCATGCCACAGAGGATTCTTGTTTTAAAGCGGAGGTTCACACAAAAATTGAACCTCCGCTTTTTGTAACCCTCCCCCCTACGGTGTCACATTTGGCACCTTTCAGGGGGGAGGGGGGTGCAGATACCGGTCTAAGACAGGTATTTGCACCCACTTCCAAGCATTGACTTCCACGGGAGTCTATGCCTCTTCCTGTCACGGCGCGCTGTCTGCTGGGACAGACACGGATCCCAGAGACAGCGTGGACCATTCCCATTGCGCTGCACGACTCGTGCATGCGCAGTAGGGAACCGGGAAGTGAAGCTGCAACGCTTCACTTCCTGATTCCCTCACCGAAAATGGCTCCGGCAGCAGCCGAGAGCCGAGCAATTGATCGGCTTCGGCTGCCGACATCGCTGGACTCCAGGAAAGGTAAGTGTCCATTTATTAAAAGTCAGCAGCTGTAGTATTTGTAACTGCTGGCTTTTAATAAATTTTTTTCGGGTGGACTCCCTCTTTAACATCACATCCCCCCCAGTTCAGTTCACACCAGAACTCTCGAACATCCCAAATGTTCAGAACCGTGAACCCTGTTAAAGTCTATGGGACCCAAACTTGAAAAATCAAAAGTGCCCATTTTGAAGACTTGTATGCAAGTCGGTGATGTCACAAGGGGGGCAGTGCCACCAGGTGACATCACCAGTTGGCCCGCCCCTTATGTATTTGAGAACTGTCAAACAGTGGAGCAGGCATTTGGCGGTTAGCCTTCGTTGCGGGCGGAGCCGCGGGCGACATAATTGATGATTGATCTGCATCGGGGGACATTGTTTTCTTTCCTCCTCGTTCCCCCACATCGCTGGACCCTGGGACAGGTAAGTGTCCGATTATTAAAAGTCAGCAGCTGCAGTATTTGTAGCTGCTGACTTTTAATAATTTCTTTTCAGCTGGACTCCCTCTTTAACTTCAATAGAAAAATTAGGCCTCTTGTCCTTCCAGACAGGGCTGTGTGGTGTAAAAAATCTGTGTAAATCTCAGAAATGGATGCACAAAAATACAGTTTCATTGGCAAGTACACTAGGTCCCTTAAATGTATTTTATCTGTGTTTAGCTGTTTGCCTAAAGTTCAGCTTTCAAAATGACAGAATGGAAACAGGATATTCTACCAGGATCTAGTTTATACAATGAAATTCATCCAGCAAAATGCCATTAATCGCTTCATTTCACATGTTAAGAGACCAGGAGTCAATAAACAAACTATGTACTACCGCTATATGCTGGGAGGACTCTCCCTTCCTAGTCTTGCTAAATAATATATAGCCTCCCAATCACTGTGGCTTCGTCCTCGGGTTAAAAGCTTCTGGGGTAAAAGACATGCTGGAGAGAGTCAGGTTGGTCTTTGGGATCACCATGATCTTCAATGTTTTGAAAAGTAGAGTGCTATTGAATAAATGTACCATTCTATTTAAAACCCATAAAGGCATAAGACCCATCTTGGCCACATCAATTGCACTGTGTAAAAAGTGTATAAGACTATCTTGGCCTCATGCAATGCATCATGACCATCATTCCATCCTGCCGCAGTCAAGATATATGCAGTTAAGCACATATATATTTAAATATGTATGTTTTTTCAGCAAACATATGGAAATGCATAAAAATATGTATCTATGAATGATCCATTGCTACTGCTATACTCACTGCTAGCTTTTTCTGTTGTTACTGAAACCCCAAAAAATTTAACTGCTTGACATATTTGATCTGCCGTATGCTGGTTCTTCAGTGTAAAGAAAAAATTCTTATTTTTTCTTACTGCAAAGCCTCATATATGTCAAAAAATATAACATAGGTCACTGGAAAAAAAAAAATTTGATAGTGCCCCATTAACAAAACTATCATTTTAGTTTGTTTTACTATATAGTTGTAGGTCTTCTAATAGGGACCTGACATGCAACTCCACCAAAAAGGAAAAAGCTTATGAAATCTCATTTTGTGAAATAGGCAATTTGAACCAGATCAGGAGCCAGATTGGAAATCACTTTCACAAGATTCACAACCTATTTAATAGGGTGCGATTTGGACTGGCAAATAGAGGCACATAATATAGGCTACCCTGCATAACGACAGCACATCAGTCAGGTAATGCTTTGTTTCACCTTCACCAAGGGGTCGAAATGAATTCCTCCATATCAATGAAACGTTGGACTTTGGTGTTTACGTGTTCTCCCTCTGCTTGTGGGTAGTCTGGTTTTCTCCCACACTCCAACAACATGGTAGGTTAATTGGATGATATCTAAATTGACCCCAGTATGTGTGTGTGTATGTATTGTGGGGGGGTTAGCTCAAGTGAGGATCACTTTCCCTGGGAAAAAGGCAGTTCAAGTGGCAGGTCTTTCCTAAAACTCTGACATATAGTTAGTTTTATTTGAAAAGGTGGCAAACAAAACAGAAAATAAAACCTCCCCATCCAGGCACTTATTAAACAGGACAGATTGTTCTCTGACAGCTGAAGGACTTCTCCCAGTCACCAACAAAACAAGTGTTTTGCAAACCTTTTCTTTCTCTTACAGAGTGATTTCCACATGCAACTCCCTCTCTCAGGCAGCTTCCTGAGTCCCAGGCCAAAGCACCCTCTTGCTCCAGCCTTTCCTCCTTTATCCCACCTGCTGCTGGTAAAAAGTGGGAAGCAAAACCTGACTTAGATACCATCCTGCCAAGGAGGTCTGAAAAACCTGGACCAGATTCCACCTTAGTTTCCCACATATAAAAACATGCTAGGTGAAACCGACCATCCCTCAACCACCTTGCCTTTCATTATGAAGCACAGACGGGTCTTGCAGTTTTGTCCCAGGTTCTATTCCCTATTAGGTATATAGCAGTCAGGCACACAGCAGCTCCACTGTCTCACAACTCAAGAAACAGGCAGTGCATATCTTTTTATAGTTTAAAGCTGATTTAACTTGGTTGGGGTGAGAGCCTTGGGATACTCCAAACCAAGTGCTACGGACATTGTCTGTCTGGTCATAACTGAACTCTTCAGGGTGAATCCTCTTTGTGACTAGTGGTACTCGAACATACAGTTTAGGAACCTCCCATGCAAAAGCAATCCTAAGCCAACCAGGAATAGTCTCCCCAAAGGTTAAGCAAGAACAGTCACTAGGTTCTCTCTCACTCTGGACTTTACTCACTGTGCGCTGTGTACTTGGATGCTTTTCTCCAGTACCAGCCAGATTTTATACTGTAAACCCCAAGGCCAGATCCTCAGTGGACTTCCTCCAAACTGCTCTCAGCAACTATTTAAAAATAGGTCCCTTAGCCCCCCCTGAGCTGGGACTGCTTTGACCCCCTGCAGACTTCAGCTAAGTGACCAAGAGGGCCACAGACCTCCAGGCTGAGTCTTCCTACCAAGACAAGGACCCTGCTGTTCCAGGCCACAACCCATTTATACACACCTCAGCCCCCTATTAGTCATTCTCCTTCCCAGGGAATGGCTGAGGCTGTAAGGATGTGCAAGTCCAGAGTCTGTATCTTCCAACCCACTAAATTTGATAACTTACTAGAAAGCAGGGGGAAGTAGTTGAGCCTGCAAACAGCAGAACGCAGGACAGCCAAAAGCAATTAAACTTCGCTCCACTGGATACAGAGGAGCCAAAAAGTAAATTTGCCTTAATCCTACTAGTAACATAACAAGGAGGGTGCTACAATTATGTCATAGTATGCATGTGAGATAGGGACCTTAGACTGTAAGCTTCATGAGGTTAGGAACTGATATACAGTATGTAAAGCACTGTGTAAATTGATGGCACCATATAAATACCTGACTAAGCAGTACCCTGAAAAATGTACCCTTTGTCTGAAATTCATTCTACATTCAGTGCATTTCCTGGTATGTAAATGTTCCTAGACACTCCTGTACCTACAGCCTCATAGTTGGAAATCTGTAATGTGAGATCCAAAGCACGGTTGCCTCTGACACTACTGTGAAGCTCACTGTTCTCCTTACTGGAGGCTCTGCCAGAAGGAAGAAAAACCCTACCTCTACCAAGATGGCCACCTCCACACACAGTGCAGAACAAGGCATGGTAAGTCAGTAATGGGGGAAAGATTGGCACATGGAGACCATAGGCAACACTGACGACTAGTCCCTTGCATCTTTTTCAGCACAGCTTCCAGAGTTCAGTTTCTCTATAAAAATGCTTTTTGGCTTGTGTGACTGTTGCATATGAGTGCATGTTTATGGTCTCATATGCCCCTTAACCTAATCACTGCATCATAATCTACCTGTTTGATCTCTTTTGTGTACAAAGAAAATACATTTATCAACCAAGATTTTCAAAGAAATAAAAGTGTGTAAACAATTGAAAAAAAAGGGATTTTTTTTTGCAGCTTTATTTTAATAGCAAACACCCCAATAAAAAGAACAACTTTGAGTATAGTACTCTATAATCTTTTTACATTCCTAATGTTCTTTCTCTTTCTCTGAAAGCAATTCCTGCCACTCTGTCTTATGTAAATTTTCTGCTTCTAGCAGAATAAAAGAATCAAAGTGCTTTGCTCTATAGCTGCTTAAAATAGTCAATTTTCTTGATGACCTGCACCAAATCTCTAAATTGAAAAGTGAGGCCTCCCACACACACTCTCCAACTGCTCGGATACTTTATATTTCATGAATCCTGGTGAATACTCAGCAGCTGGATACCTGGAATAAAACTCACCGGTTTGAAAGGACAACACATTGCATAGCTATGCCTTTCTTATTTTTCACACACTACTTACAAATCATTTCAGAGGTAAGCTCAGGATGGATTATTATAAGATTACATTGGGAGCTTTGGAGTATTCGAGTAATTAATTAATAAGATCAGCACTCAATTTTCAGTCTTGTTTTTTTAAATTGGGGATTAATAAAATTAATTGTTTTAGGGCTTTATCTCCCAGGTTCTGACCTAAATACATTACGTATACAGTCATGGAGCCCAGGATAGAAGTATCTGTGTAGTGCATACCTGTCACTTTAGAGTGCTTTTAAAATACTTTACTTGAAATAATAAAATGGGGGAAACATTTAAAACCACCAAGCCACTTGCACAGTGCAATCTCCATGTATTCCTAATGGATAGTTTGTACTCCACTGGAGATAGGATTGCTAAACTTTCCACATGCCACTTCAGGTGATATTAGACTGAATGCTCCCCGATAGCTACATCTCAGGTGCCGGATTGGCTGTTTTCTACCAAATCAATCACTTTTACCATCTCACAGGAACCCTGCACGATGTTCATCTTTTTTTTATTTAAAGTGGAAGTAAACCCATAGATTTAACAGTTTCAAAAAACACTTACATTTCCGGCACATGCTTGTGCTTTTAATCAAACTGTCAAACCATCCAATTGCCGGTGTCTCAACTGATCACATGTGCAGCATCGTGGCAGTTGAA
Source organism: Lithobates sylvaticus (assembly GCA_028564925.1). Taxonomy (NCBI): domain Eukaryota; kingdom Metazoa; phylum Chordata; class Amphibia; order Anura; family Ranidae; genus Lithobates; species Lithobates sylvaticus. Next base: position 98,963,765 of record CM053038.1, read on the forward strand.
TTATAAACAGAGGCTAAGATGACAGCTATCTTGGCTGAAAACGATAGGAGGGTTTACTTCCACTTTAAATAGCCAACAGGAACAAATTCTATTCTGACATGTTTTGCACTTGGCACAGTATGTTTTTCACAAAAACCATAGGCTTTCCATCCAATCCAAACTATATAGAGAGTCTATTCGAAAAAAAGGAAAATCGATGTCAGGCGCCTCAATACATCTTTCTCCTTTAACTCGGCGCTAATGAATAGTGAAAAACCTCTATATAGACAGTGATTAAAAGTGTATAGGTTACCCTATAGCAGCTGCTTAGAGAAACATATAAACTATTTTGTAACGGTAAATAAAATTGTTAATTGCAAATTCATTAAAACTTCATTACCATTTAGCAGCGCTCATCTGTATCACTTCTCATAGACACTCTGATCTGACAGTACATCAATAGATTTTTTATTGTGCAAAGTGGAAATTGCTTTTAAAAGGAAATAAAATCAGTTTAAGACGTACTGGACTATCTGGATCTTTTTACCCCCTCTTTATATCAAAATACACGGGCTGACCGTTCCTGATGTGTGGAGAGGATAGATAAAGAGATTGACTGCTGATCCTGGGAGACCATGACTCAATGCTGACATTACTAGAGATTCTGGTGAGTTTAAACCCCAGAGGGGAGTGTGGAATACGCACGGGTGAAGCAATTTGGTGGAAGCTTAACAAGCAGATAACATCCCTGTCCTCACTCGTCTTATAATATATGGACTATATTCTCACTTCATTAAGATATTGATGTACTGTCAGATCAGAGTGTCTATGAGAAGTGATACATTATCTCCACAACACAATATTGTTGAGTTTACACATATGCTGGTTTTACATATTAGTGTATATATACAAATATTGGTTTTCTGGTAATAAGAAATATCCAGATGAGCGCTGCTAAATGGTAATGAAGTTTTAATGAATTTGCAATTAACAATTTTATTTACCGTTACAAAATAGTTTATATAGAGAGTCTGTAGATGCAGTTAAACTCTATTGCCACGTACACACGACCAGACTTTCCGTCAGAATAAACTCTGACGGACACAGTTCCGACGGAGATCCGACCTGCCCACACATGATCGGACCAAAGTCCATTCGTTTCGAACGCGATGACGTACGACGGGACTAGAAAAGGAAGTTCAATAGCCAGTAGCCAATAGCTGCCCTTGCGTCGTATTTGGTCCGTCGGACCAGCATACAGACGAACGGTTTTCCCGATAGAAATTGATTCCGTCGGAAAGATTTAAAGCATGTTCTATTTCTAGGTCCGTCTGAATTTTTTGAAGAAAAACGATCGGATTATCCCACACACGATCGGAATATCATACAGAATGATTCCGTCTGATTCCGTCTGATCTTTTTTGCCGGAAAGTCTGGTCGTGTGTACGCAGCATAAGGTGATCAGGATACCCTCAAACTCACAGACAGTATTTTCAGTTCATTCACTATATCCACTAATGTAAAATTTATTTTCTGCAGAGGTTTTGCAGTTTTTTGTGTCTGCTTTACTGTACAGAATGAGGTGGGCCACTCCTGAGTCCAAATGAGGAGCACATTTTGCCCAGAGATGAGCCAATCCAAACCATACCTGCTTTGGTTGTATTCTTTTTTTAACCACTTCCGGACTAGCTCACGCCGATATACGTTGGTATTTGAAGGAGGATATCATTGTTATGGCAGCAGCTGGCTGCCATAACCCCGGTAACCTCGTCTTCAGTGAGTGGTCCGGTTTCCGATAAGAGTGGTCTCTGCGGCGGATTCGCTGCAAGATCACTTTAATCGGCGGTGGGAGAGGGCCCCCCCTTCCGCCGCAATCCGGTGCCCTCCGGCAGAGGCGATCGCATCTGTCTCCTGTCTGGGTATGGAGAAGAGTGAGGGGAAGATGGCCCCCACCCACCTGCATATCACTGCAGGGCAGAAGCGACGTCAAAATGTCACTTCCGCCCATAGCTCTTAAAGGGACATTTTTTTTTTTTTAAATGACAAAAATTTTATTTATTTTTTTATTGCATTTTAATGTAACTGAGATCTGAGGTCTTTTTGACCCCAGATCTCATATTTAAGAGGTCCTGTCATGCTTTTTTCTATTACAAGGGATGTTTACATTCCTTGTAATAGGAATAAAAGTGACGCAATAAAAAAAAAAAGAAAAACTGCATAAAAATGTAAATAAAAAGGTAAAATAAAGAAGAAAAAAAAAGGTTTTAAACGTGCCCCGTCCGACGAGCTCACGCGCAGAAGCGAACGCATACGTGACTAGCGCCCGCATATGAAAATGGTGTTCAAACCACACATGTGAGGTATTGCCGCGATTGGTAGAGTAAACCTCCTCTGTAACTTGCAGGTAACATGCAACCTGTAGAATTTTTTAAACGTCGCCTATGGAGATTTTAAGGGGTAAAAGTTTGTCGTCATTCCACGAGCGGGTGCAATTTTGAAGCGTGACATGTTGGGTATCAATTTACTCGGCGTAACATTATATTTTGCAATATATAAAAAAATTGAGCTAACTTTACTGTTGTATTGTGTATTCATTCCTAAAAAAGTGCGCTTGTAAGACCGCTGCGCAAATACGGTGTGACAGAAAGTATTGCAACGACCGCCATTTTATTCTCTACAGTGTTAGAGAAAAAAAAATATTTAATGTTTGGGGGTTCCAAGTAATTTTCTAGCAAAAATGTTTTTAACTTGTAAACAAAAAATCTCAGAAAGAGGCTCGGTCCTTAAGTGGTTAAGAGGCACCTTCCTATGGCTTTTAGACGACCTGATGAAAAAGCAGGTACTGCTACTAAAACCTTTAAAAAAAAAAATGTAACACGGAAATTAATCAGATTGGGGGTCTGCTATTGTATGTTACTTCTAAAAGAAAAAATAAATAAATAAACTCCACACCCAAATATGTGCTACCAGAATAAGCTGTCTTTGAGACTGTCTGTGACAACTGTGCCATTCTGTGGATGTAAACCCGATTCATGAAATTTGAGTGGGGCACATACAGTATATCTGCAGTGTTTTCTTATATCTCTTCAAAGCACTAAGTCCTGTGACTTTCTCCTGCTCTGTTCTTCTGTTATCAACATGATAACTTCTGACAAGTTCTCCAACAAATGTGATCAAACCAGCCTGAATTTTGTGTCAGGGTGGGTGCTATAAATAGATTAGCAGAAAGCTGCTCTACTCACAGGACAGCTCTGAAAGTCCCTACCTTTCTGGAGGGGAGTGTATGCCTTTCCTCCAATCAGCTGTCTCCCAGTGTAATCCAACACTACACTGCTACTGCTGAATGAGGAAGTATAAACAGTATATAAAGCTGAAAACAGTAGATATACAAATAAAACTTATGTAGAAGGATTTGCTTCATCTCTGTGTATCATCTGAGGCTGTTCACTTCACTGGGTATATGTGAGGGTTTATATCCACTTTAAGGAATTCTCCAAGCATATCATTTAGAGGAGCTGGGCATTTTCAATGTAGCCCTTGAAGCTGAATAAAAATGCCCTCTCCCCACTGTAATTTTATTTATTTTTTTAGTTTTAGTTTTGGCACTGTTACATGTCCTCCCTGCCCAGGTTCAACTGTCTTTTGACAATAGTTTGCTTATTAACCCTACCAATGGCCATAATTGAATAAAAAAAGACTTGCACCCAGATTTCAATCTGATTTGCTGCAGTTGATGACCTTCAAGAAGCATTTGTGACACAATTTGCAAACTGAACTCCAGATTCGCTCATCCCTATTCTCAGCTCCTTTGGCTAAGTTACTTTCTCACGAGTAATTCATGAACTCTGGTACCTGGTAAAAATGTATAGTTTCCAAATATATTTTAAAGTTTACATTTTGTTTATTCCACTGCTGACTCCGTTGATAAGGGATATACAGTAGTGAAAATATTTTTTAAGGAAAAAGAGTTTCCAAAACCTCAAAGGTGATGAGAAACCTATTACTACATGTTTCTGCAATTGTTGCTGTATTCTGGTGACAGAACTATGTCACTCATTTTGTTTTCAAGCACTTAAGATTAACAAAAAAACATTTTTGGTAGTTTAACCTTTCAGCTCCTAAATGCTTCTGCCCTGTTAATAAAGAAAATATGGAACAGCCACAGATAAACTTGATAAAAGCAGAAAAGTATGGAAAATTTACTTTCTTTTGGACATTTTTTTTTAATACAAATATCCTCTGTGAATGATATGAGCAACCTAAAAACAGGAGAGAGAGAGAGAGAGAAAAACAGAGAGAGAGAGAGAGAGAGAGAGTTCTCTTTTTAGTTTTGGTTGTAATAAAACAAAGCAAGATCTTTCATCAGTGTTCCAGATGCTCTCCACCAGCACCCTACAATAGCAGAAGCAGCAGATGGGTACCACAAGTTCTGGGACCACATGCTAGACAGTGCCTCTCACAATGCCTTATTACCCCTAGCTAACTAGTGCCCCTCCAGTTTGCCATGCACCGGACACTAGGATACAGGTTTGACAGTACTCAATTAGTGCCTCTCCAGTTGCAGACAGCAAATAACCACTCATCTCTCTCTCTCCAGGTGTCATGGTGGGAACTAACAATTTCCATCAAACAAAGTCACTAGATCAAGTCAACTTGATCATTACTGGTCATCTTGATGCTCATTTCCAATCTTAAACTGTGTACCCTCATTCTCTTTTTTTCCATTATCAACCTTTTTTAGTGTCCAACTTTACCTTCAGACAGGTCATCTTTATGGTGAGTAGGAATTAATTAGAACACACACTAGTGCGCTTTGTTGAATGATATACCTTTTTTTTTTTAATAAAACATTTCTTCTCAATGCTACAAAAAAATTAGGCTCTTTCAGTTTCACGATTCCGATAGCAGTCTTGGATTTAAAGCAGTTACGACAGGAGCACTTTCTCGTTGGGGTGCTCAAACTGCACACATGACCAGAAACTCTCCATATTTGCATCAGTACAGGGACACTTGTAAATCCCATAAATAAGCACAGCCAACAGGTAGTATGGCACACTTTGGGTTGGGGGAACCCAAACACTGGCTATACGGTAACTTCTCATTCAGTGTCCTCCTCGGATCACTGACAAAATTTACCAACCACATAGAGAGTAGGCCATACAGTAAACTACTTGGGGAGTTTAAAAATATCCCCTAGAGCAGGGCTCAAAATTTCAAGTCCTGAGCTACTAGCCAGGTCTCAAGGGTTACTCGCCACCAATTGCCCCACCCAACCCTTACCCTGCCCCGCCCCTAATCACGCTATCAAAAATTACACTTAAATGTTTTATGCAGAATTATATTACAAAAATAAATATCAACAACAACTTTATCAGTTCCCCTCAGCAGTGCCTCAACAGTGCCCATCAATGCAGGCTCACCGGTGCCCATTATTGCAGCGTGACCTGTGCCCACCATTGCAGCCTCACCGTGCCCAACATTGCAGCCTCACCGTGCCCCCATTTGCAGCCTCACCGTGCCTCACATTGCAGCCTCACAGTGCCCCCATTTGCAGCCTCACAGTGCCCCCATTTCAGCCTCACTGTGCCCCACATTGCAGCCTCACCGTGCCCCACATTGCAGCCTCACCGTGCCCCACATTGCAGCCTCACCGTGCCCCACATTGCAGCCTCACAGTGCCCCCATTTGCAGCCTCACAGTGCCCCCATTTGCAGCCTCAACGTGCCCCCATTTGCAGCCTCACCGTGCCCCCATTTGCAGCCTCACAGTGCCCCCATTTGCAGCCTCACCGTGCCCCCATTTGCAGCCTCACCATGCCCCCATTTGCAGCCTCACCGTGCCCCCATTTGCAGCCTCACCGTGCCCCCATTTGCAGTATCACAGTGCCCCATTGCAGCCTTGCCAGGGCGGAGGAAGTGAGAGGGCGGCCGGATCATGTCGAGTTAGAGGAGAGCCGCGGGATCGCTGAGCGGTAATACACGCCGTAACAGCTGTCTCCGCTCACTCTCACACAGCCCCGCCTCCTCCTAACTCCGCGCCTGTAAAAGACAGAATGCATCCCCGCATTGGACCCGTGTTCTGTCTATTACAGGCGCGGGGTTAGGAGGAGGCGGGGCTGTGTGAGAGTGAGCGGAGACAGCTGTTATGGCGTGTATTACCGCTCGGCGATCCCGCGGATCTCCTCTAACTCCATGGCACTATTCCACCGGGAGAACAGCTCCCAGTCAACTGCGCCCGCCGGTGGTGCTCGCCCCCCCAATCCCAGGCAGCCCAGCTCCTCGCCAGCCCTCATTTTCTGCTCGCAAAATGCGAGTAGGCGAGCAGAAATTTTGAGGACTGCCCTAGAGGACATCTTACATTAACATTTGATGCCACATTTATTAAATGATATACTTATTTATACAGATACAAACTGTTGTGGAAGGAAGCAGCACAGCTGTTAGGGTCCAATTGGGTATAGCTCTGCTCAGGGCTTTTTTCTCAGAGAATAGGTGCAGGAACTCAACCATGCCCGTCACACACACATACCTGCCAAATGGCATGAAATAGTAGATCTTCCCTCTGCATACAACAACTCTCTCCATTGCCCTCATCTTCTCCCCCCTCCTTAAAAGCTCCACCATCTGTCATATGTCTTACCTTTTGTTGCAATATTAAGCTGAAGCACCTATCCGGCTGTAGTACCTCCCAGCATACTATACTATACTATACTACAGTCACTTGCAGGGGAGATCATGCAGTAGGAGCATCAACAACTGGTCACCAGGAATAAAATGGAGGCCACAGAGGGTGCAGCCTACCACTCACCCTCTCCTGCCCATTACTGCACTGAACCATTGACACCTGTTCTGTATCTCCCTTGTCTCTGTCTGGCACTCAGGATCTGCACAGGAGATCTGACCTGTGGGAGCAACTAGGAGATGAACTATCACTTGTAAACGCAGAAGCTGGACAGTGTTACCAAGTGATAGGGGTGAGCAGGAAGCAGAAGACCCGAGCCAGAGGTGGTGGAACTGAGTTACCCCTAGTTCTTGCTGAAAAAAAGCCCTGGCTCTGCTTACAAAAAATGCTGTTTTTTATTTTTGCTATTGAATTAAAATAGAGTTGTGGATTAGTTATAAGAAGAAGCTGTCGTTTAATAAATGGTTCTATTTGTTACAACCACTGAGATAAGATATCAGGCAAACAGGGAGTGTATTTGTTTTCATTTAATCAGGAAAATAATAGGCATTGGTTGTTCAAAAGGATCAGAAAAGCACAATCATTGTATAGCACTGCAAATCCAAAAGAAGACCCTGCATATGTAATGAGAAACTTAAGGCTGCCTCAGGGTACATATTTAATCACAATATACATACAGTATTGTAGCCACCTCAACTCGGAAGGTTTTACCCCCTTCATGACCAGGTAATTTTTTGCTATTCAGCGCTGCGCTAATTTAACTGGTAAATTGCCCTGTCATACAACTCTGTACCCAGACAAAATGTATATAATTATTTTCACACAAATAGAGCTTTCTTTTGGTGGCATTTGATCACAACTTTTTTTATTACATAAATGAAAAAAAGACCGAAAAATTTGAGAAAAAAAAAACAATATTTTTTACTTTCTGCTATAAAACATCCAATTACAAAAAAAAAAATGTAGAATTCCAATTTCTTCATACATTTTGGCCAAAATGTTTACCGCTACACATCTTTGGTAAAAAAAATTCACAATAAGTGTATATTAATTGGTTTGCGTGATTGTCAACACAGGGCTCTGGACTGTGACTGGACACAGCCGATCAGCAGGTCCCAGCCATGAATCATTGGCCGGGACCTGCTGACAGACTCCCGCTGTGTACAATCAAAGCAGGATGCTGGCAGGGGGGGGGGGGGGGGGTGCATGAGTGTGTGGGGGGGGGGGGGGAGGGGGAGGGGGGGGGTGCATGAGTGTGCCCCAAACCCAGAAACAGGCAGCGACATACCAGTATTCACAGCCTTCACACCTTCCCCATGCGGACCCCACTGCACTTACCTCCCTATGTGATATACTTTCACCATTCACACAGCCTGGTGAAGAGGTTCTGGGATTTGGGAACGGCACTGTTCTTTCTTTTCTTTCCCTAGGGACCCCAGGACAGATCAGAGCGGTTCTAATTGGCCGGCTCTGGCACGTGACTTCTGTATCAGGCTGTATGGACGGTGAAGCTGTATCACCCATGGAAGTGAGTACAGCAGGGACTGGGGGAGTGGAGAGGGGTTAGAGTGCTAGTTCACATTTTAAACTTTAAAACAAGATTCAGACATAATTTATAGGATTATGTACAGTATATCTCTTACATGTTTTATCTAAAAAGAGATATTGAAAAGGTTTAAATTCCCTTCGCACCAGAACCTTCGAACCGACCGAAAGTTCGCGCGAATTTTCGAACCCTATACGTTATAATGGACGCGAACGTTCGAAATCAAAAGTGCTAATTACAACGGCCAATATGCATGTTAATGTCATAAAACAGGTTTGGGGACCCGGGTCCTGCCCCAGGGGACATATATCAATGCAAAAAGAACTTTTAAAAACTAACGTTTTTTCGGGAGCAGTCATTTTAATGATGCATAAAGTGAAAAAAAAAAGTGAAATTTTCCTTTAAATATGGTACCTGGGGGGTGTCTAAAGTATGCCTGTGAAGTGGCATGTGTTTCCCGTGTTTAGAACTGTCCTTGCACAAAATGACATTTGTAAAGGAAAAAAAGAAGCCATTTAAAACCACTTGCGGCTTTAGGTTTGTTCTTAAGTAAAATCTGAACAGGTACATTATGAAGTGTAGCTCCATCCCAAAAAAATCTATTTTTAAGCTTTTTGGAGAACATAGGGAGGGGTTATCACCCCTGTAACATTTGCAGTCTTTGCACATCTGTTCAGAACATGTCACCTAACTTTCCGTCCCAATGACAAATGTTTTTGGAAAAAGTGGGGTTTTAATTGAAACAAGGATTGGTGATAAAGTATCAGTAGAGAGGAGATACCTTTTTCCCAAATTAAATCTAACAGGATAGAATTTCCCTTCCTAGGGGTAGATTTCCTCTCACTTCCTGTTTTCTCTTTCCATTTGCAAGTAGGAGTCGTTTGTAAGTTGGATGTTTGAAAGTAGGGGCCTGGCGTATATACTCTGCAGAAATTTGCCCTATTAGATGTTGGTGTAGCCACAAGACTGGTGGGCACAGGAATGGGCCCTGCTGTGAGTTAATAGATCAAGATTTGTAATTGCATGCACCTGTTGAACAGGGCAGAAAAATTTGGGGGTGGTGGTGGTGGTGGACGGTGTTGCCACAAGACTGTAAGCTCTCACAGTTACTCTTGGTGGGCGCAGGAATGGGCCCTGCTGTGAGTTATTAGATCAAGATTTGTAATTGCAAGCACCTGATGAACAGGGCAGAAAAATTGGGCCTTTGGCGGTGGTGGTGGACGGTGTTGCCACAAGACTGTAGGCCCTCATAGTTACTCTTGGTGGGCGCAGGAATGGGCCCTGCTGTGAGTTATTAGATCAAGATTTGTAATTGCAAGCACCTGATGAACAGGGCAGAAAAATTGGGCCTTTGGCGGTGGTGGTGGACGGTGTTGCCACAAGACTGTAAGCTCTCACAGTTACTCTTGGTGGGCGCAAGAATGGGCCCTGCTGTGAGTTATTAGATCAAGATTTGTAATTGCATGCACCTGTTGAACAGGGCAGAAAAATTGGGGGTGGTGGTGGTGGTGGTGGACGGTGTTGCCACAAGACTGTAAGCTCTCACAGTTACTCTTGGTGGGCGCAGGAATGGGCCCTGCTGTGAGTTATTAGATCAAGATTTGTAATTGCAAGCACCTGATGAACAGGGCAGAAAAATTGGGCCTTTGGCGGTGGTGGTGGACGGTGTTGCCACAAGACTGTAGGCCCTCATAGTTACTCTTGGTGGGCGCAGGAATGGGCCCTGCTGTGAGTTATTAGATCAAGATTTGTAATTGCAAGCACCTGATGAACAGGGCAGAAAAATTGGGCCTTTGGCGGTGGTGGTGGACGGTGTTGCCACAAGACTGTAGGCCCTCATAGTTACTCTTGGTGGGCGCAGGAATGGGCCCTGCTGTGAACTATTAGATCAAGATTTGTAATTACCCGCCCCTGTTAAACAGGGGCTGAAAAATTGTGCCTTAGGCACTGGTGCTGGTGCCACAACACTGCAACCCCTCACAGATACTGTACTTGGAGCACAGCAGTCACACGTGTTGCGAAGCATTTTTTTAAAAAATTGTAATTACCCGCCCCTGTTAAACAGGGGCTGAAAAATTGTGCCTTAGGCACTGGTGCTGGTGCCACAACACTGCAACCCCTCACAGATACTGTACTTGGAGCACAGCAGTCACACGTGTTGCGAAGCATTTTTTTTAAAAAATTGTAATTACCCCGCCCCTGTTAAACAGGGGCTGAAAAATTGTGCCTTAGGCACTGGTGCTGGTGCCACAACACTGCAACCCCTCACAGATACTGTACTTGGAGCACAGCAGTCACACGTGTTGCAAAGCATTTTTTTAAAAAATTGTAATTACCCGCCCCTGTTAAACAGGGGCTGAAAAATTGTGCCTTAGGCACTGGTGCTGGTGCCACAACACTGCAACCCCTCACAGATACTGTACTTGGAGCACAGCAGTCACACGTGTTGCAAAGCATTTTTTTAAAAAATTGTAAGTACACGCCCCTGTTAAACAGGGGCTGAAAAATTTGCCTTAGGCACTGGTGCTGGTGCCACAACACTGCAACCCCTCACAGATACTGTACTTGGAGCACAGCAGTCACACGTGTTGCGAAGCATTTTTTTAAAAAATTGTAAGTACACGCCCCTGTTAAACAGGGGCTGAAAAATTTGCCTTAGGCACTGGTGCTGGTGCCACAACACTGCAACCCCTCACAGATACTGTACTTGGATCACAGCAGTCACACGTGTTGCGAAGCATTTTTTTATAAAAATTGTATGTACACGCCCCTGTTAAACAGGGGCTGAAAAATTGTGCCTTAGGCACTGGTGTGGTGGCATGGATCATTGAGGAGGAGGAAGAGGATAGTCAGTGAACATAAGAGGACAGTCACTCAGCATCAGCATAGGCAGTCTTGAAGGGATGTGATATTAAAAATTATTCGGTTATATCCGCCTCAGGTGCCTGGTAGCTGGTGGTGATCCAAGACTGATTCATTTTGATGAAGGTCAGTCGATCAACCGAGGCGGTGGACAGGCGCACCCTATGATCGGTGACAAATCCTCCAGCAGCACTGAATGTGCGTTCGGAAAGAACGCTGGAGGCAGGACAGGCCAGTAGCTCAATTGCATACTGTGCAAGCTCTGGCCAGTGATCCATCCTCAGGACCCAGTAAGCCAGAGGATTTTCGGTGGGAAAGGTGTCCAATTCTGTCCTTGCCCCAAGGTATTCCTGCACCATGTATATCAGACGCTGGCGATGGTTGCTGGAACCGATCATACCTTGGGGCTGCGGACTAAAAAATTGTCTGAACGCATCGGTCAGACGTCCACCTTCCCCACCGCTCCTACTGCTACTGACCGAAGCCTCAGCAACTCGTCGCCCAGGACCAGGAGTTTGTAGCCTCCCAGTTTCTGGGAACGCGTTGCACAGACCTTTCTGCAAGGCCTCCCTGAGATGTCTCATACTCTGCTCCCTCTGCGACGGCAAGATAAGGTCCGCAACCTTACCCTTGTACCGCGGATCAAGGAGAGTGGCCAGCCAGTAATGGTCCCTCTCCTTGATCCGAAGAACACGAGGATCCTTCCGCAGGCTTTGCAGGATCAGGGAGGCCATGCAGCGTAGGTTAGCTGAGGCATTTGGTCCGGAGTCTTCTGGGTCACTGAGGATGACGTGATCGCCAGCCACCTCCTCCCAGCCACGTACAAGTCCACTGGTTTGTTGGGACTGTACATCATCCCTAAAAGACTGCTGCTGCTGATGCTGAGTGCCAGGCTCCACCTCCATGCTCACACAATCCTCCTCCTCCTCCTCCTCCTCCTCCTCCTCCTCCTCATCCTCTTCCTGTGTGATGGGTGGGACAGAAGGAACACTGTCCGGATAAAGGGGGCCTTGAGAGGCAAGGAAGTCCTCCTCTTTCTGCCTCTGTTCTGCCTCAAGTGCCCTGTCCATTATCCCACGCAGCGTATGCTCCAACAGGTGGACAAGAGGGACAGTGTCACTGATGCATCTACTGTCACTGCTCACCATCCTCGTGGCCTCCTCAAATGGTGAGAGGACAGTGCATGCATCCCTGATCATGCTCCACTGACGTGGGGAAAAAAAAACCAAGCTCCCCTGACCCTGTCCTGGTGCCATAGTCGCAAAGGTACTCATTGATGGCCCTCTGCTGCGTGTGCAGTCGCTGCAGCATGGCCAACGTTGAGTTCCACCTGGTGGGCATGTCACATATTAGGCGGTTCTTGGGCAGGTTCAGCTCCTTTTGCAGCTCAGTCAGCCGAGCACTGGCATTATAAGATCGGCGGAAATGCACACAGACTTTCCTGGCCTGCCTCAGGACATCCTGTAAGCCTGGGAACCTGCCCAAGAACCGCTGCACCACCAGGTTGAGGACGTGAGCCATGCAGGGCACATGGGTGAGCTGCCCCTGTCGCAGGGCGGAGAGGAGGTTGGTGCCATTGTCAGAAACGACCATTCCTGGCTTAAGCTGACGTGGCGTCAACCACCTCTCGGCCTGCCCCTGCAGAGCTGCCAGAACCTCTGGCCCAGTGTGGCTCCTGTCCCCCAAACACACCAGCGCAAGCACGGCATGGCATCTTTTTGCCTGCGTACTTGCGTAGCCCCTTGTACGCCTACGGAGCACCGCTGGTTCCAAGGACAGAGCACTGGAGGAAGAAGAAGAGGAGGGGGTGGAGGAGAGAGGTGTGTCACAACCAGTAGCAGTAGTAGCGTTTTGGAGGCGTGGTGGCGGAACAACCTCCAACACTACTGCACCTTGTCCTGCATCCCTCCCAGCTGCCAATAGAGTGACCCAATGGGCCGTGAAAGAAAGGTACCGTCCCTGTCCATGCCTGCTGGACCATGAGTCAGCGGTAATATGCACCTTACCGCTGACCGCCCTGTCCAGCGAGGCATGGACATTGCCCTCCACATGCCGGTAGAGAGACGGAATCGCCTTCCGTGAGAAAAAGTGGCGTTTGGGAACCTGCCACTGAGGAACCGCACATTGAACAAACTCACGGAAGGGGGCCGAGTCTACCAACTGAAAAGGCAGCAGTTGAAGTGCTAGCAATTTAGCCAAGCTAGCATTCAACCGCTGGGCATGTGGATGGCTGGGAGTGTACTTCTTTCTACGGTCCAGCAGCTGGGGCAGGGAAATTTGCCTGCTGCAATCGGACGTCGGTGTACTGCAAGTACTTGGTTGTGACACACCTAATTCTACACCTTCAGTCCTCTCAGAGCAGCTTTCAGAGAGGACTGAAGGTGTAGTGGGGATGGAGATCCCAGCTGATGAGGAGCAAGGAGAGGTCCGCTTAGTTCTTTGGTGTGGGTCTTTTATGTGTGCCTGCCAACGAGCTGCATGGCAGGTCGACATATGTCTGGTCATGCTTGTGGTGCCCAAGCGGCTGATGTTTTGGCCACGCGAGATACGCTTGAGACAAATATTGCAAATAGCAGTGGTGCGATCTGATGCACTCGTCTCAAAAAAGGCCCACACCAAAGAACTTTTCTGATAACGTGCAGAGGCAGCGCCCTGCACAGGCGGAGCTCTGCGGTGTTGTACAGTTGCTGTGCTGGCCTCTAACTGGCCTCCAGGGGGCATCCTGCCTCGTTGGACATGTGACGCCGCATCCTCCTCCTCCTCGTCCTCCTCCTCATCCTCTCTCCCTTCAGGCACCCACGTGGAGTCAGTGACCTCATCATCCCCTCCCTCTTCACCACTAGAGCAAACCTGGCAGTAAGCTGCAGCTGGTGGAACAGTACTGCCAGATTCCTCAAGCTGGGTATCATCATCCGAGCCTTCGAATCGTTGGGCATCCTCCTGGAGCATGTACCCAACACTGTGCTCAAAGAGTTCGGGGGACTCCTCAGGAGGACATGGTGGGTCTAGGGAAGGGGTGGCTGATGATGCTCTGCCAGTACCCTGAGCCTGGGTGAGAGAGGATGAGGAGGATGAGGAGGGCTTGGTCATCCATTCTACCAAGCCTTCAGCATGATGCGGCTCCACATGTCCAGCTGCCGAAAACAAAGACGCGCGTGTCCCATGGCCACGTGCTGATGACGATGCACGACCACGTCCACGGCCACGGCCACGTCCACTAGAAACAGAGCCTGCCTGCCCTGTGTTCTTGGCTCTGCACGCTCTGCCTCCCCTTGGCGGTCTTCCAGCCATTGTAGTCGGTAGTCCTGTGGGTGCTGCTGAGAAGAATATATAGGAGCTCTGTGTGATGCCACTAACACACTAGAAGTCCTATGGGTGCTTCTGCAAAGAAAATAGAGGAGCTCTGTGTGATGCCACTAACACACTAGAAGTCCTGTGGGTGCTGCTGAGAAGAAAATATAGGAGCTCTGTGTGATGCCACTAACACACTAGAAGTCCTATGGGTGCTTCTGCAAAGAAAATAGAGGAGCTCTGTGTGATGCCACTAACACACTAGAAGTCCTGTGGGTGCTGCTGAGAAGAAAATATAGGAGCTCTGTGTGATGCCACTAACACACTAGAAGTCCTATGGGTGCTTCTGCAAAGAAAATAGAGGAGCTCTGTGTGATGCCACTAACACACTAGAAGTCCTGTGGGTGCTTCTGCAAAGAAAATAGAGGAGCTCTGTGTGATGCCACTAACACACTAGAAGTCCTGTGGGTGCTGCTGAGAAGAAAATATAGGAGCTCTGTGTGATGCCACTAACACACTAGAAGTCCTATGGGTGCTTCTGCAAAGAAAATAGAGGAGCTCTGTGTGATGCCACTAACACACTCGAAGTCCTGTGGGTGCTGCTGAGAAGAAAATATAGGAGCTCTGTGTGATGCCACTAACACACTAGAAGTCCTGTGGGTGCTTCTGCAAAGAAAATAGAGGAGCTCTGTGTGATGCCACTAACACACTAGAAGTCCTGTGGGTGCTGCTGAGAAGAAAATATAGGAGCTCTGTGTGATGCCACTAACACACTAGAAGTCCTATGGGTGCTTCTGCAAAGAAAATAGAGGAGCTCTGTGTGATGCCACTAACACACTCGAAGTCCTGTGGGTGCTGCTGAGAAGAAAATATAGGAGCTCTGTGTGATGCCACTAACACACTAGAAGTCCTATGGGTGCTTCTGCAAAGAAAATAGAGGAGCTCTGTGTGATGCCACTAACACACTAGAAGTCCTGTGGGTGCTGCTGAGAAGAAAATATAGGAGCTCTGTGTGATGCCACTAACACACTAGAAGTCCTGTGGGTGCTTCTGCAAAGAAAATAGAGGAGCTCTGTGTGATGCCACTAACACACTAGAAGTCCTATAGGTGCTTCTGGGAAGAAAATATAGGTCTGTGTGATGGGACTAACACACTTCAAGTCCTATAGGTGCTTCTGGGAACAAAATATAGGATCTCTGTGTGATGGGACTAACACACTTCAAGTCCTATAGGTGCTTCTGGGAAGAAAATATAGGTCTGTGTGATGGGACTAACACACTTCAAGTCCTATAGGTGCCTCTGGGAACAAAATATATGATCTCTGTGTGATGGGACTAACACACTTCAAGTCCTATAGGTGCTTCTGGGAAGAAAATATAGGTCTGTGTGATGGGACTAACACACTTCAAGTCCTATAGGTGCTTCTGGGAACAAAATATATGATCTCTGTGTGATGGGACTAACACACTTCAAGTCCTATAGGTGCTTCTGGGAAGAAAATATAGGTCTGTGTGATGGGACTAACACACTTCAAGTCCTATAGGTGCTTCTGGGAACAAAATATATGATCTCTGTGTGATGGGACTAACACACTTCAAGTCCTATGGGTGCTTCTGGGAAGAAAATGTAGGTCTGTGTGATGGGACTAACACACTTCAAGTCCTATAGGTGCCTCTGGGAACAAAATATATGATCTCTGTGTGATGGGACTAACACACTTCAAGTCCTATAGGTGCTTCTGGGAAGAAAATATAGGTCTGTGTGATGGGACTAACACACTTCAAGTCCTTTAGGTGCTTCTGGGAACAAAATATATGATCTCTGTGTGATGGGACTAACACACTTCAAGTCCTATGGGTGCTTCTGGGAAGAAAATATAGGTCTGTGTGATGGGACTAACACACTTCAAGTCCTATAGGTGCTTCTGGGAACAAAATATATGATCTCTGTGTGATGGGACTAACACACTTCAAGTCCTATGGGTGCTTCTGGGAAGAAAATATAGGTCTGTGTGATGGGACTAACACACTTCAAGTCCTATAGGTGCTTCTGGGAACAAAATATATGATCTCTGTGTGATGGGACTAACACACTTCAAGTCCTATAGGTGCTTCTGGGAAGAAAATATAGGTCTGTGTGATGGGACTAACACACTTCAAGTCCTATAGGTGCTTCTGGGAACAAAATATAGGATCTCTGTGTGATGGGACTAACACACTTCAAGTCCTATAGGTGCTTCTGGGAAGAAAATGTAGGTCTGTGTGATGGGACTAACACACCTCAAGTCCTATAGGTGCCTCTGGGAACAAAATATATGATCTCTGTGTGATGGGACTAACACACTTCAAGTCCTATAGGTGCTTCTGGGAAGAAAATATAGGTCTGTGTGATGGGACTAACACACTTCAAGTCCTATAGGTGCTTCTGGGAACAAAATATATGATCTCTGTGTGATGGGACTAACACACTTCAAGTCCTATGGGTGCTTCTGGGAAGAAAATGTAGGTCTGTGTGATGGGACTAACACACTTCAAGTCCTATAGGTGCCTCTGGGAACAAAATATATGATCTCTGTGTGATGGGACTAACACACTTCAAGTCCTATAGGTGCTTCTGGGAAGAAAATATAGGTCTGTGTGATGGGACTAACACACTTCAAGTCCTATAGGTGCTTCTGGGAACAAAATATATGATCTCTGTGTGATGGGACTAACACACTTCAAGTCCTATAGGTGCTTCTGGGAACAAAATATATGATCTCTGTGTGATGGGACTAACACACTTCAAGTCCTATAGGTGCTTCTGGGAACAAAATATAGGAGCTCTGCCTGCCTGCCACGAACACACTACAAGTCCTATAGGTGCTTCTGGGAACAAAATATAGGAGCTCTGCCTGCCTGCCACGAACACACTACAAGTCCTATAGGTGCTTCTGGGAACAAAATATAGGAGCTCTGCCTGCCTGCCACGAACACACTACAAGCCCCTCTTTCTAAATCAATCTTTCTAAATGAATCTATCTAATTCAATCTCTCTAAGTAAATCTCTCTAACTAACTAAATCCAGCAGAGTGTCACAGAACTATCCTGCTCTATCTACGCCGGAACAGCATGTGACCGGCGCAGACGGCGTGGCGGCCTTTTATAGGGGGGGCGTGTACTAAAGCCCCTGAGCTGTAATTGGCTACAGGCGTCCTGCCTGTAGCCAATTATGGCTCTTCGAGTTTCCGGCGCTGTGATTGGCCAAGCATGCGGGGTCACAGTGCATGCTTGGCCAATCATCAGCCAGCAATGCACTGCGCTGGCCGCGCCGGCCGCAATGCATTGCGGGGCCGCTCGCATCACACGAACGTGATGCGAGCGGCCAAAATAGTTCTGGGCTCGCCGAGCGAGCGAACACCCGGTGCTCGATGCGAACATGGGTTCGCATCGAGCACCGGGCCCATCCCTACCCTGTTCTCTATTGATAAAAGTAATTTCTTTCGGCACTACTTCGAAGACCTTGAAACTTGCATATTCTGACTTAGTAAGTGAGGTCTAGGTACAATATGAAGCCTGTGTCACATGTACAGCAATTCAAGTGGCTGATTCTGACTGGGTAATTTCTTTTATTTATTCGTTTCTATAAATCTGTGTGAAGTCTCTCAGTGCATTCTTTCTTTACAAGCAGCTATAATGCTGCATGCATGCAAAGAATTTAATGAGAACACTGACACCTACTCGCAGTGGTTTTTTTCCTAAGACTCTGAGTAGGCGGCTGATCCATAGCAAATCACCACCTGGAATCATCACTTGCTCTGCTTAAATGTCACTTACCATGGAAGAAAGCGCTTCAACTACAGTAGATGACATGTCACATACTGTATATACAAAACTCACAATGGCCAGAAAGAATGAGCTAAAATAACAAGTAAATAACAGGATTTATGAGGATTAGTCAACATTAAGTAGTATTAGCACTGTTATGACTGCACCATATAAAAATGAGCGTGCGCCTGTTCACTGTATGGTTTATCTAGGTAAAGTGTAACTATGAGGATAGTAATAATATTAAAAAGGTACACTAAAGCAGAAATTGAAATTGAAACGTTTTGTTGCATATAGGGATTGCAGCCTACCTGCTCAGTACTGAAAGAGGATTGGAAGATAAAAGCACCACCCCAATGGTCAGTGTCCATAATAAGTTTTAATTGCAATTCAATTTAATTCAATAAGGAGAGTCAAAGCATTGTGGGAGTTGTAAGGCCCCCCCCCCCCTCATCGGGGCTGGAGAAACTGAGGGTTAGTGTGGGCTGAGCTAAAAGATCTAAAAGATTAGCATAACATATTGCCATGCGGTTATTTTTTTTTGTCTTTGGTGCGATTACATGATCGCTAAGCTGCAAACATCACTTGCCAGGTGACATTGCCTCCCTTTTGTCAGCGCTCCCTTCCATCTACTGCCAAAGCCAATTGTTTACACAGGGGAGCTGGAGCTTAGTGATCACATGACCGCACCAAAGCTGATAAAAAAAGGTATTTACACTGAACTCTACAAACAGTTTGCATCATGGGTATGAGGAGGGGGGAAGCAACATTGTTACCTACTTATATTAGCTGTTACTTCTACTTTAACTAACAGATGACACTCAAAATTGTGTAAAAATTTGGTATGTATCTATACCCCCAAAAAATGTGATATTGGAAATCTGCTAAAGTTTTAGGACTCTTACCAGTCAAAATGGTGCTGGACACATGGCTGAGCCTTTCTTGTTTTTTTTTGGCATGTAAGCAGGTTAAGTTTAATGCTGCCCCAGCCAGGAGGGTTAGAGTTAACCTTCTTCCCGAATCTTTCCTGACAGGCTTTCTTCGGTCTTACCTACTGGTCCTGTGCTGTATAAAAATAGGAACTGGGTCTGATCCGGGGGTGCGCAAAGTACAGGACATGTTGCTGTTGCCTGAGTCCATCTGTTCAGATTACTGCTAAATTCGGAGCACGTATGGATAAAAGAACCTTTTACAGAGTACGGGACCACTAAGATCTGCAAATCTCCCAAAGCTACCAATACTGGAGAACTGCCATAATGCCATTATCGACTCTACCCTGTGCAGGTATGCTGGGGCAGCAATACAGTCTGAGTTAGGCAAATGGATTTTAGGAAAAGACTTGTACTTTGTTCTGTATTCTGAGAGTTTTCAGTAAAACTTTTGAAACTTTGCCTAGTCTGAAGGTACTAAAGATGTGTAATGCAAGTAACACACATAGTTCACAGTTGGGTCAGTTGAAATACACTGGGGTATAAAGACAGCAGTACAAGAGTTTACACAGTGTGAAGACACAAGTGGTTACCAGGGGTAAACTAGGGTCTCTCTAGAAGCCTGTCATAAGCATGTATATGTGGCAGGTGGGATAGCCTCTTGCAGGAGGAGTTGTTGTCGGCGCTCCCTCTGTCAGCAGTTCTGTCTCCCATAGCAATGGGAGCAGATCTGCACCTCAGAGGTCCTCAGCCTGTGCATGGGTATGGAAGAGGAAGAAATAAGGAAGTGTGCACATGGAGCTGGCGCTAGGCACACGACAGGGCCTCATTCTGTTACTGGGGGTGAGGTAGCGGAGATGCGCTGGACAGGTAACATAGGCTCAGCATGTCCCTCCTAAATGCAACAGTGACTGTGGTGGTGTTTATTAATATCTGAAGAGTTAGCTAGAGTTTAGTTGGCTGTTCAAGGAGAGGGACTCCATATGTAAGGCAATAACCCTGTCCGAAGTGCCTAATGTGCCAAAAAAAAAAAAAAACATCCCGGGGTAGGCCCTTCTATTTGACCCACATTTGACGCTCAATGAGGAGGGGGACATGGATTTTGCATTTCCTCCCTTGGCACTTACTCAGACTGTGGCATTGTAAGAACAATGTATAACAGTTGTCTAACTGGGATAACTTTATCGGATCTCACAGGTTTTCCGAGTGAGGTTGCAGGTGGTTCATCTTTTTCCTATGCAGTAGATATATTACTGATGCCACTTTAATTTAAGTGATGTTCTCTTCCTTTTCCTGTACTACTGGTGAGGAGTAGTTGTTCAGGTTCTGACAATGTCACTTAATGAGGCTTTTGACACATAGTGTAGGTTTTTCAATAATTACACTTCTGCTGATTGCTACCTTGGTGTCTGGATGCAGAATTCTGTAAATCTATTTGAGATTCACCGTAGCCAACAATTATACCTTTTGTCACAAAAACCGCTATTCCAGACAGCCGGGTGGTGCGCGCCGCCGCGCGCCAGCGCGCGCTAGTGCGCGCACTCCTGTGCGCGTTCCTGCGGGTGCGGGCTTGCGTGCGCGCGCGCGCGTGCACGTGTCCGGGCGCGCGCGCGCAGTAATTGGAACACACCTGTGTGTGCTGTTGGCGCCAGTCAGCCTACTTAATCAGGCAGCACCTGTTGGCCAGTGCTGCCTGATCTTCAGCTTTCCAGAGACCTTGTTCCTGTGTTTGTAACCTGCTAAAACCTTGTTTGATCCTGTGACCCGGCTTGCCCTTTTGGAATTCCTTGATCTCCGCCTGCCTGACGACCTCTGCCTGACTGACCATTCTTATGCTTGTCCCTTTTGTGCCTCGCCATCGGAACACCACCAGACCTTGAAGGTATCTAGATTATCTTGATCCCTATTGAGAGACTTGTGCCTGCTTCCTATTCCACGCCTCCCTTCATCTGTTGTACCCCGCATACCTACACCCATCTTGTCCCCAGTGGGGCTTATACTTGGACTTACCACATCTTCTGGATATCCTGCATACTTTCATTTGCATCACCCACCTGTGGAATCTCCTCCTGTGTATCCCGCATACCCGCACTCCACCCGGTCTCCAGTGGACTCTCCTCACCACATCCGGATACCCTGCACCAGGCTCTCTTACCCTTCCTCACTCTCGTGCCTCCTGTACCCATCACCAGGGGCCGATAGTGGGATCCGTACGGGAGACCTCCTCTCTGCCCAAGTAGACTCACCAGTCAGGTACGTACCAGCCTGATAGTATCAGGCAGCCATGACTGAGTCCGGGCAGGGGGTCTCTCCCATGGAGGATATGTGCAGGCATCTAGCGGGTCTATCCCAAGCTGTGAAGGGCCTACAGGAAGGCTATTCCCGATTGGAAGAACAAGTCCAAACCATGTCTGCATCTTCTGTCCCCCAGGTGGCGTCTTCTGTTGGGTACCCTCAAGCACCATCCGTGATCATGCTACCACCAGAACCCAAGGTACCAATACCGGAAAGATTCTCTGGGGAACGAAGTAAATACCGTGCGTTTCGCAATGCATGTGAACTTTATTTCGCTCTACAACCACGGACTTTTTCTTTGGAAGCTACAAAAGTGGGGTTTATCATCTCCCTTCTGACTGGTGAACCACAAACCTGGGCCCACCGCCTTCTGGAACAGAAGTCTGCGTCCTTGGACTCCCTGGACCGCTTCCTCACTGCAATGGCTCAGCTATATGAGGACCCTCAACCTGCTGCCACGGCTGAAACCGCATTACAATCCTTACAGCAAGGTCGCAGAACGGCCGAGGATTACGCCGTGGAATTCAAACGCTGGAGCTCTGATACAGAGTGGAATGATGCGGCACTGCGACACCAATTTCGCAGAGGACTATCAGATTCTCTAAAAGATGAGTTGGCCCGTGTTGGTATCCCTCAGTCCTTGGATGAACTCATTAACCTCTCAGTTCAAATTGACCGCCGTCTTAGGGAAAGACGGGCCGAAAGATCCTCTGGTCCTTCTCGCCCCTTTTGGATGCTTCCCAAAGTGCCTGGTCCTTCTAACACAGTCCCTTCAGCTTCATCTACCCTGGCTTCTGGGGCTCCTGAACCAATGCAAATCGGACTAATTCGGCCTTCCCTGACCCCTGAGGAAAAGATGCGCAGACGGGCTCATAATCTATGTTTGTATTGTGGGGAATCTGGACACTATGCAAGAATGTGCCCCAACAAGACACGTAAGTGGTTGTCTGCCTCTTCCTTATGTGCACCCGTCTTACTCCCAACCGGTACTCACCTGGCTCTCAATATTGTTTTGCAGCTCTCCGGTCGGAGCATTCCAGTATCAGTCATCATTGACTCAGGAGCATGCAGCTGCTTCATTGACCAAGTTTTTGCAACCAACCATGGCATCCCTCTTCAACCCAAAGTACGGGGCCTTGCGGTCCACCTGGCGGATGGCTCCACACTTAGTTCCGGCCCAGTCACCCAGGAAACGGAACCCCTTCTGACCACCATAGGATCTCAACACCAGGAGCTCTTACGGTTGGATGTCATACCTTCACCTCTCTTCCCGATAATTTTAGGGATGCCTTGGTTACGTGCTCACAACCCCAGTATCAATTGGGCTACAGGTGAAGTTCAGTTTTCTTCCAGTTATTGCCATCAGAACTGTCACTACGGAAAACCCAACGAACCGGCTTCGCTTCTTTGCCTGGGGACTGACTCAGAACTCTACCAGTCCATTCCTGAACCTTACCGGGACTTTGCAGATGTGTTCAGCAAAAAGGGGGCAGAGACACTTCCGCCACACAGGCCTTATGATTGTCCTATAGAACTTCTACCTGGAACAGAAGTTCCCTTCGGAAGAATCTACCCACTTACGGAACAGGAATTGGGCACTCTAAAGGATTACATAGACGAGAATCTGGCAAAAGGGTTCATTCGTCCCTCCACATCCCCGGCCGGTGCAGGTATCTTCTTCGTCGAAAAAAAAGATCATTCTCTTCGCCCCTGCATTGATTATCGTGAACTAAACAAGATTACCATCAAGAACAGATACCCCCTTCCATTGGTACCAGAACTTTTTCAAAGGCTGGGTACAGCCAAAATCTTCACAAAACTGGATCTTCGGGGGGCTTACAACCTGATCCGTATCCGAAAAGGGGACGAGTGGAAAACGGCTTTCCGTACTCGGTTTGGGCACTACGAGTACCTCGTCATGCCATTTGGATTATGTAATGCCCCAGCAACCTTCCAACACTTCGTTAATAACATCTTCCATGATTATCTGGATTTGTACGTTATTGTTTATTTGGACGATATTCTAATTTTCTCTCCCTCCTTGACCGACCACCGCAGACATGTCCGAAACGTCCTTACCCGTCTAAGACAACATGGACTGTATGCAAAATTTGAAAAATGTAACTTCGAGATCCAGAGCGTACAATTCCTGGGACTAATCATATCAGCAGAAGGAATCAAAATGGACCCCGAAAAGGTATCCGCCATTTTGGATTGGCCAGCACCCATAGACAGAAAGGGAGTACAACGCTTCATTGGCTTTGCCAATTTCTACAGAAAATTTATCAAAGGATTCTCCTCTATTATTTCACCCATCACCGAACTTACTCGACAGGGAATTCGATTTCATTGGAGTTCCAAAGCACAACGGGCCTTTGAAAAACTTAAAGAACTTTTTACTTCTGCCTCTATCCTCAAACATCCGAACCCAGCCTTGCCTTTTGTTTTAGAAGTCGATGCTTCGGAGATTGCAGTGGGGGCGGTGCTATCCCAACGACAGGGTACCAAAGCTCTTCTTTTTCCAGTAGGCTTCTTCTCCCGCAAACTAACCTCTTCAGAACGAAATTATGATGTGGGCGACAGGGAACTCCTCGCCATCAAAGTAGCATTGGAAGAATGGCGCTACCTATTGGAGGGGGCTGCGCATCCTGTTCTGGTGTACACCGACCACAAAAACTTGGAGTATCTGAGAACAGCTAAAAGATTAAGACCACGACAAGCCAGGTGGGCTCTATTCTTCTCACGTTTCCAACTCCACATAACCTATCGGCCAGGCTCCAAAAACAGTAAGCCAGATGCTCTTTCTCGGATGTTCTTGGATATCGAGCACGATATTCCTCCCGACACCATTCTACCCGCCGGGAATTTCCTACTCTTCCAAGAGGATCTCATATCTCGGATCAAACAAGCCTCCATCGGGATGCCTCCCTTGGATGGAGTTTCCAGTAAAGATGGATTGTTTTGGCATGAAGGCAAGATTGTGGTTCCAGAAAAATTGAGGTTACATATATTAGAGTTATGTCATGACCACAAACTGGCTGGGCACTTTGGTATCTCCAAGACAACCGATCTACTACTACGTACCTTCTGGTGGCCCCATCTGACCAAGGATTGTAAGAGTTATGTCGAATCATGTTGTGTCTGTGCTCGGAATAAGACTAGCCGAACAAGAGCCTGGGGTCTATTAAAACCTTTACCAGTCCCAGAAAGACCATGGAGTATGGTTTCAATAGATTTTATTGTCGAACTCCCACCTTCAGAAGGTTTTTCTTCTATTTTTGTTATAGTGGACAGATTGTCAAAGATGGCACATTTTTTGCCCATGAAGGGTACCCCTTCAGCTTTGGAAACTGCACAAATGTTCATTAAAGAAGTGGTAAGGTTACATGGAGTCCCAACAAACATAGTTTCAGATCGTGGTGTCCAGTTCACCTCAAGGTTTTGGAAAGCTCTCTGTCGATCTCTGGAAATCGAGTTGGCTTTCTCATCTGCATATCATCCACAGACAAACGGCCAGACCGAGAGAACCAATCAGACATTAGAGCAATATCTACGCTGTTTTTCTACCTTTTCCCAAGATGACTGGGCCTCCTTGCTCCCCATGGCTGAGTTCTCATACAATAACTCTCTGCACTCAAGTATTAACCAAACCCCGTTCTTCGCCAATTATGGGTTTCACCCATCCTTTTTGCCCAGGTCAATCCCGGAATGCTCCATACCCGCAGTTTCAGAAACACTTGACTTCTTCTCCACTAACAACAAGTTACTACAGGAGACCATGACTAAGGCACAAGAAAATTACAAGAGGATCTTTGATGGTAAGAAGCGCGGAGAACTCATCCTGGAACCTGGCAATCAGGTCTGGTTGTCCACCATCAATTTAAAGATGGCCTGCCCCTCCAGAAAATTAGGCCCTAAGTTCTTGGGTCCTTTTTCCGTGAAAAGAAAAATTAATAATGTCGCCTACGAATTGGATTTA
The DNA here is from genome assembly GCA_028564925.1 of Lithobates sylvaticus. Taxonomy (NCBI): domain Eukaryota; kingdom Metazoa; phylum Chordata; class Amphibia; order Anura; family Ranidae; genus Lithobates; species Lithobates sylvaticus. Next base: position 98,989,134 of record CM053038.1, read on the forward strand.
CCTACTTCTCTAAGGATACATCCAGTCTTCCATGTTACTCTTTTAAAACCAGTGACTCCTAATCCTTTTGCAGGCCGCAGGGTTGGTCCCCCCAAACCCATTATTGTCAATGACGAAGAAGAATTCGAGGTGGAAGCAATTCTGGATTGTAGGAAAAGGCGTAATCAGATCCAGTTTCTCATCAAATGGAAAGGATACGGGCCTGAAGATAATTCATGGGAACCTGAAGACAACCTGCATGCGGGTGAGTTATTACGGGCTTTCAAAGACTCACACGCCTCCAAGTTAACTCGTCTGGGCATCCGGAGGCTGCCCTTAAGGAGGGGGCACTGTCACAAAAACCGCTATTCCAGACAGCCGGGTGGTGCGCGCCGCCGCGCGCCAGCGCGCGCTAGTGCGCGCACTCCTGTGCGCGTTCCTGCGGGTGCGGGCTTGCGTGCGCGCGCGCGTGCACGTGTCCGGGCGCGCGCGCGCAGTAATTGGAACACACCTGTGTGTGCTGTTGGCGCCAGTCAGCCTACTTAATCAGGCAGCACCTGTTGGCCAGTGCTGCCTGATCTTCAGCTTTCCAGAGACCTTGTTCCTGTGTTTGTAACCTGCTAAAACCTTGTTTGATCCTGTGACCCGGCTTGCCCTTTTGGAATTCCTTGATCTCCGCCTGCCTGACGACCTCTGCCTGACTGACCATTCTTATGCTTGTCCCTTTTGTGCCTCGCCATCGGAACACCACCAGACCTTGAAGGTATCTAGATTATCTTGATCCCTATTGAGAGACTTGTGCCTGCTTCCTATTCCACGCCTCCCTTCATCTGTTGTACCCCGCATACCTACACCCATCTTGTCCCCAGTGGGGCTTATACTTGGACTTACCACATCTTCTGGATATCCTGCATACTTTCATTTGCATCACCCACCTGTGGAATCTCCTCCTGTGTATCCCGCATACCCGCACTCCACCCGGTCTCCAGTGGACTCTCCTCACCACATCCGGATACCCTGCACCAGGCTCTCTTACCCTTCCTCACTCTCGTGCCTCCTGTACCCATCACCAGGGGCCGATAGTGGGATCCGTACGGGAGACCTCCTCTCTGCCCAAGTAGACTCACCAGTCAGGTACGTACCAGCCTGATACCTTTCTTAGCAGTAGGTTCCCATTTTGTACTATATTCTTTAGGAACATGTACTGCGATATGTGGGGCCTTTTGGTAAAAGAAACACTCTTTATTTTCCAAATGTTAAATGAAAACAGCATGAAAACTAAGCAAAACTTCTAGGACATACAAATAAGCTTTTGGCTCACCACTGTTACATACCTGTTCCACCACAGGGTTTTTAAAGTTCCCACCTACCTGCTCAGGGGTCCAGAAATGTTGCAGGAAATCAATACCCATGTCTCAGTCACAAGCCAGTTCACACATCTCACACAGCTGTGTCCTGCTCCACAAAACCTCACAGACACCTGCTGACTCCTTCCAGTTTCTTTTCAGGCCTCTCCTGCAGGTGGCTTAACCCTTTCATGACCAAAGTCCCAGTAATCAGGGTTGGAGGCTCATTCCCACCCAAAGTCTCTCTGAGCCTTCAAATTCTGGATCTCATAAAATGATTTACCAATCTTGGGAATACTCTAAGCCACTCTGATGGCTAATGGCTCATCTTTGCTAAAAAAGCTCAGGTTTGCTAAAAGCTCATGTTTGCTAAAAAAAGCTCATGGTTGCTAAAGGCTCATGGTTGTTAAAAGCTCATGTTTGCTGAAGGATCATGTTTGCTGAAAGGCATAGGCACATGTTGAAAACATGCTTACTAGCATAAAAACTCATGTTTACATAAACTTGTATTGCACACATAAATGCATGAACAGCAAGAATACTTATATACCTGCGTGTTTGCATACCTGGGTACCTGCATACTTGCATACCTACAGGGTTGTATAGACCAACATTGTTTAGGCATGCATCCTTGTGGAACTGCATATTCATTTTGTCTAATATAGTCACTTTATTGTGTACCTGTTAGACTAGCTAAAGGACTCCAGAAGGCAGAGGCAGGTACACTGCTGCAGGTTCAGTGGTCTGGTGGTGTTCACGTCTCCTATTGGACCAATGGACCACCTGATCTCGGATCAAGCCTGGTTGGTACTTGGATGGGAGAATGCCCAGGTTTCCCTCCTAAGTGAGGAAGGCATCTGAGGTTGCTGTGTTTGAGAGTACTGTATCTCAGACCATAAGATTTTACAGCAGTCTCTGAGGTGGTTCGCTCCTTCCTTAGTCGGCAGAAACCTAGTAGGTTAAGTACACCTCTTGGGACAGTCTGGGTCCGCCATCGTCTGCATTATATGGTGCAGGAATATCTAGGGGCAAGAGCAAACTTGGAGACCTTTCCAACAGAGCATCCACTGGGTTACTGGGTCTTGAGGATTGACCACTGGCCATAACTTGCTCAATATGCAATCGAGCTACTGGCCTGTCCTGCACCCAGCGTGCTCCCTGAATGCAAATTCAGTGCTGCTGGAGGGCTTGTAATGGATCAAAGAGTGCGCCTGTCCACAGACTCCATTGATAGGATCACTTTCATAAAAATGAATCAGTCTTGGATCAGCAGCTATCAAACACCTTTTTTTTTATATTCTTATTTTATACATTTTTCAGCATATCAAAATAGGACAACAACCTTATACAAAGTCATCTATTTATGTTTTACTTACGTCCAAATTTAAAAACAATACTTTTTCTCCCCATTCCTATCCCCACCTCCCCTATATCCCACCCCCTCCCCGGGCACCGAGATCCGTTTATAATCCTATTTCTTAATACTTGAATCTATTCTACCCATCCTCCTTTTTTTTTTTTATTATTGTCGGGTCATTACTTCTCCATATCTCCACGTCTTTTTAAACACCCTCCAACTATCTTATTTATCTTTTCCGACTCTCCCTCTTTCTTCTTCCATAGTACAGCCTAATTTATCCAAGTTGTATCTGTAATTTATACCTATTATCCAGTCATGTATTTTTGGGCTTTCTAATTCCTGCCAGTTTTTTGGTACAAGGCTTTTTGCTACGTTGATCATGGTGGAAACTAATTGGAAGGCCGGGTACCGGCCTGAAGTTATGGGAGGAGCCCGGAGGGTATTTAAGCAGCCCAAAGGCCGCCGGTCTTTGTCGGTTTCCTGTGCGAGACATCTGTTACGTCAGACGTCTAGGACCGACTCGTTCGAGACAAGCGCTGTTGGTGCCGGTTCGTGAGCTCCGTTTTCGTCTATCCGTCTCCTTGTGTTGTTGCAGTCCCGCGTTCCGGGTTCGTAAGTCGTGTTGTCCCTTCGTGTCGCACTCGTGTCGCACTCGTGTCGCCGAGTCGCCATTTCGGTACAGAGAGTCTGGTTCGGCTGTCGCAGGTAGGGCTTCGGCTCCCATGTTTTACGTTCCCATGCACTGCTTATCATGTCACTAAACTGTGGTCTGCGTAGCTCACGAACCACGCACCGCTTGTCTCGAAACACTAAACAGTTACACGCACGTTTTTTGGTTGTACACGATCGGGAGCCACCTAGCGGCACGCACATTCAGGGTCGCCCGCCATGACACTCCGACCGATGCCGCATCCGGCACTCAAGGGTTCCCCTTACGCGGTCGGATTACGCACTGGTTCGCCTAGCCGCTCGGCCTCCTTTCTATACATGCTCCAGAGACAGATTCAGTTACAAGTTGCTCGGTTTGTTGAAATCTAGTCTTTGTCATGGTTTCATTTCGGTCACTATACCTCTGGGTGGGTCCGGTCGCATCCATAGACGCTCCGATCGGGGCAATCCAGACGCACGGCTACCCGGCCTCATTTCGATACATGCGCCAAGGGCGGAATCGCATCACAGGTTGCGTTCATTCTTGATTCCTGCCCTTGTCATGGTATGTCATTTCTGTCTCACCTTACCACGCCCGGCATGAATGCAGTCACTTCCCCACACTAATTCGTGTCGGCGTGCCCTAGGCCGGCCTCATTTCAATACATGCGCCAGGGACGGAATCGCATCGCAGGTTTTCGGTCAACTTTTGATTCTTGTCCTTGTCATGTTATATCATTTCTGTGTCACCTTACCACGCCCCGGCGTTAATTTAGTCACTTCCCTGTACGAATTTGCGCCGGCGTGCCCTAGGCCGGCCGCATTTCAGTACATGCTCAAAAAAAAAAAAAAAAAATGCTCAGTCACTAGACAGTGGCGTGATGATCAAGGTCGCTGTCATACGAGTGCTAGCGTTTCACCCATGCAGTAGCACTTTGAGTCGAACCCGGTGGCATCCAGTATGCCACAGTTCGGCCCCAGCGTACCCAGGCAATTGGCCTCATTTCATGGTTGTCTCATTTCTGTACGTGCTCCAGAGTCCGGCCCACAGTCACCCCCATACGGTACGTCCGGGCCTGGCCTCTGTCACGGGAAGTTCATTTCAGTCAAGGCAACATGTCATTTCATTTATTTGTGTTGTTGTCTGTCATTTAATTCCACAGCTGTCACGCCAGTAGACTTAAATCACTATCACCTGTTGTTAACTTCAACGTTTGGGTACCGTCGCTCAAGACGGCAGCAGTTTCAGGCTCTTAAATAGGTACTTTCTCTCACACTCTCTCAGGTCAGTCGGATTCAGTAGGTCCACCTGCACCAGCTCGATCAGGGTTCCAGCAGGTAAAAAAGAAAAAAAAAAGAAAAAAAATATAAATAAAAAAAAAAAACGCACGTTTTTCACGTCAGGTACGTATACCATAGGTTACACCTCCAAACTCATTTCTTGTCACCTCTTTATAGGCCCAGCCTGCAGACACGTGACCAGTCAACCGAGCAATGGGTCTTGGCAGCTGCCATGTCGTCAGTCGGCAGCGATGACCTCGCCACCCCGCTATCTCCAGCGTCAGCCTCCGAGGCTGGCAGTGCCCAGTCCCTCAGGGCGTGGACAATTCCCAGGCTGTCCGCCGAGTTGAGGCCCAGAGGGGTACCCTTCTCATCCGCGGCCAGGAAGGCGGAGCTATTCAGGCTCCTTTTCCCACCACCGGCCGCAGCAGGTTCCAGCAGCCAGCAGGCGTCCCTGGAATCCATTTCAACCGCCGTCGCTCAGCTACACGCCCTCGTATCTTCCCTGTCTTCCTCGATCATCGAGGGCCAGGACAGGGTGACACGCCTGGAGACCAGCCCAGCCACCACGGTTCCGGACCCTGACGTGGTCCCAGCCATCAGTGCACCGGCCGCAGGTGGCGAGTTGGCCACAACTACCGTTCATCCTTCCTACTTGGTGCCACCCAGCGTAAGGAAGGACATTTTAGAGGGCAGAGACGTTAACCTGGCCTCACTCATGATCTCGCTCCATGACTTGGCCGAGAACAAGGCCTACACCTGGGCGGACGTCTCGTGGTTTTGAAGGCTAAGGATCCGAGGCTCAACAGAAAGCTCACTGTGCCTGAGTTCACGCTCGCTTTCGGTATGTTCAGGGACGTGCTGTGCTCAGCCTCCCCTGGCAGGCGAGAGGAACTGGACCTCTACCTCCATCTAATCGTAGACCTGGGCCACAAATACGGTGGTTCAGCGTTCTACGATTATCATCGGTCCTCTCGGCCAAAGCCGCGGCCAGGTTCTGGCAGTTCCATTTGACAACGGACTGGACTGGAGTGTAGTGGACACTGAGTTGTTCTGCCGCCACTTCGCGGGTCTACGGTCCCCACTGTGTGCTGTCTGTCAGTCAGCATCCCACACCGCGGTCTGGTGTGCCAACATAGTCTCTGTCCACCCGACAGCTAGCACGGCCTCTGCCAGCACGAGTCATGCTCAGCAGGCCCCGGCGCAAGGGCAGAAGGTGGACAAATTGGGACGTCCGGTGCGGATGGTTGGGGGAGCCGCCATTTGCCACAACTTCAACTACGGCTCCTGCAATTTTAGCCAGTGTCGGCTGTTGCACGTCCGCACCCTATGCCAGAGGGCGCACCCCAGGGTCCTGTGTGAGGTCAAACAGAAGGAGCCTGACTAAGCCGGGTCAATGTCCGTTGGCTTGGTGTCTACCTGACCTCGCACCCCACTCCGTCACTCGCCAGCTACCTTATCCGAGGTTTCACCGATGGGTTTCATACCGGGCTCATCACCCTGCCCCACACCACCCATGAATGTCGGAACTTGCGGTCAGCAGCTACGGATGAGCCAGCTATCGACGTCCTTCTCCGCACGGAGTTGGATCGGGACTTCATGACAAGCTCGTTCAGTCAGTCCCCCTTTGGTATCCGGAGGGTCAGCCCTATCAGGCTGTACAGGAAAAATTTTCATAAAAAAAAAAAAAAAATATATGTCTGGTGCACGATCTGTCAGCGCCTCATTCTTCCGTCGTCCCCAGTCTCAACTCGCTCATTTCCTCTGAGGAGTTCTCACTGAAGTACGCTTTGGTTAATGTGGCTATCCAGGCCATACTCAGGGCTGGGATGGGGACTTGGCTCTCGAAGGCGGACATATCTGACGCCTTAAGCTGCTGCCATACATCCCTCCTGGTGGTGCTGGCACGGCATCAAGTGGAGGGAGCGGTATTATTTCACAACCAAGTTGACCTTCGGGTCTAAGAGTAGTCCTTGGTCGTTTGATAAAGTTTGCAGAGACCCTGGCGCGGATCCTTCTCCACGAGGCACAGGGCCACGAGGTCATCCATTATTTGGACGACTTCCTTCTGATAGAACCACCCAGGGCTCCCCCAGGGGACCTGGGAAAGTTGAGGACTGTTTGCAACGATCTGAACGTCCCCATAGCGGAACACAGGGTTGACGGCCCGGCGCACAAGATCACGCTCTTGGGCGTCGACCTTGACACTCTAGCCATGCAGGCCAGCCTTCCCGCAGACAAGTTGGACCGTATCAGGACGGTTCTATGAGAATTCACCCGGGTGAGGGGATGTACTCAGAAGCAACTTCAGTCTCTCCCGGGATGTTGCGTTTTGCTATGAGGATCACCCCCCAGGGCCGCTCCTTGGTGTCCCGGCTGCTGGTCTTCCTGTCCTACACTCGGGACCCAGACCAGGTCATCAGGCTGGGTACGGCAGCCAGGGCAGATCCGGCCATATGGGAAGACTTTCTCAGCAATTGGAACGGTGTGTCCCTCTTCATCCCAGTAGTGTCCTCGCTGTCACCACAGGTGGTGACCGATACGGCGGCATCCACAGGATGTGCCGCCATTTTTTGGCCATTTGTGGTTCGCCGCCCCCTGGCCTCCACAGGCACTAGCCACATCAGGCTTCACTACCACGTCAGCCCTCTTTGAGCTGTACTCCATCATAGCAGCCGCTCACCTATGGGGTCACCATTGGTCTAGCCCCACATTTACGGTCAGCTACTGACATCATCAACTCTTCGCTTGCCCGCAACACTCGTCGGGCCTACCGCACGGCCTAGAGGGCATTTAATAAGTTCCTGCCCCACCGCCCACGTGAACCTTCCAGCGTCAAGCAGGTTCTGGCGTTTATCGCTCATGGCCATTCTCACCTGGCACGGTCACACAACACGATACGCCAGTATGTAGCCGGGGTGCAGCACTACTTGTTTCTTCAAGACCCTGCGAGGCCTGCGGTGTTCTCCTACCACACAGTAAGGGCTCTACTTCGCAGAGTTCAGAAACGCCAGCCGCCAGTCAGCCAAGCGGCTGCCGATCACTGGGGAGACCTTTAAGGGGATGTCGGACATCTTGGATAGGTCCCCTTCTGGTCTCCTCCTCAGCACCGTCCTGCAGGCTACGATTCACGTGGCGTTTATGGGTTTCTGCGGCCCAGTGAGTTCACTCGCAGCCACCCAGCTGGTCCAGTCTTGCATAAAAGTAACCTCTTCCGTCACCAGGATCACCATGTTCTTCACTTGGCGATGTCTAAAACTCAGCAGCGAGGTTCCGGAGCAGGTATACGCCTGTACAGGACCCACAATAACTAGTGCCCAGTTACCGTGTTAAACCGGTTGATGGCATTGCTGCCCGACCGCCCAGGTTCCAGTCTGCTGTGACCCTTCCCAGTTAAGCCTCTCAACTCGTCACAATTCGGGGAACATATCCGGGTCCTTCTCGGCAATCTACATTTGGACCCCAGCCAATACCCCGGTCATTCATTCCGAATAGGGGCGGCCACGACGGCCTCAAGACAGGGGGTTCCGGACCATGTGATCAAGAAACTAGGTCGGTGGAAGTCGGCCTGCTTCTCCCGCTACATACCTGACCCACAGCTGGAGACGGCTCAGGCCTTTGCCCGACTTACTCAGGGACATTTACCTTTAATAAATAATTATTCCCTACCTGAAAGTTTTGCCCCCTTATTTTGGTGTACCATACGGTAGACCAAGGCACGCTTTCGGGTCTATTTCATGTTGGTAAGTTTGTGTTATTCCTGTATGTCATCGTTACTCATATCGTCCGTAGGGCTCTAGACCATAAATTGGAAGGCCAGGTACCGGCCTGAAGTTATGGGAGGAGCCCGGAGGGTATTTAAGCAGCCCAAAGGCTGCCGGTCTTTGTCGGTTTCCTGTGCGGGACACCCACCCACCCTCCCCTTTTAAAAGCTTCTTCCAAGTATTCTTACCCCAGACTGAATACTCATTTCACATTATTCCATAACTACTTTTTATCATTCCTTATCTAGGGTATGCCCCCTTATTTTGGTGTACCATATGGTAGACCAAGGCACGCTTTCGGGTCTATTTCATGTTGGTAAGTTTGTGTTATTCCTGTATGTCATCGTTACTCATATCGTCCGTAGGGCTCTAGACCATAACTGACTCTCTATACTGCTTAACCAAACTCTCTACACCATGGAAGAGACATATCCAGGGGTAGCAGCTATCAAACACCTGATGCTGATGTAACTGATTGACACAAAATTGGGCCTTAGGTGTTGGTGGTACCAGAACACTGTAAGCCCTCACAGTTACTCTTGTTGGGTGCAAGAACGGGCCCTGCTGTGAAATATTATATCAAGAATTGTAATTGCATGCCCCTGTTAAACAGGGGCAGAAAAATTGGGCCTTGGGCAATGGTGGTGGTGCCACAACACTGTAACCCCTCACAGATACTCTATTTGGGCGCAGGAACGGGCCCTGCTGTGAAATGATATATCAAAAATTGTAATTGCATGCCCCTGTTAAACAGGGGCAGAAAAATTGGGCCTTGGATGGTGGTGTCACAACACTGTAACCCCTCACATATACTTTTGTTGGGCGCAGGAATGGTCCCTGCTGTGAAATATTAGATCAACAATTGTAATTACATGCCCCTGCTAAACAGGGGCAGAAAAATTGGGCATTGGGTGGTGGTGCCCTAAACCAAAAATATTGTTGGAAGCTAGCATCATGAAGATTAAGGGGGAATAGGATAGTCAGCATAGGCACTCTTCAAGGGATCCCACATCCATAGCAAATTCAATCAGTTACATCAGCATCAGGTGTTTGATAGCTGCTGATCCAAGACTGATTCATTTTTATGAATGTGATCCTATCAATGGAGTCTGTGGACAGGCACACTCTTTGATCTATTACAAACCCTCCAGCAGCACTGAATGTGCATTCAGGGAGCATGCTGAATGCAGGACAGGCCAGTAGCTCAATTGAATATTGAGCAAGTTCTGGCCAGTGGTCAATCCTCAAGACCCAGTAACCCAGTGGATGCTCTGTTGGAAAGGTCTCCAAGTTTGCTCTTGCCCCTACATATTCCTGCACCATATAATGCAGACGATGGCGATGGTTGCTTGAACCGATTAGACCTTGAGGCTGAGGACTGAAAAATTGTTTAAAGGTCATCGGTCAGACGGCCACCTTCTCCACCACTCTTCCTCTGACTGAACGAAGCCTCAGCAACATATTGTCCAGCACCAGTAAATGGTAAGCTCCCAGGGTCTGGAAATGCGTTGCACAAACCTTTCTTCAAGGCCTTCTGAAGATTTTTCATCCTCTGCTCCCTCTGCGAAGGCAGGATGAGTTCTGCAACCTTACCCTTGTAACGTAGATCAAGAAGGGTTGCCAGCCAGTAATGATCCCTCTCCTTGATACCACGATTCTAGGGTAATTTCACTTTGTAGAATCAGGGAGGCCATGCAGCGTAAGTTTGCAGAGGCATTCGATTCTGAGTCTTCTGAGTCACTAAGGATCACATGATCTGTTACTACCTCTTTCCCAGCCACGTACAACTCCTTGGGTTTCTGGGGACTGAAAAACCACCCATTGAAACTGCTGCTGAGTGTTATCCTCTACATCCATGCTGACACAATCCTCCTCCTCTTCTTCCTGTGTGTTTGGTGGGCCCGCATAAAGGGGGCCTTGAGAGGAAAGTAAGTCCTCCTCTTCCTCCCGCTGTTCTGCCTCAAGTGCCCTGTCCATGATTCCACAAAGCGTGTGCTCCAGCAGGAAGACTAGAGGGACAGTGTCACTGATGCATGCATTGTCACTGCTCACCATCCTTGTGGCCTCCTCAAATGGTGACAGGACAGTGCATGCATCCTTGATCAGTGGCGTGGCGAAAAGAAGCCAAGCTCCCCTACCCTGTCCTGGTGCCATACTCGCACAGGTACTCATTGATGGCCCTCTGCTGTGTGTACAGCAGCTGCAGCATTGCCAACGTTGAGTTCCACCTGGTGGGCATGTCACAAATGAGGCAGTTGGTGGGCAGGTTGCATTTCCTTTGAACGTCAACCAGCCGAGCACTGGCATTGTATGACTGGCCAAAATGACCACAGACTGTTCTGGCCTGCCTCAGGAGATCCTGTAAGCCTGGGTACCTGTTCAAGAACCGCTGCACCACCAAATTCAGGATGTGTGCCGAACATGGGTTAAGAGGGCGGAGAGAAGGTTGGTGCCATTGTCGCATACAACCATTCCTGGCTGAAGCTAGCGTGGCATCAACCACCTCTGAGCCTGCCCCTGCAGAGCTGACAGAATCTCTGCCCCAGTGTGGCTCCTGTCCCCTAGGCAGACCAACTCAAGCACCGCATGTCATCTTTTTGCCTGACTGCTTGTGTAGGCCCTTGAACGCTTACGGAGCACTGCTGGTTCAGAGGACAAATCTGCAGAAGAGACCATAGAGGAAGAAGAGGTGGGGGTGGAGGAGGGAGCTGTGGCAGAATCGCCACTAGCATTTTGGAGGCGTGGTGGCGGAACAAGCTCCAACAACACTGAACCCTGTCCTGCATCCTTCCCAGCTGCCAGCAGAGTTACCCAGTGCACCATGAAGGAAAGGCAATGTCCCTGCCCATGCCTGATGGATAATGAGTCAGCGGTAATATGAACCTTACTGCTGACCGCCCTGTCCAACGAGGCCAAAACATTGCCTTCCACATGCCGGCAGAGAGCTGGAATGGCCTTCCGTGAAAAGAAATGGCGTTTTGGAACCTGCCACTGAGGTACAGCACAATCCACAAGTTCATGAAAGGGGGCAGAGTCTACCAGCTGAAAGGGCAGCAGTTGCAGTGCTAGCAATTTGGCCACGCTAGCATTTAGATGCTGAGCATGTGGATGGCAGGGACCAAATTCATTTTTATGGTTCAGCAACTGGGGTAGGGAAATTTGCCTGCTAAAATCAGTCGGTGGTGTACTGCTAGCAGATTGGATGCAAGTACTTGTGACACCTATTGCTATACCTTCATTCCTCTCAGTGCAGGTTTTTGAGAGGACTGGAGGTATAGTAGAGATCTCAGATGAGGAGCAAGGAGAAGTCCGCCTTTTTCTTTGATGTGTGTCTTTCAAGTGCTGTTGCCAACGGACTGCATAGCAGGTCATCATATGTATGGTAAAGCACTTGGTGCCCAAGCGGCTGCTGTCCTGGCCAAGCTTGATCTGTTTCCGACAGGTTGCAAACAGCAACGGTGCGATCGGCTGCATGGGTGTCAAAAAAGGCCAACATATCATTTTTATTTTATTTTTTTAATACGCAGCCTGAAGTGTATTAGAAACCGTACACCATAGAATTCACTTTAGATATAGGCTACACTGGATTCAGAGTATATATATCATACAAGTATGTGTGTGTATATATATATATATATTATATATATATATACATAGTATACAGTGGTGTGAAAAAGTGTTTGCCCCCTTCCTCATATCCTGTTCCTTTGCATGTTTGTCACACTTAAGTGTTTCGGAACATCAAACCAATTTAAACAATAGTAAGGACAACACAAGTAAACACAAAATGCAATTTGTAATATGAAGGTGTTTATTATTAAAGGTGAAAAAAAATCCAAACCATCATGGCCCTGTGTGAAAAACTGATTGCCCCCTTGTTAAAACATACTATAACTGTGGTTGTCCACACCTGAGTTCAATTTCTCTAGCCACACCCAGGCCTGATTATGCCACACCTGTTCACAATCAAGGCATCACTTAGGAGCTGCTTGACACAGTAAGGTCCACCAGAAGATCCTTAAAAGCTACACATCATGCCGAGACCCAAAGAAATCAGGAACAATTGAGAAAGAAAGTAATTGAGATCTATCAGTCTGGAAAGGGTATAAAGCCATTTCCAAAGCTTTGGGAATCCAGCGAACCACAGTGAGCCATTATCCACAAATGGCGAAGACATGGACAGTGGTGAACCTTCCCAGGAGTGGCCGGCCGCCCAAAATTACCCCAAGAGCACAGCGACGACTCATCCAAGAGGTCACAAAAGACCCCACAACAACGTCCAAGGAACTGCAGGCCTCACTTGCCTAGTTAAGGTCAGCGTTCATGCCTCCACCATAGGAAAAGACTGGGCAAAAATGGCCTGCATGGCAGTTCCAAGGAGAAAACCACTGCTAGCAAAAAGAACATCAAAGCTCGTCTCAATTTCTCCACAACACATCTTGATGATCCCCAAGACTTTTGGGACAACATTCTGTGGACCGATGAGACAAAAGTGGAACTCTTTGTGTCCAAGTATATCTGGCGTAGAAGGAACACTGCATTTCAGAAAAAGAACATTATACCAACAGTAAAATATGGTGGTGGTAGTGTGATGGTTGGGGCTGTTTTGCTGCTTCAGGACCTGGAAGACGTGATAAAAGGAACTATGAATTCTGCTGTCTACCAAGAGATCCTGAAGGAGAATGTCCGACCATCTGTTCGTGTACTCAAGCTGAAACGAACTTGGGTTCTGCAGCAGGCCAATGATCCTAAACACACCAGCAAGTCCACCACTGAATGGCTGAAGAAAAACAAAATGAAGACTGGAGTGGCCTAGCCAAAGTCCTGACCTGAATCTATTGAGATGTTGTGGTATGACTTAAAAAGGCCGTTCATGCTCGAAAACCCTCTAATGTAACTGAATTCAATTCTGCAAAGATGAGTGGGCCAAAATTCCTCCAGGACGCTGTAAAAGCCTCTTGCACGTTATCGCAAACGCTTGTTGCAGTTGTTGCTGCTAAGGGTGGACCAACCAGTTATTAGGTTTAGGGGCAATCACTTTTTCACACAGGGCCATGATGGTTTGGATTTTTTTTCACCTTTAATAATAAACACCTTCATTTACAAATTGCATTTTGTGTTTACTTGTGTTGTCCTTGACTATTGTTTAAATTGGTTTGATGTTCCGAAACACTTAAGTGTGACAAACATGCTTAGGAACAGGAAATGAGGAAGGGGGCAAACACTTTTTCATATATATATAAAAATAAATTTTAATACACTGCCTGCACTGACAGAATATTGAGTAAACACTGAATATATAGTCTATGCTAAATGTAGAGTATATATGTATATTCACACACACACACTAGACTGACTGTGTGTGGGTATATATATATATATATATATATATATATATATATATATATATATATATATATATATATATATATATATATATATATATATATATATATATATATATATATATATATATATATATATATATAATACACATACATATACACACACATCCAAATACACTGCCACTAACTGAATAACCTGCCTGCTTAATCTAACTCAAGCTATCTCTCTGTTCCTGCCAACAACACTACACATGGCCGCTGTGTAAGTAGCCTTATATAGTGGGGGGCGTGGACTTAGTCCCCCTGAGCCATGATTGGCTAAAGGCAAACCCTGCCTTTGGCCAATTATGGCTCTCTCAGCAGAGTGCGCTGTGATTGGCCAAAGCATGCAGGTCAGGTGCATGTTTTGGCCAATCAACATACAGCATTATGGGGTGTTCTGCGGTGCTCGAATTTCACACGAACGCCCCATAATGTTCACTGTTCTGTGAACGGGCGAACACCCGATATTCTGATCGAACTTATGTTCGACCCGAACAAATCAAGCTCATCCCTACAGAGGGGACATTAGTTCTAGTGACCTGATGGTCCCCTAGGAACTCCCTTCATTTGCAGGGATTTCCTTTCACTTCCTGTTTGGCTATGGGACAGGAAATGAACGGACACTTTTTCCTATATTCCTATTTTAAGAAAATGTAATAATAGAGAAATAGAGAGACAGTCAGAAAGGGGTAAAATGATGCTGTGCCCTAGAAAACTCTGTCATGTCAAATGATTATATGTAAAATAATGATAAAAAATAAAACACATAAAAAATCTGTTTGAAAACGTTTAAACTTACCTAAAAGCTATATAAAAAGCACAAAGTGTAATCAATATGCATATACTGCATAAACTGATAACAGACAATTCAGTACTACTATTGAAATCTGCTTGGTTGCTATAAGTTACTGTGCTGCTATAGGTGACAGGCACAGTGAGACTACCTACTATACATTGAACTGCTGCACTTTACAGGGTGCAACCAATACACTGACATTATTGTGCTTTATATAGCTGCCACTTTATATTCAGGCAGCTCTAGATCACATGGTATGTAATTGGGACAATATCTTTTTCTGAAGACGTGCATTAGAGGTTCTTTATATTGTGTTCATGTGCAGGCAGTTTAGTCTTCAGTGTTCTCCTGCCCGCAAGGTCTCTTCTGTGGCTAACCAGAATCCCCATCTCTAACCATTCATACAAGCCAGTAATAAGGTACTACATATAATCTCTGATGTAGTTGAGTATATAATGCCCCAATATGGCATGAACACATTAAACGGTGTGATGAATAGTCTTTAAGCGGAATAGTCCTAAAGAAAAACTACCCTTGTAGTGGCACTCCACCCACACTTCAAGGGTTAATGTTTGTTTTTGCCATTAAAATGCACCTTCAAATGGAGTGCATTGGAGAAGCGGCTTCAGGGGGATCAGCTTACCTTATCCCTTGGTCCCGCAGGCTCCTCTTTCCATGCAGCCAATCCCTTGAAGCCTCTTCTCTAATGCACTCCATTTGGCAGTCACAGTCTAATGAGATTACACACAGTGGAGGACCAGCATTGTAAATGAAGAGGCCAAGGGCCCACCCACAATCTGGTGCATTGGAGGAGAAAGCACCGCATTGGCTGCTTGGGGAGTGATGGATAAGGCAAGTAAAAGTGCTTTTTAAATGATACAAAACTTATATAAGCATGAGAACTTTCAGTCTGCCGCCAAGAAACTGTAATGCCCCGTACACACGGTTGGATTTTCCGATGGAAAAAGTCAGATCGGATTATGTTGTCGGAAAAAACGATCGTGTGTGGGCTCTAGCGGGCTTTTTCCGTTGGAATTTCTGACAGAAAAATTTGAGAGCAGGATCTAAAATTTTCCGACAACAAAATCGGATCAGACTTTTTCCGATCGTGTGTAGAGAATTCCGACGCACAAAGTTGCACTCATGCTCAGAAGAAATGTTGAGATGAAAGCTATTGACTACTGGCCTCTACGTAGTCCCGTCGTACGTGTTGCACGTCACCTCATTTGGAACGATCGGATTTTCCGACAACTTTGTCCGACCGCGTGTGTGCAACACAAGTTTCGGACAAAATCTGTTGGAAAAAATCCAACGGATTTTGTGGTCGGAATGTCCAACCATGTGTACAAGGTATAAGACATACAGTACCCCACAAAATGCTGCCAATAAAATATAATAATTTTTATTGTACAAATGTGATGTCATAAAAATGTTATGTATGTCTAAACTCTGTATTGGTAGCATTTTGTAAACTAAACTATACAGTACACAGTTACAACTTATAAAGATATAGTGCCCATTGCTGCATCATCATGTTTCATGGATTTGCTGCTTCATCAGGACTGGAGCATACAAAACGTTCCTGTAGCTAGGTTCTGCTGCAGGCTGTGTGCAATCTCCTGCCTTGCTCCTGCCATGTGTGCAGAGCGGTGTTGTGTGGGTGGAACTTCTTCTGAGACTGTCCGGATCTGATAGACTAAAGGCCAAGGGACTGAGTGATTGCAAGCATCCTGTGTGCGGAGACCTGGAGCAGTGCGGACCCATCGCTAGGGCGTCTGCGTGCACACCAGAGGCCAAAGGACTGAGTCACTGAAAGCTATTCGGCCACACTGGAACCCCAATCTGGAGGGACCTGTTGCCATGCATGCCTACAGCCTAGGTGAGCCAGTGGGAAACAGATCATTAGGACTAAGAATCCTGAGACAGCTAACCCCCAAGGTGCCTTGGACTAGATCTGCAGCCTGCCAGGATTGTGAGCTGAACTACACATCTTAAACTTTTGTCACATACAGTTAATGCATTAGAGACTGCTCCTAGCTAGCAGCTCCTCTTCATTCATCACAAGACTCTTAACAGGACAATGCCACACCCACAGAAGGGCCCCACCAAAAGCCAGGTACTATTGACACAACAGACACCTTGTACTTGTAGTCAAATTTGGGGTACCCCTTTGTTAGGTAAATGTAAATGCATCCATTAAAAGGGCAGAAAACACCAGGGATTTCACACAAAGGAAGCAATACATACAAGTACATGTACAGGGGGTCCCGACTTACGAACGCCCGACCTACGAACATCCCCTACTTACGAACCGGGCGCTGCGGGGACCCTCCGCCATTTTCCGCCGTCATTCGGCCGTTCTGCGCATGCGCGGCCAGACGGAGCCTCGGAAAATGACGGCAAACATCGGAAATGTCCGTAATTTGCCGCGCATGCGCAGAACGGCATTGGAGGGAACATCGGAAATGTCCGTAATTGTCCGTAATTGTCGGTCTGCGCATGCGCGGCCGACTTACGAACAATTCCGAGTTAAGAACAGGCGGCCAGTCCCTAACGAGTTCGTATTGTAAAGCGCTGCGTAAATTGTTGGCGCTATATAAATCCTGTAATAAATAAATAAAAATAACTCGGGGACCCCCTGTACAGCAGGCACATATCAGGAATATAAAGTGTTGGGGTAACAAATGCTTTAAGTTGCACAGGTGTGAGCAAGTTTCAAGCCAAAACCAGGTGGGTCAGTGGGGATCAAGCAGTTTGCTAAGGCGTAGCAGAACAGAGAACCCATCATCACCAGAGGCTCCTGTGGGGGTAATAAATATAAAAAAATAAAAAATTTGCCCTGGGACTTTGAGTGAGGTATAACACACATGGCCACTGAATACAAAGTAAACATAATTAATTGAGTTATTAAAGAGTAAATACAAATGTCATATTACATCAAATGCATATACTGTACAATAATACCAAGCCGATTAAGAAAGTTTTAGATGTCCATACATGACTGGAAAAGGGGCATCTTACTAACGTGACGTGTTTTTTTAAATACCTCTCACTTCCTCAGGAGTTGATGCACATAAAACATGTAAATCAGTTTCACTGAATGCTATGGCAACATTCCCAGTTGGTGACGGTTAGGCCCATCTGGCCTGGGAGCTGTAGGAGCGGGACCAGGGAAGACCACAAGGGGGAGAAAATGGAAGGTGAATACAGCATGAGTGAACTAGAAATGTGTCCATCCATTGATGTCATCCATGGTAATTACATAATGTGTTAGAGCTGACAAACCAGGATAATTCCCACATGAAGGAATTATCCTGGTTTGTCAGCTCTAACACCTTATGTAATTACCATGGTACAATAGTATTTGATAGGGGTTGAAATGAATATGCTTAACTTTCAGCTTTTGAACAAAACTGTTGTAAGTATATTCTGCAGAAAAACGGTTTTGACCAGTATGTTGACATATTAGGATGCATCTGTGTTGTGGTTTCTAACTCTGTACTTCACCAGAGGATATGAAACTAGCTAAGCAATGGCTTAGGAGTTCTGTGGTCAAGTCAGCAGGTGTGAACTAACTGTCATACACTAACCTTTGCCCCATATTCCATATTTCAAACTGAAGACTGTCACATGACAAGAAGTTGTTAATGTATGCATATGTGTATGAGTCTGATTGGTTCTTGGGAGAGCTGTCCCCTCCCTCTGCATTTCCCAAAAAGAGGAACGTATTGTCTATTAAACTTTGTAACCATCTTCACTTACAAACCAGTGTATGTGTGTGTTGGTTATCCACCGGTGAATTGGGACCTCCGCTTCTACCATCTCTGGCCTAGGCACTTAGAATACAAGAAGAAAGACGTGTACCTTACAACTGGTGTCAGAAGTGGGATATCTTGTGACAGGTAAGTGATTTTGCCCTTTTTTACCTTTTAAGGTGAATAATTGCCACGAATTTAGTTTAAAGAGGTTGTTGTGCCTTCGCGGAGGACTAGGCTGGTCCCCCGGGAGGTTAAAAGGACACGCAGGTAGTTACGTAGGTTATTTGGCTATTTAAAGAGAGTCTGACTAGGTTGGTCTGACTATAAAAAAACTATTGTAAAAGAGATTATTATTTTAATCACCGGGAAGTAGCAGATTACGCCCGTGATAAAAGGTTTGGTTGAGCGGACGCCCATTAAGTTTTTTGAGAAACAAAAAGTGCACTATAAAATTGAACAAATGTATGGTTTTATAATGATCATTTAAAATAATTCTGTTCATAAGATTTACAGTATAAAATAATTTTTTTGTTTAAGATATATATATATATATATATATATATATATATATGTATATGCGAGACTTCTTTTTCCACAGAACAGCGTAAGTACCTAAAAATTTTAAGAATTGCATGTTGTATAAAGTATAAGAGTTAAATGACTTCTGAATATGCAGAACCTGATTGTAGTGACATAGTTCCACCTTGTCCACATTGTACTATAGGATTACTGTTTTTTTAAAATAGAAAATAGGTGGGTTCTATTAACCAATAGACCAGGGGGCTATTCCTGTAGATTAGGGTAAACCTTCACAGTCCCATTAGTCCATCTGATTTGACGGACCAAGCAGACTACCCAATTGTTCGACAACAAGTGATTACCCAAACGGGTTGTTATCACTTGTGCCCACATACTAGGCATACCCTGCCCACTGTGGCCACCCCAGGATCAGACATAGGGATCCCGTGCCCGTATGAATATATTAAAAACAATCTACCTGGACCACAGGTGGAACCTTTTTGGGCTCAAGTCCAGGAAAGATGCCACCAGTTAGGTATTCATGATCCGGGACCACAAGGTCCTTGTTCAGAGGAAGATTGGAAGAAAGTTAGCAAAATTTGTCAGACGCATAAGCTTTATGTTACTGCCCGCTACTTTAGAGACTCACAAAATCTGGGCAGAAAACAAAGGTAGCGTAGGATTTATCAACTGCACACCCTACACTCCCCAATTACGTCCAGAACCAGTAATCAGCCCCTGGAACACGCCCATTTACCCCGTAAAAAAGACCAGTGGCGAATGGAGGCTAGTCCAAGATCTAAGGGCAGTTAATAAACAAGTACTACCCCTCCCGCCCTTGGTATCTGATATAACATTCATTTTTTCATGCATACCTGCAGATTCCCTATGCTACACAGTGATTGATTTGGCAAACGCATTTTTTAGCATCCCTATTGCCGAAGAGGCTCAACCTATTTTTGCCTTCTCATGGGCCGGGGGCCAGTTAACTTGGTCGCGTTTGCCGCAAGGGTATGTAGACAGCCCCGCCGCCTTCTCCATGGTACTCAACGAGACCGTCAGGTCTTGGACTTCCGAGCATGGGTCGGTACTAATACAGTATGTGGACGACTTGCTCTTGTGCAGTCGTTCTGCTGAAGATTGTGCGGTCGATTCAACATTACTGTTAGAACATCTGGCCGAAGCCGGCCACCTAGCCTCAAGGAAGAAAATACAGTGGTGTCTACCACAAGTAGAATACCTAGGATGTATTCTGGACAAGGGAACCAGGCTAGTGTCCCCCAAACGTGCCGCAGCCTTACAAGCTCTCAGTCCTCCAAAAGACAAAGCAGCTTTGTTGTCATTTCTGGGCGCAATTGTATATTACCGCCAGTGGATTCCTGACTGTTCTCATTATGATAGTATCCTACGAGAGGCTGCCGGGTCAAACGCCCCTAAATTGATAGACTGGACAGAAAACAGAAAAAATGCTTTTGATGCTCTTATTAAGAGTTTGTCCACCGCCCCCGCCCTGGGATTGGTAGATTATGGTAAAGCCTTCCAGTTGTACTGTGTAGTTTCAGGAAAATCTTTTGCTGCAGTACTTGCACAATCTCATGGTTCAGGGTATCGTCCAGTGTCATATTTATCTAGAAAACTCTCTATCCAAGTCCAGGGCATGCCGTCCTGTCTTCAGAATGTCGCTGCCTGTGCCATGTCTGCACAGGATGCCAACAAAATAGTATTGGGACACAAAATGACACTGTACACCACTCATTCAGTTACCCACCTCATACAGAATATGAACACACAACACATGACTTCCCAAAGACTCAGTGGATACGAGATCACTTTGTTAAATACTGACAACTTGGTACTTAAATATGTTCCGAATAGCAATCCAGTTGTACGTTTACTACATTCCATGTTACGTTTACCACACGAACCTGATCACACACATAATTGTGTAGAAAAAGTGGAACAAGTCACTTCACCAAGACCTGATCTTTCTGACATTCCAATTATAAATGCCGAAAATGTTTTTGTAGATGGCAGTTGTTCCCGTCCCTCTGACTCTACATTTTTAACTGGCTATGCTGTAGTTCAGTTGCCACATACAGTGTTAGAAGCAAAACCATTGCCCCCTGTTTCTGCCCAAGTAGCAGAACTAGAAGCTCTGACCAGAGCCTGTATTCTGTTCACAAACAAGGAAGTCAACATTTATACAGACAGCAGATAGGCTGATATGGGGTTAAATTATTGGATCTGTAGGTTCGGGATACCCACAACCATATGGTCCGACAGAGGACCCGCATTTAGTTCCTCAGTGACCCAAGTTGTAGCCAAATCTCTGGGGATGCAATGGAAACTACATATTCCCTATCATCCCCAGAGTGCAGGAGTAGTAGAGAGAATGAACAGGAACATCAAAGACAAATTAAAAAAGGCTACAGGAGGTACTCTAAAAGGTTGGTTGGAACACTTACCTTCTGTCCTTTTTCAGATAAGAACCACCCCCCATTCTAGGACAGGATTGTCCCCTTTTGAAATTCTAATGGGAATCCCTGCAAATATAGAATTACCCCCATTAGACCCAAATTCTGACATTAACGTTTATTCCCAACAGGAAGTGTACGTGAAAAGTCTGGTAAGTATGCTTCATGAAATAAATGAACAAGTTTCTGTCACCTTTTTTCCTCTTTCAACAGAACCAACCCACCCCTTCATCCCAGGGGACAAAGTACTGATTAAGCAGCTTGCTCACAGGAAAAGAATTGGACCAATCTACTCCGGACCGTGGAAGGTGGAAAAGGTATCCAGGACCGCGGTACTGACGGACCTAGGCAACACCTGGATCCACGCCAGCCGACTGAAGAAGTGTCCCCAGCTCCCCTCAACTCCAGAGCCCCTAACAGTAACCGAGGATACACTCCCTTCAAGACAACAACAAAATCTACAAGATATTCAGGAAGGCATAGGACAAATCTCCCTGGAGGACACGATGATTTTACCTAGAAACTAAACAGAATCTTTCCATCATCAGGACAAGTGAAGAAGAAGAAGAAGAATAGTGAATTTTGAGGACATTAGATATATATATATATATATATATATATATATATATATATATATATATATATATATATATATATATATATATATATATATATATATATATATAATGTTTTCAACATCAGCAACAGGGAAGACCTTATGCCTCTGGTGCTGTCTAATTTTGGTAGTATTCTTACCTACTTGGCTGATAGCTAACTGTATATACCACCCAGAGGATTTGGGACCACTAAAAGGGATATGTGGGATTCCCAAGTCAAATAACACTCCTATAGTAAGACATAGAAGAAGTGAACCCCCCCAAGAGTTTTCTGATAAAATGTTGTTGTTGAAATTTAAATATAGCTATGCCCAAAAATCAGGTTTTGGAAAGTGCTGGATATGCAGTAAACTACATCCCAGTACTGCCAGAGTTCCTTTAATGGCCATACCTTTAAATTTTACCTCACTCTTAAATGGCACGCCCCCAATAATACTTACCAACGTTACAAGGATAAAGGGATGATCATTATGTTAAATCAGAATGATCAAAGAGAGGATTATAAGGGGGCTACTTATAATGATATACCATTTTGATAGGGGTTGAAATGAATATGCTTAACTTTCAGCTTTTGAACAAAACTGTTGTAAGTATATTCTGCAGAAAAACGGTTTTGACCAGTATGTTGACATATTAGGATGCATCTGTGTTGTGGTTTCTAACTCTGTACTTCACCAGAGGATATGAAACTAGCTAAGCAATGACTTAGGAGTTCTGTGGTCAAGTCAGCAGGTGTGAACTAACTGTCATACACTAACCTTTGCCCCATATTCCATATTTCAAACTGAAGACTGTCACATGACAAGAAGTTGTTAATGTATGCATATGTGTATGAGTCTGATTGGTTCTTGGGAGAGCTGTCCCCTCCCTCTGCATTTCCCATAAAAGAGGAACGTATTGTCAGCTGTGTATGTGTGTGTTGGTTATCCACCGGTGAATTGGGACCTCCGCTTCTACCATCTCTGGCCTAGTTGATACTAGAGACTTTCACGCGATCGGCCCACTCGGATCCACCTGTCCATTTTTCACACGGATCTGAGCGGGCCACCCATTGACTTTGGGCAGGCGGATGTCAGCATAGATGTGTCCACTGACTGACAACCAATCCGACAAGATCTGCTCAAAACAGACGGATGGTGATACGTTCACCATCCATCCCGCAAATCGGGCCGGATGAAAACAGAGAAAACAGAGAAAACAGAGCTGTCCATTTTCATCTGATCTCCCCATAGAGGAGAGCGGGACTGTCTCTGCACAGTGAGCAGAGATGGACCTGTCATCTGCCTGCTCAGCGGGGATCAATGGAGCGATCCCCCTGCTGAGCTAGCAGAGTCTGTCCAGCGCATCTGCCCCATGTGAAAGGGGCCTAAAGGGATTGTAAAGTCAGAAGGTTTTTTATCTTAATGCATTCTATACATTAAGACAAAAAGCCTTGTATGTGCAGCAGCCCCCCTCAGCCCCCCTAACACTTACCTAGAGTCCCTCTCTGTCCAGCGATGTCCGCAATGTCTCAGCCGTCTGAGATTCTCCCTCCTGATTGATTGACAGTAACAGGTGCCAAAGGCACCACTGCTGTGCCTAACCCAAAGTCAGCTAGCCAGTCAGGGGAGAGAGGGAGAGGGGCTCCTTGTCTAAATGGGCACAGGGACCTGTGACTCGGCTTGAGTGCCCCCATAGTAAGCTGCTTGCTGTGGGGGCACTCAACAGGAGGGAGGGGCCAGGAGAGCCGAAGAGGGACCCGAGAAGAGGATCCAGGCTGCTTTGTGCAAATCCACTGCACAGAGCAGGTAAGTATAACATGTCTGTTATTTTTTTAGGACAATAAATTTGACTTTACAATAACTTTAAAAGCAATAATTGCCACATATAGCAAGCACCTCAGCACTCCAAAGTACAGTGCAGCCGCATTTTGTTATGTTTTTATTACAAATTTATTTGCCTTATTACAAAATTGATTACATTTATTATTTTCCTCAAAATTCTACAAACAATACCCCATAATGACAATGTGAAAGAAGTTTGTTTAAAATCTTTGCAAATTTATAAAAAAAATAAAAATTAAAAAAATCACACGTTTATAAGTATTCACAGCTTTTGCTCAATACTTTGTTGAAGCAACTTTGGCACCAATTACAGCCTCAAGTCTTTTTGAGTATGATGCTACAGGCTTAGCACACCTATTTTTGGGCAGTTTCTCCAATTCTTCTTTGCAGGACCTCTCAAGCTCCATCAGAATGGATGGGGATCGTCAGTGCACAACCATTTTCAGATCTCTCCAGAGATGTTCAATCGGATCGAAGTCTGGGCTCTGGCTGGGCCACTCAAGGACATTCACAGAGTTTTCCCATAGCCACTCCTTTGTTATCTTGGCTGTAGGTTTAGGGCTATTGTTCTGTTGAAAGATGAACCTTCGCCCCAGTCTGAGGCCCAGAGCGTTCTGGAGCAGGTCTTCCTCAAGGATGTCTCTGTATATTGCTGCATTAATCTTTCCCTCGATCCCGACTAGTCTTCCAGTTCCTGCCTCTAAAAAACATCCCCACAGCATGACACTGCCACCACCATGCTTCACTGTAGGGATGGTATTGGCCAGGTGATGAGCGGTGCCTGGTTTCCTCCAGACATGACGCTTGCAATTCAGTTCAATCTTTGTTTCATCAAACCAGAAGATTTTGATCAGTGGAAACAGGATACACCTGAGCTCAATTTTGAGTGTCATGGCAAAGGCTGTCAATACATATATAGATTTTTTTATTTTTATTTTTATTTTTAATACATTTGGAAAGATTTTAAACAAACTTTTTTCACATTGTCATTATGGTGTATTGTTTGTAGAATTTTGAGAAAATTTTTTTATTTAACCGCTTCCCGACCGCCTCCTGTAGATATACGTCAACAGAATGGCACGGGCAGGCAAAAGCACGTACCTGTACGTCCCCTTTAATTTGCCTGCCCGGGGGGCGCGCGACCCGGTCGGGAGCCCGGGGGGCGCGCGACCCGATCGCCGCTGGTATCCCGCGATCGGGTTACGGAGCGGAAGAACGGGGAGAGGTCTATGTAAACAAACCTCTCCCCGCGCTTCCTACACTGACTGTCAGTGATCGGCGGTTCCCTGTCATCGGGAACGCCGATCAATGACGTCAGACGTACAGCCACGCCCCCTACTGTAAAAAAAAACAGAACACGTCACACTGACTCCTCCCCGCCCCCTAGTGGTTAACCCCTAACTACAACTGTCATTTACATAGGAATCAGTGCTATTTAAATAGCACTGATTTCTATATAAATGACAAATGTCACAAAAATGTGTCAAAAATGTCCGATGTGTCCGCCATAATGTCGCAGTCACAATAAAAATCGCTGATCGCCGCCATTACTAATAAAAAAAAAAATATTAATAAAAATGCTATAAAACTATCCCCTATTTTGTAAACGCTATAACTTTTGCGCAAACTAATCAATAATCGCTAATTGCGATTTTTTTTACCAAAAATATGTAGAAGAATACGTATCGGCCTAAACTGAGGAAAAAAAATGTTTTTTTATATATTTTTTGGGGATATTTATTATAGCAAAAAGTAAAAAATATTGCATTTTTTTCAAAATTGTCACTCTATTTTTGTTTATAGCGCAAAAAATAAAAACCGCAGGGGCGATCAAATACCACCAAAAGAAAGCTCTATTTGTGGGAAAAAAAGGACGCCAATTTTGTTTTGGAGCCACGTCGCATGACCGCGCAATTGTTAGTTAAAGCGACGCAGTGCCGAATTGCAAAAAGGGGCCTGGTCCTTTGGCTGCCAATTGGTCCGGGGCTGAAGTGGTTAATCCATTTTGGAATATCACTGTAACATAACAAAATGTGGATAAAGTGAAGCGCTGTGAATACTTCCCAAATGCACTGTAAAGGGTGTTGGCTTAGTACAGTATATATTAAAACATTTGGCAAACAGTGGAGATTTGTAAAGATTGTGAAAAAAACACCAGCTAACCAAGAAGACAAACTATATGTAAGTGTATGTAATACTGTATGAGACTTGGCTGTCACATGACATATCTCATTGAAATCATATTGTGGATCATGGATATATTTAATTTCAAAATTCTATCTATTTTCAAAAACTATAGAGAGCCTTAAATTACTAGATAAAAGCTTTTCCACCATGAAATCCAAGTTGAAGACAAGGCATGGCACTCGAAAAGTGACTTTTGCAACAGTAAACCTTTTTGCCTTAGAGATGCACACTTGCATCGCAGTGGAGCATCTTCACTTTAGTCTTAAATATCCTCAATACAAACTGAAATAATTTTTTAGATGCAAAGATTTAGTAAACCCTGACAGTACCCTGTAAACGCCTTAATATTAACGGTATCCCATTCAGAGGTCAGTAGTAGTTAGAATGCTCCAACAAGCATTTACAAAGTATAGTTCTAACAGCAGCTCTGCACACCTCCAGTCTAAGCCCATCTTTATGACCATGTTTCATGTTACACCCATATTTATGGTGTAACATGATCACAGTCCATAGCCCCTCACCCCCAAACTGCCCCCTACCCCTTACTGAATTCTGTGATTCTTCTCCCCACAGGATCCTGTTATTTTTAATTTTTTTCTAATTTGGTGCAGCTTTGCATGGCTCTGTGGGCACATACACATTATCCACTCACAGAAATCTACGAATGGAGAGACTACAATTCCCATCTTCCACTTCAGCAGAGGGACTAATCATCAAAATAGAGCACAGGTGCAGTGATCTCAATGTCTTGTAGTCACATTGATGCTTCCTTCAGCCCCATAACTAAAGACTTAAGCTCGGTACACACGGGCCAAATATTCGGCCCTGCGTATGGCAGTCGGCCCGACAGAAGCTGGCTGAACGTATGGCTTCTGTCGATGGGACATGACCAAAAAGGTCTGCCGATGGCTGAGAGCGCTGACCGGGGGTGTTCTGGCGGGGGAGGTCCGCCTGTCAGAACACAATAGCTCATCGGGGAGATCGGTGTACTAACATTGAATAGTTAGTACACCGGCTCCTCCCAAGCTCTTCAGTATTTTTCATTCAGCCTGCTGGGTTGAGCAATAATAAAAAAAAAAAACAATAGTGTGTACTAGGCTTTAGTCTACAAGATCACAGTTGCAATGCTTTCCAGGCTTAAATGTAAAAAATGAATAAATGCTCATTTTTTTTCAATGAATTTGTTTTAATTTTTAATATTATTATCATTTTGTAAAAGATGGAGTATGCCTTTAAGATCAAATGCATAGTCTCTCAGCTGCAGCTCAAACTTCCACCTGAACATCAAACCAAAATAAAGCTATGCTCTGTGTTCAATGACCACCACCATAATCGGCACACAGGGGTACTCACACACAATGGTTGGGGATATAAAGCTCATTTAATACTCCATAGCTTGCATCCTGGCCGCCCTGTAGTCACTGTAATGCTGCGTACACACGACCGGACTTTCCGGCAAACAATCCGATCTTGTGTGGGTTAATCCGTTCGTCTGTGTGCTGGTCCGACAGACCAAATACGATGCAATGGCAGCTATTGGCTACTGGCTATTGAACTTCTTTTTTTTGTCCAGTTTACGTCACCACGTTCAAAACAAACGGACTTAGTCCATTCGTATGTGGCCAAGTCCGTTCGTTCGGAAAGTCCGTCGGAACTCTGCTGAAAGTCCGTCGGGAAGACCACCACCCCCCTCCTCGGGGTGTCAACCTCTTTTTTCACAAGCTGATGGGTTCTCAGCCTAATTTAGAACAGAATGGTTTACAAAGAATAGGGAGCTTTTATGAAGCCTTGTAAGCGCTCTTGAATTCCCACCGGAAGTGAAAAATACAGATCTGAATGGAAGTTCTGGCTTTAGGTTTTACAAGTATTTAACCAGGCATTTAGCCTCTCTAAACACCTACTGTGGTCTTTTAGATGCACCTGATGGAAAGTATTCTACTTGAAACAACAAGTGCTGTTTGAACTAAAATAGCTACTAAATCCACAAAACATTGTTAATGCTATAGGAAAATCAAAGAAAACTACAACCGTCAAGCTGAAGATCTACTGTTTTTCCATCTGGGGGACTGAGCAAAGAAGTAAACAAATATAAGAAATCCAGAGGTGTTCACAGAATCTATCTGAACTATTTTCACTTCATGGACAGAAAGAGTAGCCATTAGAAATTTGACATATTTATTCCCACAGCTGAAGAAGAGTTATACAGTGGGGGGAAAAAAGTATTTGACCCCCTGCTGATTTTGTATGTTTGTCCATTGACAAAGAAATGATCAGTCTATAATGTTAATGGTGGGTTTATTTTAACAGTGAGAAACAGAACAACAATAAAAATATCCAGAAAAACTTATTTCAAAAAAGTTATATTTTAATGTGTGAAATAAGTATTAGATCCCCTATCAATCATCAAGATTTCTGGCTCCCAGGTGTCTTCTATAGAGGTAACTAGCTGAGATTAGGAGCACTTCCTTAAAGGAAAGTGCTCCTAATTTCAGCTTGTTACCTGTATAAAAGACACCTGTCCACAGAAGCAATCAATCAGATTCCAATCTCTCCACTATGGCCAAGACCAAAAAGCTGTCAAAGGATGTCAGGGACAAGATTGTAAACCTACACAAGGCTGGAATGGGCTACAAGACCATCGTCAAGCAGCTTGGTGAGAGGGTGACAACAGTCAACAGTCAACAGTTGGTGCGATTATTCACAAATGGAAGTAACACAAAATAACTGTCAATCTCTCTCGGTCTGGGGCTCCATACAGGATCTCACCTTGTGGAGTTTCAATGATCATTAGAACAGTGAGGAATCAGCCCAGAACTACACGGGAGAATCTTGTCAATGATTTCTAGGCAGCTGGGACCATTATCACCAAGAACACAATTGGTAACACACTATGCCATGAAGGACTGAAATCCTGCAGCGCCTGCAAGGTCCCCTTGCTCAAGAAAGCACATGTACAGGCCCGTCTGGAGTTTGTTAATGGACATCTAAGTGATTCAGAGGAGAACTGGGTGAAAGTGTTGTGGTCAGATGAGACCAAAATTGAGCTCTTTGGCATTAACTCAACTTGCTGTGTTTGGAGGAGGAGGAATGCTACTTATGACCCCAAGAACATCATCCCCACAGTCAAACACAGAGGTGGAAACATTATGCTTTGGGGGTGTTTTTCTACTAAGGGGACAGGAGAACTTCACTGCATCAAAGGGACTATGGACAGGGCCATGTACCATCAAATATTGGGTGAAAACCTCCTTCCCTCAGCCAGGGCATTGAAAATGGGTCGTGGATGGGTATTTCAGCATGACAATGACCCAAAACACGCAGCCAAGGCAACAAAGGTGTGGCTCAAGAAGATGCACATTAAGGTCCTGGAGTGGCCTAGCCAGTCTCCAGCCCTTAATCCCATAAAAAAATATGAGGGAGCTGAAGGTTCGAGTTACCAAATGTCAGCCTCGAAAACCTTAATAACTTGGAGAGGATCTGCAAAGAGGAGTGGGACAAAATCCCTCCTGAGATGTGTGCAAACCTGGTGGCCAACTACAAGAAACATCTGACCTCTGCGATTGCCAACAAGGGTTTTGCCACCATGTACTAGGTCATATTTTGTGAAGGCATCAAATACCTATTTCACTCATTAAAATGTGTCCCTTAGCCTGTTTTAAATATGGCATCCTCGTTTTAATCATGGCATACCTGGCAGAAGAGCGCTGCAGACTAAGCTGCCTGTAAACCTACTCTGTATATATTTGCTGCATGAAGGGGGGATGGAGCATGCATTAACTCCCCGCCTTCAAGATGTCAGCGTCCACTTGCAATTGTCCCTTAAGCACAGTCTCCCTGCCTCCTGGCTTGTAAAGGCAAGGTGACCAGGAGGCGTTCAATAAGGCTTGCTGCCATGCTTGTCTGTGTGCCAGTAAGTAAGCAGTGTCAGGACAAGGGGAGAAGGGGTGCAGGACAGACAGAGCTGAAACCAGGGGTTGTGTGTGACTGAGAGCCAGTGAACCCTGAGCAAGGGGAAGTAGGATGGTCAAGAGAGCTGCGTTCAGACACGGTCTGTGACTATATGCAGGCTAGTGATCTCTGCCCTGTGCGTTTCATACTACTTACATCTGCCTTATTTACTACCGACCTCTGCCCTCTGCCTTACTACTAACCTCTGCATTGCATACTACTGATCTCTGCCTTACTTACAACTGCTCTCTGCATTTTTTACTACTGACCCCTGAACTGTACATTGCTTACTACTGAAATGTGCATTTAAGTGACATTAAAGATTTAGCTTTTATATTTTTTAAATAACAAACATGTTATACTTACCTGCTCTGTGCAGTGTTTTTGCACAGAGCAGCCCTAATTCTCTTCTTCTCAGGTCCCCCGTCGGCACTCCAGGCCCCTCCCTCCTGCCAGTGCCCCCAGAGCAAGCAGCTTTCTCTGGGGGCACCAAGCAGGCTTGCTCCCGAGTCGCTGCTCCATGTGTCTATTCACACATGGATCGTGGCTCAACCCTGGCCCCACTCTCTCCTCATTGGCTCACTGCCACGAGGTTCTCGTGCACATCTCTGGATCGAGATGGGGCTCAGGTAAAAAAAAATTTTTTGGGGTGGGGGGCTGAGGGCGCTGCTGCGTACAGAAGATTTTTTACCAAACCTTGATCCTTTACATCCCCTTTAATTTCTATTGACCTCTGCTCTCTGCATTACATACTATTGACCTCTGAACTGTGTATTACTTAATACTGCCCTCTGCTTTACTACTAACCACTGCAGTTGACAGTCTGCATTACTTATTACTGAACCCTGTATCAAACCCTGACCTCATACCTGACCAGTCCATAGTGAGCCCGCAGGAGGCCACAGTGTGTCACCATTAACCCCAATCTCCCCCATATGCCTGCACATTGTCACGATTGCACGTCTCTTGCTCAGGTATTGCCATAATTACCCATGTTCCCAAATAACTGCAGCATAAGTGACATACGGAGGAAAAAAAAAAGAATGTGGGTGGTTACGGCGTCAGGACTCACCAGCAGATGCAGAAAAATGCCAAACTACAGTGAGTATAATTCAGGGAGGGAGGGAGGGATTTGTGCTGGGGGTTGTTTTGTCATGGGGGGGGATGGATAGTATTGAGAACAAGGGATCATTTTTGCCTAAGAGGAACTCTGTGCTTTTCTTACTTTTGACACCTTGCACTCTGTGTGTTACGCACTCCTGACCCCTACACACTGTGCGTTACACACTCCTGACCCCTACGCACTGTGCGTTACACACTCCTGACCCCTACGCACTGTGCGTTACACACTCCTGACCCCTACGCACTGTGCGTTACACACTCCTGACCCCTACGCACTGTGCGTTACGCACTCTTGACCCAGAGCTAAGTAGGCTCAGGTTTCATGTAACCATAATTCTTTAAGCCACTCCTACCAATTGGGCCACACTTACTATTTGGCATGTCATGATCAGCTCCACCCCTGGCCCAACCCTAATAAAAGTGGGTGTGGTTAGGGTGTCCCTGGATTTTATTTTAAAAATCTGGTCACCTTAGACTTAAGCCCCATACACACGGTCGGAAAATCCGACCACCAAATCCATCGGATTTGGTCCGACGGATTTAGTTCGACACTGGTGTTGCATACACACGGTCGGACAAAGTTGTCGGAAAATCCGATCATTCTGAACGTGGTGACGTTTGTTGCCTACGCCGTCCGTTGCACTTTGTCCGTCGGAATTCGCTACACACGATCGGAATTGGTGTGATCGGACTTTGTTGTCGAAAAATCTATCCAGCAGGAGATAGAACTTTGTCCGTCGGACAATCCTATGGAAACTGTCCGATGGTGCCTACACACGGTCGGAATTTCCGACAACATTGTCCGATAGGACAGAATCCATCGGAAAATCCGACCGTGTGTATGGGGCTTTAGGGTTGTAAGCTATTAGACGTTTTTATTTTGTGTTCATTTTAAACTGATGTAAGATCTTTTTTGAAGCAGATATCTGCAAGGCATTTTTCAGTGTCTACCCTTGCCCTAGTTGGGCAGAATCCATATAACTAGAGATGCTGATAAGCTTATAATGAGGTATTATAGTTTTCATTTGATCAACTAGTAACAAAGTAACTCTAGTAATGCTAAAGTTTCGGAGCACACGGTGCCACCACCACCGTGCCTTCTGCTCCTGCAGCTTCCTTACAATCCTATGCAAACCTGACTTTAAAGTCAGTATTTCCATAGGGTCAGCCACAAGCCAAATCTCTGTACAATACAGTACAAGTACAGTACAATACACAAAATATACCACTCAAGTTCTAACTCTGCATGATTAGCTGAAAGGGCGACTTTTTGTATTGGTTACAAGAGAGTGATTTGAAGACATTTTTGGAGCAGGATTTCTATTTTTGTTCTATTTTTGTTCCTTCTATACTGTATGTAGGATAAATACAGAAATAACCTTAATGATATGTTAGGCTATTGGAAAAGGCAGAATACCCACTGAGAGAATCGTGTGCTTGTCTCTACTTTCTACGTTATTAATCTAGCTTTATGGTTTGCAAGACTGTTATTTAGCATATTTATGTAGATCTGTGACCTAAAAACGCAGAGACTAGAGTTAATGCACATGAAAACTACTGTCACTCACAGTTGCACTCATTCCACTGGCATGGTACAGAGACCTCAGATTAACCCTTTTTGCTTCAATTACAGGTCTGAGCACTCTTGCCACGCAAAACCACGACAACTCACAAAACAGGGGCACCAAGTACAGAATACATCAAAACCACCTGTGATACACTTTCACTGGTAAATGTAATGGAAGATGGAGCCATGGAGGGTGCGAGACAGATGATAGACAGGTAAGATCTTAAGGGGGTCCAACAGAAAAAATCCTCATTCCCGCATCCTATAAAATAATGCATCAGACAAAATGATAGTGTTATACACAAACAGATGGCACATGTAAGTAACAGCAGTTTAAACTGCAATTTACGGTTGAAAGAATATAAATGCAAAATACGGCCATGCCATTGAACTCACTTTATACGTCTACAACCAGCATATGGATGTTTTACTGTCGCAATCATTTCTTGTAGGTATTTAGAATGTTGAAAATGTGACAGACTGACATTACAAGGAATGGCACAGCGATACAGGGATGGCAGCGATTTTACACACCTGTCAAACAGATGCCAAACAAACCTAGGTGTGGTAAACATACACAGCAACAGAAGCTCACTGACCTGGCTGTCGCTTGTTTTCCATGTTGGGTTTGTATGTGCGTCTCAGGTTGTGTGAGAAGGAGAGCACATAGAAACCAGGGCTGCTGACTTGTTACTATGCTTCAGTACAGAGAACTGAATTGTGACTCTCAGCACTGAGCTGACAGCTCTCTCCCTCCCACTTCAAGCTGTGACTGCCAACTCCACCTCTCTCCCTTGACATCACATCTCTGCGCACACCTCCTGAAAAGCAACTTCGTTATGCTTTCACTTAATTAACCTCTGAGATCCTGCACTAAAATCTTATATACAGTATGGGAACAAATCATTCCAATTTAAAATTTGAGCCTTCAAGCACTAGTAAACCCAAAAGCAAAAATGTAATATTGCAGCTTGCCGGTTCTTAGATGTGTTGGTTGCAATTGTTCTTTTTTAGGCTTTTTTAAATTTATCTTCACCTGTTAATCCGGCCATGTTATTTTTCAACTCCCTTTAGCAGACAAAACTGTCCTGACAAAGTAGCAATTAGAGAATTGAGACATTTAACCATAGCTTCCAACTGTCCTGATTTCGAGGGACTGTCCCTGATTGGAGCAATGTCCCTCTGTCCCTCTTCCCCTCCTCATTTGCCCCTCATTTTGGTCTGATCTATATAGTTGTATATAAAATGCACCTTTTAGCTTTCAAAAAGTGTTTCCCAGTGCTAAACCATTCATCAAATTTCTTAAATGGCAGCATTTGTACATTTTAAAAGCCAATATAAAGGAATGGTAGTGGTAAAAAAAAGTCCTTGTGTATTTAATTAACCTCTTTATTTTTTTTGGTTAATCCTCCTTTAAGAGGTGTGACAGGGGGCGTGTTCTATGCCTACATACATTTGTTAGTAGGTGTCCCTCATTCCCATCTTAAAATGTTGGGACGTATGATTTAACGCTGACAGGGGTACTTACAATTGTCAGCTTTTATTTATGTAAAACCTTTATCCTAAGAAGAAAAAAAAAAAAACTGTTGCTGTTACTGCTTAACCACTTCCCGACCGGCGCATGACGATGTACGTCGGCAGAATGGCATGGACAGGCATATGGGCGTACAGATACGTCCCTTTAAATTTGCCGCCGTGCCATCGCACGCGCGCCGGTCGGGACCTCCGTGAGTCCGATCGCGGGTCCCGCAGGCTCGATCGCCGTGGAGATACCCGCGATCGTCTCACGGGGAGGAAGAATGGGAAGATGCTATAGTAAACAAGCATCTCCCTGTTCTGCCTAGCTAAAGTGACACTGAATTCTGCTCCATGTAATTGGAGCAGAGATCAGTCATGTCTACAACACAGCCACACCCCCCACAGTTAGCATCACCCTCCAAGGACACACTTAACCCCTACACTGCCACCTAGTGGTTAACCCCTTCACTGCCAGTGTCATTTACACAGGAATCAGTGCGTTTGTATAGCACTGATTGCTGTATAAATGACAATGGTCTCAAAAATGTGTCAAAAATGTCCGATGTGTCGGTCATAATGTCGCAGTCACAATAAAAAAATCGCTGATCACCGCCATTACTAGTAAAAAAAAAATTATTAATAAAAATGCCATAAAACTATCCCCTATTTTGTAAACGCTATAACTATTGCGCAAACCAATCAATAATCGCTTATTGCGATTTTTTTTTTTTAACAAAAATATGTAGAAGAATATTTATCGGCCTAAACTGAGGAAAAAAAAAATGTTTTTTTTATACATTTTTGGGGGATATTTATTATAGCAAAAAGTAAAAAATAATGTGTTTTTTTTTTTTTCAAAAAAGTTTGCTGTTTTTTTGTTTATAGCGCAAAAAATATGTGGGGAAAAAAGGACGTCAATTTTGTTTGGGAGCCACGTCGCACGTGCAATTGTCAGTTAAAGCGACGCAGTGCCGAATCGCAAAAAGTGGTCTGGTCTTAAGCTGGCAAATTTTTTATTTTTTTTCAACAGAAGGAATGTTTATTGGTATAAGACAGTAAGGATGAGCTCAGGTGTGTTGGCAACTCCACATGCCCGTGCTCGCCAGGAAGCTGACACTGCTAATCGCAGGCAGTGAGACATTTCCCGATCTGTGCAGCTGCGGATCAGGAAATGTCTCACTGCCTGCAAAAAGCCTGCGCAGTGTCAGCTTCCTGGTGGGTGCGGGCACGTGGAGTTGCGAACACACCTGAGCCCATCCTTATAAGACAGCAGTATACTGGAGCTCAGCTTTAATTTCTTAGTCACATCCATCTAAGGGCTCTTTCACACATGCTTGTCCCTTTTCACAGACTCCGCTTGCTCAGCAGGGATCACACCGTTGATCCCCCCTGGCCGGCGGATGACAAGTCTGTCTCTGTTCACTGTGCAGAGATGGACCTGTCAGAGCCCCGCTCTCCTCTATGGGGAATCGGATGAAAACATATCCGCCTGTCCATTTTCATCCAATCCACCAGACGGATGGAAAATAGGGTTTCCATCCATCTGGATTTAGCAGAGCAGATCGGATCGGATGTCAGCGGACATGTCACCGCTAACATCTGTCACTCCATAGAGGTACATGGAGCGTCCGTTTAGGTCCACCTGAAAAACTGACAGGCGGACCTGAATGGCCCGCATGTGTGGAAGGACTCTAAATCTGCTAGTGCGTCGAACACTAACATCTCCCCAGATCAACAATACTGTTGTCTCAGTTGTTCCTCCATCCAGAGTGGAGACCCTCTAATGCCCCATACACACGGTCGGATTTTCCGATGGATAATGTCCTATCGGACAATGTTGTCGGAAACTCCGACCGTGTGTAGGCTCCATCAGACTTTTTCCGTCGGATTTTCCGACGGACAAAGTTTTATCTCCTGCTCTCAAATTTTCCGACAACAAAGTCTTATCGGACTTTTTCCGATCGTGTGTAGCGAATTCCGATGGCCAAAGTGCCACGCATGCTCAGATCACATTACAAGGCCAAAGCTATTGGCTACTAGCCTCTACATAGTCCCGTCGTACGCAACGAACATCACCACGTTCAGGATGATCGGATTTTCTGACAACTTTGTCCGACCGTGTGTATGCAACACCAGTGTCGGACAAAATCAGACAGATTTTGTGGTCGGAATTTCCGACCGTGTGTACGGGGCATAAGAGTGTTACTGGCAGGATCACTAGGTGAAAATAAAGTAAAAAAAGAGAAAACCAATGTAGCCTCTACATCCAAGGATTGGTAAACTGCAATATATTTAAATCGGTGTTAAACCCAAAAGCAAACATTTATTTTATTGCAGCTTAAACAATTTTTAGATGTGATGGCTGCATTCATTTTTTTTTTGTTTTTTTTAGGCTTTCTTTCTTTTTATTTCATCTGGTGATCCAGCCACACACAGTTTAAATCTCAGCCAGTTCAGCAGGAACCGGCCGAGATTCGAACCGTTAATGGGCAGGCTGAATGTACCAAGTTGATTGATTGATCAACTTGGGTACAGGCAGTCCCCGAGTTACGAACACAATAAGGACTGTAGGTTTGTTCGTAAGTCGGAACTTGTTCATAAGTCGGAACACTGCATTTGTAAGTGTAACTTCCGCCTGTGCTAGGATGTGGGATGTTCCGGGCATGCAGTTATCTTATCTGGGGCTCTTCTGGCCATTCAGTACATGTAGTACTGCAGTGTGGGATGTGTCCGAAGGTGCTCAGAGGTATCCAGGACCAGCGTGGAGCACAAGCGGCTGGCATTTGAGGTCATTCGTAAGTAGGAGTTGTTCGTAACACAGGTGTTAGTAACTCGGGGGCTGCCTGTATAACCAGCCTGTCAGATTCTCTTGTGATTATCGCTAGTGGCTATAGCCCCCACTGTCTTCTCCCAACGGGGATGGCTTGCCCCACCCCCTCACCGGTAGAAGACAATTGCTCGCAAGAGGAATTACTGCATCAACACTTTCTGTGTTGAATGCAGATGCAGGATGCAGGCTTTTCACAGGGCCACCCATTAAGGTTTAATTTCTCTCTCCCCAACTACTGTGGACTGTGCATATGGGCCAGGGGAGAAGGGAAGGACTGTGGTATGCTGCTGTTCTGGCCCGAAGCCGCCCATCTCACAGGAAAGAAGGATGCCACCACTTGAGAGTAAAGCCTACTCCACCAAACGTAGTGTGGTCACAGGAAGGTATCGCTGATCAGCAAAAGATGGAACTCCAAGTCCCAGGTGCTGGGCTGCTGAGAGAATTGATACCCTAAGCTAAGCGTGGGAAAGGGAGTGGAGGGGATCTCAGGTTCAGTGCTTCTGAAAGTGTGCATGTGGGCTGGGAATTGCTTGAAGACAGCATGAAGAACCCAGAAAAGAGAGACAGGGCCAGGGAGACTAAGTGATTGGACTATGCTGCTGTGGAGAGAACAGTCCTTCTCAGATGGCTGTTGGCACACCAACTTTCCCATCTTCCTATTTACAGAGATAGTGCTGCCCTCTTGCTGGGATCTTTGATACTCATTTCTTTGGAGAGCTCCATCCCCTGTTCTGGGATTTAAACAAAAAAATTGGGTACTCCTCTAAAGACTTTGGGCCCCAACGTCAGCCACCAACAGTTAACTACTGGGCAGTTGAGGCAAGGAGGGCCTACAACTTTTAAAGGCCCATGTGCATTCCCCATTGGTTAGGACCCTGCTTAGAACTCTTAGCTCTGTCTTTTTAATTATGTCGTTGGATATATGCTCTGTTCATAACTCTATTGTTATATTGCTTGCAATATGTGTTATTGGTACAGTATATGATGTTCAAATTGTTATTGCTTACTAAAACTGCTATTGTATTTTCCCACCAGGCATGTAGCCTTCATTTACCCTCATAGTGTGATGGAAAGTTTGGCCATTCACATTAGGAACAGGAGCCCAAACATCCAGTGGCTTTTCTTGGGTGGCATAAAATGCAAAAATACGCACAGATTAAAAAAAAGCTGCTAGCAAGTGTGTTTGCAATAAAGAAACTCCACCATAACATCAGTGGAATATGATCATAAACCGCTCAACACCAGTCTGTCAACACTCATTGATCAAGTTCCTGTTCCTTCAGTTACAGATATATGACTTGACTGTGACACATAGGTCTGTAAACTGATAGTTACTGCTCTCTATAAGAGCCAACACAAAAATGCACACATAAAACAGAGTGACTTTTGGATGAGAATATGCAGACTAAAGAATCCTCTGAAACCTTAAAGTGTATCTAAACCCAAAAACAAAAATGTAACACATTTCAGCTTACCAGTTCTAAAATAGGGTGACTGAATTATTTTTTTCATTTATTTTCACCTGTGGTCCTACCGATTATATACTTCATATCCTCGAGTGAGAACACTCTCTCACCTAGTTACTTACTCATAGGGGCCTTACACATGGGATGGGTTCCCTTGGAGTCTACCTGCTCAGTGAGGAATCTGTCCACTGATCCCCGCTTATGCAGAGCATGCACCGACACAGCTCAATCTCCTCTATGGGCAGTTGGATATAAATGGACTGCCTGTCCATTTACAGCCGACTACCATCTGATCCACGAGACGGATAGGGAATGGATCCCCATCTGTCTGTATTTAGTGGATAGGATTGGATTGGATGTTGTTGACACCCACCGCTCTATAGAGGAGACTGATGAGTCCGATCGGGTCCGCCTGAAAAACTGACAGGAGGGAGGTGACCCTAGGCTGCTCTCCTTATATATGGATTATAAACACCTACCCCTATCTTTATCTACATTACATAGAATTTCTTTTGCAGTTCACCAAGGACAGCTAGGAAGGCAGATAACATTGGTTGATATTTTAGTTTAGAGCACAGGACATGAGATTTCTAGAGGCTCAATAGGTATTTCTGTATTCTGTACTTGCTAATAATGTGCCTAAAATAATAAAACAAATGCAGCATCATCCTAAGAATTTGTAAATTGCAATACTGTATATGAAATATTTGTTCTTGGGTTATGATGTATTTAAAATAAAAAAAAAAACAAAGTAGTATGTCATTTTGGTGGCAGTTAGGATGAAGCTTGGGAAAATGAAAGCCAAGGCAAGAATGCTAAAATGGCACATCCAGAGATAAGAGATACTGAAGAAGGCTAATATTCAAAAAGTTACTTGATCGCATGACACTCTATGTCTGGACACAAGCTAGCCATGGATTTGTTTGATTTTAGAGGACACACATTTTTTGCTGATTATGATCTATTTGTTAAAAAATTCACAATTTGTCAACCTATCAGTTAAAACATTTGTGTCGCCCTCGCCCATGTTTTTCAGTCCCAAACCAGCATATGCAAGGTGTGGTATTTTTGCATCCCAATGGAGAATTAAACTATTTTACTCTAGCCTTGACTTCAATAGATAAGCTGATAAGATGATTCAGATCCTAAAAAAAAGCATTCACCACAGAAGTGGAATACAGCTATCTCTGGAACAAAGGTATTTCTATTCAACTACATCTGTACACAGCACAGGCATTCAATCATGTTATGGAGACATGAAAGGTTTTTTATACCAAAAGATTTTTATATAATTCACAATGGAAAGCAGGAGAGACACAATTATTAAATGCCTGCTTATACTTTCTACTACAAGGAAGTAGAGACGATCAACCCTTCACAAGCCAAAAATACATTTTAAGACATTTAAAGACACCTAAGATGATCATCTCATCTTCAGCAAAACGTGAATACTACAAAACAAACATTAGACTGATATAGACAAATTAATTATTACAGTTCTTTATTAATACAAATGTATGAAAACAACCTATTTAGCAATTTACGGAGTAGACTTCAACATAAGAAGAATAATTAACTCAGTTTTGCCAGTAAACAATACATACATTAGACATAAAGCACTGACAGTTGCAGAGAAAAAGAGGGAATTGAGTATGTATTGTGACAAGTTGGAGGTTTTGAAAGCAAACGTTCACACATAAATATCTTCCCA
The DNA here is from genome assembly GCA_028564925.1 of Lithobates sylvaticus. Classification (NCBI taxonomy): domain Eukaryota; kingdom Metazoa; phylum Chordata; class Amphibia; order Anura; family Ranidae; genus Lithobates; species Lithobates sylvaticus. The sequence goes on from CM053038.1 coordinate 99,029,235, forward strand.
CGCAGGGGGGTTTCGCCATAAATACAGCAAACAATCATCAGCCTTGTCTTCTTGACCATCAAACACACTTCCCAGTGCTGTACCAATCGCTGTACCTCTGTCAGCTTGTCGTATCCTGTTTCTCCCAGCTGCTACATCCTTCATAGGCTCGGTCCTTGGTCTGTCCTGACCTGGACAGTACGGTGCAGACATGCACCTCTCACTGCTCCCTTCACAGACTGACCCCTTCGGGAGGGTGGGGCAGTGGCCTTTAACTCTGTCTCGAACATGAAGGCAGCACACACCTGCGTCATTAACCGCTTGGCGCCGGCCGCACGCAAAGATGTGGCCTCTTGGTGCCTGGTCTTTGGTGCCTAGAGGCCGCATATTTGCATGAATTTTAGTCAATACTGCTGGTACGAGAGCACGGGCCCGATGCGCTCCCGCCACAGTTACCAGTGCCTAACTGAAAGCTCCCAATCGCTGCTTGCAATCAGGAGTTTTCAGATCACATGACCACCATGACAGCCAATCATGGTGGTCATGTGGTTTTAAGCCCAGCCCCACCTCCTCTTAAGGGGCTGGGAGTTGCCAGCGTGCAGAGGTTAATGTGCTTGTTTCTTCCAAAATCTGGCCCAGCCTGCCCTATTAGACTGTGGCATGGGCTCGCTCAGCCACATTACTTTTGAACAAACAAGGAGAGGGTATAAGGATGAGATCCCAGCAAAAGTAATGCGCAATTTGTTTAATTACGAAGAAAAAATGCTGACAAAATTTTTGTTATTTGGAGATTCGGATGTACTCCTGTGATCCACAGGAGAAGTGCAGCCAAACAAGCCCTTTTAATTCAGTATGTTCCTTTAGAAACCTCTTACCAACTATACCATAACCTGGATAAATACCTATACCATAACCTGGATAAATACCTATACCATAACCTGGATAAATAGGAACCTTCACAGACACAGTAAAAATGCACTTTTACTTTTAAGTGCCTGAATCTATCTTGATATCAGTCTCTGTTATTCCCTGCACAGCAGTAAGGAAAGCTTTGCTGCATACACATGTTCAAAAACAGCTTAGAGGAAATAAGGGGAATAAGGAAATAAACAAAAGGTTACTGCTCCTTCATTGTCTAACAAGCAGCCTGTGGGTGGGGAGTTGACACTACTGTATTCCTTATCTCCAACAGAAAAATTGGTGTAATTCTTCTTGCTATGCTGGATGGCAAAGGTGTATGAATCACAGAAGTAGCTGGACAGAATAACATATTCTTGGCTGATAAGACAATGCAAATATTAGTATTTCAACTGTGTATGTTGTCTGCCCGATATTCAAGTTTAAGATATTCAGTTGTATTACTGAACTTATTCCCAGCTGCTTCAAATATTCCTGTGTTTTTTTATCCCCGTCCCCCAATGCATTTTGGGGACCCCCAGAGACAAGGTGGATTAGCATTCCACCCCAGGGCTTAGGCCATGGCTGAAAAAGGGGGTCGTACAGTTGATTTTACTCAGCAGCATCACTCAACAAGTAAAGAAGGTTAGGGCCACAGATACCTAAGTGCAGAGTTTCGCACAGACTCCATCTTTTAGAACACTTTGGTAGAAATAAAAGAGCCTTGAAGCTGACACCAGAATTCTGTACCTTTAGGATTTCCCGTGTGAAAAAGCCTCTGTGATCCTCCTAAATGAGTCACCAGCCCCTGCTTTTAGTTCCTTTTCCTTAGGATCCTTCCTTGTCCTCACAGGTCAGCACCCAAATATTTATGTCCTTCAGCAGCATGCAACACTGGCAGCCAAACTCTTATGCCTTGTACACAAGATCGGATTTCCGACAACAAAACCGTGGAATTTTGTCCAAAGGGTGTTGGCTCAAACTTGTCTTGCATACACACGGTCACATAAATGTTGGCCAACAATTTACGAACGTAGTGACGTACTAGACGTACTACATGGTTTTTCAGCTCTTTAGTGCCACCCTTTGGGCTCCTTATGCTAATTTCATGTTAGTAGAAGTTTGGTGAGTGTTGATTCACGCTTTTCCTTTCACGTTTTTCATTTAGCGCTTTTCATTTTCATGCTTTTCAGTTTGTTTCTGAGCGGCCATTCTTCAACCAGACATGTTGCGGATTTGGAGCAGATAACGCGTTATTTATTATTGGCCTTGGAGTTATTGCTTTGGCATTATTTTTTTGGTTGAATAATGATTTGATTTGGTATATTTTCTATATTTTTGGATGCATAGAATGCACTTTTTGGTTAAGTTCTATTGACAGATAGCATGTCTAATTTATTTATTTATTTATTTATTTAAATGCACAATAAAAAAATTGTGTAGAATAATACTTGACTATGTGTTTTACTTCAAATGACAGTTTGGGAGTAGGCAGTTATATTTTAAAAAATACAATGTAAAATTGACAAGGGACACCAACATAGTTGTATCTTTGATCTTAAAAACTAGGGGATAATGGTGTCATGGTAACTTGCACAAATAATAAAAAAAAAAAAAACATAATATTATTCTTGATATCACTAGAAAAAAAAAGCCTTTGAAAATTTGTTCGCAATAACTCCATCAGTATCACCAGCAAAGCAGCTTCATTATTATCCCATTAAAGAAGAAGAGAATTGTGCGCTGCATTTGGAGATTTCATAATTTGCCACGTCACAAATGTTAATTCTCCATTACAAACTCTAGTTTACAAGACCGACCGCTTCTGCTTCCGAGCATGCGTATTTGTACTTTGGACTTTTGTCCGACGGACTTGTGTACATACGATCGTAAAATCCGACAACACACATTTGTTGGCGGAAAATTTGAAAACAGGCTAGCCAACATTTGTTGGCGGAAAGTCCGACAACAATTGTCCGATGGAGCACACACACAGTCCGATTTTCTGCCAACAGCCTGACGAAAATTCGATCATATGTACAGGGTTTTAGTGGATGGACAGAAAAGAAGACATCCTGAAGAAGTCACATGATGAAACCTGTCGTCCAGAAGTGATGTCATCATGCATGCGCACCCAGAAGGATTGTTTTTTTTACATTGTTTAAAAGGAACATGGATTTTTTATTGTTCTGTAATAGTATTTATAGAGTAAAAGCAATTTGGCTTATGGTATTTACGCTATGGGAGTATTTTATTTGAGTTGAGCTGAGCTGGGTCCTGTCCTGAGCTGAGAAATTGTCCTGAACCGACATCCCTGCCTTATACCTGCTCTGAAGTGGAGAGAGAGAGAGAGAGGGGATCCTTTGTGGATATTTAAGGAATGTGTTTGTGTCCTACTTTAAAAAAGAAGTGGTCAAGTCCACCTGGTGAGCCTTCCCATTATTGATCAAAAATGGGTAATTTGAGGTGATGGTACTCTTATATGGCTTTTTGTGTGGATGATTTTAGTGATTCATGTACAGAGGAGGCTGTGGACAAGGGGGTACAGAGGTGGTTGTGGACAGAGGGGGTACAGAGGTGGCTGTGGATGGGGGGTACAGAGGTGGCTATGGACAGAGGGGGTACAAACGGTGGCTGTGGATGGGGGGGTACAGAGGTGGCTGTGGACGGGGGGGTACAGAGGTGGCTGTGGATGGGGGGGGGTACAGAGGTGGCTGTGGACAGGGGGGGTACAGAGGTGGCTGTGGACAGGGGGGGTACAGAGGTGGCTGTGGACAGGGGGGGGTACAGAGGTGGCTGTGGACAGGGGGGACAGAGGTGGCTGTGGACAGGGGGGGTACAGAGGTGGCTGTGGATGGGGGGGGTACAGAGGTGGCTGTGGATGGGGGGGGGGTACAGAGGTGTCTGTGGATGGGGGGGTACTGAGGTGGCTGTGGACGGGGGGGTACTGAGGTGGCTGTGGACGGGGGGTACAGAGGTGGCTGTGGACGGGGGGTACAGAGGTGGCTGTGGACGGGGGGTACAGAGGTGGCTGTGGACAGGGGGTTACAGAGCGTGTGTACATTATTTGGGATGCATGGGGGGCACCAGGAAAATGCTTGCCCAGGGTCCAAACAATATTAAAGACAGCCCTGGGCGGGTTGTTAGCAGGCATAAGAGTAACAATACTGTGTGGGGGGGGGGGGGGGGTCATGTAAAGGGCGAAATACTGTGTGTAGGGTGATAATTGAATTTGTAGTGTTTTAAGTATATTCTTGTTTTGAAACGTCATTGATTCTTTCTTAAAAACGGGGGGGGGGGGGCAGTTTGCCATCTTCGCCCTGGGCACCAAATGGCCTTGTCCCAGCACTGAACACTAGTATCACTATCAAGTTCACAACACTAACACAATAGCAGCAGATTATTATGAAAAAGTTAGGTTGAACTGTAGCTTGCTTCACTATTGTTCTGCTGCTGTGCTTATGCTTAATTGCTAAATAATTCAGGTTCTCTGACAAACGGACAGCTAAGATTGACTGTCTTCTGAAATTATTCAGTGTGTGTGTCTGTTAGCAATCGTAAGTGAAAGTAAGTTGGCTGTACGTGTGTACTTAGTTCTGGCTATTTTACTGCTCCTCCTCTTTGGTTACAATCAGCCAATAACATTCATCATCGTCATTATTTTTATTTTACTTCCCCTACCCAATTCCAACAGCGATCTTTTCTCTCTACGTCAAATCTTTTCTCTCTGCATCGAATCTTCTCTCTACGTCAAATCTTTTCTCTCTACGTCAAATCTTTTCTCTCTATGTAGAATAATCTTGGACTAATAGAGTTAAGGTTAGGCACATTCGACCACAGGTTCGATGGACACAGATTGTTATTGTCAGCGTCATGTCGAATCTATATCGAACTGTTGTCACAACGAAAACGAAAATAAAGCATTTGTTTATGTCGGATCTTTCGTTTTTCGATCTGAACTTTCGTTATCGATTGTTAAAACGATAACAAAAATACCTGAAATTCGGACGAAAATGCATTCGGACGAAAACAAATGCACATGTCTATGATCTAGTGATATACTGTATATCAGGTCCAGCAGAGACTGAGAAGCATACTTCCTAGTGCTGCCAAATAATTTCTTGTTGATAATATCACCAGATTATTAAACAAATAACATGTGGACTGGTCTCTGCCCCCTGGGAAACATGTGTCAAAGCATTTTTTTTCTTTTATTCATTTGGCAGGAAGCAACATTAAAAATAACATACCTGAGGGATGCCCTAAATCTGCCTGTGAAGTGATGTATCTGTACAATGTATACAACCTTGTACAGCAAAACTAACATTTACAAAGAAAAAATGCTGTTTAACCACTTCACGACTGTGATATAGCCGGATGGCGGCTACAGCGTGGTTGCACATTGCTGGGAGGGTGTCATATGACGTCCTCTTGTGACTGCGCTTCTCGCGTGCCCCCTGCGGCACGCATCTGCAGGCATCTGTGATCACTGTGCCCATGAGACACGGCTGCTCACAGAATGTGGTAAAGCCAATCACAATGGCTCTTTACCACGTGATCAGCTGTGTCCAGTCACAGCTGATCACAGTGTAAACAAGATTTGCTGGTTATCGGCATGCCTCTCCTGGCAGGATTCATCTAGTCTGGGTACCAAATCTAGGTAAGTAGGGAGCTTTAGGAGGGAAGAGCAGGTGAAGTAGACCAGCTCAGTCAGTGAAAGGGTAGGAAAACATTCAGAAATATATTTTTATTATACTTTCAATTGGTTTTAATATTTATTTTATAAATATGTTGACGTGCTCAAAGGCAGAAGAATTTTAGGGGGTTGTTTGGTAAACTGTCCTGCACTAAATGGTATTATATGATTTATTATAATTCTTAGTAAACTCATAATTAAAGTGGAAGTAAACCCATCGATTTAACAGTCTAAAAAAAAAAAGGCATGCCGTGAATGCTAACTGCACATTGGCTGTGCTCTCAACCAAACAGTCAAACCATCCAATGTCTGGTGTCATAACGGATCACATGTGCAGCACTGTGGCAGTTGAAGATTAAACAGAGGCAAAGATGGCAGCTTCCTTGGCTGAAAACGATAGGGGGGTTTACTTCCACTTTAAAACTACTCAGGGATATAATGAATTGTCTATGGGAGAAATCAAAAGTGCTAATTTTAAAGGCTTATATGCATGGTATTGTCATAAAAAGTATTTGGGGACCTAGGTCCTGCCCCAGGGGACATGTATCAATGCAAAAAAAAGTTTTAAAAACTGAAGTTTTTTCGGGAGCAGTGATTATAATAATGCTTAAAGTAAAACAATAAAAGTGAAATATTCCTTTAAATTTCATACCTGAGGGGGTGTCTATAGTATGCCTGTAAAGGTGCGCATTTTTCCCGTGTTTAGAACAGTCCCTGCACAAAATGAAATTTCTAAAGGAAAAAAAGTAATTTAAAACTATTTGCAGCTATAATGAATTGTCGGGTCTCGGCAATACAGATAAAAGTCATTGAAAAAAACGGCATGGGGGTCCCCCAAAAAATCCATACCAGGCCCTTTGGGTCTGGTATGAACATTAAGGGGAACCCGCACCAAAATGTAAAAAAAAAATTGCATGGAGGTCCCCCCAAATTCCATACCAGGCCTTTTAGGTCTGGTATGGATATTAAGGGGAACCCTGCGCCAATTAAAAAAAAAATGGAGTAGGGGTCCCCCCTCAAAATCCATACCAGACCCTTCAGGTCCCCAAAGCACCTTGTCCCCATGTTGATGGGGACAAGGGCCTCATCCCCACAACCCTTGCCTGGAGGTTGTGGGGGTCTAAGGGCGGGGGGCTTATAGGGAACTGGAAGTCCCCTTTAACAAGGGGACCCCCAGATCCCGCCCCCCCCTTGTTTGAAATGGTAACGGGTACATTGTACCCCTACCATTTCACAAAAAAAGTGTCAAAATGTTAAAAAAAAACACAAGACACATCTTGGGACAAGTCTTTTATTAAAAAAAAATAAAAAATAAAAATGTCCCACGAAGTCCATTCATCTTCTTCTCTCGCTCCCCTGACGGACCGTAAAAAAAAACCCTGCACGCCGCCACCGATCCGCCTCCATGGGAGGCACCCGCCGTAATGACCATTCTCTCTGGTGACAGTTCTTTTATAACTGAGGGCGGGGCCACACCGTGACGTACCCGGGTGACCCCCCCCTCTGGCGTGCAGGGACTTCCCAATGGCTTCCCCGTGAGTAGATTGCATTCATATTTTTGCCACTACAGTAAACCTCATTTGCCATGTAGTTGCCCTTCCCATTAATTTGTTCAGATCTTCTTGCAAGGTTTCCACATCCTGCAGAGAAGTTATTGCCCTGCTTAGCTTAGTGTCATCCACAAATACTGAGATTGAACAGTTTACCGCATCCTCCAGGTCATTTATGAACAAATTAACCCCTTCTCGCTGAGCGTACGCAGATGTGCGTACTTGGCTTTCGGGGGTTATACCGGGTACCGTTGTTTAGAGCGGGCGATCGGCTTTTCCGGGGATAACAACTGATGCGGCTAAAAGCCGCTCGGTTGTTATTCCGGTGGAGCGGGAGGGGGCGATTTTTAGGTACCAAAGTTTGTCGCCATTCCACGAGTTGGTACAATTATAAAGCGTAACATGTTTGGTATATATTTACTCGGCGTAACATCATATTTCACATTATAGAAAAAAATTGGGATAACTATACTGTTTTGTTTTTTTAAAATTCATGAAAGTGTCCCTTTTCCCAAGAAGTTGCATGTAAAACACTGCTGCACAAATACCGTGTGACATAAAATATTGCAAAAATCATCATTTTATTCTCTAGATTCTCTGCTAAAATATATATATATATATATATATATATATATATATATATATATATATATATATATATATATATATATAATGTTTGGGGGTTCTAAGTAATTTTCTAGCAAAAAATAGGGATTTTAACTTGTAAACACCAAATGTCAGAAATAGGCTGAGTCATGAAAGGGTTAAACAGGATTGGTCCCAGCACAGAATCCTGGGGGACCCCACTTACCACCCCTGGCCATTCTGAGTATTCCCCATTTATAACCACCCTCTGAGCTCGCCCTTGTAGCCAGTTTTCAATCTATGTACTCACCCCATGGTCCCTGCCAACAGACCTTACTTTGTACAGTAAAGGTTTATGGGGAACTGTGTCAAATGCTTTTGCAAAATCCAGATACACCACACCTACGGGCCTTCCTTTATCTAGATGGCAGCTCCCCTCCTCATATAAGGTTAATAGATTGGATTGGCAAGAATGATTCTTCATTAATCCATGCTGACTACTGCTAATGATACAGTATTCCTTACTAAAACTCTTGTTTATAGTCCATTATCATCCCCTCCAAGAGCTTGCATACTATTGATGTTACGCTAACTGGTCTGTAATTCCCAGGGATGTATTTTGGCCCTTTTTTAACCACTTGCTTACCGGGCCTATTTTGGCCTATTTTCCTTTATGTAAACATCATCATTTTTTTGCTAGAAAATTACTCAGAACCCCCAAACATTGAGTACGTTTTTTTTAGCAGACACCCTAGGGAATAAAATGGCGGTCATTGCAACTTTTTATCTCACACGGTATTTTCGCAATCATTTTTCAAACGCCTTTTTTTTGGAAAAAAAACGGTTTCATGAATTAAAAAATAACAAAACAGTAAAGTTAGCCCAATTTTTTTATATAATATGAAAGATGTTACGCCGAGTAAATAGATACCGAACATGTCAAGCTTTAAAATTGCGCACAACCGTGGAATGGCGCCAAACTTCGGTACTTAATAATCTCCATAGGCGACGCTTTAATATTTTTTACTGGTTACCAGTTTAGAGTTACAGAGGAGGTCTAGTGCTAGAATTGTTGCACGCGCTCTAACGCACGCGGCGATACCTCACATGTGTGGTTTGAGCGGCGTTTACATATGCGGGCGGGACTTGCGTGTGCGTTAGCTTCTGATCGCGAGCTACAGGGGACAGGGGCGTTTTAATTTTTTTTTTTTTTTTATTTATTTATTTTTATTTTACTTAATTTTTTTTATTTTTACACTTTTTAAAAAAAAAGGATCACTTTTTAAAAAAAAAGGATCACTATTACAAGGAATGTAAACATCCCTTGTAATAGGAATGTATGTGACAGGTCCTCTTTATGGAGAGATGTGGGGTCAATAAGACCCCACATCTCTCCTCCAGGCTGGAAAGCATGAGATCGTTAAAAATTTTTTTACCGATCTCATGCTGACAGCCGCGATCATGGCTTTGTTTACTTCCGGGTACCGGGCGTGAAGTCATAACGTCGCGCCCGGGCCTCCGACAGTCATAGAGATGACTGGTGACCATCTGGTCACCGGAAATCTCTATGCTCGTCATCCGGCGGTGAGCGATTCTTTCTCCGGGCCCCCGATGGCACGGGAGAGCCCGGAGAAGCACCGGATGGCGGCGGGAGGGGGGGGACGTCCCCTCCCGCTGCCTATAAGAACGATCAGGCGGCGGAACTGCCGCTATGATCGTTCTTATGGTGCACAGAATCGCCGGCCGGAAAGAATGATATCTGAATGATGCCAATAGCTGCACGCATCATTCAGATATCACCACTCAAAGTCAAGGACGTCATATGACGTCCTTGGTCGGCAAGTGGTTAAATATTGGTGCTGCATTGGCTTTTCGCCAATCAGCTGGTATTATTCCAGTCAGTAGACTTTCAGTAAAAATTAGAAACAATGGTCTGGCAATTACTTGACTGAGTTCCCTAAGTACCCTCGGGTGCAAGCCATCTGGTCCCGGTGATTTATTAATGTTAAGTTTCCCAAGTCTATTTCTAATTCTGACCTCCGTTAGCCATGAGAGTGCTTGCTGTGATGTGTCATGAGGACAAACACTGCAGTTTTTCACCTTTACATTACTACGGTAAATACCAAAAGGAGAAACCCTGAAGTTACCAGATCCCAGATATTACTGGCAAATGCTATTGAATTGTGTTTTAACTGACACCGTATGGATTACAAATATGTGCTTTATGGAGTTAGGGCGCTATGCTGAAAGCCACTCCACCTCTTGTACAGAAAGTGTTACTAGTGGGGGACATTTCTGTTGGCTGTATTGCTGGGACCGTGTTGGACTGTGTGCTGCTGGCAGGGAGTGCCCACTTGAGTCATGCTGGCTGGTGCTCTTAAATTGCCAGTGTGCCTCCCTTGGAAAAGTAACATGTTGATCTGACATTCAGCGTGTTTGTTTCTTCAATGAGGAAATTTGTTCTCAGTTCCTGGCTGTTGTGTGGACAGACTGAGATTACCACTGCAAGGGGACCTATGTCAAGAAGTGCGGTCCCTTGCACTATGGCCTGGCTGCTTATTGCCTGATTGCAGCCATGCTCCTGTCCCCGGAGTTGTCCCTGAGAAGAAGGGAAACTGCTGGGAAATGTTGTTCTACCCAAGTGAAAAATTGATGGACTTTGAGGCTTCAAAAACCCTGGGGTGTTTAGTTAGTTAGGTAGAATAAGCTGTGGCAAAAAGGGGCAAATTCTCACCTTACAACTTGAATGATGGACTGTCAGGTGTACCAGGATTGTTTTTTTTTATATGCGGGCCACCATGTGGCGTGAGTCGTGCCAGCCTGAGTGAGCCCTTGTTCACATTATGCACTTATCTGATAGGAAATGCTAAGAAAGTTTTCTGTAAGATAGTTATAAAATGGGTTGGCACCATCAGATGAGGGTGGGGCCCATTTCCATTGGTATTTGTGCTTTAGATATAGAGATCATTGTAGTTTAGGTATATTAAAGGGTGTATTAACACTACTTTGCTGTCCTCGGCTGAGGGTAACCAACATTTACTCAAGATTCACTCATGTACATATTGCACTGTGTTATCATAGGATGCATTTCTTTACTGTCTACCATTTTTTCTCTTTCATGTGTTCCTGCACCCATTGTGTCTTCCTTGGACTCGACATGGATAGCAAAGCTAACCTTTTATGTTTCTCACTACTGTACATATTAGATAGATAGGATATAAGGCGACTGTTTGTATTTTTCCCCTTAACTGTTTGGGTGGTACACCACATGTAAATTTGTATATACTGTCTGCTATTTATCTGCCCTTGTGTGAACTGCCACTTGCTCATTATGTGTTATGCATAGCTACCTTATGTGGTATGCCACATGTATTGTTATTGTTATTATTGCTGTTTCCCCACCCATCCCAGTTTTTGCCAGGACATTCACTCTCAGGCTTGAGAGTTTAAATAATTTTTCTGCAAACTCTGAGGCATAAAAAAAAAAAGGTGAGATAAATGCATCTAGAGTACTTTACTACAAAACAGTGAGTGTGACCTTTTCTTTGTTACACTCACTGATGTCTCTATATCACCCTATATTTAAGTGCTGATTTCAGACTGTCCTGAACAATATAATTTTGAATAAAAGTCCCAAACTCCATCCTCACATGTACACGTGTATATATATCTTTTTATCCATCTGCATGTGCCTTTTAGAATCCCATGATGTAGTACTGAATTTGCAAAGTGACCCACATATGTATATCCTGTAGGTTTTTTTTCTAGGAACACTGAAGCCCTTTTGACTGAGCCAAGCCCCACTGGTATGACTATATATCGTTACTAATCCTCTGTCCCTTCATTGGCTCACGGTAAAAGATAGGATCACATTCAAGACCCTCTGCCTCACCCACAAATGTACACAAGGAAATGCTCCACAATACCTTTGTGAGAAAATAGAAAAATACATACCGAATCACAGACTTCGATCGACAGACCAAAATCGCCTTCTCATCCCCAAAGCCCGCTACAAATCGAAGGGAGAACGAAGATTCGCAGTACAGGGACCTTGGCTATGGAATTCTCTACCAAACAATATCCGCTTGGAAGAAAACCATCAGGCCTTAAGGAAAAAACTCAAGACCCACCTCTTCTAATACAGCAGGACAACAAGGGCAGACAAGCGCCTTGAGGCGATTCAGTTCGCATTTGCAGCGCTATACAAATCATTCATTCATTCTGTTACTCCTGATCATATATGCTATTTTGGCCCATTTAAGCCACTATTTTAAATACACTTAATTTTTTGATAGACTCTTACCCAGTGTCCTATGCCTTGTCAGAGGCTCCCAGGCCCTCTGGGTTGGGTCATCCTCCCTTGGGCCTCTGGCAATTCTACGTTCTGTGTAAGATGACTATTTTGGGGGGAACGCACAGCAGATGCTCTTTTTACACGGAATTATATCATGTTATTATAAGTATTATTACCAGTTCTGTTTAACTAATGCATGTCTTCTTTATTTCATAGTTATATGATAATCATCTTTTAATCTTCATGTATATGTACAGTAAAGCTCCTGAAGACACAGTAATTGTGATCTGTGAAACATTTTGAGCAATTAATATACAGATGATGTAAAGGATCTAGTTGCCATACTTTGGTGTGACCTCAGAACTAAGAGATTTTGTTGATTATCATTGTCAGTTTTAATATTTAATTGCTAAATGTGTGTGTATATATATATATATATATATATATATATATATACAAAAAAGGCTGCGCTAAGTGAAAAAATATTACAATAATGAATGACAGTGATACATATATCAACCAAATATTGCTATTGGTGACAAGTGGAGCAATCCAAATATAGAAAAGTATAAAATATGGATATTGGCATCCAGTGAAATATAAATCTAAAAAATATCAGATACTATAAACCAGTGAAAGCTGATGAATGCCTGTATGTGGTATATGACAAAAGATATTGGCCTGGTGCTTAGACAAAATTAGGCGAATAATACAAAATGTCCAAGTAACAGTAGGTCCAATCAAACGATAGCAGCAAATGACATCAGCCGTGACAGCAGTGACTTTTCCAAAATAATATCCAGAAGATAAAGTGACAAGTGCTCAGTGTTCCCACCACCAGGCTAAATGCAGGCTTACCAGATGGAGATGGAATAAGCGCATGTGGCTATAGCCCAGCCCAGGCCTTTTCCTCTAGGGTATCGTGGCTCCTCTAGGGTATCGTGGCTCAGCCTCTGTCCCAGGAATGGATGGTAATCACCTTAGATAGTAACGGTCCAGTGGATCCACAGCTGTAGGGGAGTATCTCTTAGTCTCCAAAGAGGTTCACCCGGACAGAGAAGCGGGGGAAACAAAAGGAACACACCATGGGTGGAATCCAACAGGTTTATTGGTCAAAAGAAAAAAACGCCAATATGCGCAGATAAAACAAGTAAAAAATATTTAAAATTCGCGGCCGGCCGGCAGCAGTACACGCCCGTGCTAGGACATAGAATGCGGTGACGTCAGCACGTCGCTCCTCCCTACGCGTTTCGTCAGAGAATGACGTATTCCCATGCATGGTATGGCCCCATGAATACGTCATTCTCTGATGAAACGCATAGGGAGGAGCGACGTGCTGACGTCACCGCGTTCTACGTCCTAGCACGGGCGTGTACTGCTGCCGGCCGGCCGCAAATTTTAAATATTTTTTACTTGTTTTATCTGCGCATATTGGCGTTTTTTTCTTTTGACCAATAAACCTGTTGGATTCCACCCATGGTGTGTTCCTCTTGTTTCCCCCGCTTCTCTGTCTGGGTGAACCTCTTTGGAGACTAAGAGATACTCCCCTACAGCTGTGGATCCCCTGGACCGTTACTATCTAAGGTGATTACCATCCATTCCTGGGACAGAGGCTGAGCCACGATACCCTAGAGGAGCCACGATACCCTAGAGGAAAAGGCCTGGGCTGGGCTATAGCCACATGCGCTTATTCCATCTCCATCTGGTAAGCCTGCATTTAGCCTGGTGGTGGGAACACTGAGCACTTGTCACTTTATCTTCTGGATATTATTTTGGAAAAGTCACTGCTGTCACGGCTGATGTCATTTGCTGCTATCGTTTGATTGGACCTACTGTTACTTGGACATTTTGTATTATTCGCCTAATTTTGTCTAAACACCAGGCCAATATCTTTTGTCATATACCACATACAGGCATTCATCAGCTTTCACTGGTTTATAGTATCTGATATTTTTTAGATTTATATTTCACTGGATGCCAATATCCATATTTTATACTTTTCTATATTTGGATTGCTCCACTTGTCACCAATAGCAATATTTGGTTGATATATGTATCACTGTCATTCATTATTGTAATATTTTTTCACTTAGCGCAGCCTTTTTTGTATATTTGTTATCCTATGTTTATCACATGCGGTTGCTGCTTATAATTTTGTTTTATTGCACGTTTTGTTGGTCCAGCGCGATTTTCTTTGGGTTATATATATATACTGTGAGGGGTTAGCTCGGCAGCGGGTGTGTGTGACCCCCTGGATGGGTTCACAACACAAAATCAGGCACAGCAGACAGCGTTGTAGGTGAAAAAAAAACAAAGGTGCGGTTTATTTATGCTACATGCAGTAAAAAATATAACAGCCAAACAAAAAGAAACATGAAAAGAAATCCTGGTCAGCTTGACCTCTTACTACACATGTAAATTCCCTGTCTATCAACTGAGTGCAGCCTTGTGCTGCACCAGTCCCTATCTCTGTTGTAGAGGTTTGCCACACAGGCATTAACTCACCGCACAGAACAGAAGTCACACTCCCCAGTCTATACAAACACAAAACTGGTTCCAGGATGGAGCATCTCCCTAAGCATGCTGGGGTTTTTGTAGAGGTCTTAATGAGCCCACTTACTTCAGCTGGGCTCATTAACTCTTCCCCTATAGGACTCCCAGCACTCCCCTCTAGTGGTATAAGTCAGTATAAAGCCTGAATCTAGGACATACATATTTTCCATCCTGGCTACAACCAGGTGATTTTACCTGCCTGCTGTCACAAAATATATATATATATATATATATATATATATATATATATATATATATATATATATATATATATATACATACATACACACACACACACACACACACACACACACACACACACACACACACACATTTGTATTACAAATATACAAATATATATATATATATATATTTATAAATTATTTTACTCATGACTGTTTACTGCAGTTGGTATACAGTATCATCAAAGTCCAGCATGAGCATAGCTTCTCCTTCTCAGTTTTTTCTCCATATTGGTTATATTGTTGTCACTGTCTACTGTCTATCAGAGTGTTATAGATAAGAAAGGGAAGAATAGTGCTGTTCACAGGTATATGTAGTACATCTGCTAGAAAAAGTAGTTTAGAGGCAAGAGGGTATAGGCACACGTAGAGAAGACTGGCCAGTCATTATGGGCATTAACTTAAGTAAGGGAATGAAGGGTAAGATACCCTCAAAAATGCCCAGCGCAAGAGGAGCGCTATATATGAACCGAAGGTGCAGTTCCGCCTATACTGAGCCCCTAGATTAATGGTTAAAGTGGATAGGGATCCACAATGGGTAACAGGGTTACCACCGAAGTCAACAAGGACTAAGACTAAGAATCATGCAGAGTACACAGCTAGAGAAACAGCTATCTATGTGAGCAGGATGGATCAAGGGTGACAATTAACACTAGACAGAAAGAGACATTTTCATGTTAAGTTGTGGGATGAATTTGGGGTCAGGCACTACAACTAGTAAAGTCAAGAAACAGAGAAATGAGAGTTAAAACAGAATATTTTATATGTTGTCAGAGAGGGAAAATGGGATGAGCACTATGGCTGCCCGTCTGATCATAGAAGGTACAGTATGTGAAGTATGGTATTACAATACATTGGATGCAAAGGATATCAGAACAAAATAAGGAAAGCAGAAATTTATCAAGGAAGTATTTAAAAGAGTTAAAAGAATGTGAGAGAATGATATGCATGTGTTGTGTACAAATGGGAAAAATGTAAGCGATTTTAGAGAGATATTTGTGTATGTGTGTGAATGCTGGAACCTTTAGTTCTATCGCTTGTGTGTGTCATGTACGCAGATGTGACCCCCTCCTTTGTGCTCTCCTGAAAGAATGTAGCTGGGATGAGAGGTTGGTGATAAGCTGGAAGGACACCATGCCAATTTCAGTTTTTTAGACAAAACATTTATAACTTTATGTGCCGGGTTAACGAATCTAATGATAAACAATGTGATCACAATTATTTTTTAATCTGTTTTCCAAACATGGTAAAATGAAGGTTACATTTAACCGCGTATTACACAAATTGAATATCCTTTGATAGTGGAAACAGTGCATTTAATAGGGAATTAAGTAAAATTAAGTAATATGTCCCCCTTTAAGGAACGTTATCTGTGGATATATATATTAGGGTGTGATATTGAAATTATCATTTGAGTATTAATTTCTAATATGAGTTTAACAATTTTATTAATAATATAGATATATTGAAACTGGTTTAAACAACCTTTGATTGGAAATGAAATCCAGGTTAATGGGGAATTTATAAAAATGGTATTAGTTTAGTTTAAGATAACAATTTTGTAATTTTACATTTATTGAGTGGAAAGAAAAAAGATTAAGATGAGGTTGTTAATTGGAATGCAGCTGCCATAATGTTTAACAAAGCCAAGATGGATGGGATACATAAGAAGTTTTTCTACAAAAATTAAATCTTAAAGTCTGATAATAAATTGATATGCGGTCCATGATGTGAGAGTAATAATAAATAAAATGTAAATATGACAGACCCATCACATCAAGTCCACACACCCTGTTAGGATAGATCCCACCTGCAGCCAGTTGTTTTATAGTTTTTGATGTGGCTGAGCGCTTTGTTTGTTTTTATTTATTTTTATTTTTGAATCCAAAGCAGAATGTGTGGATTGTGAAATGATGTGCCCCTTTTCCTTGTAAGTACAGTGGGTATAAGCAGAAGAATATTTTGGATTTATGGACATCTCTGCATGACCGCAGGGTATTGTTATCATTTATTATAATATTGCCAGGAAAAAGTTGTCTTTTTGAAACATGAAACTGGAGTTCTTACACAAACAGCATGATAGAAAACAAGCCATTGTAATATAGTTATGCAAGCTGGACCCAGTAATGAAGGGTTCACCCCGATATATCAGAGCTGTACCCTTATGCAAAGGTGCTATTAGACAAAGTTAGACATTATTTTGGTCAAATATTTAATTTTTAATGGTCCGACATTTTGCGCAGCAAATATACAGCTAACTAAATGTTTGTCTAATGAAAGGTTTAAAATATGAGTTTGTTTATGTACAAATCTAACAATGAAAAATGCGTACATTTTAATCCAGCCACCTTATTGCCCCTATTGGAGGAGGCTGTAGATGGGGGAGACCACATATTTTAAATTGATGACGTAGGAATCAGCTGCTGTGAGCCCAGTGCAGGACAGTTTTATACTGAGTATGCAGTTTATCACCCAGAAGGATACTCTGTATATAGAGTCATTGGATCCTTTTTCCCCAGCTCAGGAAGCAGAGCTCCATGTTTTAGCAAAGCCTGTGAGCTATAAAAAGAGTGTATATTTATATAGATAGTAGAGAATTAGAGAGCTTTTGGTTCCATTTGAAGGGCCAGAAGTTTGTTTTTACTTCGGCAGGTAAACCAATCAAGCATGCTAAGTTAATTTGATCGGCTGTTTTTAGCCTTCCCGGTTCTTGCTGAGGTAGCCATACTAACATTAAAACTCACACATGGAAGCAGACCGACTAAGGATGCTGCATTTACAGCCCGGACACTTGCTGGGTCTGTGCAACTCACAGATTCCACCCTAGTTCTGGCCCAGTATAGCTGGAATTAATAATTCAACTTTAAGGACCCCAGAACGAGAAGAACAAGTGGTCCACAGTGGGCAACTTCTTATGAAACAGGATATTGGAAAAGGTGATCATTTATGTCTGCCAGCCACTCTTTTCCCTCCAGCTTGACACATGGACCGTGTCATCAGTCACAAGCAGTTATGGCTGCCTTAGTAAATGAGCGTGGGATAGAGCCAGGGTTCTCCACAGTTGTTTTTATAACATACCACTTCTTGTTTTACCTGTTACCAAAAGTGTTACCAAAAGCTGAACATCCCTTCCAGAGATTACAAAAAGATATATCCAGACCAGGACCTTATGAGTATGCATTTTGTCTGTATGGACATGTTTTTTGGATGTCCAGTGGCCAATGCTACTGCAAAGGCTACAGTAAAAAGTGTTATCAGAAGTAGTTTGTAAGTACAGAGAGTAACGGAGGAAATCATTTTTATAGGAGAGTCCTTACTAGAAGTTTTGAGGTTTTATTTTTACACTCCCTACTGTCTACAATGTAGTGGACAAAGTAGAGTAAGAAACTAGAAAACTTTTGCCAGAGTGTTTTCTTATAATTTATCAAGCCCCTAAGGGGATGTTGGACTCTTTCCCTATGGGATTTGGTTTGGGAGTGTGTTACTCACTTGCTTATATTTTGTCTCAGCAGCTGAAGTCCTCCATTCGGATCTTACAGAGAATGTTGCTGATCTTTTAAGGTTTTTGACAAACTAATTTATGTGTTTTCTCCCCAATTCCAGATCCTAAAAGTTTGGAAGGATCTAAAACTAAAGCCAGGTGACTTGTGGATTGTTAAGAGACATGTATATATAAGGAAATGTTTGGAGACTCAATACAGCATCTATTTCATGTACAGTTTTGCAAAACTAGAAGAAAAAGTCACCTGGATCCACACCAGACACTGCAGAATTGACTAAATTAAAGAAATATCTGAGTTTGATTTGTTTCCCTTTTGCAATCACAGTCTAGGGTACTTATTGATTCAATTACTTTAATGTAAGGGATATATATTTGAAAAGTAGTTTAGCCATGTTGAAGTCATATTTGTCTTTTGTACCTCTTCCATTTTATGTAGAATTGTCTGTGTTTACATATGCTGATAAGTCAGCATACCAACAATTAAGCTAGAAGGCCATTCTGGCCACAGGAGTGTACAGCCAGTTCTCCTTTAAATATGTCTTATCAATCATTTGTTTTTCACAATGAAAAGTCATTTTGTAATGAAAAAAGCTGCCCAGCTATTATTTTCTCCACAATGGAGTTTTTGCCTCTTTGGCCAGGACTACCTCCACCTAAGCGTGTGGAGGTTTAGCAGGTATGGTTAGTGATCAAAATATTGATCAAAAGAGGGGAGGCTGTAATGGAAATTTGTAAGTTCCGTATATAATTGTATTCTATTTTGTATGTATTGCACACTGCCCTCACTGTGCACACGGCACTAATAATGTTTTCAGTACATGTTTACATTCTTTCGAGTCCTGATTAGAATTAGCCTGCCTATGATACGCCCCTTGTTACCATAAACGTACAATTGTAATATTAATGTGATGCCTACGTAATCATGTGTATAAAACCCTTCAATTGCATCATAATAAAGGAGAACGGTTATTTGGAAAGATGCTGAGCGTATCTTTTGTGTCTGTTCCCTACTGCAGTAGTTATTATTAATTTGGAACCACTAATCAATATGAGGATAGGAGTTGCCTATCTATAAATTTCCAGGACACTCTCTAACTCCGAGACATAGTTTTCCTAGGCAGGGGGAGGATGTAGCACCCTGATGTTTATGCAGGGTTGCTATCAAATTTAGTTGCCAGGCGATAGTTGCCTTGGTCAATTGTTAGATCAATTGACTTCTCTCTAAATTTGGACTTGTTGCACCCTTTCTCTTCTTTCGCTAAGTGGCACTATGCTAGTAACATTAGATAAGACAGTGGCTTTGCAAGCTCAGACATGAATGGATGGGGTGTCTCAGCCAATGGGCAGGGATCTTCTTTGGTCCCTGAGGCCTATCCCGTGGGACACCTGGCTGCTAGGCTGTCTGAGGGCTATCCATGTGCAAGAGAAGCAGTGTAGGGTTGAGCCTACTGGCTTGTAGTCCAACCAGGAGTAGCGGTTCAGCTGGATGGGGAACCAGCTGTGGTCAGAGGTAGAAGGGGAAGGGACCATCCACCTTGTTACCAGAGACCACTGTGAGTAAGCTGAAGCCAGTACCTGAGCAATCTTCTCACCAATCAGGGATGGTGAAGAAGTGGGAAAACTTCAGCAGGTGCCTAGCCAGGGACGCAGCGGGACAGCAGAGGTGACTCTTGCTGAGCATCAGTGGGTGCCAAACCAGGGACCTTGCGGGTCAACAGGCGAGACGCTTGAAGAGTAACTGTGAGTGCCAAGCCAGGGACCCAGCAGGGAAGCGGGGGTGAAGCTTGAGGAAGATACTGAGTGCTAAAAGTGGAGGAGCTCAGGGGATCCCATGGCTATTGGATCCGAAGTCTAGTGAAAGACTGGGAGTTCGTTGAGTGAAGATCCACAGTGAGTGATTGTTGAGTAAGCAGAGAACTGTTTGTGTTGCCAATAGTTGAATACAACTACCTTTACAGAAGTGGTGTCCGGCTGGAGGCCTTCACCTGTATAGCTGTCTACCTATAGAATTCTCGGAATCTGCCAATTATCATTGCATCTACTTAAGGGTGTCCTGGCCCTAACCCTCTCTCCTACAGGTAAGCTTTATTATAGGCTAACCTTTACTACTGTTTTAAATTACAAACATTAAGAGTCAACAAGTGCTGAAAGTGAAACAAAAGTTTGAAACTGTATAAACCAGTTTTCTTCCAAGTCAGCCCCAGGCCAGACGTCACAACTATGTGAAATAAAAACTTGTTTTAAATTGGACATTGGTTTTCTGTACACACGGTCGGACTTTGGTCCATCGGACTTTTGTTGGCAGAAAGTTGGTCCGTTCGCACAGCCAACAAAAGTCCGATGAAACCTGGAAAAAGTTGGTCCGATGGAGCGTACACACGTCGGATGTTGGTCCAAACCAGCTAATTTGCATGTTGGTTGTCAAAAAGTCCGATCGTGTGTACACGGGCCTTTAGTGTAACAGAGGGCTGCAACCTGGGAGTGGTCCACAACAAACAAGTCATCGAACATCAGATAAATGTAAATTAGAGAATGGGCCATTAACCTTGTTTGAAAGTATCCAGAGTTGAGAGCTGTCATTAAAGCTGGGCTCCACTGCCCCTAACGTTTTTTTTTTTTTAAAAGCCCTTAATAAACATTATATTTTGTCATTTAATTACTCACTAGTCCGGGTCGCAGGAGTAGTGCCTTTCGTTTGTTCTATGAAAATATGACATTTGAAAGAACCTGTTGTGGTTCTCCATCTTGGCTGTGTCGAGTGAAATCTCTTCCTGGATTTCACTGACGCCCATTCATTGAAATCTCACGCATGCGCCGTCATCAGCTCCTGTTGCCATCACAACGGCGGCGGCGGTGTCGAAAGTCCCGCAAGTCTCGCGCGATCTCGGGCCAGGCAGCCGCACTGACTCCTGGGAGCTATGACACAAGCTCCCAGGAGAGAGTGCGGGCTAGGGGATATTACGTAATAGCCGTAATATCCCCGCCCATATCCGAGGGACCAAGAACCAGGAAGCGATGGATGCCAAGAAGAAGAACAGCTAAAAGTAAGTTTAAAAAAAAAAACTGCCGTTTCGGATCGAGGAAGGTGAGTACTTTTTTTTTTTATATGGTTTAAAAATGGGTGGCGCTCCGCTTTAAAGCGGAGTTCCAGACATTTCTGTGTTTATTAAAAGTCAGTAGCTACAAAAAGTGTGGCTCCTGGTTTTTAATAAACACACTCACCTGTCCCACTATCCAGGCGAGTGGCCGCCTGAATCCTCCGTTCTCTCCCCCACCTTTCACTGTCGCTGGCATCACTAGTGTGGGCACTCGGCTGTGACAGCTTGTGGCTTCCCAGTCGGGTGCGCTGTGCATGCGCAAGTCCCGCTGCGCATCCTGAATGGCCGGGCAATCTCCTGGGACCTCTGCCGTGTCCCAGAAGATTGCAGGGAGGGGGAGAAAACTTCCGCTCGGGCCTCTGTGGCGCTCTGAGCGGAAGTGGGAGCTGGATACCTGTCAAAACTAGGTACCCCCCCCCCCCCCAAAGAAATGACATGCCAAATGTGACATGTCAGGGGGTCAGGAGTCCTTAAAGCGGAAGTTCCACTTTTGGGTGGAACGCCACTTTAATACTATCTAACATGGTAGCAAACAAAAACAACAGAAACACCCTAAACCACAAAATGAATAGAAATATAGAAATGTGGCGGCAGAAATGATCCACTGAGTTTTTTGCTTTGTTTTTGTTTTATGTTTTTTTTTATCAAATGTCTTGATGAAATCAAGATATGCTATGTCCACCGCACCACCCTGGTAAAAAATATTGGTCATATAGTCAAAATGTAATCAGATTAGTCTGACATGATCTGTCTTCAGTAAATAAAACAAATTATGTATCATTACAGAGTGGTACTGTGGATACTCCATATAGTAGAAAGTGTCACTTCCTAATGGGATTGACAGAAAAAAATTACACAAGGAGCTTGAACTTTTTAGGCACGACAAAACAGAATGTAGAAAAATAATAACTTTAATGTAGGAAAAACAGGGGAAACATATTCAAATCCACACTAATAGGACAAACAGTGGTAAAAATATTGCAAATATGGAAGATTCAGATAGAATGTTTTATATACATGTTGTATACATTTCATGTGTAAGTTGTATATATATTCATGTTTTTTCTTTTTCACGCTTAATAGTTACCTAAATGTTCCTGAAGAAGTGCTTGGTGCGTAACATGTAGAGCAAGATCAAGTTTACATTGCAATGCTGTAGCATAACCGCACTCTGGGATCTAATGTACTATGAAATATAAATTCTTTTCTATTCCACGTAGTGCATGAGGTTTATGTCATAGCTGCAATATTTTTACCACTGTTTGTCCTATTTGTGTGGATTTTAATATATGTTTCCCCTGTTTTTTCTACATTAAAGTTATTATTTTTCTACATTCTGTTGTTGTGCCAAAAAAGTCCAAGCTCTTTGTTTAATTTTTTTCTGCCCTCAGTAAAGCCATGCTGTTTGGGTCCAGCAAGTTGTGTGTTTTTATGTGATCAATGATCCTTTTTTTTTCAAATCAGGTCTTTAAACCTGCAGAAATGAATGGGGCATTACTTGCATAGACCCAGTGCATACATGTAGATTATGTAGCATAAGAAAAGTCAGCCACACTGTACAAAATTGCTAGTATCCATATATACGAATTTGGTAGCCTGTGATTGCCAGAAGTTGATGTTAAAACAGAAACCCAGGTCTATGCTATAGAAGTAACACACTGTTCAATTTACTAGTGTTGAGCTCCACCTAGCAGCTACAGTGTGTACAACATACATCCCAAACAATAAATGAAACTTTAAGAGTGGAGATATAGCACCTACTTTAAAAATGAGCTGGGTGAGGATTAGGAAGAGCTTGGATGCCATATGTGAAGTAAGCAGCAGTGTTGGTCATCTTACTTTAAAAAAGTAATTAGTTAAGTTACAAATTACTTCTCCCAAAAAGTAATTGCGTTAGTAACTCAGTTACTACATTGGAAAAGTAATTAGTTACGCAGCAAAGTAACTGACTTTTTTAAAATAAATATTCTATACGTGTAACTAAGGGGCGGGTCTAGTATTACTGTAACCAAGGGGGCACATTTATTATTATTGTTATATATCGTGTAACCAAGGGGCTGCTCTATTATTGCTCTAACCAAGGGGCAGATCTGTTATAGCGTGCAAGCAAGTGGCGGGTCTATTATTATTATATTGTGTAAGGGGCGGATGGCTACAGAAGAGGGCGAATGTTAAATTAATGGGCAGAGCTCGATATATAACAATAATAATAAATGCGCCCCTTGGTTACAGTAATACTAGACCCGCCCCTTAGTTACACGATAAACGCCCCTTGCAGAGTAGCACGAGCATCGGGAGCGTGCGGCATCGCCTCGTACAATTACATGTAAACTGCGCCTGCGCGGTGTAGAGTTCACTCAGAGCTGTTTAGGTTCGGCAATTTTCGGAAGCTCCATAGTCCTTCGTACTGCGCAAGCCCTGCGCCTGCACAGTACAGGGGGTCCTTATACGGCGGGGGAACTTTTTCGTCAGGACACCGGAATTACACTACTGCCATCTAGTGGCGGTAGATGTAATTGGGGTAACTAAGCCAAAGTAATGGGAACTGAGTTACCATGAGGGTAAAAGTAATTAGTTAGATTACTCGTTACCCTCTAAAGTAACTGCGTTAGGTAACTCAGTTTATTTTAACTCAGTTACTTACATCACTGGTAAGCAGAGATAATACCAAACTTGCAGGAGAATATTAGCATATTAGAACATAGTGGACTGTACTCAGGCCATATTAGAAGACACCTTGGATGAGCAAGTCCAGTGTAGTCTATAGTAAGGTGACCAGATTTCTAAAATGAAATCCGGGGACATATTTTTTTTTTTACTAGCAATGGCGGCAATCAGTGATTCTCTGCCCATTGTCGCTTGCCGTCTGCTTCACAGCCTGTCAAGTCTTACTCTTCGGGCCCCGGGTACTACTGGGTGGGGAGCGGAAGAAGATCGCTCTGCCAGGGAAGGAAAAGAGATAAGCAGGCAGGCGGCTGGCCAGGACTTGAGCCAAGGCAGAAGAACATGCGAGCGGAGCTGGATGGGCATGCACCTGAAACTGAAGCAATATTCCCTCCACTCTGACCAGCACATGATCATCTGAAAGGGGAACAGATAATGGAAAGAAATACACCCCCCAAACTAGTAGGAGCGATGGAGCAGTAGGGGGGGGGGGGTAAATCAGATTTTTGTATTCTGCACTGACTGTCTTTGAAATTGCCCCAGCCCCTGTTCAAATACAATCCGGGGACAAAACCGGGGACAGACTTGGTCCAGGGACAGTGTCCTCAATCAAAAAGTCTGCAAACTTGAACATATAAACCAAAAGATTCTTAGCCATCAACAAAAAAAAAAAAACAGGCAAAATGCATGGTAGGAATGATAGCTAGGAGAGGAACATGAAGGGTTTAGATAGGCTGTTTTTCAACTCTGAGCTACTCAAAAGGCTTTTACCGGTGAAGAAATGGACCCTGCCATCATCCAGGACGTAGGCATTGTAGGCATTCCAGATAAGCTTTGCAATAAACAAACCTTTTGTAATGTTGGCTGTTAAGTTTTCGTCTCTATAAAGGTAGCCTTGTGTTTCCGCATTGAAATCTGAAAATATAGTGACAGATAAGTTCTCAAAAGTAATGGGGTCCTTCTGATGGGTTTGTCATAGAATGAGACCTTTGTTCCTTACAGTTAAGTAAGCAAGTCAGGAGTGGACGAGGGGGTGTACCCGCCCTGTTCACCGCAAAGACCACAGGAAACTGGGCATCAAGGACAAGGTTTTTTTTTTGTACTATCTGTAAAAATATCAGGTGATTGCCTCTGAGATCTTTCAGGAAGGGCTATAATACAAATGTTATTCTGTATTGACCATGGGCTTTTTGGTGCCAGAATTTTACAGTTTTTCTCAATTGTTGGATAGGGAAATTTGGTGTAATGAGCCTACTTTCTGTACCCTGTTAATACCTTTAGCAAAAATAAATAACAGAGACTAAAAGATTTAAGCCATGGCAATTAAAAAAGTTAACAGTTACATTATAAGCAACACATAAACTGACTCTAATGCCGCGTACACACGATCGGAAATTCCGCCAGCAAAAGACCGATGTGAGCTTTTGGTCGGAAAATTTGACCGTCTGTAGGCTCCATTGGACTTTTGCAGGCGGAATTTCGGCCAGCAAAAAATTGAAAGCATGGTCTCAATTTTTCCGGCGGAAATTTTTTTGTCGGAAATTCCGACGCGCAAAATCCGACACATGCTCGGAAGCATTGAACTTCATTTTCGCAGCTCGTCATAGTGTTGTACGTCACCGCGTTCTTGACAGTCGGAATTTGGTGTGACCGTGTGTAGGAAACACAAGCTTGAGCGGAATTCCGTCGGAAAAAACATCCAAGGCTTTTCCGACGAGAATTACGATCATGTGTACGTGGCATAACTCTTAAAGCCCATCTTTGTCTCTGTTAGGGTGAATTTAACTCACTTCTTGTTCTAGTGTCTTTACAGGTAGTAATAAAATCTTACAAATAATCTCACCAGATAACAATAAAATCCAGTCTTCCAGACTGTACTTTTGAAAAACATTCTATTATTACCAGTACTGCTGTGGGAGTGATGTTCAATTCCTGTCTGTAACTATAGAAGTGAGGAGAAATCTTCCTAACAATTACAGAAACATTAATTAAACCCTATCGGTTTTTAACCCTTCCTCAATATTTTCCAAAAAAATCTCAACACAGCACCTAACCTAACCGTAAAAATTACAATTTAACATCTAACCCCTAAAGCTTATGTAATCCCTAATAATGAACTCTTATTTGCTCCCTTCTGATCTGTAAAAAACACAATTGAAGTATTTTGCTATAAATTTTCAGGAAAAAAAAACAAAAACAAAACTTTAATATTCCCAGAAATCATGGGAGCTGAACAATTCCTGTGTTCTCTACCTGTGCTGCACTCTTATCAATTAGCATTGTGTTCTGGAGACACAAAGTCACATTGGCATGCAAAGTTCAAAACCTCAGGGCAGGGGTCTCCAAACTATTGCCTGGTGGCTACAACTGGCCCTCAACAAGATTTTATCAGGGCTGCAGCTAGGGTCAGTGGCTTATCCTCAATGTGGGCCCACTGAGCTCTCATACAGGGCTCACTTCGGGTCTGTTTCTACCACATTCCCCCCAGTTTCCAGTGCAGGTTCCTCCTTCTGCGCTGTCCCTGATGGTTCCTAGAACCGCCAAAGTCCTGCCCTGCAGCTACAGCAACAGACAGACTCCTAGCTTCTGCCCCGCTGCTACATGCATGCTGCATGTGTAAGGTAAAGGCCGACTCTGATAGGGACCCGAATAAAAGGAAGGATTCTTAAGCCCCATACACACGGTCGGATTATCCGATGGATTCTGTCCTATCGGACAATGTTGTCGTAAATTCCGACCCTGTGTAGGCACCATCGGACAGTGTACGTCGGATTGTCCGACGGACAAAGTCCTATCTCCTGCTGGATAGATTTTTCGACAACAAAGTCCGATCACACCAAATCCGATCGTGTGTAGCGTAGTCCGACGGACAAAGTGCTACGCATGCTCAGATCACATTACAAGACCAAATCTATTGGCTGCTAGCCTCTACGTAGTCCCGTCATAGGCAACAAACGTCACCACGTTCAGAATGATCGGATTTTCTGACAACTTTGTCCGACCGTGTGTATGCAACACCAACATCGGACAAAGTACAACGGACATGATCCGACGGACCTGGTCCTCGGATAATCCGAGCGTGTGTATGGGGCATAATGGTGTCCCAGTTGTAAGGGAGACTCTGATGGGGGCCCAGATGTAAGGAGAGCTCTGATGGGAACTATGATGTAGGGGGCTCTCATGGGGACCATAATCCATTTTGGATGGATTAAGGGGGAATTATAACTCTTGTCAGTGTTTTTTTTTTTTTTTGTTGCCATCTGTGTCCCATATGGGATATTTACCTTCACTTCCTGTCCCATAGCCAAAACATAAAGTGAAAGGAAGTCCCTTCAAAGTAAGAGAATCCCAGATTGTCACCAGGGTCACCAAAACATGTATGCCCATTGGAAGATTTCCCTTCTATTCAGTGGCGGCTGGTGCTGTATATTTGGGGGGGGGGGGGCGTAAACAAGGGGCTTTCCTCCTCCTTCCCTCGGCGCGGCAGCCAATACGATCGCTTTTCTTCTTGGCCAATCTGGTCTCAGGACGCACTTCGTGATTGGCTGGGAGGAGAGTCAGAAAGACAATAGTGAACACTCATTCGCTATTGTCACACAACTGGGTGGGCTCAGGGCGCAGGGCTCTGTACATCACTGAGGAAGCCTGAGTTTCCCCTGGGTTTCTCCACGGAGACACTGTGGGAATCCCAGGTCTTAGCTGAAGAGGACCGGGCCACCCGTCACCTGACCCCCCCCCCTCTGACACAAGGTAAAATCGGGGCTTCCCCAGTGATGTACGGTTGACCTCGTCCCCTCTGATGTAACGCAGGTTTCCGTTACATCAGAGGGGGGCGGGGTCACCCGTACGTTACTGAGGAAGCCCGGCTTCCCCCTTGCGTTGTGTCAGAGGGGGGCGGGGGTCAGGTGACGGGTGGCCCGGTCCTCCTCAGCTAAGACGGGATTCCCGCGGTGTCTCCATGGAGACAGGATGTGCTGCGCTGGACGTCATCGGAAGAGATCATCCATCGCTGGACCCCGGAGAAGGGATCAACCATCGCTGGATAGCAAGAGTGGATTACCACCGCTGGAATCTTTTTTTAATTTTTTTTATTTTTAATAAAGGACTTTTCCCAACGGTGTCTGTGTGTTTTTTAACAATTTTTTACACTTTCTTTGTGAAATGGTAGGGGTACTTTTGTACCCCCTTACCATTTCAAACAGGGGGGGCTGGGATCTGGGGGTCCCCTTGTTAAAGGGGGCTTCCAGATTCTGATAAGCCCCCCGTCCGCAGACCCCCACAACCACCGAGCAAGGGTTGTGGGGATGAGGCCCTTGTCCCCATCAACATGGGGACATGGCGCTTTGAGGGGTCACAGACCCCCAAAGCATCCTCACAATGTTGAGGGCATGTGGCCTGGTACGGTTCAGGAGGGGGGGGCGCTCTCTCGTCCCCCCTCTTTTCTGCGTCCTGCCAGGTTGTGTGCTCGGATAAGGGTCTGGTATGCATTTTTGGGTGGAACTCCACGCCATATTTTTTTTAAATTTGGCGTGGAGTTCCCCTTAAAATCCATACCAGACTTGAAGGGTCTGGTATGGATATTTAGGTGGAACCCCACATATTTTTTTTTTTTAATTTGACTCGGGGTTCCCTTTAATATCCATACCAGACCTGAAGGGCCTGGTAATTGAATTTGGGGGGAACCCCACTCATATTTTTTTATCAATGACTTTCAATGACTGTTCTCTGTATTACGGGAGCCGACAATTGATTATAGCCGCGAGTGATTTTAAAAGACTTTTTTTCCTGCAAAAATTACACTTTGTGCAGGGACAGTTCTAAGCACGAGAAACATGCGCCCCTTTACAGGCATACTCCAGACACCCCCCAGGTACGAAATTTAAAGGAATATTACACTTTTATTGTTTCACTTTAGGCATTATTAAAATCACTGCTCCCGAAAAAACAACCGTTTTTAAAACTTTTTTTTTGCATTGATACATGTCCCCAGGGGCAATAACTTGCATATAAGCCTTTAAAATTAGCACTTTCGATTTCTTCCATAGACTTTTACAGGGTGTTCTGCTGCTTTTCAAATTTGCCGCGAACACCCCAAATTGTTCGCTGTTCGGTGAACAGGCGAACAGGCAATGTTCGAGTCGAACATGATTTCGACTCAAACTCAAAGCTCATCCCTACACATGAATATGCTTTGATCTAAACCATTCCATTGTAGCTCTGGCTGTATGTTTAGGGTCATTATCATGCTGGAAGTTGAACCTCCACCGCAGTCTCAAGTCTTTTTCAGACTCTAGCAGGTTTTCTTCTAAAGCCCCATACACACGGTCGGACAATCCGCGGACCAGGTCCGTCGGACCATGTCCGTCATACTTTGTCCGATGTTGGTTTTGCGTACACACGGTCGGACAAAGTTGTCGGAAAATCCGATCATTCTGAACGTGGTGACGTTTGTTGCCTACGACGGGACTACGTAGAGGCTAGTAGCCAATAGCTTTGGTCTTGTAATGTGATCTGAGCATGCGTAGCACTTTGTCCGGTCGGACAACCGTACACACGATCGGATTTGGTGTGATCGGACCGGGTTGACGGCAAATCTTTCCAGCAGGAGATAAGACTTTGTCCGACGGACAAACCGACGAACACTGTCCGATGGTGCATACACACGGTCTGATTTTTCAACAACCTTGTCCGATCGGACCAAATTGATGAAAAAGTCCGACCGTGTGTATGGGGCTTTAGATTGCCCTGTATTTGGCTACATCCATGTTCCCTCAACTCTGACTCTAATTCATCCCAAAGGTGTTCTATCGGGTTGAGGTCAGGACTCTGTGCTGGCCAGTCAAGTTCCTCCACCCCAAACTCGCTCATCCATGTCTTTATGGACCTTGCTTTGTGCACTGGTCCAAATCCTTTGATGGAGGGGGGATTATGGTGTGGGGTTGTTTTTCAGGGGTTGGGCTTGACCCAGTGGTGAAATTACCAGGGTCACACCAGTCGCATTTGCGACTGGGCCCTTGAGTTCCACCACTGTAAGGGGGCCCGCCATTGCCCGGGAGATAGTACACTGGCCATTCACGGGGAGTCCCTGTCCGCTCCGCCCATCCTCTCCGGCTGCTCTGCCCATCCTCCCCACCCACACTGACGGGCTCACTGCACAGTCCCCGCCCACTCTGCCCATCCTCTCTACCCATCCTCTCCTCCCGCACTCACGGGCACAGTCCCCGGCCATCCCTTAATATCAACACTGCCACTGATTCCCCCCACACACCACTGCTGCCACTGATACCCCCCCACACCATCACCACCACTACTGCCACTGATACCCTGATCCCCCCCCCCCACACCACTGCTAGTGCCACTGATTCCCCCTCCCCACACACCACCACCACTGATACCCCACACCACCACGACCACTGCTGCCACTGATCCACCACACCATGACCACTACTGCCCCTGATCCCATCCCGCAAACCACCATCCTTGCCACTGATACCATTCCCCTACCCACCACTCATCCCATTCCACCCCCCCAACCAACACATTCGCCACGGATCCCATCCTCCCACCACCGCTGCCACTCATTTCATCCAATGCCCCCCACCGCTGCCACTCATCCTATCCAATCCCCCCTTCCACTACCACGGATCCCATTCCCCCACCACCTCTGCCACTCATCCCATTCAGTCCCCCCTACCACTGATCCCTCCCCCCAACCACAACCATCATTGCTGCCACTGATCCCATCCCCCCACCGCTGCCACTGATCCCATCTCTCCCTCACTGCTGCCGCTCATCCCATCCCCCACCACCACCACCACCGATGCCACTGATCCTATCCCTCCCCAACCACCATTGCTGCCACTGATCCCATCCCCCACCACCACCGCTGCCACTCATCCCAGGGGCATAACTACAGGGGTCACAATTGCAATAGCGCACAAACAAATCCCCTCCGTTTTTCTCCTGCAGCAACTAAAAGTCTGCTTCTCCTCCTCTCCCTCTTGTAGGCATTCAGTGGCTGCAGGAGGAAGATGGAGGGGATTTTTTCCCCCTCCTATCCAGGTCCTGCTGCCCCGGGGGATCAGTGGGCAGGGCCCTGGCCGGAGATCAGGGGGGCCCTCCATGGTTTCTTCCACCGGGGGCCCTGAAGGTTCTAGTTAAGTCTCTGGCTTGACCCCTTAGTTTCAATGAATGGCACTCTTAAGGCGTCACCATACCATGACATTTTGGACAATTTCATGCTCCCAACTTTGTGGGAACAGTTTGGGCATGGCCCCTTCCTGATCCAACATGACTGTGCACCAGTACACAAAAAAAGGTCCCTAAAGACATGGATGAGCAAGTTTGGTGTGAAGGGACTTGACTGGCCTGCACAGAGTCCTGAACTTAACCTTAGGGATGAATTAGAGTGGAGACTGCGAGCTAGGTCTTCTCGTCCAAAATCAGCGCCTGACCTCACAAATGCGCTTCTGGAAGAATGGTCAAACATTCCCATAGACACACTCCTTAACCTTGTAGACAGCCTTCCCAGAAGAGATGAAGCTGTTATAGCTGCAAAGGGTGGGCCAACTCAATATTGATCCCTACGGACTAAGACTGGAATGCCATTAAAATTCATGTGCGTGTAAAGGCAGGCGTGCCAATACTTTTGACAATATAGTTTACCCTCTCTCCTACTTTTAAGATCCGTGTTTCGGTACACTATATGATCTTGGCTGTATTATGGAATTGAGGGTTGTTTCCTATTTCATATGTATATGGACTGTTTGTT
This sequence comes from Lithobates sylvaticus, assembly GCA_028564925.1. Lineage (NCBI taxonomy): Eukaryota > Metazoa > Chordata > Amphibia > Anura > Ranidae > Lithobates > Lithobates sylvaticus. Next base: position 99,061,066 of record CM053038.1, read on the forward strand.
TTTTGATACTTGCATTTTTTACTATGCATCACCCACATATGTGGGCACTAGGGATGAGCCGAACACCCCCGGGTTCGGTTCGCACCAGAACCTGCGAACGGACCGAAAGTTCGCACAAACGTTAGAACCCTATTAGTTACAATGGACGCGAACATTCAAAATCTAAAGTGCTAATTATAACGGCCAATATGCATGTTATTGCCATAAAACAGGTTTGGGGACCTGGGTCCTGCCCCAGGGGACATGTATCAATATGCAAAAAGAAGTTTTAAAAACTGACGTTTTTTCGGGAGCAGTCATTTTAATGATGCATAAAGTTAAAAAAAAAATGTGAAATATTCCTTTAAATATGGTACCTGGGGGGTGTCTAAAGTATGCCTGTGAAGTGGCATGTGTTTCCCGTGTTTAGAACTGTCCCTGCAAAAAATGACATTTGGAAAGGAAAAAAACGAAGCCATTTAAAACTGCTTGCGGCTTTAATGTCATGTCTTGTCCTGGCAATATGGATGAAAATCTTTGTGAAAAATGGCATGGCTACCCCATCACCACAAAGCCTATTACCAGCCCCTTTGGGTCTTGTATGGATATTAAGGGGAACCCCGCACCCAAAATAAAACCCTATACCTACAACCCTATATACTCTGAACAGCAGTATACAGGCGGTGAAAACAAGACAGGGACTGTAGGTTTGTTCTTAAGTAGAATCTGTTTGTAATTTTGAACAGGTAAATTTGCCCCTGTAATATTTGTTTTGCTGTTTGTGCACCTGTTCAGAACATTTCACCTAACTTTCCGTTCTAATGACAAATGTTTTTGGAAAAGTGTGGTTTTTATTGAAACAAGGATTGGTGATAAAGCATCAGTAGAGAGGAGATACCTTTTTCCAAAATTAAATCTAACAGGATAGAATTTTCCTTCCTAGGGGTAGATTTCCTCTCACTTCCTGTTTTCTCCTTCCGTTTGCAAGTAGGAGTCGTTTCTAAGTTGGATGTTTGAAAGTAGGGGCCTGTCGTATATACTCTGCAGAAATTTGCCCCATTAGATGTTGGTGTGGCCACAACACTGTAAGTCCTCACAGCTACTCTTGGTGGGCACAGGAATGGGCCCTGCTGTGAATTATTAGATCAAGAATTGTAATTGCATGCACCTGTTGAACAGGGGCAAAAAATTGGGCCTTTGGTGGTGGTGGTGGTGGTGGACGGTGTTGCCACAACACTGTAAGCCCTCACAGTTACTCTTGGTGGGCGCAGGAATGGGCCCTGCTGTGAATTATTAGATCAAGATTTGTAATTACACGCCCCTGTTAAACAGGGGCTGAAAAATCGGGCCTTTGGTGGTGGTGGTGGTGGTGGACGGTGTTGCCACAACACTGTAAGCCCTCACAGTTACTCTTGGTGGGCGCAGGAATGGGCCCTGCTGTGAATTATTAGATCAAGATTTGTAATTACACGCCCCTGTTAAACAGGGGCTGAAAAATCGGGCCTTTGGTGGTGGTGGTGGACGGTGTTGCCACAACACTGTAAGTCCTCACAGTTACTCTTGGTGGGCACAGGAATGGGCCCTGCTGTGAATTATTAGATCAAGATTTGTAATTACACGCCCCTGTTAAACAGGGGCTGAAAAATTGGGCCTTAGGCACTGGTGCCACAACACTGCAACCCCTCACAGATACTGTACTTGGAGCACAGCAATCAGACCTGTTGCAAAGCATTGCATAAAAAATTGTAATTACACGCCCCTGTTAAACAGGGGATGACAAATTGGGCCTTAGGCACTGGTGCTGGTGCCACAACACTGCAACCCCTCACAGATACTGTACTTGGAGCACAGCAATCAGACCTGTTGCAAAGCATTGCATAAAAAATTGTAATTACACGCCCCTGTTAAACAGGGGCTGAAAAATTGTGCCTTAGGCACTGGTGCCACAACACTGCAACCCCTCACAGATACTGTACTTAGAGCACAGCAATCAGACCTGTTGCAAAGCATTGCATAACAAATTGTAATTACACGCCCCTGTTAAACAGGGGCTGAAAAATTGGGCCTTAGGCACTGGTGCTGGTGCCACAACACTGCAACCCCTCACAGATACTGTACTTGGAGCACAGCAATCAGACCCGTTGCAAAGCATTGCATAAAAAATTGTAATTACACGCCCCTGTTAAACAGGGGCTAAAAATTGGGCCTTAGGCACTGGTGCTGGTGCCACAACACTGCAACCCCTCACAGATACTGTACTTGGAGCACAGCAATCAGACCTGTTGCAAAGCATTGCATAAAAAATTGTAATTACACGCCCCTGTTAAACAGGGGCTGAAAAATTGTGCCTTAGGCACTGGTGCCACAACACTGCAACCCCTCACAGATACTGTACTTAGAGCACAGCAATCAGACCTGTTGCAAAGCATTGCATAACAAATTGTAATTACACGCCCCTGTTAAACAGGGGCTGAAAAATTGGGCCTTAGGCACTGGTGCTGGTGCCACAACACTGCAACCCCTCACAGATACTGTACTTGGAGCACAGCAATCAGACCCATTGCAAAGCACTGCATAAAAAATTGTAATTACACGCCCCTGTTAAACAGGGGCTAAAAATTGGGCCTTAGGCACTGGTGCTGGTGCCACAACACTGCAACCCCTCACAGATACTGTACTTGGAGCACAGCAATCAGACCTGTTGCAAAGCATTGCATAACATTTTTTAATTACACGCCCCTGTTAAACAGGGGCTGAAAAATTGGGCATTAGCCACTGGTGGTGGCACCCAGAAACAAAAATGTTCTTCCAAGCTATCATCAGGATCATTGAGGAGGAAGAGGATAGTCAGTCAACATAACAGGACAGCCACTCAGCATCAGCATAGGCAGTCTTGAAGGGATGTGACATTTCAAAATAAACTATTCTGTTATATCAGCTTCAGGTGCCTGGTAGCTGGTGGTGATCCAAGACTGATTCATCTTTATGAAGGTCAGTCGATCAACCAAGTCGGTGGACAGGCGCACCCTGTGATCGGTGACAAAGCCTCCAGCAGCACTCAATGTGCGTTCGGAAAGAATGCATGATGCAGGACAGTAGCTCAATTGCATACTGTGCAAGCTCTGGCCAGTGATCCATCCTCAAGACCCAGTAAGCCAGAGGATTTTCGGTGGGAAAGGTGTCCAAGTCTGACCTTGCCCCTAGGTATTCCTGCACCATGTATATCAGACGCTGGCGATGGTTGCTGGAACCGATCATACCTTGGTGCTGCGGACTAAAAAATTGTCTGAACGCATCGGTCAGACGTCCACCTTCCCCACCGCTCCTTCTGCTACTGACCGAAGCCTCAGCAACTCGTCGTCCAGGACCAGGAGTTTGTAACCTCCCAGTCTCTGGGAAAGCATTGCACAGACCTTTCTGCAAGGCCTCCCGGAGATGTCTCATCCTCTGCTCCCTCTGCGACGGCAAGATAAGGTCCGCAACCTTACCCTTGTACCGTGGATCAAGGAAAGTGGCCAGCCAGTAATGGTCCCTCTCCTTGATCCGAAGAATACGAGGATCCTTCCGCAGGCTTTGCAGGATCAGGGAGGCCATACAACGTAGGTTAGCTGAGGCATTCGGTCCGGAGTCTTCTGGGTCACTGAGGACGTCATGATCCGCCAGCCACCTCCTCCCAGCCACGTACAAGTCCACTAGTTTCTTGGGACTGTAAATCATCCCTAAAAGACTGCTGCTGCTGATGCTGAGTGACAGGCTCCACCTCCATGCTGACACAATCCTCCTCCTCCTCATCCTCCTCATCCTCTTCCTGTGTGATGGGTGGGAGAGAAGGAACACTGTCTGGATAAAGGGGGCCTTGAGAGGCAAGGAAGTCCTCCTCTTCCTGCCTCTGTTCTGCCTCAAGTGCCCTGTCCATTATTCCAAGCAGCGTATGCTCCAACAGGTGGACAAGAGGTACAGTTTCACTGATGCATGCACTGTCACTGCTCACCATCCTCGTGGCCTCCTCAAATGGTGACAGGACAGTGCATGCATCCCTGATCATGCTCCACTGGCGTGGGGAAAAAAATCCGAGCTCCCCTGGCCCTGTCCTGGTGCCGTAGTCACACAGGTACTCATTGATGGCCCTCTGCTGCATGTGCAGTCGCTGCAGCATGGCCAGCGTTGAGTTCCACCTGGTGGGCATGTCACACATAAGGCGGTTCTTGGGCAGGTTCAACTCCTTTTGCAGCTCAGCCAGCCGAGCTCTGGCATTATATGATCGGCGGAAATGCACACAGACTTTCCTGGCCTGCCTCAGGACATCCTGTAAGCCTGGGTACCTGCCCAAGAACCGCTGCACCACCAGGTTAAGGACGTGAGCCATACAGGGCACATGGGTCAGCTGTCCCTGTCGCAGGGCAGAGAGGAGGTTGGTGCCATTGTCACAAACCACTATTCCTGGCTTAAGCTGGCGTGGCGTCAACCACCTCTCGGCCTGCCCCTGCAGAGCTGACAGAACCTCTGCCCCAGTGTGGCTCCTGTCCCCCGAACACACCAGCGCAAGCACGGCATGGCATCTTTTTGCCTGCGTACTTGTGTAGCCCCTTGGACGCCTACGGAGCACCGCTGGTTCCGAGGACAGAGCACTCGAAGAGGCCATGGAGGAAGAAGAAGAGGAGGGGGTGGAGGAGAGAGGTGTGTCACAACCAGTAGTAGCATTTTGGAGGCGTGGTGGTGGAACAACCTCCAACACTACTGCACCTTGTCCTGCATCCTTCCCAGCTGCCAAAAGAGTGACCCAATGGGCTGTGAAAGACAGGTAACGTCCCTGTCCATGCCTGCTGGACCATGAGTCAGTGGTAATATGCACCTTACCGCTGACCGCCCTGTCCAGCGAGGCATGGACATTGCCTTCCACATGCCGGTAGACAGCCGGAATCACCTTCCGTGAGAAAAAGTGGCGTTTGGGAACCTGACACTGAGGAACCGCACATTGAACAAACTCACGGAAGGGGGCCGAATCTACCAACTGAAAAGGCAGCAGTTGAAGTGCTAGCAATTTAGCCAAGCTAGCATTCAACCGCTGGGCATGTGGATGGCTGGGAGTAAACTTCTTTCGACGGTCCAGCAGCTGGGGCAGGGAAATTTGCCTGGTACAATCGGACGTAGGTGTACTGCTAGCAGAGTGCCCGCAAGTACTTGGCTGTGACACACCTAATTCTACACCTTCATTCCTCTCAGTGCAGCTTTCAGAGAGGACTGAAGGTATAGTGGAGTTGGAGATCCCAGCTGATGAGGAGCAAGGAGAGGTCGGCTTTGTTCTTTGGTGTGGGTCTTTAATGTGCGCTTGCCCACGAGCTGCATGGCAGGTCAACATATGTCTGGTCATGCTTGTGGTGCCCAAGCGGCTGATGTTTTGGCCACGCGAGATACGCTTGGGACAAATGTTGCAAATAGCAGCGGTGCGATCTGATGCACTCATCTCAAAAAAGGCCCACACCAAAGAACTTTTGTAATAACGTGCAGAGGCAGCGCCCTGCACAGGCGGAGCTCTGCGGTGTGATTCAGTTGGTGTGCTGGCCTCAAGCTGGCCCCCGGAGGGCATCCTGCCTCGTTGGAGATGTGCCGCCTCCTCCTCTCTCCGTTCAGGCACCCACGTGGCGTCAGTGACCTCATCATCCCCTCCCTCTTCACCACTGGAGCAAACCTGGCAGTAAGCTGCAGCTGGTGGAACATGACTGCCAGATTGCTGTTCTTGAGCATCCCCTCTCTCTGCGCTCAAGCTACTGCCTTCCTCTAGCTGGGTATCATCATCGGAGCCTTCAAAACGCTGGGCATCCTCCTGGAGCATGTACCCAACACTGTGCTCAAACAGTTTGGGGGACTCCTCAGGAGGACATGGTGGGTCTAGGGAAGGGGTGCCTGATGATGACATTGAGTACACGTTGGCAGCTGAACAGGTCAGTACAAGGTCAGTACCCTGAGCCTGGGTGAGAGAGGATGAGGAGGGCTTGGTTATCCACTCTACCAAGCCTTCGGCATGATGCGGCTCAACATGTCCAGCTGCCGAAAATAAGGACAAGCGTGTCCCATGGCCACGTGCTGATGACAATGCACCGCGTCCACGTCCAGCACTGTTGTCTCTAGACACAGAGCCTGCTTGCCCTGTTTTCTTGGCTCGTGACTGTTTGCCTCTCCTTGTTGGTCTTCCAGACATTGTAATGGGTAGTGTATATTGTGCTGGAGTCACATAGCACACACACACTAACTCCTGCAGATGGCTGTCTTAGATGACAACAGGGCAGAAGGGCAGATACAGGGTGAGGTGGTTTAGTGTGCTGTGCTATACTCACACAGCACACACACACTAACTCCTGCAGATGGCTGCCTTAGATGACAACAGGGCAGAAGGGCAGATACAGGGTGAGGTGGTTTAGTGTGCTGTGCTATAGTCACAGCACACACACACTAACTCCTGCAGATGGCTGCCTTAGATGACAACAGGGCAGAAGGACAGATACAGGGTGAGGTGGTTTAGTGTGCTGTGCTATACTCACACAGCACACACACACACTAACTCCTGCAGATGGCTGCCTTAGATGACAACAGGGCAGAAGGGCAGATACAGGGTGAGGTGGTTTAGTGTGCTGTACTATACTCACACAGCACACACACACTAACCCCTGCAGATGGCTGCCTTAGATGACAACAGGGCAGAAGGGCAGATACAGGGTGAGGTGGTTTAGTGTGCTGTACTATACTCACACAGCACACACACACTAACTCCTGCAGATGGCTGCCTTAGATGACAACAGGGCAGAAGGGCAGATACAGGGTGAGGTGGTTTAGTGTGCTGTGCTATAGTCACACAGCACACACACACTAACTCCTGCAGATGGGTGCCTTAGATGACAACAGGGCAGAAGGGCAGATACAGGGTGAGGTGGTTTAGTGTGCTGTGCTATACTCACACAGCACGCACACACTAACTCCTGCAGATGGCTTCCTTAGATGACAACAGGGCAGAAGGGCAGATACAGGGTGAGGTGGTTTAGTGTGCTGTGCTATACTCACACAGCACGCACACACTAACTCTTGCAGATGGCTGCCTTAGATGACAACAGGGCAGAAGGGCAGATACAGGGTGAGGTGGTTTAGTGTGCTGTGCTATACTCACACAGCACACACACACACTAACTCCTGCAGATGGCTGCCTTAGATGACAACAGGGCAGAAGGGCAGATACAGGGTGAGGTGGTTTAGTGTGCTGTGTTATACTCACACAGCACACACACACTAACTCCTGCAGATGGCTGCCTTAGATGTCAACAGGGCAGAAGGGCAGATACAGGGTAAGGTGGTTTAGTGTGCTACTGCTGTGCTATACTCACACAGCACGCACACACACTAACTCCTGCAGATGGCTGGATTGGTAGAGATTGAGAACAGCACTGAGAAGAATAAACTATCTCTGCCTATTTTTCCTCTTTCCCTACACTATTCCCCACCCAGAAATGAATCACAAGCAGATATAGTGTGTACACCGTACAGTACAGTCTGTCACTGACACTGTTCCTAACTAGGGATGAGCCGAACACCCCCGGGTTCGGTTCGCATCAGAACCTGCGAACGGGCCTAAAGTTCGCACGAATGTTAGAATCCTATTAGTTACAATGGACACGAACGTTCAAAATCTAAAGTGCTAATTATAACGGCCAATATGCATGTTATTGTCATAAAACATGTTTGGGGACCCGGGTCCTGCCCCAGGGGACATGTATCAATGCAAAAAGAAGTTTTAAAAACAGACGTTTTTTCTGGAGCAGTCATTTTAATGATGCATAAAGTGAGAAAAAAAAGTGAAATATTCCTTTAAATATAGTATCTGGGGGGTGTCTAAAGTATGACTGTGAAGTGGTATGTGTTTTCCGTGTTTAGAACTGTCCCTGCACAAAATGACATTTGTAAAGGAAAAAAAGAAGCCATTTAAAACTGCTTGCGGCTTTAATGTCATGTCGCAGATGGCTGGATTAGATGACAACAGGGCAGAAGGGCAGATACAGGGTAAGGTGGTTTAGGGTGCTACTGCTGTGCTATACTCACACAGCACGCACACACACTAACTCCTGCAGATGGCTGGATTGGTAGAGATTAGAGAACAGCACTGAGAAGAATAAACTATCCCTGCCTATTTTCCTCTTTCCCTACACTATTCCCCACACAGAAATGAATCACAAGCTCATATAGTGTGTACACTGTACAGTACAGTCTGCCACATCCTGCCTGTGGCCAATTATTGCTCTCCTCGCCGCTGGCTCTATGATTGGCCACGCATGCGGGGTCACAGTGCATGCTTGGCCAATCATCAGCCAGCAATGCACTGCGACTGGCGCAGTGCATTGTGGACCGTTCGCATCACACAAATTTGATGCGAACGGCCCTCAGAGTTCTGGTTTCGACGAGCGGACGAACAACCGATGTTCGATTCGAACATGGGTTTGAATCGAACACCGGGCCCATCCCTAGTGGGCACTGCTATGATTAGGCCTTTCTAACCTGTTTGTACTTTACTGACATTATAGCATTTGTCGATATGTCTAAAGCCCCATACACCTTGTCGGAAAATCCGACCACCAAATCCATCGGATTTGGTCCGACGGATTTAGTCCGACACTGGTGTTGCATACACACGGTCGGACAAAGTTGTCGGAAAATCCGATCATTCTGAACGTGGTGACGTTTGTTGCCTACGACGGGACTACGTAGAGGCTAGCAGCCAATAGCTTTGGTCTTGTAATGTGATCTGAGCATGCGTGGCACTTTGTCCGTCGGAATTCGCTACACACGATCGGAATTGGTGTGATCGGACTTTGTTGTCGGAAAATTTATCCAGCAGGAGATAGAGATCCAGCAGGAGATATATATATATATATATCTTGTGTTAGAAAAAAAGGGGGGTTATGAATGCCTAGACAGGCCTTGTTAATTTCCCATCCGCTATCGCTTTTACATATTATAGGGATTCCTCCACCACTCTCTCTCTTTCATTACCTACATATCCCATGTAAACCAGAGACTGTTTAAACTCAAACCAACTCCTCCGAGTTTCATAGAATTTTGAGTAATGCCACGTACACACGACTGGACTTTCCGTCAGAATAAACTCTGACGGTCTTCCCGACGGAGTTCCGACCGAACGGACTTGCCCACACACAATCACACAAAAATCTGTTTGTTTCGAACGCGATGATGTACGACAGAACTAGAAAAGGAAGTTCAATAGCCAGTAGCCAATAGCTGCCCTTGCGTCGTATTTGGTCTGTCGGACCAGCATACAGGCGAACGGTTTTCCCGCTAGAAATTGATTCCGTCGGAATGATTTAAAGCATACATATAAAAAAGTGTAGCGCTCAAAGTGTCTCTGTACAGTAACGGTACCACAGAATGGAGTTCAGTGTACACACGTTAGTGTTCAGAATTTAATCTTAAAAATAAAATAAGATGAGGGGTATAAATAGAGTGACAGATCACCCAATAGAAAATGGTGCATCAATGTGAAAAAACGCATAGACAAATAAAAAATGTTAAAGTAAAACTCAATATGTTTTCAATAAAAACACGTGACAAAACAAGTGTGTGTGCACTTATATGTAAGCTTATGGAGGAGTAGTCATAAGATGACCAAAGATCATATGGAAAAAACATATATATGTTCTCAGGGTGGAGGTGTATGTAGATCCTTATATGGAAAATATAGACGTTACATATACATATCAGAGAACGTAAAATGTTTCACAAATAAACATAAAACTCCCAAATAGCGTTTATGAAACGATCCAAAAAAGCTATGAGTGATTAAATCATAATCTCGCTAAAGAGATGGGACTGTCCATAATATCCAAGCAGTTCATGTGTGTCAGACAAATGCTCAAATCTCCGCATGTAATCAGGTAAAATTCAAATACTGTGTCCTCTCTCATTCGGACGGCATCTTGAACTTTAAGGTATATGGAATAATCAGGTACGCTTACCGTGTAGGGTGGACCCACTGACCGATGGTAAGTGGTCAAACAGGCGTAGTAGGCCACCAAACGGTGCCTGAAGAATGGATCAATCAGAAGTGTTGAAGACTGGACAGGGCCGGACTGTCACCTTAATCGGTACTCACCAGGCTTGCAGAGACTCTAATCACAGAGCTTGATAGACAACGTCATTCAATCATAGATTATCGGTTATCCTCAATATGTTGGCGGCATGGATCAGAGAAAAGAGAAAGAAGAGGGCCTCCTCATAGTGTAAAAAAATCCCATTGAAAAGGATTATATTTATTCAAGGAGTAGATACACTTCCATCAATAAATTTCATGAAAAAAAGTTTTCCATAAAATTTTTTAAAATATAAGATAAAAAAAGTAAGTAAGGCAGTATGGCTGGAGTAATCACCCGACGCGTTTCGTCTGCGAAGACTTCTGCTGGGGTATGCTCCAGTATACTGCCACTGCGTTATATATATAGCACAAATATCCACTAATTACTTACAACACCTGTGGCAATCCAAACAGCCACACTTCCGGTTTGACCAGCTGAAATTTCATTGGTGAAATGTTTAGAGACTAATGGCCAATGGAGGGCAATAGTACATGTGGGGATCAGGGTCACTGTGGAGTTAACCAATCATATCTTGTAAGAACCACAATAAACGTTATGGCCTGCATATATGGCACTAATAAAATCGCTCGCTATAGGGCCAGATGGGGTCAGAATCCGGAAGGTATAATGCGCGAACGGCATTCCCACGGTCATCCACGTGTACTGGGCGTCTTCCGCACCCAATGAGAGCGAGCCGCGGCGACGACACACATGTCGCTACCAGCGCGTACTGACGTCACCACGCGGTCGCAGCGGAAATGACGAGGGAGAGGCAACGTCACTTCCGGAAGCGGAAGTGATCGCATGAAACGCAAACAACAACCACCACCGGAAGTGACCAAGGGGAGGTAACGTGAACTCCGGAAGCGGATGTGACTGCGTGAAACGCAAACAACAAACCACAAGGGAAATGAAAACAGTCACCATAAAGGAATCAGTTAAGCAATCTAACTCCAAAAGATGGCGTAACACTCAAAAGTGAGACTCCAAAAATTGGGATAAATAAATTAGGTACAAAATAGAAATGAACAAAAAAACTTAAAAACATTAAAAAATATTTAACCGGAGTCTGGCTGTTCAGAATGAACCAGAGTACGGGTCAGAAATATTATCCATTGCGTATAATAATAGTACAAATATTGGTAATCTCCGCTCAGTAAATAATGTCAACAATAGCTTTCACTGAAGAAAACACATATATGCATGGAAATATTTCGATTTAACAATTTAAGATAAAACGTGCATGTAAATATTTCAGCTTGACAATTCAAGATAAAACAAAATATGGTATGAAAAATTGCTATTAGTACCCATATTCAAATGGAAGCATAAATCATTAGAGATCTAAAATATATAGCAATAACATATAACTTATTAGCTGATAATCGCATGTGCAATCCACAGACATGCAAAGAATTGTCATAATCCCTAATTAATAATGGTATCACCAAACAACTACACTAATAAAAATGACAGTGTTGGTGTTTATTAAGTATATAAATAAGGGTGACAAAAAAGAAGAAGAAAGAAGAAGAAAAAATAAGAAAAAATAAGAAAAAATGAGGGACGTCATTATGCGATACTGAATAAACTGAGGTGCAGTCAACTGAAGTGCAAAAATGTCTATAGTAAACTATATATGGGAAACCAATTGCCAATTATTATTGTTTGAAATGATCCATAAATGAGAAACTGACGCATTTAAACGCTATGTAATGTCAGCCTTTCAAATTATGGCAGTCTAGCGGTAGAATGAATATTAAATGGAACTAGGAACGATTGATGAAGGCGTTAATGTCCCATTCAATATTCAAACCATGTGGAGTGTAACATTTAATTTGATGTATCCAAAATGTCTCCAACCTGGACACTCTCCTTACGCTCGACTCACCTCTCCAGTGGGGTACGAATTTATAGATAATTTGACATTTAGAACCTAGTGGGTTCCGATTGTGACATAATAAATAGTGTTTAGGAACGCTATGGTTAGTGCGTCCAGCTTTTATTGCCGCAAGATGTTCGTTAACCCTTATAGCAAAGGTACGTATAGTACGACCTATATATTGTTTCCCGCAAGGGCAGGTAATAAGGTAAACAATATACTTGGTATGGCAAGGCATGTTCTATTTCTAGGTCCGTCTGAATTTTTGAAGAAAAGCGATCAGAATATCCCACACACGATCTGAATATCCGACGGAATGATTCCGTCTGACCTTTTCTGATGGAAAGTCTGGTTGTGTGTATGCGGCATAAGAATAATTTTGTAAGTGGAACAACTTTTCCATTAATCTAGTTCTAATAACCTCTCTAAACCACTCGTCGTAGTTGGTATTTTCTTTGATTTCCAGTATTTTAGGATTAATACCTTTGCTGCGTTTAACAAAAATGGGATTATAGACATTTGATATTTTTCCTTTGACTCATAAGTAGCATGAAATAAACATTGCCAGGGGTCTTGCCCAATTTTTCTTGCCCAATTTTGCTAATCATCTTGATTGTATTTAGGACTTTCTCCCAGTATAACTGAATCATTGGGCAATGCCACCAAATATGGGCATGTTTTCCTTCACCTCCATACTCTCTCCAACACCCTGATGATTGCCCTAGATTGATCTTATGTAGTTTTGAAGGAACATAATACCACCTAGTCAACAGTTTATGATTCATTTCTTTTATCCTCACATCTATTGCAGTAGAGTGTATGTGATCTATATACCTACGCTTTAGAGCTTCTGGGATAAGTCGATTTATTTCATGCTTCCATCCATTCAAAAGGCTTAGAGATCATTTTAAGGGCCCATCGAAACAGAAAAGAATGCAGTTATTTTAGGCTTTTTTCCCCAGTCTTTGGCAGACTTGGAGGTAGGCGAATGTAAACGGACACACACCTGTTTACATCCCATACACTTGCAAGGAGCTTCTGATCAGATCCAACTGATGAAAGACTGGCCTGATTGGAAAGCCCATGTAAAAGGATTTATCGATTCCCAGAGCACTGTAGTTTAGCAAAAGAGAAAACACAGCAGTATTTATCTCTTTTCGGGCAGGCTGTCTCTCACTGAAGCTACAGAGAAATGAGCTCTATAAATGGGATTTTTACTACAGGTAGTAAGGAAAACTGGAATATGTTTACATCAAAAGCATACTAGCACAAAAAGAAATGAGACAACAGTACAGTGACGGTACCTCCTGACAGCTCCTTCGTCACCTCCACCTCCAAACCTCCAGGTTTTACCCCTCATTATGCTTTGATAGCAGAACTTACCAAGGTTATCTCTGCCCCTTAACTTGACAGTGTTTGGGCCTGGTGATTGGCCGCTCAGCCCCTAGCAATGTCACATAGAGGAAGTCACATACAGTTAGAAGACTTCAAATAAATAGGGAGGTAGCAACAGAGTGTTGATCGGTAAGTACAATATATCTTAAAGTGTGCTTTTAGGAGGTACTGTCTTTGTCACTTAAAAAAAAGTAACAGAACAGTAAAGTGTTTCTAAAGTCTAAATGTTTATTTTTTTTTTACCTTAATGCATTCCCTACATTAAGGTAAAAAACATCCCACTAATTGTTGTGCTTCCCTCCTAAACACTTACCTGACTCCTCCACCAAGCCAGTGCTGTTCCTCTTCCTAGTCTCATAGAAGACTCAGAGAGCAGCAGGAGCCATAGGCTGTAAGTCAAATCCTGTGAGGAGGGACGGTAAGGTGTAAATAATATAAACGTGCCTCTTGATGACATCTGGATGAAGAAACACGTAGGGATGGGCATCTCAGTCACAAATCTCATCACTTTCACCTAGTGGAACGCATGATGGCTCAGCAGCAGGGGTTTACAACATTTGCTGGCAGATCGTTCCTAGTGTCGGGGAATGACACTTTTACATGTGGGTGGACATATGTATTTCTGGTTTTAATAAACGGTATTAGGCTTTGTCAATCCCTGCCATTTTATTCTCCCTATGAATTGGACATACTGAGGGGGATCTCCAATCTCTGGATGAACAATTGCATACCAAAGCTTAGCAGATCAACCTCAGTATGAGCCCAGGGGGCCCATACCTGTGGGGGTATATCCACGGTGTGGTCTTTGGAGTGGAATATTGCATGCACACAGAGCACTTTATTTGTAGCTTTTTGAATGATACTCTGTTCACTACTTTCACTGGGAGCATACTTGTTTCAAGCTTATGAACTCTTCACTAATTTAAAGTCTCAGATTGATTGAAAGTATTTATATGTATTTATGATGTAGTGGAGCACTCATAGAAAGAAGGAATGAAGAGCACCAGCAAGGGAAGATGAGGTAAGCCACCGCTCTATGCAGTATTGTTGCACAGAGCAGGTAAGTATAACCTGTTTTAAATTTTAATTCAAAAAATGTCTTTTACAATCAGTTTAAGTGCCAAAATCTTGATGCAAGGAAAACTTCCCCATCCAAGACTAATGCAGTTAGTATATTTTGCGCTGCAACAGTGAAAAACAATTGCCTGGTTTGCTTATGACTGATTACACTGTCATTTAGCACTTACTCCATATTTATCCTCAAGGTTGTGCATTTGCAAAGTATTTAGTAAGAGATAAACATGCCATACCGAATCTATCCAGTTGATGGCAGCAAAATCAATAAAATAGACAACTAATATGATTCTAAATTCTAGAATTGGTGGTTTAAGGGTAACTGCATATCTCCCAACAGTCCCTGATTTGGGACTATCCCTCGTTTGGTACAAAATCCCTCTGTCCCCATTTCCTCCTCAAATATCCCTTATTTTGATCTAAGATATATACTGATATAAAAAAAATTACTATTTATCTTTACAGTGCTAACCCATTCATTCTAATTCTAAATTGCTGCATTTGTAAATTTCAAAATCCAGTATAAAGGAATAGTAAAAGGAGTCCCTCTTTCCCATCTCAAAAAGTTGAAAAGTATGATAACTTGATAACTGTACTTTAAATGAATGAATTCCAGGAAAGACCATCCCTTCAAAAGAGTAAAGAACATTTACTGACCCCAAATTCCCCTGTTTCCCTCTTTGTGCTGTCTGGGTGCTCTGCCTATAGTTAGGTAAAAGGCTATTTCATTTATTTTAATGAACCAGGTGCTGATTATTCATTCTACAGCAGAGGCATTTTAGATGAAAATACCACCCAGTCAGTGGCGGCTGGTGCTAAAAAAAATTTGGGGGCGCAAACAAACCCCTCCAGGTCCGCACTCACCACGGTCACGGATCCATAAACACACACACACACATTGTATATATAGATATATATCTCTATATATACAGTATCGCACAAAAGTGAGTACACCCCTCACATTTTTGTAAATATTTTATTATATCTCTTCATGTGACAACACTGAAGAAATGACTCTTTGCTACAATGTAAAGTAGTGGGTGTACAGCTTGTATAACAGTGTAAACTTGCTGTCCCCTAAAAATAACTCAACATTATTAATGTCTAAACCGCTGGCAACAAAAGTGAGTACACCCCTAAGTGAAAATGTCCAAATTGGGCCCAAAGTGTCAATATTTTGTGTGACCACCATTATTTTCCAGCACTGCCTTAACCCTCTTGGGTATTAAGTTCACCAGAGCTTTACAGGTTGCCACTGGAGTCCTCTTCTACTCCTCCATGACGACATGACGAAGCTGTTGGATGTTGGAGACCTTGAGCTCCTCCACCTTCTATTTGAGGATGCTCCACAGATGCTCAATAGGGTTTAGGTCTGGAGACATGCTTGGCCAGTCCATCATCTTTCCCCTTAGCTGTTTGGGGTCATTGTCATGTTGGAATACTGCCCTGGGGCCCAGTCTCCGGTAGGAGGGGATCATGATCTGCTTCAGTATGTCACAGTACATGTTGGCATTCATGGTTCCCTCAATGAACTGTAGCTCCTCAGTGCCGGTGTCTAGTCGAATACTGTCCCCCATCGGATAGTGTGCGCCCTATACTGCGCTTGCGCAGTACGGAGGACTAATGAGACGCTGAAAGTCTCCGAAGGTGAACAGATGATCGTCAGCTCTACACGGCGCCTGCGCACAGAGTCCAGGTTCTAGCCCCACCATCCAAGTGGACATAGAGTTAGAATAAAAATATGCCGAGCACAGCGAGGTCGTGCCCGAAGCGTGGTGAGCGAAGCGAGCCCGCGAGAGACCCTGTTACAAAGCAATGACTATTAAGTCTTCAGGCACCGTGTACAGCTGATGGTCGAAACTTTCAGCATCTCCTTGTCCTCCCTACTGCAAAAGCGCTGCGCCTGCGCAGTATGGGGCGGACACTATCTGATGGGGGGACCTTTCTCGGCAGAACACCGGCAGCACTCATGCATATTATGACACTCCCACCACCATGCTTGACTGTAGGCAAGACACACTTGTCTTTGTACTCCTCACCTGGTTGCAGCCATACACCCTTGACACCATCTGAACCAAATACGTTTATCTTGGTCTCATGAGACCACAGGACATGGTTCCAGTAATCCATGTCCTTAGTCTGCTTGTCTTCAGCAAACTGTTTGCAGGCTTTCTTGTGCATCATCTTTAGAAGAGGCTTCCTTCTGGGATGACAGCCATGCAGACCAATTTGATGCAGTGTGTGGCGTATGGTCTGAGCACTGACAGGCTGATCCCCCACCCCTTCAACCTCTGCAGCAATGCTGGAAGCACTCATACGTCTATTTCCCAAAGAGAACATCTGGCTTTGACGCTGAGCACGTGCACTCATCTTCTTTGGTCGACCATGGCAGGGCTTGCTCTTAGTGGACACCAGGCAGTAGCTTGTGAGTAGCACCTATAAATACAATCAAAAAATCCTTTTTCTGCTTATTTGCAGTTTATTTCAGCACCATCTCTATCATTTAAATTGCACTTGGTATCTTTATGCCCGGGACAACTGTCCCATTATTGCTGTTTCTCTGATGTTCATACTTTTATTCTTATTTTGAATTCTTAGAACAAACTACAAGTACTCTCCTTCTTAATATCCCCATTTTTCTTATCTCTTTACACTTGCACAAAGAACCTAATTTACATGAGGACTCTCTGCATTTTGTGGTCGGGATTTAGGCTGGAGTTTACCACTCAACACGCCTGAAGTCCTTGCAGCTAGGACATTTGCCGCCTCCCTGCTCCTTTGCCCTTCCTGTGCATACCCTTCTCCTGTTACCATCTGGTATATTTTTGAGGTCTTGGTCTTGCAATTTATCCGTGGTAACCCACCTTGGGCTCCTCTCGTTTGTTTTTCATCAGCGATTGGTATATCTTTGTAAGTATAATCTCCTGAGCTGTTACACTGATATTAAGCATTATCAGAGGTGCATGTCCTTTGGACTATAAAGCATTCTCCTGTGTTGTTGAAATTATCATAGATTTAATTATCATATTTACTTTTTGCTATACTATTGTATCATTGTATTTATATTCTAGAATATATTATTCTTTATAGAAAAATGGCATAAGCTTCCGAAGGACTACAAGGTCTGAAACATGTCAGGCAGGGGCGTTGCTAGGTCTGCAAAAGATCTGGGGCTTGCGCCCATAGCAACAGTCACCAACCTTTTTGCTTTTTTTTTTTTTTTTCTCCTCACGCTGTCAGCGCGAGGAGAAAAAATAGCCGATTACCGGCTCTATTTACATCACATGATCAGCTGTCATTGGCTGACAGCTGATCACGTGGTAAGGGGTCGGGATTGACCCCTTACTCCGATCTGTGATCAGCCGAGTCTCATAGAGTCGGCTGATCACAGAGTGTGCCGCGCGCGCCCTACAGGGAGTGAGCAGGCTGCTCGGGCACCGCAGGACGTCAATAGATATACTCCCGGCAAAGTAGGTCCGCGCTGTAGCCGCCATTTGGCTATAGCGCAGATCTGAAGCAGTTAAGAACAGTTGGTGCACTTAGCAACAGTTTTAGTAAACTAGCATGCAGTAAAGATGCGATTTAGGTGTGGTACAGGTGCACTGTAGATGCGAGTGTAGCATTTTACCAAAGGTAGGTGCTAGAATGAGGATTTTGTAAGGGGAGCAGTGCAGGTAAATTTGGGCAGGTCTATGCTTCAGGCTAGGCCTGCTTGTTTTGATCTGGGGAGCAGGGAGTGGTTAGTGCAGCAGTGGGTGTGACCACCTATGCTTTAGTTCTGAGGTGCCTCCCCTGCTTCCAAGAAGAATGATCTGGAAGAGGGGCAGGGCCTAGGACTGGAGTGGCAGGAAGCTCATGTGAGGAGCTCTTACCAATCCCCAACTGGAATTGGCAGGGGGCAGGCCTCCCATATAAGCTGAGGTAACAGCCCGCTGGGGGGAGTTGTCGGCTGGGAGACGTGGAGAATGGAGTACTAGGCAGCAGCAGGGGCCCCATCCTCAACTGGGGGGGGGTGAGGCCTAGTGGAGGAGCCCGGGAGAGCTGGGAAGGAGCTTCATCTTTACACGGTCATGGATGAAGTGTTCTGGAACAGAGGGGCTGGAGAAGCTGCCAGAACGTATGTCCAGTTAAAGTTCTCCATCATTGACTCAGGGCAGGAGAAGGTCGGTGAGTGGGCCACAGTTTGGTAAAACTGCAGTATAGGATGGATATGGGTGCAGTATAGGCTTGGTAGAAGTGCAGCATAAGGCTGGTATAGATGTGGAATGGGTTGGATGCACTTGGCGTCCTACTCTCAGTGGCTCTGCTAGCCGTGCCAATAATGGGCAGGTAGCCCTCTCACGAGTTCCCAGGATACTGCTGTGAATGCTTACTGTAGAAGAGGGCACCCATAGTCTCTCCCTAAAAGCCTCTGGTGATCAGCGATGCAGAATCTGTGATGAGGGTGGTGCTGCGCTACCCCTTTCCTCACTCTCCAAGGCTCGCACCCCCTCTGGCAGGTAAATACTCGGATAGAGGTACTCTGCTCTCTCTCTTCTACTTCAAAAGGAAGAACTTTTCCAGGGGCAGTTTAACATAAATCCTCTGCTAACTCCTCCTGCTGTCCAGGGCATACTGTAATCTGTAGTTCCACATGTCAGTTTCTGTATTACATGGCTGTCGTTTTGGACTACATTTCTCAGGATTCCAAGTGTCCTGCATTGAAGTCTATAAGGTTGCTTGGCTTAAGTTCTCCCCCTGCTGGTCAGAGAATCTTTGTCTTGGCATCATATTGTATTTCTTTGAGGAAGAAGACCTTGTTTTCTAGCTAAACTCCAGGGAAAGTAAAAAAGCAGCCTTGCAATTTGTCTGACCCCGTGCTGTAACTGTTAAATGCTTGTTTGGGTCTAGCGGAGCAGGAAAAGCAGTTTTACTTACCTGATCCTCTGCTCCCATAGGCTCCTCCTTGCTGTAAGACCAGTCCCTGCAGCATCTTCTCTCCTGTGACCCAGCGTTTGCAGGTTCTCTGACATCATCAAGACCAATATAGGGTCCTTTACCCTGCATGTGATGTAAGGAAACCAAAGAGTAGTCCACTGCTGGAGTGTAGGAGAGCGCCAGCTGCCAGGGAAAGGCAGGAACAGGTACGTAATACTGCTTTTCCCACCCCCTATGCCTAAATAAGCATTTAACCAGTTCCCAACTGGCCGCCGCAGTTATACTGCAGCAGAATAGCTCCCCTGGGCGAGCCGCCGCAGCTGTAAGTCGGCCCTTTAAGACGCTGTAGGAGGCGTGTGCCCGGAGCCAATGCGAGTGCCCGATGGGCGGAATGACCTCCGGATACCCGCGATCGCTCGTGACAAAGCGAGAACCTGGAACTGTGTGTGTTAACACACAAATCCTCGTTCTCTCAGGGGAGAGGAGACAGATCGTGTGTTCCTACTATGTAGGAACACCGATCTCTCTCCTCCCCTAGTCAGTCCCCTCCCTCCTACAGTTAGAACACACCTAGTGAAAAAAGTGGAGTTCTTCCCTGCCAGTGACATTTATACAGTAATCAGTGCATTTTTATAGCACTGATCGCTGTATAATTGTCAATGGTCTCAAAAATGTGTCAAAAGTGTCCAATTTGTCTGCGGCAATATCGCAGTCCCGATAAAAATCGCAGATTACCACCATTACTATTAAAAAATATAATAATAATAATAAAAATGCCATAAATCTATCCCCTATTTTGTAGACGCTATAACTTTTGCACAAACCAATCAATATACACTTATTGCGATTTTTTTTACCGAAAATATGTAGAAGAATACACATTGACTTAAACTGAGAAAAAAGTTATTTTTTTTTTTAAATTGTGGTATTTATTATAGCAAAAAGTAAAAGATATGTGTTTTTTTTCTAAATTGGCGCTCTTCTTTTGTTGATAGCGCAAAAAATAAAAAACACAGAGGTGATCAAATACCACCAAAAGAAAGCTCCATTTATGGGAAAAAAAGGCCGTCAATTATGTTTGGGTACAGCGTCGCACGACCACGCAATTGTCAGTTAAAGCAACGCAGTGCCGTATCGCAAAAAATGGCCTGATCATTGAGCAGCTAAATCTTCCAGGGCTAAAGTGGTTAACCTTTGCAGTGTGGGGGGCAGACCCACTGTAATAGAAGAATTACATTTTCCCTGCACTTCGATTTTAATTAAAGTGTCAGAAAATTTGTGCTGAAATTGTAACAGTCATTTATCCACTTTATAATGGTGGAAGACTGCGACTCACAGGGGATTTTTAGATTTATTCTTAAATGATAATATGTAATATTAAAATAACTGCTCTTTTTGAGCAACGCAGTTCGACTTTTTAAAATGTTTTTCCAATTGTGTTTAATGTAATCAAATGGTTGTTGGATTTGTTGGATTTTTTTGTATTCAATTTATCCCAGTAAACAAATAAAGACTCAGTTTTAATGTTATGAGAAAAATAAATCTTTAACATGTTAAATTCTAGTGACATGTTCACATGTGTTAAAAAAAATAAAAGAAATAAAAGCATTGGATGTGTTTTACAGCTGAGTAAGTTTCGGGTCAAACAGTTGTCACACTTTTAAAATGTAATATTTTGAACGTTTCTTTTTCATAAGCTTTACAGGTATTTTGTGTTCTGTGTTGCAATGTGTTGCCTAGTACTTCTAAATATTGTATTTCCACTGTCTTTATATGAAATATGTGAAATAATTGGAGTTGCATGCTACACAGTATCATGCAGGGTGAGGGTAGTCCGTGCATGTGGTTATATTAATGATGAAAATGGATTACAAATGTAAAAACAGGCGTAAGCAGAATGCTCGGAATTCATTGTGGCTTTTCTCTTAACAGGAAGATAGCCTCCAGACAAAAAGCTTTACATTCACATCAAACGTCTCAAAACCAGCATTGAACTAACCCTAAGAAGCTGGAAGGCTGCCTTCATATCATTTCATGAAATTTACTCACACGATATTGAGAAATGCACAGTTTTTGGTTAAAATTGCTTTCTTTGTTTCAGGAGAAAGGTCCTTGCAGAGGAGAAAATTCCAATGCTATCATGGTAGCTGAAATATGGACAGTTATTGTCTATGGTAGTTTGGACTCTAACATAACCTATACAGATAATAAACTGTATATATATATATATATATATATATATATATATATATATATATATATATATATTTTTTTTTTTATTATTATTATTTTTAAAGATCTTTTTTTTTTTTTTAAACAACAAAAAAAACAAGACGAAATAAAACATCATACAGATTGGATCAAAATAATAAAGCAACTTCAAAAATCCAATAACATTGCATAGTAGCCATCAATTCAAAAATAGCAAGGAAAAATATTTGGACTCAAATGAGATCTAATCCATATTGTTTACCAAATTGTAATAAACTGTATGGAGTGTGAAGTTTACAAAGACATGTGCTTGGATATTAAACAATACAAATGATATGGCGCAAGATAACTAAAGTCTGGGTTGGGAAATGTTTTATGGTAAAGAGACTATGATAAAAAGTCTATCATGAAAAGTCCTTAAAGCGGAGTTCCACGCACATTTTTTACTCCTCGCCATGCAGCACTAATGTGCATCCTTAACCACTTAAGGACCAGGCCTATTTTTCAGACTTAATGTTTACAAGTTAAAATCTTTTTTTTTTTTTGCTAGAAAATTACTTAGAACCCCCTAACATTATATATTTTTTTCTAACACCCTAGAGAATAAAATGGCGGTTGTTGCAATACTTTCTGTCACATCATATTTGCTCAGCGGTCTTACAAGCACACTTTTTTTGTAAAAAAATACACTTTTTTTAATTAAAAAATAAGACAACAGTAAAGTTAGCCCAATTTTTTTTTATAGTGTGAAAGATAATGTTACGCCGAGTAAATTGATACCCGACATGACATGCTTCAAAATTGCGCCCGCTCGGGAATGGCGACAAACTTTTACCCTTAAAAATCTCCATAGGCGACGTTAAAAAGTTTCTACAGGTTACCAGTTTTGAGTTACAGAGGAGGTCTAGGGCTAGAATTATTGCTCTCACTCTAACGGATGTAAACATCCCTTGTAATAGAAAAAAAAAGCATGACAGGACCTTTTAAATATGAGATCTGGGGTCAAAAAGACCTCAAATCTCATATTTACACTAAAATGCAATAAAAAATAAAATAAAAAATTTAATTTAACCACTTCAATACAGGGCACTGAAACACCTTCCTACCCAGACCAATTTTGAGCTTTTAGCGCTGTCGCACTTTGAATGACATTTGCGCGGTCATGCTACACTGTACCCAAATTACATTTTTATCCTTTTTTTCCCACAAATAGAGTTTTCTTTTGGTGGTATTTGATCACCTCTACGGTTTTAATCTTTTGCTAAACAAATAAAAAACTTTGAAAATAAGTTTAAAACTTTGTAAATAAGTACGTTTTCTCCTTCACTGATGGGCACTGATGAGGCTGCACTGACGGGCACTGATAAGGCGGCACTGATGGGCACTGATGAGGTGGCACCAATGAAGTGGCACTGATGAGGTGGCATTGATGGGCACTGATATGTGGCACTGATAGGCGGCACTGATGGGCACTGATAGGTGGCACTGATGGGCAACACGGATGGGCACTGATAGGTGGCACAAATTGGCACTGATAGCTGGCATGGATAGGCGGCATGGATGGGCATGGATAGGCGGCACAGATGGGCATGGATAGGTGGAACGGATGAGCATGGATGGGCACTGATAGGCGGCATTGTATTGTGTTGTATTGTACTGATGGATGCCAATCAGTGCCAAACAATAATGCATGCCAATCAGTGATGCCCATTGTGGGCACTGATTGGCATCCATTGTGGGCACTGACTGGCATCCCTGGTGGTCTAGGGTGGCATACCTGGTGCTGGGCATCCCTGGTGGTCTGGTGGTGTCCCTGGTGGTCCAGTGTGGGCATCCTCGGATAATCGATCAGCACAGACCCCCCTTGTCAGAGGAGCAGCCGATCGGCTCTCCTCTACTCACGTCTGACAGACGTGAGTGAGGAAAAGACGATCAGCCGGCTCCTCCTATTTACACTGTGATCAGCCGTGATTGGACACGGCTGATCACCTGGTAAAGAGTAAAGAGTCTCTTTATCCCGGGTATGATAAAGTTTGAAACACAAAATCATAAATTATAACATAATAAATAACTATAAATAATTATAACAAATAATAATATATAATAATAATAAAAATTATTCAATAATGTAATCAAATCAAAAACACTGAAATTTGTTCAGTTGCAGAATTGTCGCTGTCATTAGATTTAGTGTTTGATGACGAATTTCCCCACAAATCGCTATCGCTCAATTCTGCAAGTGATTCTAATTTATCATCGCTGTTTTCTAGCTGGTCTAAAACCACTTTTGACATAAAGGGACACTTTTTAGCTGCTATGGACAATCTCCGAATTCCAGGCAGAAAAAAACAGTATTTATAATATAAAAGTGCATTCAGGGCACTGGACAGACCACTAGGGACAAAGGAGATGTGTCATTTCTTTATACAGTAATGTAATCTGTAAGATTACAGTACTGTATGTGTACTGTGTTTTTACTTTTTTGAATTTGGCGCCGGTCTCCGCTCCCGTGCGTCGCAACGTCGCAGGGAACGGAGCTCAGCGGCACTCGGCACTGTGTGAATCGAGCGAGGAGACAGCTCGCACACACAGCAGGGAGACATTGCAGGATCCAGGGGACAAGGTAAGTAACTTTCCATGTATCCTGCGATGCGATCCCAAGTCTGGCTCGGGGTTACCGCTAATGGTACTGAAATTCCATCCCGAGCCAGACTCTGGAATACCGCCAGGGAGGTTAAGAGCATTGGGCGGAAGTGACGTTTGACATTGCTTCCGCCCTCCAATGCTATGGAGCCGAGCGGGGGCCATCTTGCCCTCACTCGGCATCCAGACAGTGAGGTGAGCGGACGCGATCGTATCTGCCGCTACGGCGGCTCCGGTAAGCGGCGGAGACAACTGGAGCGCAGCGGGAGGGGGGCCCTCTCCCGCCACCGATAACAGTGATTTTGCAGCGAATCCGCCACAGAGACCACCTTTATCTTAAAGAGAAATGCACGCCGTTCCCGAAAATAATGGGGTTATGGCAGCTAGCTGCTGCCATAACAACAGTGTTTAGTATAAATTTACCAACGTACGGGTGTTTGCGTGAAGTGGTTAAAATGAATTGGCAATTTATTTATTTTATTTTTTTTATGTTCACTTACCTGATTTAGGCCTATATCTAATTTCACTTCCTCCTTTAGCAGCCGCGGCCGTAACCGTCATTTCCGGTTTTGAATTGGCTCCTGGGAGATCTTGGTCAGCTTGGTATGGCACTGCTCCCGTAATATTTAGCATTGGCGTCTATGGAAATTTTTGGTCAGCTTGGCATGGCGCGGCTCCAGTAACATTTAACATTGGTGTCTATGGAAAATATTGGTAAGGTTGGCATGGCAAGGTGACCAAGATTGCACCGCACTGCACATGCGCGAGATCAGCAGGTGCATGCTGGGTAGCCAGCATGCACGAAATCCAGGAAGGAGGACACTGTGGCTTCAGATGCCCACACTGGAGATGGCCGCGCTGTGCAGGAACTTCACAAAGTAAGAAAAGTATGCTGCACAGAAAGAAAACTGGGCATAGTTTACAGCATACCTTTGTTACATTGCACGAGGCATGAGTATTCTAGAGGTATTTTTATCTTAAAAGTCATAGTTTGGCAGGAACTCAGCTTTAAAGGGTTTAACCACTTCAGCCCCTTCCTGACCAAGCCCTTTTTTTTGCGATACGGCACTATGTCGCTTTAACTGAAAATTGCGCGGTTGTGCAAAGTTGTACCCAAACAAAATTGAGGTCCTTTTTTTCCTACAAATAGAGCTTTCTTTTGCTGGTATTTGATCAGCTCCGCAGTTTTTATTTTTTGCGCTATAAACAAAAAAAGAGCGACAATTTTGAAAAAAAAACAATATTTTTTACTTTTGCTATAGTAAATATCCGCAAAAAATATATAAAAAAACGAATTTCTTCCTCAGTTTAGGCCAATATGTATTCTTCTACATATTTTTGGTATGAAAAAAATTGCAATAGGCGTATATTGATTGGTTTGCGCAAAAGTTATCGCGTCTAAAAAATAGGGGTTAGATTTATGTCATTTTTATTATTAGTTTTTTTTTTATTAGTAATGGCGGCGATCTGCAATTTTTATTGTGATTGCGGCAGGCAGATCGGACACTTTTGACACAATTTTGGGACCATTGACATTTATACAGCGATCAGTGCTATAAAAATGCACTGTTTACTGTGTAAATGTCACTGGCAGGGAAGGGGTTAAACACTAGGGGGCGATCGAGGGGTTAAGAGTGTTCTAACTGTAGGGGGGATGGGCTCACTAGAACATGACAGAGATCACTGCTCCCGATCACTGGGAGCAGTGATCTCTGTCATGTTGCTAGGCAGAACAGGGGAATGCCTTGTTAAGATAGGCATCTCCCCGTTCTGCCTCTCCGTGTCACGGGACCCGTGGGCATGCGCCTGTGGCGTGCGCGGCGCTAGCTGCCGATGACGGAGTGGCGTACGGATACGTGGTTTTGCGATCCCGCGCCATTCTGCCGGTGTATATCGGCGTGAGACAGTCGGCAAGTGGTTAAAGTGTTACTAAACCTAGAACCTGCATTCACTATATCTGGTTCACAGAACATGAAAATGCAATTATTTTAGTAAATACTGTATAAACTGATAAATACCTTTTCTCATCAGCAGTATATAACAGTCTTGTGACTTTTATCAGTTCCTAGTAAAGCTTTTAGGAGGAGTTTTCATTCTCCCCTGATCCTCTGTCTGGATATGTCTGGACAGTGCTGATTGGCCCTGTGCTGATCCCATGAACAAACTCTCTAGCAATACACACCAAACTGAGCATGTGCAGCCTGTCCCCTGGCTCTGTAAATATCAGGATTTTTTTTTTTGGAGACAGCGGAAGAAGAGGAGAATCAGAGAAGACAGGATCAAACAGCTTTTATACACAATGCAAAGGTTCCACAGTGAATATAACAAGCATGCTTAACTGCATATGCAGACTGATTTTATTGTTGTGGGTTTAGTAACACTATAAAGCCCCATACACACGCGCGGATTATCCGAGGACCAGGTCCGTCGGACCATGTCCGTCATACTTTGTCTGATGTTGGTTTTGCGTACACACGGTCAGACAAAGTTGTCGGAAAATCCGATCATTCTGAACGTGGTGACGTTTGTTGCCTACGACGGGACTACGTAGAGGCTAGTAGCCAATAGCTTTGGTCTTGTAATGTGATCTGAGCATGCGTAGCACTTTGTCCGGTCGGACAACCGTACACACGATCGGATTTGGTGTGATCGGACCGTGTTGTCGGCAAATCTTTCCAGCAGGAGATAAGACTTTGTCCGTCGTGCATACACACGGTCTGATTTTTCAACAACATTGTCCGATCGGACAGAATCCATGAAAAAGTCCGACCGTGTGTATGGGGCTTTAGATAAATCCATAGGCATTGTTATTCCATTGTAAACTCCAATCCAGCACACTTTACGCAACCAGGGTTGCCAACCGTCAGTTAATTTACTGACAGTTTGTAAAAATCTGTGATTTTTTACAACTGTCTGTAAATATCAAGGGCTGATAATTTGTCATGCTGTGTTGAGTTTTGAAGTGTAAACTAGGCAAATTACTTGTTAGGGGTATTGTCAGTGTTTCCATATTGTGTTTATACTGTTTTAATATCAGTTGTCTTAGTTTTTAATAGGAATTCAGCAATTTTTTCAGGTTGCCAGTAAAAAATGTGCTCCGCCAGTAAACCCCCACTGACGTCAGCCAGGAGGAGGAGAGGAGGAGAGAGGTATGGTTGCAAGGTTGTTGTATTATGAGAGCAGCAGAAGGTGAGGATCATGGAGTGGACAGAGCTGACAGGCAGGGAGGGGAGGGGGGAGAGGATGGGGAGAGAGGACAGTGCATGGCTGCAGATGACGGAGGCACGTAAACTGACCACGGTGTCAGGGCTCAGCAGCCATGATATAATGTGGTCAGTTTACAGGGGGGAGGGCAGAACCAGGCAGGATCAACCAGGTATTTCTGGTGATACAAGGGGACAAATTACACAGCACAAGCACTCTGCTGTATAACATGCTTTAAGGAAACAGGATCAATTTTTCTTTTTAAGGTAACAAACACTTTAAGTTATTAAGTATACTTTTTTTTCTAATCTGTGTCGCACCCTGCAGTTTAGTCAGGAATCCACTCACAAATTTACTTGCCAAGAGTAGTTATCTTGGTCAATTGATAGAGATCTATTGATTTCTCCCTAAGTTTGGCCTTGTTGCACCTTTCTCTTCTATCACTAGGTGGCCGGGTACTTGGTGGAACTAGATATGAGAAGGGAAAGCCAAGATCAGGTTTTGAGTTTATGGGGTATCTCAGCCAATTGGCAGGGGTTTTCTTAAATCCCTTGGCCTGCTTGGAGAACCTATATATTCGGGTGAGATCAGGTGATTTATGTTCTGTGCCACCTGGACGGCTGTCTGGGTAGACGCGTGTCGTACGCCCCGGGCTGCTAGGCCGGAGATTGGGCCTATCCTGGGGGCATCTGACTGCCAGGCTGTGTGAGGCCCTATCCAGAAGTAAGAGGGCAGCGCAGAGTTGGGACTGTGGCTTGCAGTCCAACCAGAAGTGACAGTTCTGTCGGTGGTCGAAGGTAGAAGGGAAGCTGTCGCCACAAAGGGACCAACCACCTTTTCCAGGGACCACAGTGAGTAACTAAGGAAAATACTGGAACCATATTCTCACCGAATGGTCACGGTGGAGAATCGGGAAACATCAGGCGTTGATCAAGTCAGGGACCCAACCTGTGGGGGAGACGCTTGCAGAGCAGCCTTGTGAGTCAAGCCAGGGACCTTTCCGGTTAGCAGGGGTGAAGCTTAAGAAGTATCTGGAGTGCCAAGCTAGGGACCCAGCAGGGAAGCAGAGGTGACACTTGAGGGAGATACCACTGCAACCTTGGAGGAGCTCACGGGATTCAGAGTCAGTGAATCAGAGGGTCTAGTGAGAGACCGGGAGCTCAGTGTTGAAGAACTAAAAGAGGCAGTTATAGTGGAGCTGAAAGAACTGTTACGTTTGAGTTAGGAACTGTTAAAGGACTGTTACCATTGGAGACAGCATTCCTGCATGTGCAGATGTGGCGCTTTGCTGGGGCCTTTCCCTGCACGGCTGTCTTCCTATTAAAATATGCCAATTGACTCTATAACTATTTAAGGGTGTCCTGGCCTTGACCCTCTTTCCCCCAAAAATACAAAAAGGACTGTCAAAAGAAATAAAAGCTCAGAAAACACACCCTAAGATGCAATGTCTGTGTATGTAGATAGGATGTGTCTGACAAAAGGACTGCAGAAGATCAACAGCACTGAGATGCAACTAAGGATGAAAAAGGTAAAATAAATGATAACCTTAACCTAATGGCAGTTGTTTATGATATACAATACTTTAGAAAGATACATGTCATTTAGCTAGTAGTGTTTACTCAATATATTTCTAGCATCCGATTTTCTCTGTAGTTGGAAGCATATACTGTACATTGTCAAATGGCTGAGCTGGTCTAGAAGACAGGCTCATGATGGAACAAATTGTTTGGTTTAATGGATTAACTGCACAGGTTCCTTTTTTCAGTGTTTCCTAGAAATGCAATTTCAGGTTGATATTAGTGTATCAAGGCTTCTTATTTTATGGTTCATTTTTTCAGTCAGTAAACTGAAAGCCCCAAGACAAAGAAAGCCAATCACATTTTGTTTTAGTGTTCTTCATGCAATCAGACTTTAATATTACTAACCGACTTAAAAACGTTATCGTATTAGAAAAAAAAAAGCAGAAAAGGAGGCTTAATAATGGCACTAAAGTATACCTGCTTTCATCCCAGTTTTTGGGTGGTCACATCTGAACAATATTACTGACTTGCAGCTAACATAATGCCCTACTTCTCAGCCTTGTCATATGGTTTGCCTGTAAAAGTAAAAGAGAGGAGGCCCATTACAGTCAATAACCCCAAATAAGTGTCCAAAAATGATAAACTCCTGTTTCTTCTGATGTCTCCAGAGTTGGCGCTGTTGGGTATACAGGATGATGAACAAAGGTCTTGATGCACTAAACTATTGATATGCTACCTTTTGTACTATGCTAAAAGGCAGTAATCTGTAAGTGGAATGCACCCTCCCCCCCAATCGGAGGGTTCATGGGAAAACTCATTTAACATTGTGTTACCTATGTATAAATTGACATACACTCACCGGCCACTTTATTAGGTACACCTTGCTAGTACCAGGTTGGACCCCCTTTTGCCTATAGAACTGCCTTAATTCTTTGTGGCATAGATTTAACAAGGTGTTGGACACATTCCTCAGAGATTTTGGTCCATTGGAGTACAGTGAACTCAATATTATGTTCAATAAACCAGTGGTGAGATGATTTGAGCTTTGTGACATGGTGCATTATCCTGCTGGAAGTAGTTATCAGAAGACGGGTACACTGTAGTCATAAAGGGATGGACATGGTCAGTAACAATACTCAGGTAGGCCGTGGCATTTAACGTGATTGTAAAGCCTATTTTTTTTAAGTAAAAATAACAAACATGTTATACTTACCTGCTCTGTTTGAGTGGATTTGCACAGAGCAGCCTGGATCCTCCTCTTTTCGGGTCCCTCTTTGGCTCTCCTGGCCCCAAGCAGTTTGCTATGGGGGCACCCAAGCCGAGTCACAGCTCCCTGTGTCCAATCAGACACAGAGCTGTGGACCAGCCCCACCCCCTTTCTATTCTCATTGGCTGACTGACTTTGATTGACAGCAGCGGGAGTCAATAGCGCCACGCTGCTGTCTCAGCCAATGAGGACGGGAGTCCCGGGTGGCTGAGACATTCCTGCAACATAGCTGGAGCTAGAGGGACCTCAGATAAGTATTAGGGGGGCTGAGGGAGGCTGCTGCACACAGAAGGTTTTTTATCTTAATGCATGGAATGCATTAAGATAAAAAAACCTTCTGACTTTACAAATACTTTAACCACTTTCAGAACGGACCAATTTGCAGCCAAAGGACCAGGCCCCTTTTTGTGATTCGGCACTGCGTCGCTTTAACTGACAATTGCGCGGTCGTGCGACGTGGCTCCCAAACAAAATTGACGTCCTTTTTTTCCCACAAATAGAGCTTTCTTTTGGTGGTATTTGATAGCCCCTGCGGTTTTAATTTTTTGCTCTATAAACAAAAAAGAGCGACAATTTTGAAAAAAAACGCATTATTTTTTATTGTTTGCTATAATAAATATCCCCCAAAAATATATAAAAAAACTTTTTTTTCCCTCAGTTTAGACCGATACGTATTCTTCTACATATTTTTGGTAAAAAAAATCGCAATAAGCGATTATTGATTGGTTTGCGCAGAAGTTATACTGTTTACAAGATAGGGGATAGTTTTATAGCATTTTTATTAATAATTTTTTTTTTAATTAGTAATGGCGGCGATCAGCGATTTTTTTTTGTGACTGCGACATTATGGCGGACACATCGGACATTTTTGACACATTTTTGGGACCATTGTCATTTATACAGCAATCAATGCTATTTAAATGCATTGATTCCTGTATAAATGACACTGGCAGTTAAGGGGTTAACCACAAGGGGGCAGTGTAGGGGTTAAGTATGCCTAGGGGTGTGTTTCTTACTGTGGGGGGGCGTGACTGTCAGCTAGTGAATTCTGATCTCTGCTCCAATCACAGGGAGCAGAGATCGGCGTCACTAGTTGCTAGGCAGAACGGGGAGATGCTGTGTACTTCCGCATCTCTCCATTCTGCCTTCCCGTGAGACGATCGCGGGGGTCCCCGCGGCGATCGAGTCCGCGGGACCCGCGACCGGCCTCCCGATGGCACGACAGGCATTAAGGAGGGACTTATATATACGCCCTCCTGCCTGTACGTGCCATTCTGCCGACGTATATCGTCGTGCGCCGGTCGGGAAGTGGTTAAATGATGCTTAAGGTGCCCAAAGTGTGCCAAGAAAATATCCCTCACACCATTACACCACTACCATCAGCCTTGGTAATGAATAAGCGCCCCTGTTAGTGTGTGAAACGCGTCTACAACCTGCCTGCCCAACCTACTGATGACATGAGCCGGGACTCCACGCCTGGAGTCAGCCAAAGTTGCCCTGATGCAGAAGAGTAATCTGAATACAGAGTGGGGATGAGCCTTACGTTGACCAGGAGAAAGTGTACATTCTTGATGACCTGACTAATGTGTAGCCCCCATATACGTAACCAAATTCATCACTGCGTGCAGATACGAGTCCAACTCTTGCCTCCTGCTGGGAATAACTGAGCACCAGGGGCAGACTGACCCATCGGGCACTGCGTGGACAGGATGACAGCACCTGGCACCGAGTACCATCTCCACAAGGCCAGGGGGAAGGTGAGCAGTAAGAGCGGATAGGCTCACAGGGGGCCCGGAGGAAGACAAGGATGTGCGGGAGGCACAGGGGGACAGCTCCTCGGGCAGTCCAGCTATCACACTAAATGGATCCGCTGGAAGGAGCGCAGCACCCCCATCATAACCAGAATGAGAACTGGACCTGCCTGCTGATGTTCACTATGAATGTCCTCTTACTGCTGGCAGCCGCAGGAAGGTACTGGGCATTACACACACCTACACGCAGACACAGACTGGTACAGAGGGACACAGGAGGGAAGGACTGCAGACACCCCCACCCCTCTCTCTCACCCCCTCTCCCACCCCCTATCTCTCTTAACCCCCTCTCTCTCACCCCCCTCTCTCTCACCGCTCCCTCTCTCACCAATACCCCCTCTCACCCCCTCTCTCTCTCACTCACCCCCCTCTCCCACCCACCCCCTCTCTCTCTCACTCCCCTCTCCAACCCACCCCCCTCTCTCTCTCACTCCCCTCCCTAACCCCCTCTCATCCCCCTCCCTCTCACTCCCCCACCTGCCCCCTCTCACCCATTCTCACCCCCCTTTCACCCCTCTATCACCCCCTCCCCTCTCACGCTCTCTCACCCCATTTCACCCCTCTATCACCCCCTCTCCCACTCTTCTCTCTCCTCTTCCTCTCTCTCTCTTTCCAACCCCCCTCCCACACTCCCTCTCTCTCTTTCACCCCCTCTTATCCTCTCTCTCTCATCCTCTCTCTCTCATCCTCTCTCTCACCCCCTCTCCCTCTCTCACCCGCCCACCCCCTCTCTTTGTCATCCCCCTCTCTCTAACACTCCTCTCTCTAGCCCCCTCTCTCTTTCTCCCCCTTCTGTCTCCCCCACCCTCTCTCACCTCCCCTCTCTCACCCCCCTTCTCTCTCACCCCTTCTCTTTCTAACCCCCCTCTCTCTCCCACCCCCTTTTCTCTCACATCCTCTCTTTTTCTCCCCCTCTCTCCCCCACCCCCTCTCTATCAAACCCCCCCTCTCTCTTTCTCTCTCACCCATCTCTCTCAACCCCTTTCTCTCCCCCTCTCTCTCACCCTCTCTCTCTCTTACACCCCTCTTTCCCCCCCTCTCCCCCTCTTTCTCTCTCTCTCTCGAGCTCCCTCTTCCCCCCTCTCTCTCTCACTCCCCCCTTTGCCCCCCCTCTCTCGCTCACCCCCCTCTCTCTTACCCACTTTCACCCGCTCTCTGGGTGGCTTTGTTAAACATAGTTTATCGAGACACTATGCACAGTACCATAATAGGGATCCCTTTGATGGTGTGCGGAATAGAAAAGTGTAAACCTCATTTGAGGGGGGATAATAAAATCATTAAATTGAGCCAATCAGAATCCCACTGGATACATGAGTTACTTACTTTAGCACCATTGGGACATAATGTTGAGTTCGACTTAATTAATTTTTATATATATAGTTTCTTCTTCTCCACTTGATTTCTGTGACCCTCCTCCCTAGTCCTGTAATTATCCATTGGTTGTCACCATTTATTTCCATGCTGTTAGATGGGTATTGATATGAAGCCACTAGATGGCGTTGTCTGTTAGGAGATATTATTTACATATCAGAACGTCCTTAATCTGTATTAATTGTTTTATTCCGGCATCTGAGGGGAAAGTGTAAGAGGATTTGTGTTATTATTTAACTAGCTATTGAAAATTTAGAGAGGAATAGGATCCTGGTATTGTTTGTACCAAGTCAGCAACGTTACTTATTATCTAAACCGGTATCCTTCCTTCCAATTGCTTATTTTGAATTATCCACTAGATGTCATCAGTGATTTATATGCTTAAGATGGGTACTGTATGTTGGTTAACCACTAGATGGCGGCGTGTTCTAGTAGAGCACATCTACTTAAAGCGGGTTCCACCAAAAAATGTAATTTCCGCTTTTCGGAATCCTCCCCCTCTCCGGTGTCACATTTGGCACCTTTCAGGGGGAAGCAGATACCTGTCTAATATAGGTATTTTGCTCCCACTTCCAGGCATAGATAGCCGAGCCACCCGCTGGTATCTATGCCACTTCCGGCACCTTCTCCATCCCCCCTGCTGTCTTCCGGGAGGCACACAGGTCACAGAAGACAGCAGGAACCAGTGGGATCGCGCAGTGCGAATTGCGCATGCGCAGTAGGGAAACAGGAAGTGAAGCTGCAAGGCTCCCTTCCCTTACCGAAGATGGCGGCGCCTCTACCCGAGAGCTGAGCGACGAGTCGGCTTCGGGTGCCGACATCGCGGGCGCCCCGGACAGGTAAGTGTCCTTATTTTAAAAGCCAGAAGCTGCAGTATTTGTAGCTGCTGACTTTTAAAGAAAATAAATTAGGCAGAACTTCGCTTTAATAGAACGCCTTTAGTTTATATTTTTATGCTTTTTAAATGGGCTATATGAATTATGTAGGAGGATTCATATTATATATGCATTACAGTATACTTATATTGAAAACTCAGAGAGGAATAGGATTTGTACATATCATTGCTGTTGCCATGACAGCAGAACCCACTATTTAATCCGGTATTGCACACCCGACTCCATTATCCTTTGATGAAGTCAGGTGTTCAGTGACGCAACACGTCAGGGAGGAGCCGGGTGTCGTCACTTTCGGTCACGGCGGTTACCGGAAGTCCCTTTGTTTGTATAGCTGTACTGAGTGTTTTTAAACTGTAAGTTAGTACTTGTTTTTTTTTTTTTTTTTTAATTGCATTGGATTACTACAGAATGGACCCCCCCTTCTTTATTGCATGTTAACTGCATTGGAGGAGCCTGCAAATTTACCCTCTTATCGGCATTGTTGTGGATATTTTTGGGAATTGATCGATCGTTGAGGATCCATCACTCCATACAAGGGCTTGACTTGACCTGTAGGGGTCTTCCTATGAGATGAGAGGCTGGGGCAAATGAGTGGCGCACAGCGGATGGTGGAAACATTTGGATGAAGTAGATTTCTTTGCTGTTTGCACATGCACTTTCTTCTAACTATTTATCTGGATTTTCTATAATTGGATAATACTATTGCACTATTATCACTTTGGAGCATCTTTTCACTTTACATCTGAAGATTTTTTGCACTGAAAGTTACTATTGTGATGTGATTGCTATTTTTTTCACATGTTGATGAAGTTCCTCTGATTATTGCACTGTATTATTCATCTATTCTCTGAAGCTTGAATATTGCACTTATAGATTTATTGATTGTAGTTAGTACTGCTATTGATTGATTTTTTCTTTTTATTATATTTTATTCTATTATATAATATTATATATATTATATTTTATTATATTTTATTTTATATTGTTTTTTTTATTTTGGTTGAGTTAGCACCACATTACCCTTTATCATATGAGATAACGAATGACTGTAAATGCGTGAACGACTGATGCGAGTTGCAACTTTGTGCTGCGTATCAAGGTGCGTCATGAGGGAGTCTGTGTAACTCAAAAGTAGCTAGATAACTTGTAGTGCGTATATAAGAATGTGTCACAACCAACCATGCGGGATGTGAAAAATGCAAAGTTTAGACAGAGAACAAGAACAAACAAGAACGATTGTAGATGAGCACCGTGGTCGTGGCAGAAGGCTGAATGTTGAAAATGGAACAACGGAACATACTGAATCGTACTGAAGATTCGAACAGAAACATGGCATGGAATAACGAATGACCGTGGATGTGCGAACCACTGACGTGGATTGCGACTTGCAGCATGACAGGGAGCCTCATAAGGGAGGCTGAGTAACTTTAAAAGTAGCCAGAATTTGTAATGCGTATGTATGAGTGATGGAATGAGCTGAAGTAAACCGAGGACTTGAACCGCCGCCTTGCATGATGCGACCGGGATTCAACTCGTTAGCTGCCACAGAACGCGCGGAACTTGAACTTGCAGACTGCTATGAGAACTGTGAACTGGAGCCGAACTGCGATGAGGTGACCCAGACGTGCTTGAACATCGCTTGTGTACGAGAATTCAAAAGCCCCCCCCCCCCCCCCCGCAGCAATGAGCGGGCTTGAAAATTATGCGAACACCACCTTGCGAGGAGTATGAATGGAGCTACGACCCAACAACGAATGAAGCCACAACATCTACTGACTGCGAATCGACCTGTAGTGAGCAAATGCCAGACGACGATCATGTCGAATAGGGTCGATTTACAAAAGCGGTGAAAAACAACAAATCGTAACGCAACGTATGGTACAGGAAAAATATTTGCAATGGCCAGCGAGTACCACCGATGATGACCCCAAACAAAGGAGGCGCAACACTCATAAGGTTCGAATGCTCACTAGTCATGCACGAATCTCTCGATCGACGACCTGAGCGGGGAAGTGTCGGCCTGGTGACGTCAACGGATCGTGCACCGGAATGACAAGGAGACAGGGGCGTGAGCTGAACAACAAATTGCTAATCAGCCAATCACATGGCAGCAACAATGTATTTAGGCAAGTAGACGTGGTGAAGACGATTTGCTGAAGTTCAAACATTAGAATTGGGAAGAAAGGGGATTTAAATGACTATAAACGTGGCATGGTTGTTGGTGCTAGACGGGCTAGTCTGAGTATTTCCAAAACTGCTGATCTACTGGGATTTTCATGCACAACCATTTCTAGGGCTTACAGAGAATGGTCAGAAGAAGTGAAAATATCCAGTGAGCTGGTTCGTCCACAGTTGTGTGGACTAAAATGCATTGAGGTCAGAGGAGAATGGGCAGACTGGTTTGAGAAAGGCAACAGTAACTCAAATAGCCATTCGTTACAACCAAGGTATGCAGAATACCATCTCTGAACGCACAACACATTGAACCTTAAAGCAGATGGGCTATAGCAGCAGAAGATTACAATGGGTACTACTCCTGTCAGCTAGGAACAGGAAAGTAAGGCTGCATTTCGAACTGGCTCACCAAAATTGAAAGCATGGATCTATTGTGGCTTGTATTAATGGTTCAGGCTGGTGGTGGTGGTGTAATGGTGTGGGGAATATTTTCTTGGCACACTTTGGGTCTCTTAGTGCCAATTGAGCATTGTTTAAACTCCACGGCCTACCTGAGTATTGTTGCTGACCATGTCCATCCCTCTATGACTACAGTGTACCCGTCTTCTTCTTCCAGCAGGATAATTCACCATGTCACAAAGCTCAAATCATCTCACCACTGCTTTCTTGAACATGATAATGGGTTCACGGTACTCCAATGGCCTCCACAGTCACCAGATCTCAATCCAATAGAGCACCTTTGGGATGTGGTGGAACAGGAGATTTGCATCATGGATGTGCAGCCAACAAATGTGCATCAAATGCGTGATGCTATCATATCAATATGGACCAAAATCTCTGAGGAATGTTTCCAACACCCTGTTGAATCTCT
Source organism: Lithobates sylvaticus (assembly GCA_028564925.1). Taxonomy (NCBI): domain Eukaryota; kingdom Metazoa; phylum Chordata; class Amphibia; order Anura; family Ranidae; genus Lithobates; species Lithobates sylvaticus. The sequence continues at coordinate 99,098,412 of CM053038.1, forward strand.
GCCAGGAAGAATTAAGGCAGTTCTGAAGGCAGAAGGGGGTCAAACCCAGTACTAGCAAGGTGTACCTAATAATAAAGTAGTATAGTGTTAAACCGTGCTTGGTGATCAGAAATATAGAGCAGCCAGCACTACAAGAGACAACTTGTGCAAAAAAAAAAGGGATATAAAAAGTGCAGAGCTAAAACATAAATCATACAAATATGGATTGATATGAATCATAAAGTGAAAAAATGTGTACAAATAAATATATAGAAAAACTCATAAGCTCATAAACAGTTCATGTTTCAAGAGAGTCCATATATTCGTGATTCAAATATTAATGTTCAATCACCCAAGTGAAAAGAAATCATTGCTGTGAAAACCTTCTGCCACCAAATATAGTGTAAGGAGGCTTAGCGGAAAAGTGGGACCCTATTTATCATATACCAAATGGGTCAAACCGGCTTTGGATAGGGAATCTTCACTGGAATCATCGCCAAATGCCGACAACCACCATAGCCAATGGAATGGTATATAAACTTATAGAACCTTTCAGAGTGTGGAATCCTCTCATCAATTCTCCGTTAGGTCATAAATCCATGGAGAAAAGATAGGAGACTCGACATAGTGTAAAACCGTATTTCTTTAAAAAAGCTAAATCACTCACATTTCAGTAAAACATCAAAAGCATATATAGTCTAGTTGTAGTGGCATAGACAGGACAGTAGACCCAATGCGTTTCGTCTCAGTCAGACATCATCTGAGCTTTCGTCTCAGTTAGACATCACCAAAGCCCATTTGACCCATTTGGTATATGATAAATAGGGTCCCACTGTTCCGGTAAGCCTCCTTACACTATATTTGGAGGCAGAAGGTTTTCACAGCAATGATTTCTTTTAAATTGGGTGATTGAACATTAATATTTGACTCACAAATATATGGACTCTCTTTTGAAACATGAACTGTTTATGAGCTTATGAGTTTTTCTATATATTTATTTGTACAGATCCTTTCATTTTATGATCCATATCAATTCATATTTGTATGATTTATGTTTTAGCGCTGCACTTTTTATATCCCCTTACCTAATAAAGTGGCAGGCGAATGTGTGTGTGTGTGTATATATATATATATATATATATATATATATATATATATATATATATATACAGTATCTCACAAAAAAAGTGAGTACACCCCTCACATTTTTGTAAATATTTTATTATATCTTTTCATGTGACAACACTGAAGAAATTACACTTTGCTACAATGTAAAGTAGTGAGTGTACAACTTGTATAACAGTGTAAATTTGCTGTCCCTTCAAAATAACTCAATACACAGCCATTAATGTCTAAACCGCTGGCAACAAAAATGAGTACACCCCTGTCAGGTATCTGCTGTGAAAGGACGGAGGTGTGTGCACGCGCACACGGGTACCACTCAGACAGCGGCGCGAGCGCGATAGCGCATGCCTGGCACGCCTGTGTGCGTGCGTGCACGAGAGCATGCGACGGATGCGTGCACACACGCATTAGATGCTGTTTGGCACCAATGGGCCTCTAAAAGGACGGCAGCTGCACAAGTGCAGTGCTTTTTGATCTGCAGCTAGTGACTCCTGTATACCTGAACCTGCCTTCTGATTACCTGTATTTGACCCGGCTCTGCTTGACTTACCCGATCTCTCCAATGCTGACCTTGGCTTGCCTTGACCTTGCTATAAGGACTTTGTTGCCGACCTCTGCCTGTTCTTCTGACTCCGCTTCAGCCTCAGCCCTACCTGCCTGACTGCCTTTGTTTTGACCCGGCTTGTCTCACCTTGCTCCTGCCTACTGATCCATACTATTGATTTCCTGTGTTTGACCTGGCTTATCTCACTCTGCTCCAGTCTGTACCTGCCAGCTTCCAGGTTGCTGACCTGCACCTGCCTCCACTGACATCATCATCCGGATCTATCTGGTGGCTTATCATCCATCCATCCGTGCCTACACAACAACAGGCACTCCTACCTCACTGCGCTCTCAAGTCTACTGCTCCCACTCCAGTGGCTCCTGATCCAGGGCTGTAAGAGAGGTCTCCTTCTACAAAGTCAGACTCTACCACACGGTACGTAACAACCCCTAAATGAAAATGTCAAAATTTGGCCCAAAGTGTCAATATTTTGTGTGGCCACCATTATTTTCCAGCACTGCCTTAACCCTCTTGGACATGGAGTTCACCAGAGCTTCACAGGTTGTCACTGGAGTTCTCTTCCACTCCTCAATGACGACATCACAGAGCTGGTGGATGTTAGAGACCTTGCGCTCCTCCACCTTCCATTTGAGGATGCCCCACAGATGCTCAATAGGGTTTAGGTCTGGAGACATGCTTGGCCAGTCCATCACCTTTACCCTCAGCTTCTTTAGCAAGGCAGTGGTCATCTTGGAGGTGTGTTTGGGGTTGTTATCATGTTTGACCATGCAGACCAATTTGATGCAGTGTGCGGCGTATGGTCTGAGCACTGACAGGCTGACCCCCCACTTCTTTGACCTCTGCAGTAATGCTGACAGCACTCATATGTCTATTTCCCAAAGACAACCTCTGGATATGACGCTGAGCGCGTGCACTCAACTTCTTTGGTCGACCATGGCGAGGCTGGTTTCTGAGTGGAACCTGTCAGGAACGGTGCTATTACCTGGATCGCCTGCTGGTGTCACTGTTTCCTTCAGCATCAAATGGTGCAGTTCTGGTGGCCACCAGCAGGGGTCTCCCAGCCGATGGACATTGTCAGGAATGGTGTTATTACCTGGATCGCCTGGTGGTGTCACTACTTCCTTCGGCATTAAAGGGTGCAGTTCTGGTGGCCACCAGTGGGGTCTCCCTCAGATGGACATGCCAGTAATCAAGCTGCACCTGTTGAACTGCTGAGACTATATAAGCCTGTCCTTCACTGAAGCTCAGTGCTTCAGTATTCCTTCCTGTAGCCTTGTCCTTGCCTGTTCTGAAACGTGATACCTGTAACCTGAAACCTGACCCCTGATCCGCTTCCTGCCCTGTCCTGGATGTTGTCCCCCTTACCTGGTTCCTGAGACCCGTCCCCTGATTCCTGCCTTGATTTTCCCTTGCTTCCTGTTCCCCCCTTGGTCTCTTCTCCCAGCCTTGTATATATATTTATGTTCCATTTTCTTGAGTGTATTGTTAGTTAGTTAGTTAGTTAGATTAGGGCTTTGGGGTTTGCTGTGTTTTTTGCGTTCTTGCTTGTTTGTGGTTGTTGTGTTCACGTGTGTCTTTATTATTTAATAAATATATATCTTTATCACTACCTTTTGGAGCCTGATTCCTTTAGTGCAGCCCATTGATCTGTTCACTTGTGCCGGATGTCTGTGTTTAGGCTCCTCTCCTGACAGAATACTGAAGCCATACAAACAGATTGGCTGCACTTGGGAATTGGGTCTGGACACTTGCTATGCCAGGAAAAATGCATCTGGAAGATATTTTGTACTTCTCGCTCCTAGCAACGGATGACAGAGTTTTTTGTTATCAGACTTTGGGTGGCTATACTAGGGAGCAACTACTGGAGTGCATCAGTATAGCCCATGTTTTCGTTGATCAGGGCAGTTTTTGTGAGGACGTGCAGTCTCTGATCCAGATTTGTACCGAGCTGGCCCTGCCCTGTATTCCTGAGGGCCATGATGATTTCACTCCCCCTTTTGATATGAATCAGGTTGTATCCCTAGTATGGCTTCTTGAAGATGATCCCGACTTTTGTGAGCACTACTCTGGCTGTTCCCCACAGGTGATTTCTGAATGCATTGTGTCTGCTCAGTCTTTTATTAGACAGGGAAACTTGAAACCACAATTTGTACAACCCATACTTTCAGCATGGTCTGGCATGATGCAATTAGCCCCAGCCAAACAAACCACTTCTGCCATCAGACACCAGCCTACCCGAATGTATGTTTCCCCATCACCCATACCAAACCCAGTTTCCACCCAGTATACACTGCTCCCAACCAAATACTCATATCCAGTTTTTACTCCCTGTACCTATCCTGCATTTAACCCCCCTGCCTCTTCTCAGTTGCCTACAAATTCACAAAAACTTCCCCCAGCTACTGTTACCTCTTCTCTGCCATATTCCAATCCTTCTTTCCTGTCTGCTGCACTCCCACCTACAAAGCTTCAGCGACCAAGTCAAAGAAAAAACGAAAGTTCTTCCCAACCAAAACGATCCTGCCAGTAATCCAATCTGCCTCCACACCCACTAATCTGTCCCAGCCTGAAGCGCCAGAGTTCCAGCCGGAGGTGCCAGCAATCCAGCCTGACGTTCCAGTCTTCCAGTCTGATGTCCTAGCCTTCCAGCCTGATGTCCCAGCCTTCAAGCCTGACGTCCCAGCCTTTCAGCCTGATGTCCTAGTGCCAGCCCTCCAGCCTGACGTTCCAGCCTTCCAGTCTGATGTCCCGTTGCCGGCCTTCCAGCCTGATGTCCCAGCCTTCCAGTCTGATGTCCTGGTGCCAGCCTTCCAGCCTGATATTCCAGCCCTCAAGCCTGATGTCCCAGCCTTCCAGTCTGATGTCCTGGTGTCGGCCTTCCAGCCTGATGTCTCAGCTTTCCAGTCTGATGTCCTGGTGCCAGCCCTCCAGCCTGACGTTCCAGCCTTCCAGTCTGATGTCCTAGCCCTCCAGCCTGACGTCCCAGCCTTCCAGTCTGATGTCCTGGTGCCGGCCTTCCAGCCTGATGTTCCAGCCTGACGTCCCAGCCTTCCAGTCTGATGTCCTGGTGCCAGTTTTCCAGTCTGATGACCCGCTGCCAGTTTTCCAGTCTGATGACCCGCTGCCAGTTTTCCAGTCTGATGACCCGCTGCCAGTTTTCCAGTCTGATGACCCGCTGCCAGTTTTCCAGTCTGATGACCCGCTGCCAGTTTTCCAGTCTGATGACCCGCTGCCAGTTTTCCAGTCTGATGACCCGCTGCCAGTTTTCCAGTCTGATGACCCGCTGCCAGTTCTCCAGTCTGATGACCCGCTGCCTGCCTTCCATTCTGATGACCCACTGCCTGCTGCCCAGCTTGATGTGCCCATGCCTGCTGCCCAGCTTGATGTGCCCGTGCCTGCTGCCCAGCTTGATGTGCCCGTGCCTGCTACCCAGCTTGATGTGCCCGTGCCTGCTGCCCAGCTTGATGTGCCCGTGCCTGCTGCCCAGCTTGATGTGCCCGTGCCTGCTGCCCAGCTTGATGTGCCCGTGCCTGTTGTCCAGCTTGATGTGCCCGTGCCTGCTGCCCAGCTTGATGTGCCTGTGCCTGCTGCCCAGCTTGATGTGCCCGTGGCTGCTGCCCAGCTTGATGTGCCTGTGGCTGCTGCCCAGCTTGATGTGCCCGTGGCTGCTGCCCAGCTTGATGTGCCCGTGGCTGCTGCCCAGCTTGATGTGCCCGTGCCTGCTGCCCAGCCTGATGTGCCCGTGTCTGCTGCCCAGCCTGATGTGCCCGTGTCTGCTGCCCAGCCTGATGAGCCATTGTCTGCTGCCCAGCCTGATGAGCCATTGTCTGCTGCCCAGCCCGATGTGTTCCTGTCTGCTGCCCAGCCCGATGTGTTCCTGTCTGCTGCCCAGCCCGATGTGTTCCTGTCTGCTGCCCAGCCCGATGTGTTCCTGTCTGCTGCCCAGCCCGATGAGTTCCTGTCTGCTGCCCAGCCCGATGAGTTCCTGTCTGCTGCCCAGCCCGATGAGTTCCTGTCTGCTGCCCAGCCCGATGTGTTCCTGTCTGCTGCCCAGCCCGATGAGTTCCTGTCTGCTGCCCAGCCCGATGAGTTCCTGTCTGCTGCCCAGCCCGATGAGTTCCTGTCTGCTGCCCAGCCTGATGAGTTCCTGTCTGCTGCCCAGCCTGATGAGTTCCTGTCTGCTGCCCAGCCTGATGAGTTCCTGCCTGATGACCCGGTGCCCGCTGCCCAGCCTGATGACCCGGTGCCCGCTGCCCAGCCTGATGAGTTCCTGTCCGCTGCCCAGCCTGATGAGTTCCTGCCTGATGACCCGGTGCCCGCTGCCCAGCCTGATGACCCGGTGCCCGCTGCCCAGCCTGATGAGTTCCTGTCTGCTGCCCAGCCTGATGAGTTCCTGTCTGCTGCCCAGCCTGATGAGTTCCTGCCTGATGACCCGGTGCCCGCTGCCCAGCCTGATGACCCGGTGCCCGCTGCCCAGCCTGATGAGTTCCTGTCCGCTGCCCAGCCTGATGAGTTCCTGCCTGATGACCCGGTGCCCGCTGCCCAGCCTGATGACCCGGTGCCCGGTGCCCAGCCTGATGAGTTCCTGTCCGCTGCCCAGCCTGATGAGTTCCTGTCCGCTGCCCAGCCTGATGAGTTCCTGTCTGCTGCCCAGCCTGATGAGCCACTGTCTGCTGCCCAGCCTGATGACCCGAAGCTCACTGCCCAGCCTGATGACCTGGTGCCTGCTGCCCTGTCTGTTTTTTATTTCCAGATCTAAACTTCCAGACCCTGGTGGTGGGGTACATGTCCCATTGTCGGACTTGGGTGGCACGCCTCCTAGTAGGTTAAGAGACTCTGGCCGGAGAGCGCAAAGAAGTCTGCAGTCACAGAGGAGACTTTTTGGGACTCTTCCACTTTTACACGCACTGCCAGATCTACGGCAGTATGGAGTGTCCAGAGGCCACTCCTTAGGGGGGGGGGGAACTGTCAGGAACGGTGCTATTACCTGGATCGCCTGCTGGTGTCACTGTTTCCTTCAGCATCAAATGGTGCAGTTCTGGTGGCCACCAGCAGGGGTCTCCCAGACTGATAGAAATACAAAGAATCACCGCTCCAAGGTAATGACTTCTCCCAAAACAGCTGTCTCCACACTCCCACAGGGTGCTGGCTCTGTTTGCAACAGGAACTGAAGTAGAAAAGATGTAGCTGGATAGCCGCACTCCAAATTATTCAACTTTATTTCAAAAGATATAATAAAATCATAGCATCTAGGCTTGTGTACAGACTAACTGCACAGCTGCTGACATGTTTCACACCGAACACGGTGCTTAGTCATAGCTATGACTAAGCACCGTGTTCGGTGTGAAACATGTCAGCAGCTGTGCAGTTAGTCTGTACACAAGCCTAGATGCTATGATTTTATTATATCTTTTGAAATAAAGTTGAATAATTTGGAGTGCGGCTATCCAGCTACATCTTTTCTACAGCAGGGGTCTCCCAGCCGATGGACATTGTCAGGAATGGTGTTATTACCTGGATCGCCTGGTGGTGTCACTACTTCCTTCGGCATCAAAGGGTGCGGGTTCTCCCAGCAGATGGACATGCCAGTAATCAAGCTGCACCTGTTGAACTGCTGAGACTATATAAGCCTGTCCTTCACTGAAGCTCAGTGCTTCAGTATCCCTTCCTGTAGCCTTGTCCTTGCCTGTTCTGAAACCTGATCCTGATACCTGTAACCTGACCCCTGATCCGCTTCCTGCCCTGTCCTGGATGTTGTCCCCCTTACCTGGTTCCTGAGACCCGTCCCCTGATTCCTGCCTTGATTTTCCCTTGCTTCCTGTTCCCCCCTTGGTCTCTTCTCCCAGCCTTGTATATATATTTATGTTCCATTTTCTTGAGTGTATTGTTAGTTAGTTAGTTAGTTAGATTAGGGCTTTGGGGTTTGCTGTGTTATTTGCGTTCTTGCTTGTTTGTGGTTGTTGTGTTCACGTGTGTCTTTATTATTTAATAAATATATATCTTTATCACTACCTTTGGAGCCTGATTCCTTTAGTGCAGCCCATTGATCTGTTCACTTGTGCCGGATGCCTGTGTTTAGGCTCCTCTCCTGACAGAACCTGTCTTGTTAAACCGCTGTATGGTCTTGACCACCGTTCTGCAGCTCAGTTTCAGGGTCTTGGCAATCTTCTTATAGCCTAGGCCATGTAGAGCAACAATTCTTTTTTTTTTTTTGGATCCTAAAAGAGTTCTTTGCCATGAGGTGCCATGTTAAACTTCCAGTGACCAGTATGAGAGAGTGAGAGCGATAACACCAAATTTAACACACCTGCTCCCAATTCACACATGAGACCTTGTAACACCAATGAGTCACATGACACCGGGGAGGGAAAATTGCTAATTGGGCCCAATTTGGACATTTTCACTTAGGGGTGTACTCACTTTTGTTGCCAGTGATTTAGACATTAATGGCTGTGTTGAGTTATTTTGAGGGCACAGCAAATTTACACTGCTATACAAGCTGTACACTCACTACTTTACATTGTAGCAAAGTGTCATTTTTCAGTGTTGTCACATGAAAAGTTTAATAATATATTTACAAAAATGTGAGCAGTGTACTCTTGTGATATACTGTATATACAATGTGTGTGTGTGTGTGTGTGTGTATGTGTGTATGTATGTATGTGTGTATGTATGTATGTGTATATATATATATGTATATATATATATATATATATGTATGTATGTATGTATGTGTGTGTGTGTATATATATATATATATATATATATATATATATATATATAAAACAACAGAGCAGCAGGCACTCAGGTGATGCTGCAAACATGCGCATGGAACTTACACTGATCTTGTTTCTGTGTACAAGAACAATTTTGATGTCTGTACAGAACACAACACAGTACAATACACAAGTACAGTGCTATGATCTGCACTATACTTTTTGTGAACTGTACTCCTTGTATGTCAATTACTTGATGACAGGCATGGGTATTTTATTGCAGGCATGTACTTGTAATAAAATAATCCATAACAATCCTATTATTCTGGATTACCTAATTATATACACATAATTCAGAAAAGAAAACACACAGAACAGAAAAGAGGGAAAAGGGGCTCAGTGCTGGTTGTAACTCGCCCACAGGAACACCCATATTTTGGGCTTCAGCCTAGGGTAGGGCTACAGCCAGCACTGACAAAAAACTAAAATTGATTTTAATTTCCTAACAGCACAGATCTAAATGGGAACGAATGCTATATGCATTGGGTCCCCAGGTAATCATAAAATTTGTATTTGTGATAATTTTTTTAAGCCTTGCACTGCCCTTTTAAATAAGCCCACAACACTTAACGCTAGCTTCAGCCAAATATAAAAGACACAAATTATTGCAGCCCTCTTATCATTAATACATATTAAATGTATGTTTTAAATACAAGCAGTGTAAGTACTTGAATTTTACCTGGCATTAGCCATGCACAGCAGCACTGGAGCATGGCAGGAAGAAGCAGTGCAAGAAGCCAGCCAGTTCATGTGCAGACAAAAAGCATGCTGATACTAGGAGAAAACAGTAAAAAGAGGGATGAACTCATCACTGTGCTGCTTCTCCTTTCACTGTCCAGTCACAAGCTGGTCCAGGACGAAGTGGGATAATGAATGATGCTAACCATCAGACTGCTAACCATCAGACTGAGGACATCTAGTGGCAGAACAAAAGCACTGTGGGGGGAGTCTCTGGATTTAAGGGGAATATTGCAGGACAAGTTCTTTTTTTTTTCCATTTATCTTTTAATGTGCTAATCATTTTTATCTTTTTTGGGTGGAGCTCCGCTATAAAGATGGATATTAATGTGCATAAACAGGTTCATATACAGATTTGTGTAAATACTTTCTGCAAAGGCATATTATTTGAAATTATTATTACATTTGCCTTTATTTTAGGCAAATTTAAAGAACACATATTTAATTTTAACAATTTACTAGTTTCTTCATATTTTTTTCGTTCTTACAGGAATCTCGATTACACATAACTGCACCCCAAAAAATAAACCAGACTGAAATTAAACGGTAATATGTAAATACTTTTTTTTGCCATAGAAAAAAGGTTACAAAGTAATGCACAAAATAAACAGCTAAGTAATAGTATATAGTATTTATAAAACAAATATTTTAAATTTAGCTTGAATAATGTTTAACATTTATTGCATTCTCCACACAGCAGAGAAATGAAGTGCATAATGATACATATTGTGTTTTTTCTTTTCAAATTTAGGAATATTGTTTCGGCCTTGTTTCTTTATTGATCAGGCAAGAAGCAATGTTAACTGAGGTCTTTTGTCATTAATGTGGTACAAAGAAAATTCTCATTCAGGTGTAAGCAAATCTGCCATGTGTGCTGTGCTGTATACAGGAATCAATTTCACTTTTAAAAGATAGCTGCAGCAAGAGAAATATAAGGTCTGCATGTGATGATCTCATGAAAAAGCTAGTTGACCCTGGCTAGTTGACCCTGGCTAGTCCCTGGCTTCAATACTTTCTGATACACCCACTAGAAAAAGCATACAGCAAAAGAAGCAAAAACTCCTGATCGCTAAACTTATTCTGGGCTGGTGACTCCAATAGCACTGAAGCTATTTAATCAGATTGCCTGCCAGGCAATTAGCATCTTCAGAGGGATAGGTCAGCGGCTGCAATCTACATGTTACTCTAAGTTCAGGCTTTCTTTAAAATTGTATTGCCATTGCTCAAAGATAGAAAATCAGTAGCTCTGACTGTTTTGATATAAAGGGAACTAAAATGAACTTTCAAAAGAATATGTATTTTAAATTATTAGTTTAATCATTAAAGTAATTTCTGATTTGGCTTTCATGTTTGTGCATGCTTGCTGTTTCATATTTCCACTATTGTACTAAATATATAGATTTATAGATTAGTCACTAGAGGAGATTCTGTGTGTCACTGAAGTCCCTCAGCCCTCCTAAATATGAACTGATGAGATAAGATCCCAGCCATGGAGAGAATACAGTGTTTTCAGTAGGCCAGGCTTAAAAAACACTTGTACTGAGAGAGGTAAGTATAATTAACACAGCGATTCTCCAAATTGTTATTGAGCGGAGAATAAAAGATCAAAGTAATGCTTATGTACCATCGTCATTGTCGGCCAAATATTATACTAGTCCCCAGGGATCCAATGAGGCTGGACATTCATCCCCCCCCCCCACCCCACCCCCATGTTAGAGAGATATCTGTCTACCTATGGGCTGTCTAAGGCACATCCATTCTGCAGCATTATAAAAAGGAAGTATATCCTGCATATGTAATGAACAAATAAGCTTTCCCCCATAAACAGGTCTTTAGCTTTCCTTAAGACTGGGTTCACACTGTAGCGAACACAAACATTGCATGTGATTCACACCCGCACTGCTGTGCCGATCACATGTGATGTCTGTGCAATGCGAGTTCAGCCATACATTGTATGGCTGAACTTGCATTGGATTAGCACAAAAATAGCGCAGGGACTTTTTTTCCCCGTACGGGAATCGGATCACATGGGTGTTCTCACCTATGCGATTCAATTCCTGTCCGAATCCACAGTTCACACTGCGATCTGTGAACCGTTCTGGGGGTGTCATTAACATTGTATTGTATTGCGGTTCGCAGAGGGTAGTGTGAACTGCCTGCTGGAGAGACGGGATGCAGGAATCAGGGCTGGAACTGCGCTGGTTCCTGCATCGCTACAGTGTAAACCCAGGCTTAATGCAAAACTTTTTTTTTTTCCGTTTTGGATAGTGGATAGTGATTACAACAGTCGTTCGGTTTTAGTGCTGCCTGTGCCCCCTTTAGGGAGATTCACCCTCACTATTTGTCCTGTTTACTATTATCATTGAAAGTGAAAGTAAAAGAAAATCCCACATTTTGGGTTGACTCCGGAACATTAATAGAGGGGAAATCTTCCAGTGGTGACATACTGGGATTCCATAACTTTGGAAGGAATTCTCCTGGTTATGGAACAGGAAATGAAGGGAAATCTCCTATAGGACACAGATGGCAAAACAAATTAAACTGACAGGGGTTATAATCATCCTTTACCCTATCCAAAATTGCCTTTAGTTAGTCAAAAAAAAACAGTTCACTCTGTTACTGAACAGTATATATTCATTCAAAATAGATGCTCCCAAAGTAATTTAAAGTGAATATAAAGCTAAAACGTTTTTTCAAGTAGAACTATAGACAAAACTGTATTTTTCATTTTGGATAGAGTATCGCCATTTATTTTGCCATCTGTGTCCCATTGCGCAGATTTGCCTTCACTTTCTGTCCAATGGCCAAACATGAAGTGAGAGGAAATCCCTGAAAATTAAGGGAATTCCCTGGAAAACCCCGGGTCACCAGAACTAGTGTCCCTATTGGAAGATTTCCCCTTTATTACTTTTCTGGGGACAACCCAACATTTGGGGTTTTCTTTTAATTTTACTTTCAATGATAATGAAAAGCAGGACAAATAGAGAGGGTGAATCACCCTAATGGGAGCACAGACAGAAGTAAAAACTGACAGGTGCTCTAATTCCTCTCCATTCTATGCAAAACAAAAAAAAAAAAATGTTTGCATTTATCTTTACTGTACTTTGTAAAAGCTCTGATGAGGCTTTTACTATTGGTGTTCCCGCTTGGAAGATCATCTCTCTTTACTGTTGATTGTCACCAGGGAAGAAAATACTGGGAAATCCAAACATTTGCAGTTGTCATTGAAACAAAAGGTGGGATAAAATCTTCCTGTGGGGTACATGGCATAGTTACAACTACCTTTGAGTTGATTTCCTCTCATTCTAGAGAGATTTTGATTTCACTTCCTGTTGTGTCTTTGGAAGAGGAAGTGAAGGGAAATCAATCCAATGGAACAAAGACAGCTGACCCCCCCTTACACACCCTAACCTAAACCTTAAAAATGAGTAGATGTACTTTAAGGACTCATTTACACGTGCAGGTGGTTACCACCCCTCTAAAAAGCAATCTGTGGTGAAATGCGCAGTATCGCCCCCTGAATGGCTGTTTTAATGAGTTAAAGCCCACAGCGCCATGTTACAATGGAACGCATTTAATGCACGTAAAAGGGTTGTATTTGTTCAAACACCACAGGCTGTAAAATTTTCACTTGTGTTGCACCCCAACCACCGCGATGTGTGCTAACAAGACTACAGGCTCAAAGGGTGGTAAACGCAAGGCTCACTGATTGTTTTTTAGCAACCCTTGGCGACCTATGTAAACGAGGCCTAAGGATTTAGAATCTATTTCCATTAATAGGAAATGTGGCTGCTGTCAGTGTTGTATAAACTGTATGGGGCATCAGCTACATATTGTATACAGCTCTGTGTTCTGGCAGCGGTATGGGGACTTCCTGACTTGTTCCCCAGATTATGCAACCCATCAGAATTTGTAACGGAAGTGACGTTTCGTCGCCGCCATCTTGCTACTCCCCGCACTTGTCCACAGTAAGAAAACAGTGGCAAGCGGACATCTTGTTACACCCAACGGAGTCTTGCATTGTACACTTATTTTTAACAGTAAACGGAGCTTATATAGTGAAATTCAGTATTTTAAAATCCCTCAGACTGTTTTGAAGTTGATTTTTCAAAGCAGCAGTGTTCTGTCAGATTAGTAAACCTGTATGATCAGCAAGCTTGCAGGTGCTTTTAAACAGTCAGACAGCTTTTTAAATACTGTATTTCACTATATAAGCTCAGTTTACTGTTAAAAATAACTTTTTACAAGTAGTAACAAGATGTCCGCTTGCCGCCTTCTCACTGTATCCTTACTGTGGACGAGTGTGGGTTGTAGCAAGATGGCAGCGACGAAACATCACTTACGTTCCAAATTTTGACGGGTCGTCTAATTTGACGAAACACCGGAACAAAATCGAGTCGGGCTGAGTACTGCTTAGCCATTCATAGGAAGCCTTGCATTTTTATGAATGAATACAAGGCTTTCTCTGGTTGAGGAGAGAAGGGCAGATGACATTACAATCTCCACCTCAGCCAATCAGTGGAAGCCGTGTGATCATTTATAAAAATATAAGACATCTTCTGAATGGCTAAACAGCACTCAGCCCACCTTGACTTTGTCCCAGGGGTGGGATGGGAAGCCCCATACTGCTGCCAGAGCATGGTACTGTTTACTGTATGTAGCCAATGCTACAATTCATACAATGCTGACAGCGGCTGCAGCAGTTAGAAAAGGGAAACATTTGTTTGGGCCATCTTGGGGCCAGTAACACAAAATCTGAATGTGGGCTTTAACATTACATTGTATTATAAATCCAAATACAGAATGACTATGTCATGCTATATTTCCTATTAGTGGATTGCTGCATGGTTAAAGAATTTTTCTTGATTTTAGATTCCCTTCAAAGTGACCCTGTCACTACAAAAAAATAAAAAAAACCCAGACCTGTAATATAAGCAGCACTATAGTTATGTTTATATTGGCCCGTGTTGTGAAACACTGCTTTAGCTGCTCTCAAGCTGCTAAATGTATTCCACACAACCACATGTGTGAATACCTGCTGCTCCTGCCACACACAGTGGTTTGTTCCTACCGTCTTTTACATCTCTACAGGACAAGGGGAACCATTGCATGCAGCAGGGGGGGTCAGCCAACCAGTCAAATAACTACAGTGGCTGGGTAGCAGTGAATCGGCAGACTTTCACAACACAGGAACATGGGCAACCTTTTCTTTTACAGAATTGGTATTTTTTGGTAAGTTACCCTGTGGTGAAAAGGTCATTTTAATCAGGTTAAAAAGATTGTGATTGTAATCACATAACTCATTGTGCATTTTCCATATTTATATACAATGTGTATAACATGGCCTAAGGTGTTCGGGAATTATATCAATGTTAACTGAATATACAAATTATTATTGCTCAGGCAAATCAGAATATTCCATTACAGTTCTTTCAGTTAAACTCCACTTTTGAACCTACAGGTAAGCCTATAATAAGACTTACCTGTAGGTACAGTGAATCTCCTAAACCTGCACTGTTTAGGAGATATTCACAAGGAATGCTGTCAGTGACATCACTAGTGCATGCTCTCTTAAGGGACTGCATCCCGTACTGTACATTTAGAGCTCAGTGCCGGAGCTGAGGATGTGACGTCACTGCAGCCCCGGCCTTTCATACATCCGGAGCCCGTGAACCTGGAAGGAAGACCGGATGAATCTGTGACAGCACTGCATGGGAGGGATCTGCTTTACAGGTAAGTCTGTCACAATGTGCTAGTAGGCGGTACACACGTATGCTGTACATATTTATCTTTTATGGAGTTTAGATTGTCTTCTACCCATTTACATTATGGAGGGTATAATGCAGGGGCGCCCACTTTATTTTTATCTTAGTGGCGGTTTACTGCCAGTTTATGAAGAAAGATAGCTAAATGTAATATGATCTAGCCTTTACCTTATTATTTCTATTGACATCTTCCACTGCACCATACTACTAAAGCTGGTCATAGGTGGATAGAATTTCTAATGAAAATTCTCAGGAAAAGCCTTATGCCGCGTACACACAACCGGACTTTTCGATAGCAAAGGTCAGACGGAACGAATCCATCGGACAATTCGATCATGTGTGGGCTTCACCGGACCTTTCTAGTCCGGTCGTACGTCATCATGTTTAAATCCGTCGGACTTTGGTGTGATTGTGTGTGGCCAAGTCTGTTCATTCGGAAAGTACGTTGGAACTCCGCCGAAAGTCCGTCGGGAAGACCGTCGGACCTAGTGCGTCGATAAGTCTGGTCGTGTGTATGCGGCATTAGGAGCCTTAGGGGACTTTGTACAATAGTGTTCAGATCATTTGAATGGCATTTAAAAGATTTTGTTTACTTTTAAAATTTGATTTTGGAATGAATAAAAAAAAACACACACTTTTACAAATTTGTTCGGGAAAATGTTTCCATTTTACTCTCTCCAATTTTTTTTTTGTCACTGCGTTTTTTTTTTTTCTCCAAATTGTACCCATTTTTGGCCAGCTAAAGGGTCAGTCTATTAAAAAAAAAAATTATATTTGAGCTTTTGGTGGACTTTAGTCGTATATTCTCCTTTCTGAGGGTTCTAACTACACACTCTTGACTACCCTACTACATGCTCTGCTAGGTTGATGGGCCTAGGAAGAAGGAGATTTTGCCATCAGTTTTTAGCAATCTTGTTTTACATGCTAGTAGGGCAAAGGGAATACAGAGGACTCCCTTTGAAATTCCCCACATATAGAATTGTAAGTAAATGAGAATGTAAAATGAGAATGTTATCAGTCTTTAGCTGGTTTCTTGCTTTTAACAATTTTTCATTTTTTTTTTTTATATTGGGAGGAAGACAGTTAAAATTGTCACCATTAGATAGAGCAAACTTTAGTTTAAAGTATTTGCTGTATAGAACTTGTGTAAAAGGATACCAAACCTTCAAAGCTGAACTCTATGCTCAATATAAAAAAAACAAAAAAACATATTTGAGAGCTGTTTCCCCTAAGGCTACTTTCACACTGGAGCGGTGGGGGCGCTGGCGTTTTAGCGGCGCATTGCGGCCGCTCGCGGGGTGTTTTTACCCCCCGCGAGCGGCTGAAAAAGGGTCAATACCGCCCGCAAACCGCCGCTGCAGTGGCGTTTTGCGGGCGGGTTCGGCGCGCTCCCCCATTGTTTTCAATGGGACCGGGCGCTATAGGAGCGGTAAATATACCGCTCCTATAGCGAGCCAAAGATGCGGCTTGCAGGACATTTTTGAGCGTCCTGCAAGCGCACCGCTTCAGTGTGAAAGCCCTCGGGCTTTCACACTGAAGAAACAGCAACAGCTGTTTCGGGTCGGTTTGCAGGCGCTATTCTTAGCGCAATAGCGCTTGCAAACCGCCCCAGTGTGAAAGGGGCCTAACAAAGGATTTGTATTTCTATCCATCCCGTACTGAGATCTACACAGCTCTGCCCCGAAGCACAGCCCTGCCCCCTGCTGCAGTTCAAGTGTATGTCAAGGCAAATAAAAATACATATTTGTACATCTCTACAACAAAAGCACATTTCCCCATGTTTTGTCCCTTTGAACAAGCCAACAAATACAGAAAAAATAACTGTTGATATGCCTAAAATAGAATACCCTCCTCTTTGACATGACAGCACAGCATACTTTGAGTTTCTTAGCACATGTGTCAGCCCTGCCTACTTCATACCTGATGGATCTCAAAGAACACAGACCTCTCCATAATCCCACCCTGTGTACAGGCAAAGAGCATAGGAAGTTATTAGCTAACAAGATTTCTGCCAAAATCAACGGGTATATTTTGTACTTTAACAAACAGATATCACAATATGGTTTCAATGGTATATTCTGCAGACCAAAGGGGTGCAAATGCGAGAAGATCATTGTGAGGGCTTACAAACACTTTTAATAACACTTACAGGTCCTGCCTCAGCCTCTGACTGGACAGTGAAAGGAGAAGCAGCACACAGATGAGCTAATTTCTTTGTCACCCTGCTCGCTCCTCCCATCATTCTTGCTTCTTCCTCCCCCTCTCTGAGCTTTGCTGTACAGGGTCTGAAATGGGCTGATACCAGGTGAAATTCAGATGCTTACAGCACTTTCATTACCCAAAATCTATTAGTATGTATAAATGAATACAGAGTTGCCTTAAGCTGTCTTATTTATATCTTCCCAGAGTTCAGCTTTAATACCCACTTGCTCATCTATCTCTTTCACATGGGTCCAGCCCCTTAATAAACTTTTTATTAAACAATGATAATACAACAGGTTTCAGTGCATAAAAAAATAAAATGTAAGCTTTAAAAGTAAAAGTCCTGTTGTGCGACGATTCCCTTTATCTCTGATTTAGTGCTGAAAAAGACTACACTGCAAATCTGTGATGATATTAATCCTTGTGCCATAATTTTAAGCAATCCCTATGTACATGCAAGTATATAAAACATCATAGGCTGTTTAGCACTATGGCGTTCCAATGTCAAAAGACTCATTCTGGACTGACATTGGTTTACATATACCATCCTAATCCCTACCTACTCAGTGAGTCAGTGACCAGGAACAAGCATGAGCATGTTAGGTTGACCATTGATATACTGAACTACCATGTGATCACGGAAGGCAGCCCATGAGCAGCTTCCAGAACAAATCAGCAATTTTAACTGCCATAATTTTATCCTGATGTCTGACTGGTTTGATTTGGCACAGACAATACTGTATTTGTAATACACCATTAAGGAATCGCTTTAGCTGACTTTTAACTCTGGCCCTAAATCTAGTTTTCATTGTTCCCAGTAGTGACCTCACACTCATTGTTCTCAATTTGTATGGTGCAGGCATGCAAAATACATTTGCTTGTGACTTTATACATGATGTTTCTATGTTAGCATTCAACGCTATGGGTAACACATGATTTACAGTATCTGAAACAAAACATACCTACTTAATCAGTTCTCCTTTTTCATCTATTAACTAACAGATGTAGTCTGTGACCACAGCATACACAGGGAAAAAGGTCCCCTTCAAGCAGCATATACTGATAAAAGTCTAAATGATCTAGTTTTGGGACTGTTGAACCACCTCTATTGCCACTGGTACCACCCCTGGTCTGGAATTTCATGTCCTAAAGTGAAGGACAGCATGGCCTTAATGGGTTATAGTGTTAACTTTTCTCTGCTTAATCCTTTTCCACCAAGCCTCGGCGTTCCTTTAATAGGATCTATACACCCAGGGGGTTGGAAGGATTGGGTGTCACAGTGGTCACATGATCGGAAACAAGCCAGTCCTGCTGGCTATTGATTGTTGGGGGGGATTGGCGAGAGCGGTCTGACAGCTTGGTCTCTGTACTGGGAACATGTAGTGAGAGTGCTCTGAGCACAGAAACAACGGCCACTCACTGACGCATATGTGTGGTGTTTGGGCGTTTAACCCCATCCTCTTGCCACTACACATATGTGTTATATGGGCAGGTAAAATAAAATTTTAAGCCTATTTGAACTCTTAGTAACAAGCGGCTGTTTAATGCCCCATACACACGATCGGATTTTCCGACAACAAATGTTGGATGTGAGCTTGTTGGCGGAAAGTCCGACCGTGTGTATGCTCCATCGAACATTTATTGTCGGACTTTCTGCCAACAAATGTTGGCTAGCAGGTTCTCAGATTTTCCGCCAACAAATGTTTGTTGTCGGACTTTCCGATCGTGTGTACAAAAGTCCATGCATGCTCGGAATCAAGTACGAGCCGGAGATATAACTAGCGTTCGTAATGAAAATATCACGTACGTCTTGTACGTCACTACGTTCGGAATTGTTGGCCAAAATTTGTGTGACCGTGTGTATTCAAGACAAGTTGGAGATAACATCCTTCGAACAAAAATCCACGGTTTTGTTGTCGGAAAGTCCGATCGTGTGTACGGGGCATAACAGTTTGCTTTCTTTCTAAAGTAGCTATAGCCTTAGCAGAAAAGCCAGTTCCCTGTCAGCAGCTGCAGAGAGAAGCATTGCTCTCTGTGTGGAAGCTGTGGTCTCTCTGCAGAGGCTCCAACAAGCCCCCTACTGAATCAGACCAGTTGCTTTCTGCTGATAGGAGGGCTCTGGCACTGAATTAGCAAGGGGTCTTGTCAGACCTCTGCAGAGAGATAGATCACTGTTTCCAGACATAGAACAAAAGTCCAATCTGTAGCATGCAGCAGGGGACAGACTTTTCTACTCAGGCTGTGACTCCTTTAGAAGGAAAACCAACTATAAAACTAAGCACATTGTAATTTGATGCACCTGGATTGTTTTTAGCTGGTTTAAAGACTTTGGTCCGATTTTGATGCCACTTACACAGGCATTCCTTGAAATCGCGGCAAAATTTGCGGACGCGAATCACGGCAAAATCACGTTAAAATTGCGCGACTTTGAAGTCGCACAAGTGTGACAGGGGTCTAAGGCAGTCAAAGAGGTTAACAGCCAGTCAACCAGCAAATCCAAAAACAGGTCAATAATGGCAGACTCTGTATTTCACGTGAGGCAAATTAACATTCAATGTGCTGAAGTGTAGGAGACCTCTATTTAATTGTGAAACACTCTATATGGTACACAAGTTTGGTTTCAGTATAATCAGCCTTCTGAAGGCTGGAATAAAAAGCCTTATTAGAACCAAGTGACAGCCAATGAATGATCACTTGGCTTTTTTAATTTCCGCCCTTAGATAGATCGCTTAAATATAACAGATCAGCAATTGATTGGGGCGTACATATGTTTGTCAAAGACTGAAGTGCTTGCTTTCAATAAAACAGAAGTGATTAAATAGTGACTGAATAAATATCTGGTGCCACTTAATTTGCTGTCAATGGCAAAGAGCCAAATGGCCAGTTATATCCCCTTGACTCTTCTGCTGGGCTCATTTTTGAAAATAGCATCAAAAACAGATGGTAACAGCAACCAATCAGGTTTCTTCTTTTGCTCTCAACCCTGCACTAATAAATTGAAAAAAGAAATATGATTTGTTACTTTAACATTATTTTTGCTGTATTTTTTTCCCCTGTTTTTGGCAAATACTCGATGGTGGGTAACACTGATCAGCTAATCCCATGCTATGCAAGTGGAAAATTAAAAAAGAGATCAGACTTGGGCTAAGAATTCCATAAATTCACCTTAGATGTTATGATACATTTGATATTTACCTTCTAGAAGCAACATAAAAAATTTGATTATGCATTTTTATAAGTCCACAGGTCATCTGTATACTTCAGACATAATATTTTATTGTAACCAAGGACATTGTTCCTGCACATGATAGTTCATCATTTAAACCAGTCTTTTGAATAGCAGCTTGTTAAAATGCCCCTACTTCAGTCCCCCATGGTCGATATGGCTTATTATTTGCGCTGGCACTAGCTTGTCGCGGGCTGGACACGGAAGACAAGGGTGAAGAAATGGCTGTTGCAGAAGCTGCCATAGCTGCCGCTGCCCCCGGTGGAAGTATTGGGAAAGCTCCGGCAAATGACAGAGGGAAGCCCTGTGCCGCAGCTGCAGCTGCAGCATGTACTGTAGCTGAAAGTGACAGCAAGGAGGTAGAGAGAGGCGGAACACTGGAAGCAACACTACCAATTGAAGGCACTCTAAGAGCAGCATCTGCATGAGCAAATGTGGCTGTGAGAAGAGCAGAGCCATGTTGTGGTGGCATCTCTGTAGCTGTGGAAAGTCTGCAAGGAATACTGTCAGATGAAGAGAGTCCATTTTGTTGCAGCAAAGCTGCAGGAAGTTGATGGAAAGCTGTTGCCCAATGGTGAGGATGCAGGGAGTGCTGGTGTTGGGTCATTGACGATGTCATAGCTACTGCTTCCCTTTGTGAGGCACAGGTACTAAGATGGGAAACAAGTCTCACTCGAAGGGGATCAGAGGTGTCCATGCCTTCAACAGAGCTCAGATATCTTGCAACTTCTGTTAAACACTCTCGAAAACCAATGCTCATGAAGTCCATAGCCAGGGCATGGGCATCAAAGTAACCTTCAAACAAAAGGCAGATACAATTATTATTTTTAACAGTTGAAACTTAATGCTCATTCAATTTACAATCTTTTCCTTTAAAATAAACAAAACATATAGATATATAAAACAAAGACTAAAAATGTTCAAATGCATTTCATGGTAAAAAAATAAAACATATTGGGCATTTGAGTCTTTGAGCTGCATATGTATTGCCCAAAGATGGGCTTTAGATAGCCCCTCACTCTTTTACCAGGTGTATATCAGGGTGGATTTGATTTAAATCAAGTCCATTTAAATCACAATTGAATTCATGATTTAAATCACTAGTAAATCAACTCAATTTAAATCATAATTTTTAAAGAGCAACTGTCATCTCTGTCCTGCAGCGGCTCCATCTTTGACCCGCTGTTGACTCACCGACAGTCTCACAACAAGGTGAGTGGATGCCTGCTAACAAACTGCCATGATGGATCTGAAATGACAGGTGCTCTTTAAATGTAAGGACTTATTCTTGCTGGTAGTTAGAATCTTTAATATTTTCAAACAAACAAATAATAAGCTGTCAGGTTAGTAAAACAGCGATATCAGAACTGATTCAATCATACAGTTTGTAGTGTACATAGATTTGCAGAACAATGGGATAAAGGAGAGACTGTGGCTCACAGTCTCTTTATGGACCTTGCTATGTGTACTGGTGCGCAGTCATGTTGGAACAGGAAGGGGTCATCCCCAAACTGTTGCCACAAAGTTGGATGCATATCTTGGTATACTGACACCTTAAGAGTTCCATTCACTGGAGCTAAGGGGCCAAGCCCAGACCCTGAAAAACAACCCCACACTATAATCCCACCTCCACTAAATGATTTGGACCAGTGCACAAAGCAAGGTCAACGGATTAACGAGTTTGGGGTGGAGGAACTTGACTGGCCTGCACAGAGTCCTGACCTCAACCCGATAGAACATCTTTGGGGTGGATTCGAGCGGAGACTGTGAGCCAGGCCTTCTCATCCACATCAGTGCCTGACCTCACAAATGCGCTTCTGGAAGAATAGTCAAACATTTCCATAGACACTCCTAAACCTTGTGGACAGCCTTCTCAGAAGAGTTGAAGCTGTTATAGCTACAAATGGTGGGCCAACTCAATATTGAACCCTACAGACTAAGACTGGGATGCCATTAAAGTTCATGTGCGTGTAAAGGCAGGCATCACAATACTTTTTGTAATATAGTATAGCAAAATAATATTTTTTTAAATGCAGTGGTATAAATACTTGAAGATGTAAAAACTTTTCTTAAAATTCCCCCCCCCCCCCTCCTCCTGCCTAATCTACATAAAAAAGGTCTGTATACTTTTCTATTTTTAATCCATTTCGGTCATGTGATCCTGCAGCTACAGTTCAGGGAGCGATTGACAACGACTGTGAATTCCGGGAGTTGCAACATCACCCATAGTCTACCATGACCCAGCTGTTGTCAGCGTTCCCTCCTTTTCTCTGCAGCATCAGCTCACTGACACAGGGAAGCTGAAGCTTGCAGATCATGTGAGGAGACCAGACCAGATTAAAAATTGGAAATTACACATATATATTTTTCAGGCAGGTCAGGCAGGAGGATAGGGGAGGAGACATTTTTGAGAAAAGATGATATTAGGCCAAGTAAAATGACTTAGTCACTGTTTATTGATTGACAGCCAAGCAGAACTGAGCAGTGTCCAAGTCCCTTTGACAATGGAGAGATCCCAGCACCCATCTGACCCATATCTAGTATGAATGGGCCCTAAATCCCACAGGGCCCATGTGCAAATGCAGAGTCTGCTCAGATGACATGTCCACTCCTGTTGGGTAAATAATATTCAGGTGCTGGAAACCTTACATAATAAAAGGCCTTTTACCAGTGGTGGTGCATCCATAAGGGCACACGGGCACCGCCCCCTCTCTCCTGCCACCCCCTCTAGCACCAATAGATAGATTCATGCTTGGCATGAATTTATCTACGGCCGCTGCTGCCACGCGCCTGAATTACAGCGGCGGGGGGTGTTTTTGAAGCACCTGATTAGAGCCATAGACTCTAATAGGCGTCAAAAAAGGTGACCTGCGAGCGCCATGCTGGGCGCTTGCAGGTCAATCGGCTGTGTTAGGAAAGCAAATATTCATTCGCTTTTCTAACACTAAACCGCCTCTCCGCCAATCAGGTGCTCAGATCTGTTACCCGTCACCTGATTGGCTGAAACGACAGGCGCTGTGATTGGACGCCTATCAGGCGTCCAATCATAGCAGAGGACGGTAAGAGAGGATGGGAGGAGACATCAAGGAGCATCCAGGAGCTGTTCCACCGAGACATTTGATGGGGCACAATGGGAGTATTTGAAATGGCACAGTGGGAGCATTTGATGGGGCAGAGTGGGAGGGTTTGATGGGGCACAGTGTGAGAAGTTGATTGGGCACAGTGGCAGCATTTGATGGCACAGTGGGAGCATTTGATATGGCACAATGGGAGCATTTGATATGGCACAGTGGCTGCGTTTTATGGGCACAGTGGCTGCGTTTGATGAGCACAGTGGCTGCGCTTGATGGCACCATGGCAGCAATTGATGGGCACTGTGGCGGCAATTGATGAGCACAGTAGCTGCATTTGATGGCACAGTGGCAGCAATTGATGGGCACAGTGACTGCCTTAGATGGCACAGTGGCTGCGTTTGATGGCACATTGGTTGCGTTTGATGGGCACAGTGGCTGCGTTTGATGGCACATTGGTTGCGTTTGATGGGCACAGTGGCTGCATTTGATGGGCACAGTGGCTGCATTTGATGGCACAGTGGCGGCAATTGATGGGCACAGTGGCTGCGTTTAATGGCACAGTGGCTGTGTTTGATGGTACAGTGGTGGCAATTTATGGGCACAGTGGTTGCGTTTGATGGCACAGTTTGATGGCACAGTGGCTGCGTTTGATGGTACAGTGGCTGCGTTTGATGGCACAGTGGCAGCAATTGATGGGCACAGTGGCTGCGTTTGATGGCACAGTGGCAGCAATTGATGGGCATAGTGGCTGCGTTCGATGGCACAGTGGCTGCATTTGATGGTACAGTAGCAGCAATTGATGGGCACAGTGGCTGCGTTTGATGGCACAGTGGCAGCAATTGATGGGCACAGTGGCTGCGTTTGATGGCACAGTGGCTGTGTTTGATGGTACAGTAGCGGCAATTGATGGGCACAGTGGCAGCGATTGATGGTACAGTGAGGCTGCAATTGATGTTTTTTTTTTCAGAATTTTTCAGTTTGTTTGCGCCCCCCCCAAAAAATTTTGAGCACCAGCCGCCACTGCCTCTTACATGGTTAAATAGTAACATACACTTTTGTATTTCTTACAACTTAATTAGTAATGTAACGAACACTGCAAAGTATGAGCAGAGAATGCAATTATCAACTCAGTCTACTTGTAAAGCGTGTCCACTGTAATGATGTAAGGGAAAGAGAGGAGACACACTGAGCTACGGGACAGTGTTGTGGTATTTCAGCGTCTGTCAGGGAGTCTGGTAATGTAATATGCCACAGCGCTTGAAATTAAATAATATAGTCGAGAAAAATTAAGAACATCAGTTTCCCAAACATAAAAAATGTATGGTGGTGCCTCTCATCTTGTATTGTGGGGTAGGGACATTCCAGAGACACTTTCCCATGGTAATGCTGATCCGCAGTGTCCCTCCCTGCCTTGCACACAAACATACGCACACACAGAAAGATTAAAGGCTCCTCTGAAGTGATTCCCCTCTCTTCTTTCTCTGCTAGACTGACATTTACTCCATTTCTAAGCCCTGACGGTTTGAGAGACTTTTATGTATGATCTGTTCGGTGCTACAGACATGTACTACATGTTTTGTCACTTAGCTGTAAACCAAGAACATATTTCTCTGGCATTCCTTCATCAGCAAAGTTTAATGGAAAAAATGCCCGTGCAATAGACATGTACACACACGGGCACCTTTTTCCTGCTTGTGCTACCCACCTTCATGTGTAGAATCTGGTGGCTATGAATTACAAGTAAATCAACTTTAGTTTATTTTAATGAAGCGGTTGTGGAAGAAAGTAACGTGTTTCTATTTCTTCCACTATACATTACATATGAACCTTCAGTAACAATTTTCATGCGCAGAGTTGGTATGGTTGGTTGATGTAAGACAATATTACATTTTAGAAATCGGAGACATTTATTCTTGAGGAGCAATTTTTCAGACATCTATTTTAACCTTTGAGTACCAGATAGTAACCCAACATTCTGCAGGGTTTACAATGTAGGAATAAAGTTATTATGGATACACAAATTGTGTTGTTAATATACCTGAAAAATATACAGTCCTCTTACCTATAATACGAGGTGTAATATGCTTATAGCAGCCTTTCTCAAAACTTTTTAACACAAAAGAACCCTTGAAATAACTTTCTGGTCCCAGGGAACCCCTGATAATAATTAATATATCTACAGTTCATGGTACATTATTGTGATGGTCAGCAGGAAGAATGCTCATTACATTTGTGGTCATTGGGAAGAATTCCCCCCTTAGGCCCCTTTCACACATGCTTCATTTCATAAGTTCAGTCACGTCAAAACGGATGTTTCATCCGTTTTTTTATCCGTCTTTTTTACATACACTACCAATGAAAAAACGGATGAAAAACAGACCGTTCGTCCATTTACATACGTTTATCGTCTGATCCGTTATTTTAACGGATGAAAAATAGGGCTTTCGTCTGTTCAAAAAAACGAATGTTGACGGAAGCGGATGATCATCCATTGCCATCCATTTTTCCATAGGAATATTACAATTGATGTCCGTTTTTCATCCGTCAATGGATGGATGAAAAATTAACAAACGGTCTGCATGTGTGAAAGGGGCCTTATAGATAGTTAAAAGGATAATTGGTGTTTGCGATTAGATATGTGAGAGGCAGAAACTAGCCATTGCTTAAATAACCTCTGGCAACCTCTGAAGGAACCCTAGGGTTCTACAGAACCCTGGTTTAGAAATACTGGCTAAACGTATATATCTAAAGCCAAAACTTTTTCACTGTTTTGGATAGAGCAGGGAATGGTTAAAACCTCTGTCAAGTTTTCTTTCGTTTCCCACTGGTTAGATTTTCCTTTACCTTCTGTCTCAGACATGCAAGATGAAGTGAGAGGAAATCTCTTCAACATAAGGAATAACCTTTAAGACAGTTGTCACTAGAACAAGTGTCACCACTGGATGATTTCTCCTCTATTCTGGTTCCACTGACATCTCAAAACTTTAGATTTTCTCCCATACCTAAAGCTGGCCATGGAAGGATCTAATCTTGGGCAGTTCAGCAGAGAAAGGGATTTTATCCATCAAAGGGCATTCTGGTTGTACCCAAGTGGATTAATCAATCAACATGAGTACAACCAGCCAGATTTTTTACATGCAATAACTGCCACTATAGCCTCTAGTGGTAAAATCATTGTGTTCTGCAGATCGGGAGGGCTCCCAATTGGCAGAAGACAATACTGTTGCGGGAGGTATACCCACATCAACTCATTATTAAGGGATTTTCTTTCCTTCCACCTGGGCAAGGGTTGGAAGGAAAGAAGATTTAATCATCTCTGCTTAGTTCAGACAAAGACAACAATACAAACCTAGCAGAGGTCCTAACCTTTCCAAATCCACCCAAAACAAATGTGGCAAAATTATTTTAAGTGTGAAAACAACTTGGATTTATACCCCGGTGTAATTTAACATCGATTGATAGTGAGCTGTAATGCCCCGTACACACGGTCGGAAATTCCGACGGAAAGTGTCCGATCGGACCATGTTGTCGGAAAATCCGCCCATGTGTGGGCTCCATCTGACTTTTTCCGTCTGACTTCCGATGGAAAAAATTTGAGATCCTGCTCTCAAATTTTCCGACAACAAAATCCGATCAGACTTTTTCCGGTCGTGTGTAGAGAATTCCGACGGACAAAGCATGCTCAGATCAAATTACGAGACCAAAGCTATTGGCTACTAGCCTCTACGTAGTTCCGTCGTCCTCAAAGAACGTCAAAACGTTCAGAATGATCGGATTTTCCGACAACTTTGTCCGACCGTGTGTATGCAACACCAGCGTCAGACAAAATCCTTTGGATTTTGTGGTCGGAATTTTCGACCGTGTGTACGGGGGCTAAGACTGTATCTGATATGTAACTGTAGTTTTGCTAATCTTCTTCTCTTGAGGTTCTTTATGTATGCTTTTTTTTGACACCTGGATTGATGTATGTAAAAATTATCTATTGTTTAGCTTGGAGATGATGTTCCGGGAATTGTGTGTGAATGTTGTCTGTTAAACTGAATAAAGTTTATTGTTAAAAAAATGTGAAAACGATTAAGTTTAATTACTCCAACATTCACTGGAATGGGTAACAGTGTGAAAAGCCCATCTTATGCTATTGGAATGTTCTGTGAGCAATCTAAACTGCAAAGATTTAGGCCCCTATATTTCATGCTTTTACTTAGCCTCAGTCTGGATGATGTTGCCTTTATGATAGAAGGGACTCTCTTTACTACGATAAACTACATTTAAAATAACTAGGCAAAGAATGCCGAAAGACCACTTTTATAAAAGACGTTAACAGCATGCTCAAAATATAATTTAATACAATTAAAAGGTTGTAGCTACGTTATGTCCGATTACTCCCGTAGGTGTATTTGAAGGAAATACACAATCTTCACTCTCTGCTGTAGTTAACCAAAATGCTTAGTTGTAGGATCACCGTACACTTTGGACACACACATAAGCAAACAAATTGACCCGGATCTGGTCATTTAACATTAATAAAGAAAGTTAGGTGCTTTGTGGTATCACAGGAACCTGTTAATGTGGTTGCCAGATCAGTGCACAAACAAATCATTAATCATAAATGTTTATTCCCACTGACGGTTCCTAACTGATAAAAAAAATGACATTGGATTTGTTGTAGTGCGATGCTGTATGTTACACATTGTCACTTTTTCCTTCATGCCTTTTTACAAGGACTCTATCAGTAATTTTAACAATCCATTGGCTATTAGTGCTGATAAAATCCTGCTGGTCCATAGACCTCCAAGGTGGCTGTTCATGGATGCACGATCTGACTGCCCTCAGGACAAGATATCTGCAGAATGCTGTAGAGTGTTCCATAAATTTGTAAAGTCGCGTCTTTCAACCTTACAAATTTATGTCAATGGAAAGGGGAAGAGTGGTGGGGAACCAGAAGCAAATGACCTGCTGATCAGGGGAACAATAGATACCAGGACATACAATGCTGTGAAAAAGTATTTGTCCCCTTTCTGATTTTACATTTTTTTTTGCATATTTGTCACATTTAAATTACTCAACATTTTTTATTATTACACAAAGATAACCAGAGTAACTCCAAAATGCAGTTTTTAAATGATGGTTTCATTTATTAAGGCAAAAAAGCTGTCCAAACCTGCCTGGCTTTGTGTGAAAAAGTAATTGCCCCCTAAACCTAATAACTGGTTGTGCCACCCTTAGCGTCAACAACTGCAATCAAGCGTTTGCGATAACTGGCAATGAGTCTTTCACATTGCTGTGGCGCAATTTTGGCCCACTCTTTGCAGAATTGTTTTAATTCAGCCACATTGGATGGTTTTCCAGCATGAACGGCCTGTGTAAGGTCATGATACAGCATCTCTATTGGATTTAAGCCTGGGCTTTAATTAGGCCACTCCAAGACCTAAATTTTGCTTTGTTTGAACCATTTGGAGGTGGACTTGTTGTTGTGTTTCAGATCATTGTCCTGCTGCATAACCCAAGTGCACTTGAGCTTGAGGTCACGAACTGATGGCGGACATTCTCCTTTAGGATTTTCTGGTAGAGCTCAGAATTCATGGTTCCATCAATTATGGTAAGTCGTCCAGGTCCTGAAGCTGCAAAGCAGACCCAGACCATCACGCTACCACCACCATGTCTGACTGTTGGTATGATTTTCTTGTTATGAAATGCTGTATTAGTTTTATGCCAGATATAACGGAACACACACCTTCCAAAAAGTTACATTTCTGTTGCATCAGTCCACAGAATATTTGCCTAAAAGTCTTGGGGAACAATCAAGATGTTTTTTGGTAAATGTGAGATGAGCCTTTGTGTTCTTTTTGGTCAGCAGTGGCTTTGGCCTTGGAACTCTCCCATGGATGCCATTTTTGCCAAGTCTCTTTCTTATTGTTGAATCATGAACACTGATCTTACCTGAGGCAAGTGAGGCCTGCAGTTCTTTAGATGTTGTTCTGGGTTCTTTTATGACCTCCTGGATGAGTCGTTGTCATGCTCTTGGAGTAATTTTTGTAGACCGGCTACTCCTGGGAAGGTTTACCACTGTTCCGAATTATCTCCATTTGTGGATAATGGCTCTCCATGTGGTTCACTGGAATTCTAAAGCTTTAGAAATGACTTTGAAACCCTTCCTAGACCGATACATGTACATTACTTTGTTTAATGTGTTCTTGAATTTTTTTATTAGATTGTGGCATGATGTGTGGCTTTTTGTGATCTGTTAGCGTGCTTCACTTTGTCAGACAGCTTCTATTTATGTGATTTCTTGATTCAACAGGTCTGGCAGTAATCAGGCCTGGGTCTGGCAAGTGAAATTATACTCAGCGTTCCAAAAAAATGTGGTAATCACAGTTCATTCATGATTCAGCATGGGAGGGGTCAATTACTTTTTCACATGCAGGTTTGAACAGCTTTTTTCACTTAATAAGTGAAATAATAATTTAAAAACTGCATCTTGGATTTTCTCGGGTTATCTTTGTGTAATGTTAAAATTTTTTGATGATCTGAATCATTTAATGCCCTGTACACACGGTCGGCAATTCCGACCACAAAATCCGTCAGATTTTTTCCGACGGATTTTGTCCGACACTGGTGTTGCATACACACGGTCGGACAAAGTTGTCGGAAAATCCGATCATTCTGAACGTGGTGACGTTTGTTGCATCAGGACGGGACTACATAGAGGCTAGTAGCCAATAGCTTTGGTCTTGTAATGTGATCTGAGCATGCGTGGCAATTTGTCCGTCGGAATTCGCTACAAACGATCGGAAAAAGTCTGATAGAACTTTGTTGTCGGAAAATTTGAGAGCAGGATCTCAAACTTTTTCCGTCAGAAATTCCGACGGAAAAAGTCAGATGGAGCCCACACACGGTCTGAATTTCCAACAACATGGTCCGATAGGACATTTTCCGTCGGAAAATCCGACCGTGTGTACGGGGCAAAAGTGTGATAAATATGCAAAAATAAATAAAAAAATCAGGAAGGGGCAAATACCTTTTTACAGCACTGTATGTTCTAACCTGTCCAACTGACTGTTCCCTATGTAAATGGTTGGACAATACGGTCATCAATCGACCTGGCTAAAAATCTGCTTTTGTTCAGGATTCAGACTGCCACTAACTGATGACATTCAAGTTTTTCATTCAAGATTGCTCTAATTACAGTCTTTAAAAAATGAAAAGAAGAAGGGAGCTGGGCATGATTTACATATTATATAATTCTGGCATGTTTCACATGGGAATGCAGCCTATCCATTTACTGCAGCCTGGAAAGCAAGCAGTCGCTTCACTAGAGACCCATGACATCACTAAGAAAACGAATTTACTTGTGAATGCTGACATCACTGAGAATGCAGCCGATCTATTCACTAGGGACCAGAAATAGCACAGAGAATGCAGTCTATCCATTCTTTATAGACTAATGACATCCCTGAGAAAGTAGCCCATCCAGCTACTTATGACGGCAGACATCCCTGGGAATGCAGCACATTCATTTACTATTGACCAGAGATTCCTCTGACAATGCAGTCTACTTATTCAGTCAGGACCAGCCAATGAAAATGCATTTCGCTTATTTGCTAGAAACCAAAGATTTTGCTTAGATTGCAGTCTATCCATTCACTAGAGACCAGATATGTTACTGAGAAGGCAGTCTACACATTCACTATAGACCAGACATGTCACAGACTGCAGTCTACTCATCCCCTAGGGTCCAAAGTTGTCACTGAGATTGCAGTCTAGCCATCCAATAGAGAACAGGCATGTCACCAGGAATACAGTTCATCTATTCACTATAAACCAAAGAGGTTATTGAGATTGCAGTCCATTCATTCAGTAGAGACCAGAAATGTCACTGAGACTGCTGTCTATCCATTCAGTAGAGACCAGACAGGTCACTGAGATTGCAGTCTACTTATTCTCTAGAGCAGGGTTTCTTAATTCCAGTCCTTAAGGCGCCCCAACAGGTCATGTTTTCAGGATTTCCCTCGGATGAAAAGGCTGTGGTAATTAAGGCAGTAAAACTGATCAAATCACCTGTGCAAAATAATGGTAACCCTGAAACCATGACCTGTTGGGGCGCCTTGAGGACTGGATTTGAGAAAGAGACCAGACATATCACTGAGAGACCAGACATGTCACCAGAGACCAGACATGTCATTGAGAATGCATCCTACCTATTCACTAGACAGTGAACACATCACCGAAAATGTAGTCTACTAATTTATTAGAGACCAGATATGTCGCTAAGAATGCAGTCCACATTTTCAACTAAGTCATTAAGCAAGGAAGTATTGATGCTCTCATAAGACTTTTAATTAAAAAATGATTGATGATTTTTAATTTTTATTGCATCTAGACTAAAGCTTCGGTAGAGACCAGACATGTAATTGAGATTACATTCTACCTATTCACTGGTGACCAGCCACATCACCAAAAATGCAGTCCACCTAGACCAGATACAGTGGTGTGAAAAAAGTGTTTGCCCCCTTCCTCATTTCCTGTTCCTTTGCATGTTTGTCACACTTAAGTGTTTCGGAACATCAAACCAATTTAAACAATAGTCAAGGACAACACAAGTAAACACAAAATGCAATTTGTAAATGAAGGTGTTTATTATTAAAGGTGAAAAAAAATCCAAACCATCATGGCCCTGTGTGAAAAAGTGATTGCCCCCCTTGTTAAAACATACTATAACTGTGGTTGTCCACACCTGAGTTCAATTTCTCTAGCCACACCCAGGCCTGATTATTGCCACACCTGTTCACAATCAAGGCATCACTTAAATAGGAGCTGCTTGACACAGTAAGGTCCACCAGAAGATCCTTAAAAGCTACACAATCATGCCGAGACCCAAAGAAATTCAGGAACAATTGAGAAAGAAAGTAATTGAGATCTATCAGTCTGGAAAGGGTTATAAAGCCATTTCCAAAGCTTTGGGAATCCAGCGAACCACAGTGAGAGCCATTATCCACAAATGGCGAAGACATGGAACAGTGGTGAACCTTCCCAGGAGTGGCCGGCCGCCCAAAATTACCCCAAGAGCGCAGCGACGACTCATCCAAGAGGTCACAAAAGACCCCACAACAACGTCCAAGGAACTACAGGCCTCACTTGCCTCAGTTAAGGTCAGCGTTCATGCCTCCACCATCAGGAAAAGACTGGGCAAAAATGGCCTGCATGGCAGAGTTCCAAGGAGAAAACCACTGCTGAGCAAAAAGAACATCAAAGCTCGTCTCAATTTCTCCACAACACATCCTGATGATCCCCAAGACTTTTGGGCCAACATTCTGTGGACCGATGAGACAAAAGTGGAACTCTTTGGAAGGTGTGTGTCCAAGTATATCTGGCGTAGAAGGAACACTGCATTTCAGAAAAAGAACATTATAACAACAGTAAAATATGGTGGTGGTAGTGTGATGGTCTGGGGCTGTTTTGCTGCTTCAGGACCTGGAAGACTTGCCGTGATAAAAGGAACTATGAATTCTGCTGTCTACCAAGAGATCCTGAAGGAGAATGTCCGACCATCTGTTCGTGTACTCAAGCTGAAACGAACTTGGGTTCTGCAGCAGGACAATGATCCTAAACACACCAGCAAGTCCACCACCGAATGGCTGAAGAAAAACGAAATGAAGACTTTGGAGTGGCCAAGTCCTGACCTGAATCCTATTGAGATGTTGTGGTATGACCTTAAAAAGGCCGTTCATGCTCGAAAACCCTCTAATGTAACTGAATTAGGACAATTCTGCAAAGATGAGTGGGCCAAAATTCCTCCAGGACGCTGTAAAAGCCTCATTGCACGTTATCGCAAACGCTTGGTTGCAGTTGTTGCTGCTAAGGGTGGCCCAACCAGTTATTAGGTTTAGGGGGCAATCACTTTTTCACACAGGACCATGATGGTTTGGATTTTTTTTCACCTTTAATAATAAACACCTTCATTTACAAATTGCATTTTGTGTTTACTTGTGTTGTCCTTGACTATTGTTTAAATTGGTTTGATGTTCCGAAACACTTAAGTTTGACAAACATGCAAAGGAACAGGAAATGAGGAAGGGGGCAAACACTTTTTCACACCACTGTATGTCACTAAGGATGCAGTTTAGCCATTTACTAGAGACCAGACTTATTAAACAAAATGCTGTTGAGTCAATAATGGTCTAGCTGTGCAGCAAGCTGGTATAGAATAAATATGCATTCAGTTTTAAACTTGGAGAGCATTATGTAGCTAAAAGAACAAAAGCTTGGTGTTCAGATGTTGTTTCATATCAGTGTCTATTTATGTAACACATTATTATTAAAGTGATTGTAAAGTTTACATTTTTTTTAAAAATAAAAAACATGTTATATTTACCTGCTCTGTGCACTCCTATTGCACAGAGCAGCCCCTATTCTCCTCTTTTGGGGTCCCCCGATGGTGCTCCTGGCTCCTCCTCATCTTCCCGGTGTGCTACCATAGGAAGCCTCTTCCTATGGTGGCACACCTGCATGCTCGATCTCGAGCCATGCTGCCTGCATCCAAAGAAACAGACAACATGGCTCTGCCCCATCCCCACTCCTTCATCCCAGGATTTGACTGACAGCAGCAGGAGACAATGGCTCTCGCTGCCTGCTTAAAGCTTGTGAGTACAGGGAGAGCTGCTACAGATGGGCACAGCACTGGATCAAGTGAGGGCTCAGGGAAGTATAAGGAAGGGAGGGGGGTGTTAAATTACCCAAATGTGTTTAATCTTAATGCCAGGATGAACCATTTTAAATATGTAACAGAGTATACACATTTATGTGAATGGGCAGAGAGGATGATGAAAGCTTCTAAGGAGGAACAATAGTGATTGAGGTGGAATTTTCTCATACTGGTGCTGTCACCCATAGAGACAAGTTTGTTACCTGATCCACCCACCTAGATATAGATAATATAGATAAGAAGACTAAAGCTGGTCATATACTATGCAAAATTCAGCCAGTTTCTGAGGAACCGGATGAGCTTAACTCAGTCGGTGGCTCTGTCAATTGCCTCTCGCCCAACATCCCTCAATTGGAAGATCGAAGGAGCCAGGTGGAAAATTGTTGGCTGAGCAGCGGCTTCCAATTATCTGACTTCTCTGACAGCCAATCACAATGGTCACATGATTGTAATGCCCGCTTCCCGGCAATTAGATTCTCCTAAAGAGCTGGGGGGCGATGGTGGAAAGGGGTTAGAGAGGTGTCCACTTGGCTTAGCTCCCTTGTGCTTCTGTTTTCTAGTTCAGAAGAAGTCTTTCATCCTCCCATGGCCCCCACTAATCCCTGCCGCCGCAATATCCTGGTTATATCAGGACTGAGGAAACTGTCACAGGCACTCGTCAAGAGAGCCTGACTATGACCACCTTTCCGCCCAGCTCCTACATTCATAACAACCACTACTTCAGCTTCTATGCATGAAAATTGATCTAGGAATAGAGGATGGGTAGATTATTGCTAGATCTGCCTCCTTCATCCACAGATCCTGCTTTATTCATAGAAGCTGTACCAGGTTCTATGAATGGAGGAGCAGGGTAGAAAGGATAGGGCATAGTCGAGAAGTCTTGATGGTAGCCTGTGATAGCTCTCTTAGTTCTAACACATGCTGCACTGTAAGATTACGGCGGAGGGGTTGTGGGTCATCAGAGGATGGAAACTTTCTACTGAACTAAAATACAGTAGCACAAGGAACACATCGCACTCCAGGTCAGTAATGTCCTATGTGCTTATTTATTTTAAAAAAAAATTCATAGATGCACTTATGCCCCGTACACACGATCAGACTTTCTAACAACAAAACCGTGTATTTTTGTTCAAAGGATGTTGGCTCCAACTTGTCTTGCATACACACTGTCACACAAATGTTGGCCAACAATTACGAACGTAGTGATGTACAAGACGTAAATGATATCTCCATTACGAATGCTAGTTATATCGCTGGCTGGTACTTGATTCCGAGTATGCTTAGACTTTTGTCCGACGGACTTGTGTACACATGATCGGAAAGTCCGACAACATTTGTTGGCGGAAAATTTGAGAACCTGCTAGCCAACATTTGTTGGCGAAAAGTCTGACAACAAATGTTCGATGGAGTATACACATGGTCGGACTTTCCGCCAACAAGCTCACATCCAACTTTTGCTGTCGGAAAATCTGATTGTGCGTACGGGGCATTAGGCTACATTCACACCTGAGCGTTTAGTTTTCAGGCAGAAAGTCGTGCGTTTTTGCCACGATTTTGCACAGGGCAAAAGGTCACCAATGTAAATAGCAGAAAAACACCTGTAATCTGCCCAAGCAGAAGCTCATGTACTTTTTTTTTTTTTGCTTCAGGCTACAGAACGCTCAGATGTGAACAGGGGCCATTTAAATGAATGGTATTTTGCTTGTTGGGCGATTTTCGGGCGTTTGTTCAGGCGGTTTACGAGCTGAAAATGCTCAGGTGTGAAGGCAGCGCTTTAACCAATCAGAATTCCTGTAAAAGTATTCCATGAAATTAAAGTGGAATTTTGATTGGTTGCTATTGCCAAAAAGCTCAGTTATGTGCTTATTTTCTCCCAATTGAATTAATGAGCTCCATAAACATGCACAACTGTAGAATATGAATGCCTAAGTTTATGTTCGTGTTGAGTGAATGAAACAGTTTTTCCAATGTTTCACTGTAATTCCCCGTACACACGATCGGACATTGATCGGACATTCCGACAACAAAATCCATGGATTTTTTCCAAACGACGTTGGCTCAAACTTGTCTTGCATACACACGGTCACAAAAAGTATGTTGGAAATTGCGAACGCCAAGAACGCGGTGACGTACAACGCGTATGATGAGCCGAGAAAAATTAAGTTCAAAGTGTGGCTCTTCTGCTTGATTCCGAGCATGCGTGGAACTTTGTGCATCGGAATTGTGTACACACGATCAAAATTTCCAGATCTCAAATTTTGTGTGACGGAAATTCTGATGGAAAACGTCCGATGGATCCTACACATGGAAGGAATTTCCGACAAAAAGCTCCCATCGAACATTTTCCGTCTGAAAATCCGACCGTGTGTATGGGGCATTATTTTTAATGTACGGTTCGGTTTGCACGCACACCAACTGAATGGCACTTCTGTTTTTTTTTATTTTTGCAGGGGTTAACCTCCATGTGAATATTTAACAATGACTATAGAATCAACGTTTTGAAATTTTGACTGAGAAATTCCTTGCTCATAGAAAGTCACCAGGAAGTGAATTTCCGTGCTGCGATAAACACAGGAACAATTACTCTCTCCATTTCCTTTATGGTCATTGTGCGTGTGTACATACATCAGCCTGTTCTTTTTTGTGGCCCACAAATCTGTGTGGGCAATAAACGGAGCTATCCTCCTGCACTTCCTCCCTTCCAGGCAGACACCGGGGGCCTACAATTGTAGGCCTCCCCGTCCTCCTGTTTATTTTCTCTGATGTTTGCGTGTTTGTTTTGTCTCTGCGCACAGATTTTTCACTGTCTTTTGCAAACCCCAAACAAATCTGTGGCTGGACTGTCTGTGAAAGGAGCTTTTACTCCCACAGTGTTATGAAAGCAAACACAAGCCCAGGGTCAAGTGCTTCTTTTGTGCCTGCCGTTGGTTCCCACGAGTTCAGTCCTACCATTAGCATTGATTTTCGAAGGAGACTCTTTTATCTGGATCCGCCTACAAGCGCTTGTCAAAGAGATGTTTGCTTAGATTGCCATGCTCTTTTACAGTGTAAAAAAAGTACAGACAGCGCAAAAGCCGTACCTTTACCTCCTGTAGCCTGTAGCATCTTTAAATGGTCCACCGTCATCTGGAGAATCTCAGCTTTCTCTAACTTGGCCGATCCCTGAAAAAACACACAGGCATCAAAACCTTCTATTTCACATTAACACTTCACGTGGTTTTACATAGTATTGACTACAAATGCACGCCACACTTTTCACATATTCATTTGTAAAAAATTTGGGAAACCATTTATCATTTTCCTTCCACTTCACAATTATGTGCCACTTTGTGTTGGTCTATCACATAAAATCCCAATAAAATACATTTACGTTTTTTGGTTGTAACATGACAAAATGTGGAAAACTTCAAGGGGTGTTAATACTTTTTCAAGGCACTGTACTTAAACCCAAGAACAACATTTTCATATTTTGCCACTTAGCAGTCCTTAGATGTAGTGGCTTCATTCGTCTTCTTTTTTTCAGCCACACTTTCTTTTTTTTTACCTGGTGCCAGTAACACATTTTCTGTCCTGGGGTGACAACGCTTACTCACTGTACTTTATCTATGTAGAAGCGGTGTTGTCACCCTATGGCAGCAAGTGTGTTAGGTCTACAGAACTTCTCCATAACAAAAGGGAGGTCTCTAGTCCATAGAGAGAACTGGAAACCATTCTAACCAACAACAGAGGCAGAGTACACAGGAAATAAGAGGTTCACGCGATTCCTGTTAGATTCGATAGGTCATATCTTTACTAGACATGTGCGATTAGTTTTGTACGAATCGAAAATTTGTACGAATTTCCATGAATTCGTATATTCATAAGGATTCGAAATACGAATTGCTATGCTTTCGAATTTTGTACGAAATTTCGTTTACGAATTTTGGATCCAAATTCCGTTACAACGGAAACGTGACTGGTGTTTTGTTGACCAATCAGAGGTTTTCTTCTGCTGCTGAGTGAGAGTTGGGAAAATGACCTTTTTTAATATGGGAGTGGGAGACTGGTACTAGTAGTCGATGGGAGATTCAAAATCGGACAAAATAAGAATGTTCGTTAATTACGATTATTCGTTATGATGAAGTTAAAAAAAAAACAGGAAGTCAGCACAGCACAGGGATGGTGGGAGCCCCTCATAATAAATTCATCATAACGACCATTCATAATTGTTACGAAAAGTTAACGAACCTTAAAGTTAAAAACCCAGGAAGTCAGCACAGCACAGGGATGGTGGGAGCCCCTCATAATGATAAATTCATCATAACGAACATTCGTAATTGTTACGAAAAAGTTAACAAACCTAACGAAAATTCGTATTTCGTATGGATCCAAATTGAATTTTGGACACGAATTACGAAATTCGAATGAATTATAATACAAAACAGAAAGGAACGAAACTAAACAAATTTATTGGTGGCGCACATGTCTAATTTTACACTCATAAGATTTAAATCTAAACTCCAGGAAAAACTATTTTTGGCCATTTTCTGTGTAAAACATAATTAATAGCCATTAATGTCCCATTTGTGGCTGCTACTCTGTTTGGTAAAACCGTTAGACCCATTTCACACTTGTGCGACTTGTCCTGCGACTGCAAAGTTGCATGATAAGTGGTACAACATGATTTCCAATAAGTACCATTCATATATGTGCGACTTCAAGCCGCAGTGACTTCAAAGTTGTCCCTGCACTACTTTGGTCCGACTTTGATCGACTTGAGGTCCATAGACCTCAAGATTACACAGGCATTGCTTCAAGTCGCGTCAAAGTTACTTCAAAGTCACGACTTTCAGGTCGTACAAGTGTGAAAGCGGCCTTAATTGCATTCAACCCCCACAGTACAATAAGCACCAAACTTGTAGTTCCAGATGCTGTACATTGATAATCAATAATCGTTCGTTGTAGACATTTTCCATTCAGGAAAAGTCATGTATTATTTTCACTGAATTAAAGCGGTTCTGCACCCATTTCATTTAGTAAATCTCTTTGCCTTCCAAATCAGGCAAAGAGTACTAAATGAAATGTGTTTTTTTTACTTACCTTGTAATTGATGACTTCCTGTCTTCTGTCTCTTCGGGGGTGGGCGGGGTCTCTGCGTCGATCGTCGTCAGCCTGCACTGTCTCCTGGGATCTGGTGTCATTGTTCCCAGGAGTCAGTGCGGACATCTTCCGAAATCTCGCAAGATTTCGGCCACATCTTCCGAAATCTCGCAAGATTTCGGACACATCTTCCAAAATCTCGTGAGATGTCGGCAGATGTGCCGTTACTGCGCACGCGCGAGTAACGGCGGTGCATGCTGGGCCATCTAAAGTGCCTGTGGGGTTTCACATGCCCACAGGCAAGATGGACCCCAGCAGACAAGAAGAAGATGAAGAACTTTATCGGAGGAAAACCGGCGGCGATCGAGATGGAAGATGGAACAGGTAAGTCCCCCAATTGAGCTATATGCCCTTGGCATATAGCCCAAAAAGAAAAAAAAAAAAAAAAAACGAGTGCAGAACCGCTTTAAATGCTTTCAATTAAGGGCTGGTTCACACCACAAAAACACACTCCAGATCTGTTCCGGATGCGTTTCTGCATGTGCGTTTTTGGTGTGTTCCGGTGCGCTTCTGATGTATTCCAGATGCTTATTTTCTTAATTTTTCCTGCTTTTTTTTACTGTACTGAG
The DNA here is from genome assembly GCA_028564925.1 of Lithobates sylvaticus. Lineage (NCBI taxonomy): Eukaryota > Metazoa > Chordata > Amphibia > Anura > Ranidae > Lithobates > Lithobates sylvaticus. Next base: position 99,138,272 of record CM053038.1, read on the forward strand.
GTCTGCTGCATTTCTGATGTGTTTTTGATGCATTTCGATGCATTTTACAGCGTTCCAGTACAGTCCAGTGCAGGAAAAATGCAGCATGTTCTACTTTTTTTTCTGGAACTGGAAAGCCCTGGAACTGACTGCACTGGTGTGAACTATGCCATTGAAAACCATATAACCTACTTTCCATGCGTTTTTGATGCAGAAAAAGATGCACTGGACTGCATGTGGTGTGAACTGGCCCTGGAGGAGAGGAGATCATGACATCCATCCACCCCTCATCCAGTCACAGAGGGTCTTGCGTTGAATTTTAACCAGAGATATACAGTATATGATGGCTTTTTAAACTCAGTGATTATTCCACCTAAAACTAATGTAAAATATGTAAAATATTCAAAAAAGGCTATATAATAAATCCAATCAAAACGTGGTGTGTGTTTTTAAAGCAGTTCATCTAAGATTCAACAAGCATCCACTGCAGCTAAATCTTCCTGGTGCATGTGTTTTAAATAAAAGTGGTTGATTTACCACCAGTGAATGTTTGTGAGTTCATAAAAATGTCTCCAAAAGCAAAAATACACTGTAAAGGCCCATACACACGATACGAAATTTGGAAGTAAAATTCCGTCTGTCGAACGATCTGCCGATTTTCAGATCGTTAGTATGCTTTCGACAGCCGATTACGATTTTTCAGACAACAAAAGCTGGATGGGAAGACTATAAAATTGTAATCGCACGTGAATACAAACTAGTACAGTTTTCATCTGAAAAAAATCGTAAGAGCAAGACTACGCATTCTCAGAAACCAAAGAATACATACAAAACTACTCAATACATTACGTCACTTCTGAAGATGAATTCTGTCATAAGAGAATTTTCGTATGGTAAGTAACCTCTTTAGATATGAGACTAGCATGCAACAAAAAACGGATGCACGTTCGTCCGAAAATCTGATCGTGTGTATGAGGCTTAAATTAAGAAATGTGGATGGATTTGCTCCTTTGTTCTCTGTGCTCCTAAGCTTTGCTTCTAATATTGTGCCTTGGATTTAGTCTATAGCTTTTCCTATGCTAGCCTGTATGTGTCTCTTACGCTGGCCATACAAAGATTCTTTTTTGTTCAGCCTACCAATAGTTTAGCCTGCAGGATGAAAAAAAAACCGTACAGATTCCTCCATTTACGCTGTATAGCGATGGAGGGAATTTCCCACTGAGGCGATTGTATTCTGACAGCCGACACCAGCAGCTGTCAGAATACTCAGCTGATGATTTTCTGTCCATGTCCTTCAATTTGGTAATCGAAGGATGTTGGACGGTAGGGTGGCATCAGGGCCACCCATGTAGAAAATGTTGTATGCTACATCGGGAACCAGCCAAAATTTGCATAGTGTAGAGCCAGCTTTACCCTGTGTTTCCAAGCTCCCTTTGCCTGTATCTGTTTTGATCAATCCCTAAGAATATTTAAAAATGTCTCATGTTCATCTTCTGTTCCTGTGTGTTTCTTTGGTCTGCTACTATTGCTACTTCTGTCTGTTCCATAGTTCCTGCACTCTTTCTGTCTGAAGCATGACTTACCTTTCGGGCCTGTATTTGGCATTTGCCTGAACTTCACCTACTCCCACTGTTTATGGAACACTTGTGTTTTATCACCGTGCCACCAGAGCGGCAAATACCCACCAATCTGGTAGTACCCAACTGCAAAACCTTAACCTCCTTGTGTATGTTTCTGGGAAAACACCATGCCTTAAGCCCCATACACACGGTCGGACTTTTTCATCAATTTGGTCCGATCGGACAAGGTTGTTGAAAAATCAGACCGTGTGTATGCACCATCGGACAGTGTTCGTCGGTTTGTCCGTCGGACAAAGTCTTATCTCCTGCTGGAAAGATTTCCCGTCAACCCGGTCCGATCACACCAAATCCGAGCGTGTGTACGCTTGTCCGACCGGACAAAGTGCTACGCATGCTCAGATCACATTACAAGACCAAAGCTATTGGCTACTAGCCTCTACGTAGTCCCGTCGTAGGCAACAAACGTCACCACGTTCAGAATGATCGGATTTTCCGACAACTTTGTCCGATCGTGTGTACGCAAAACCAACATCAGACAAAGTATGACGGACATGGTCCGACGGACCTGGTCCACGGATTGTCCGCGCGTGTGTATGGGGCTTTAGAGGAGCTATACACAATTATGTGATCGAGGCTCAGGTTCTAGGATTCTCCAACCTTGGAGGTCCCGGTGATAGATTTTCTAAAGGTAGGCTGGTTATTTCTTGATGGAGGTCTTATCTATTCCTTATAAATTAACCAACAGCTTACATTTATGAGTGGCCCTATCAGCTACCTAAATATAGCTTCTATCACCCACCTTTTAGCAGGCAGGAGTGAAGAGAGGAAGCCCTGTGTAAATGCTATGTCACAACATGAAGCGGACATACCTTTTTGGCTAATCTGTATACCATGGTCATGTGATAAACTGCAGGGTCTGCCTGAGTGCTGAGTGTTCAGGTAGGAGGAGATTTCCACTACAACCTATGTCCTCATGCTATGGGAGGCGGATCATCCATCAATCAAGATGTGACATCCTACCCACTGTGTTCTTTTTTTAGTTACTGGGCATGGAGGAGGAGGGAGGGACTGGGCTGTCATTTAGGATCTGTAGGCCCAAATATGTGATGTGAATACCATGTGACCTGACTAGCTCAGCTCAACAAGGAAATATTCTCTCCAGCAGGGGTCTTCAAACTATGGCCCTCCAGGAACTACAATTCCCATCATGCCTAGTCATGTCTGTGAATGTCAGAGTTTTACAATGCCTCATGGGATGTGTAGTTCCACAACAGCTGGAGGAGGCCGTAGTTTGAGGATCCCTGCTCTGCAGCAATAGAGACCAAACTGAGCATGTGTAGGGGGACCACCCTGACTGTGTCTTATCTGGCCTTGCAGTAGGGGGGGTGGGATCTGTCCATACAGGATCAAAGAGCCTTTTTACATAATACAGAGGATTAACCCCTTAAGTTTCACAGTGAGTATAACAAGCATGCTATTCTGCATATACAGACTGATTTTACAGTTGTGGGTTTAGAAACACTTTTAGCCTGCTCCTTTAATTTCTGATCAATTTTGTTGATAAGTTTGTAAAACCTATTTTGTGAACCTTCTTCAGTTTTGAAGTAAAACCCCTATACTAAAATAATGAAATACTTTTTTGATGTATATCATTAATTAAATGTACCTAAAGCCTAAACTTTGTCTTAGTTTTGGAACTCTTTCAGGTTCACTGGGGTGATTCACCCTCTCATTCTGTCCTAGGGACTCTTTCCATTGGTACTGAAAAATAAGGAAAATCCCCAAAAAACAGGGTCATGTTTTAGATTCTCGTAAAGCTCCTTTGCATTGATTGTATGACTATGGATTTCTCTGGTGCTCACAGGGAGTACGTCAGGGGATAAGTGTCTGGCCTCGTGGGAATCAGTGGCCTTTTCAATTGTGTAATGTAAGTTATATTAGTGATGACAGGTTTGCCTAGGACCGTGGTCGTGGAATGAGTAGGTAATGGCAGGAAATGGAAGAAAACGTAAAACCACAAGGCCTGTGATTATCACAAAGGAAAAATAATGGGGTTCTGCCAAACTAGTACAGACAGACTACGGTACAAGTTGTTGCTCTGTGTAATAAAATTATTTCTGTCTGATTCAAAAGCTGAATGACTACTATGATAAATGGGGTTGATTAACTAATTTGCTTTTACATGATGCTGGCAGCACTATGTCCATAAATTAGTATCACTTATACTGCTGTGTAGATCAAATATTGGCTTATGTGGCTACAGATACATCTGGTTTTCTATGACATTCACTTCCAGCATTGGGTTTTATCCAGTAGTGGGATTTGTATATAATAGATGCAATGCATGCATTTACACTGTTTAACCAATTGCCTACTGGGCACTTTTACCCCCTTCTTCCCCAGGCCAAGTTTCAGCTTTCAGCACTGTCACACTTTAAATGACAATTGTGCGGTCATGCAACACTGTACCCATAAAAATTGTATCATTTTTTTTCACACAAATACAGTCTTCTTTTGGTGGTATTTAGACACCACTGTTTTTTTTATTTTTTGTGAAAAAAAACGAAAAATGACCGAACATTTTGAAAAAAAAAAAAAAATGTCATAGTTTGTTATTCAGTTTTGCAAACAGGTAATTTTTTTTCCTTCACTGATTTGCGCTAATTAAGCTGCACTGTTGGGCACTGATAGGTGGCTCTGATGGGCACTGATGAGGAGGCACTGAAGAGGCTGCACTGATAGGCGGCACTGACTGGCAGCATTGATGGGCACTGATTTGCAGCACTGGTGGGCACTGATGCTCAGGACACTGAGAATATGTCCCTTTCACTCAAGCCGGTTATCAGCTGTCCTCTCTTCTCCTCATGCTGTCAGCATGAGGAAAGGAATGCCGATAACCAGCTTGTGTTTACATCCTGATCAGCAGTCATTGGACACAGCTGATCACGTTGTAAATGGCCGCTGTGATTGGCCCTTTACCCTGACCTGTGATCAGCTGTGCTTTTAAGCAGGGGGCATGCAGGCAGCGCGATCACGGAAGGACGTCTATGGAAACCCTCCTGGCAATGTAAGCCTGCACTGTAGTCGTCTTTCGGCTATAGCGCAGGCGGGAAGAGGTTAACGTGCGGTTTTGACCTATTCTAGGGCCTAGTCAAGTACTTTGAACTAAATATAGAAAAACAGCAAAAATTATTCATATTTTTTTTTTTTTTTTTTAAGCAGTATTAAAGGAGAAGCATGGCCAAAGCTTTAATATATATAATATATAATGTTTGGGGGTTCTAAGTAATTTTCTAGCAAAAAATAAAAAAAAATTTACATTTACGTGAGAAGTATCAGAAAAAGGCCTGGTCTTCAAGTGGACATGCTAGATCCTTGATAAGGTAAAAAGGCTATGGCATATATTTATGACAGGTGCTACTTCTTCTACTTTATGTATTTACAAAATGGTTTGTCTATTTTATTTTGTGAACTTTATTTCAATGCATTCTGTAAAGCATTAAGTGACACAACTCTATTTACAGTAAATTAAAAAATAAATACCAAATTTTTCTGGCTGTGCATGATCAGATTGAACCCAATAAGGGCTGATTTACTAAAGAAGTTGAGAACATTCATTCAATAAATCAAGTGAATATTCACTTAAATTATCCAATCACATAAAGAAAGAAAATTCCTATTCATTTTGAATGGCCAATCATGTGCAGATGAAATAAAAAGGAATTTGCTTTTCACACAACTGGATAATCAAAGCAAATGTTCACTTGATTCATTGAGTAAATTGATCAACTCCGTAAAATAAATCAATCTCATTGATTCTAGTGTTTTGATGTCAAATCTGGCACGTGAAAGACCCACCTCCTGTTGCATCAGAAGTAGACCCCTGACCCACTATGACATACATAATTAGCAAATATGGGATCAGACAGAAGGTACAGTACCAGCTCATCAACAAATGCCCTAATGGGGTTTTTTTTCCTGTTGCTGCAGACAACTGATTATATGCTTTTATTGAACGGCTATGTCTGTTTTAAAATGAGCCTGGTTGTTTTGTGTTACTTGTCCCAGTGGAGATCCATAAAGCAGAAGTTAGTGCACTCCGACTACACTGGTGCCTTTGGTATCTAGAGTTAATTAGGCCATTATCAGTTTACAAGACCCATAATTAATCCATTATCACTTTACAAATGTAAATCATCTCGTAAAATGTGTGTTTAATGTGGAGCTTCCGCTTCTTTTTTTTTTCAACTTGTACACATAGTAGGGAAGGCTTGGAACCCTTTATTATTGCTGATTGTCTAGATTTTTGTTGCACTTCTGGTATGGTCACAGTGACTACTACAATTGGGACAGAGCTAACAAACAACACTTTTTAGTAGAAAAGGGAAAACCTCTAGAAGGAGTGCCAGGCCAAATGATAGAAGAGTCTACTTTGCTGTACCGGTTTTGTATTAAAAGCGTATTTCACAGAAAGGCCACAAATCAGTTACACAATCCCTCTCTGGTTAAACAAAACTAGGGCAAATAAATTTTCAGAATATGCTTGTAGCAACCAATAAGATGCATTCATTTATTTCCTTTCTAGCATTGAAACATGACAGCTGGAATCTGATTATCCATTTTTTTTTTTTTTATCAAGTAAGGTTTGTTAAAGGTTTTCAGAGCAAGTTTACATAATGGGTTGATATGTAGTCATCACATTACATACAAAGAGCCTTCATCACAGCACATCTCGGCTTACAATATAGATAGGGTGGGAAACAAATCAAAATACTAAAAAAACATACAAAAGATCCAGTACTGATACTGTAAGTATGAACTACAGCATACAACACAATTAAAGTACCACATTTATTATAGAATCCTGCCTATTACAAGGTTCAGTTGACAGCCCAGGTGTGTCCAACCAGTTAACCAAATTTGCCAGGACACCCCTATGTTGGAAAATAATCCGCAGGCATAGCGTGTGGCCCATGTGGATGTTCCATGGAATCTCATTATCTATAATGAGAAACACGTACTTATCGCCAACTTTTGAAAACCTCAGCTGTCCCAGGACTCTCTCTCCTCATTGGCATTGGCTCATGCAGCAGCGGGAGCCATTGGCTGGGGGGGGGGGGATTTGTGGAGTGGAGCTGCGCTCTTTGTGTGAATGGACAATGTCTATTCACAGGAGCATGGTTCGGGAGCAAGCCTGCTCAAGTGCCCCCAAAGCAAGAGGCTTGACCAAAAACAAGAGGAAGAGCCAGGACCGCCAGTGGGGAAACCAAAAAGAGGAGGATCGGGGCTGCTCTGTGCAGCAAAACCATTATAATATGTCTGTTATTTTTATTTTTAATTTAGCCTTTAGATTAACTTTTGTCTACCTTTTGTCCTGGATTCTGGAAAACCAGAAGTGTATTTTCTTATATATGAATGAGTGCTGACACTTCTGTTGGGGAAGGGTCTTTGCTGATTTTCTCCCCATTAAAGAGATTTTACTGCACTTCTAGCATGTTCACTGGGATAGGATGTGTGAAGAATTACTAATAAAAGTGCAAACCAAGAAATTTATTTTGAAAAAAAAAAAAGTGTTAGACACCCACGCCTTGGTGAATTTGTTAACTGTGTGGTTGAGCTGCTGCTATCAATGCTATCCCCTTAGGTGAGCCAATGTGAACGAATGAAATACAGACAGCGCTTGCTCCACCTTAGACTGATATAAAGTACTGATGCTATGATGGTGTATACTGTGAATCTATTACTATACCAATATTGTGGCATAATAGCAAAAACATGAACCAATATTGTGTGCTAAACAATATTAGGAATAATCAATTAATGGTTTAAAGTGACAAATATAGTACATAGAATGATGACTGTGCAAAATAAAGTGCTATTGTGCCCTGTTTCCAAGTTGATGTCTGTGCATCCACCTCGTGAAGAACTGTAAACACTCACTCACCAGATATGATGGACTCCCTTATCGTATAGTAAGGAGAGTCTGCTGAGCTTGTAGGTCTTTATTGGGAGACCTATCCCACTGCGATATCCTCTGGTGACTCCCATGGATGGAGATTACCTCCAATGATGGCTCCAGAGCTCCAATATCAGGTTGTGCAGGTATGCAATGAATGGAGAGAAAAACTCCTCATGGTGTAAAACCCTTTTGTGATTTATTCAATATAAGGCTTTTTACATGGTAAAAAAAACTCTTTAAGAATGATTGCATAAAAACTAAAAGTAAAAAAGGACTGTGCGTCACAAGTAAAAACGCCCTCTTTAAATGTGAGAGTAATGGTCGCTACCGGTTACCTGGCGTGCTTTCCAATCTCTGGGGCTGGAGATGAAGCACGAGAGATTCAGCTTGACGCACTTTGTCATCTATGTGCGACGCTTTTGACAACATCGCACATAGATGACAAAACGTGTCAAGATGAATCTCCCGTGCATCATCTCCAGGCCCAGAGAGTGGAACGCACACTAGGTAACTGGCAGTCACATTACTCTCACATTTATAAAGGGCGTTTTTACTTGTGTCGCTCAGTCCTTTTTTACTTTCAGTTTTTATGCAGTCATTCCTATAATGTAAAAAGCCTTATATTGAATAAATCACAAAAGGATTTTACACCATGAGGAGTTTTTCTCTCCATTCATTGCATACCTGCACAACCTGATATTGGAGCTCTGGAGCCATCATTGGAGGTAATCTCCATCCATGGGAGTCTCCAGAGGATATCGCAGTGGTCACCCAATAAAGACCTACAAGCTCAGCAGACTCTCCTTACTATACGATAAGGGAGCCCATCATATCTGGTGAGTGCGGAGTGTTTACAGTTCTTCACGAGGTGGATGCACAGACATCAACTTGGAAATGGAGCACAACAGCACTTTATTGTACAGAAAAAAATACGTTGTTTTGCACAGTCATCACTTTATGCACTATATTTGTCACTTTAAACCATTAATTGATTATTCCTAATATTTTCTAGCACACGATACAATATCGGCTCATGTTTTTGCTTTTATGTAACAATATAGGTATAGTAATAGATTCACAGTATATACCATCATAGCATTGGTACTTTATATCAGTCTAAGGTGGTTCAAGCGCTGTCTGTATTTCATTCAAGAAATTAATTTGTAATCTTCTATAGTCTGGTGCTCCTTCTATTGGTAAATATTTTTTTCTGTATCCTGCTGGGTATCCACAGGAGGGTAGCCCTGTCTGTTCCGAGCAGCCTAACATTTAGCCAGTGAGCCAACCAAATGTTCTCACCACCTTATGTGAGGATTGTACCACAAGTAATGTGAAAGCATAACTTTTTTTTAATTAACTTGCATAGGTTGTTCAAATTCCACATGTTGGTAGAGTAAAACACACGGTTGGATTTACCGACAGGAAATGTTGGATGTGAGTTTGTTTCGGAAAGTTCGACCGTGTGTATGCTCCATCGAACATTTGTTGTTGGACTTTCCGCCAACAAATGTTGGCTAGCAGGTTCTCAAATTTTCCGCCAACAAAACTTTGTTATCGGAAAGTCCAATCGTGTGTACACAAGTCCGACACACAAAAGTCCACGCATGCTCTGAATCAAGCAGAAGGAGCCGCACTGGCTATTGAACTTCCTCTTTCTCGGCTCCCTGTACGTCTTGTACGTCACCAAATTCCCATGTTCGTAATTGTTGGCTAACATTTGTTTGACCGTGTGTATGCAAGACAAGTTTGAGCCAACAACCTTCAAACAAAAATTCACGGTTTTGTTGGCGGAAAGTCCGATCGTGTGTACGGAGCATAACACTTCCTCTATAGTAACTCTTCGTCTCTTTCTTTTTTATTGCAGGTAAATAATGGAATCCAAGCAGAAACAATGTGCCGTCATTGAGTTTTTGACAAAGGAGAGGTGCAGGCTGTCACAGAAGACTACGGAATATTTACTGAGTTGACACCTTTGACAAAAGCAATGTGCACAGATGGATGAAGAAGTTTAAAGAAAAATGAACTAGCATTGAAGATAAATCACGCAGTGGGAGACTATCAACTGCGACCACTGACACAGACTGACAGTCAGAACCCAATGATGGCACATTGCTTCTGCTTGGAATCCATTATTGACCTGCAATGAGAACGAAGAAGAAGGAAGATTTACTCTACCAACATGGGAGTTTGAACGACCTATGTAAGTTAATTAAAAAAAAGTTATGCCCACTTTTGCCTTTCGGTACAGCCTTCATATAAACAAAGATTAAAATCCCATCACCTCCTGAATGCTTTTTCCACCGATGGTGTGTGAGAACCTCGGGCGGGTTTTACTGCTGTATGTTTCTGATGGATAGAATACTTTAACTCCCTTGGCGAGCTTTGAAAAAGGAAGTGTGGGTAAATTTTCCCAGCAGCGACACAGACAGCACTAAAACTTTGACAGAGGTTCTAACCCTCCCCAGTACACCGAAAATAAAATAAATGTTCATCGTTTTTTTTTATTGATTTAACTTTTATGAGTATTCACAGGTTCCTCATTGATTATTTCTCTCTTGGTGCACCAAGCTGTTAATTTTACTACAGGCAAAGCACAATGACTAAGTACATCCCCACAGGCCAGCAATAAATGCGAAATGTGCTTGTACATTCAGTTTAGTAAAGCATTCCTGAAAAAATACTACCCATTAAAGTCTACTCTTAAATGTATTTAATGGTCGCTCTGTAGCTGTAACAGGGGAATATATTACATGTTGTTTTCTCACATCTCTTACTTAATTATTAATCAAACTAATTAAATGTAAGTTTCCTTTACTTAACTGACTCTTTTTTTTTTATTTGAAGACATAGGCAATGAAAGAAGTAATCCCTTTGCTACTGACGATCGATACTTTCACTGCATTAGAGTACTCGCTAATTCTGGTTAATTCTGCGCAAAAATTGTTAGTGGTCAATAAAACTAGTGGACACTGGATATGTAGAATAGGGTGCATTAGGTACATTTTCACATTGAGCCGGATTTACTAAAACAGTACATCCGTCTCTTAGCCAAGTCAAACTGTTTCCACTTCGAACACTCACACCCATATATATATATATACACACAAATCAACAGTGATTTCCTTAATACAGCTAAGTGAAGTGAAAAACGTACTGTTTTAGTAAGTCAACCCTACTGTATTGCAGGATACTCCAGACCATGACGATATTTCCACATGGTATGTCTGTCAATACAGGTAAGTAGACATCGGTATTTATCTCACTCCAGAGATTGCGGTTTTGATTTACTAGAGGAGAAGTGAATAATCACATAGCATGGTGAATGCTTTACTTAAACTAAATTCTAAGTTAGTTTATGGGAAAAAATAAAGCTGTGATTTCTTGAACAATTTGAAAGGCATAATCCTTTGTTTACCGCTATATATAACTAGTTAATCAAGGTTATGAGAGCTTCACCTTATTCACTTAGCTAAAGAATGTTCAGTTTGCTAAGTGTTTAACATCTATTCCTTTAATCAGTCACCCCATAGAGGTGCCTCTGTTCTATTCTGCAAGTTGTATTGCTAAGTTCTGATTTCCTGTCCATTCTACTGAGAAGCTCATTATGGTCACTCAATAGAATAGATTAATTAAAGAAGTAGGGGCTATTCACTTTGCAAAATCATGATTTTTTTGTAAATCCACCAAGTTTATCCCAGCTTGAAAAAGCTGCCAGCATATAATGATAAACTGCATGCAAAGTAACGCGGTCGGATTGTCGGACGACCGAGCGTCAGATTTTTGTCAAATGTGCGTGTGCAGGATTTTGTCTAGCATACTAACTATCCACGAATTGTCGTAGTGACGTACTACGAGAGTACAAAGAGGAAGTTCATTTCTTGAGCGCCACCCTTTGGGCCCCTTTTGCAAATTTTGTGTTAGTAGAAGTTTGGTGATCGTTGATTTGCGATTTTCAGATTCAGGAGTAGGCAGTTACATTAAAAACAACACAATGGAAAATTAACAAGGGACACCAACATATTGGGGGATATTTACTAAAGGCAAATCCACTTGAAATTGTACTCAAAGTGCACTTGGAAGTGCAGTCGCTGTAGATCCGAAGGGGGACATGCAAAGAAAATAAAAAACAGCATTTTAGCTTGTAGATGATTGGATAATAAAATCAGCAGAGCTTCCCCTCATTTCAGATCTACCCCTTAGATTTACAGCGACTGCACTTTCAGTGCAATTTCAAGTGCACTTTGCACTAGTAGTGCAAAGTGGATTTGCCTTTCGTAAATAAACCCCACTGCATCTTTGATCTTAAAAACTCAGGGATAATGGTGTGGTAACTTCCCCAAAAAAATTAAACAACGACCATAATATTAATTTTATTTATATCACTACAAAACAAATGCCTTTTAAAATCTGTTTGGCATGACTACATCAGTATCACCAGCAAAGCAGCTTCCTTATTATCCCATTAAAGAAGATGAGAATGTGCGCTGCATTTAGACATTTCATCATTTGCCACGTCACAAATGTTAATTCTAGATTACGAACAGTAGTTTACAAGACCGAACTCTTCCCGGCTGTTCCTTGATTCCAATCATGCGTGTTTGTACTTTCAACTTTTGTGTGACGATTTCTGTACTGACCATCCGAAAAATCGGATGTTGATTGTCAAAAATGTACTAGTCTGCTTTTGTCTTACAAAAAATGAAAATCCGATGTCGAAAGGTGCATACTAACGGTAAGAATTTTGGACTACAGGCTGTTGAACGACAATTTCCTTCCGAAATTTGCATTGTGTGTATGGGCCTTAGGTCTGTAGGGTTCAATTTTGAGTTGGTCCACCCTTTGCAGCCATAACAGCTTTAAATCTTCTGGGAAGGCTGTCTACAAGGTTTAAGAGTGTGTCTATGGGAATGTTTGACCAGGTCAGACACTGATGTGGACGAGAAGGCCTGGCTCACAGTCTCCACTCTAATTCATCTCAAAGGTGTTCAAAGGTGTTCTATGAGGTTAAGGTCAACTCTGGAACTCTGGCCTGACAAGTGGATTCTCAAAAAACACGACAATGCTCCTGCACAAAAAGAATTTTTACTGTCCATCCTAGGAATTAAATTGCCACACTATATATACACACACACACACACACACACACACATATACATACACACAGTGCATCCAGAAAGTATTCACAGTGCTTCACCTTTTTCACATTTTGTTATGTTACAGCCTTATTCCAAAATTAATTCAATTCATTATTTTCCTCAAAATTCTGCAAACAATAAATACCCCATAATGACAACATAAAATAAGTTACATAGTTAGTCAGGTTGAAAAAAGACACAAGTCCATCTAGTTCAACCAAAAAAAATAATAATAATATATATATATATATATATATATATATATATATATATATATATATATATATATATATATATATATATATATAAATATATATATATATATATATATATATATATATATCATACAATCCCATATAGTTTGTTTGAAATCTTTGCAAATTTATTAAAATAAAAAAATAAAAAAAAATCACATGTACATAAGTATTCACAGCCTTTGCACAATACTTTTTTGAAGCACCTTTGGCACCAATTACAGCCTGGAGTCTATTTGAGTATGATGCTACAAGCTTGGCACACCAATTTTGGGCAGTTTCTCCCATTCTTCTTTGCAGGACCTCTCAGGCTCCATCAGGTTGGTCAAGGAGTGTCGGTGCACAGCCATTTTCCTATCTCTCCAGAGATATTCAATCGGGTTCAAGTCTGGGCTCTGGCTGGACCACTCAAGAACATTCACAGAGTTGTCTCATAGCCACTCCTTTGTTATCTTGTTGAATCTTTGTTTGATCAGACCAGAGAATTTTATTTCTCATGGTCTGAGAGTCCTTCAGGTGCCTTTTGGCAAACTCCAGGCAGGCTGTCATGTGCCTTTTACTGAGGAGTGGCTTCCGTCTGGCCACTCTACCATACAGGCCTGATTGGCGGAGTGCTGCAGAGATGGTTGTTCTTCTGGAAGGTTCTCCTCTCTCCACAGAGAAACACTGGAGCTCTGTCAGAGTGAACATCGGGTCCTTGGTCATCTACCTGACTAAGGTCCTTCTCCCCTGATAATTCAGTTTAGCCGGGCGGCCCGCTCTAGGAAAAGTCCTGGTGGTTCTAAACTTCTTCCATTTACGGATGATGGAGGCCACTGAGCTCATTGGGCCCTTCGATGCTGCAGAAATGTTTCTGTACCGTTCCCCAGATCTGCGCCTTAATACATTCCTGTCTCGGAGGTCTACAGACAATTCCCTGGACTTCAGGGCTTGCTTTGTGCTCTGATGTGAACTGTTAACTGATAGACCTTATATAGACAGGTGTGGCCTTTCCAAATCATGTCCAATCCACTGAATTTACCACAGGTGGACTCTATCAAGCTGTAGAAATATCTCAAGGATGATCAGTGAAAACAAGAGGCACCTGAGATACATTTTGAGTGTCATGACAAAGGCTGTGAATACCTACGTACATATGATTTGTTTTTTATTTTTAATACATTTGCAAAGATTTCAAACAAATTTATTTCACATTGTCATCATTATATGGTATTGTTTGTAGAATTTTGAGGAAAATAATGAATTTAATCTATTTTGAAATAAGGCTGTAACATAACAAAATGTGGAAAAAGTGAAGTGATGTGAATGCTTGCTGGATGCACTGTGTGTGTGTGTGTATATATATATATATATATATATATATATATATAAAGTGTAACAATTTCATTCCCAGGGTGGACAGTAAAAAAAATGTTTGTGCAAGAGCATTGTCGTGTTTGAGAATCCACTTGTCAGGCCAGTGAGTTCCAGAGTTGACCTCAACCCAATATATATATATATATATATATATATATATATATATATATATATACAGTATATACAAGTAGTATATACCGGTACTTATATATATGTGTATGTGTACCAAAAGACACACACATACACACAGTGCAGCGCTACTACAGTGATAATTTCAATACTATATTTAGTGCTTGTATGGGGTATTGTCCAATTGCCAGGCTGCATGCCATAAACCCAATCCCATTTACCCACCAATAAACAGACCACACACTTCTTTTTGGGTTTAAATGGCCCTAGCAGCCTTTTATTACAACAAAATAAACAGAATATTTTCAAACATCAATAATAATAACCTGAACTGTAAAACTGTCTAGGATCATTGAAGGCACCTATTAAAACATCCCTAACTGTATCTGGCATCACCTTGCCTTTTTCCCGGCCCCTAGCCGTGACTTACGCCAGCACAGGGACTATAGTTTGGCAAATTCACTAGCCGATACAGCCACCTATTACTTCCGCCCTCATTAGGGCAGGTCCACCCATCTCTGATATGGGCCCCACCCATCGTTCTCCAGAGAACGTTACCAACCCTGCCTTCAAAAAACCCTAGTATCACTGCCAGCTGCTAGGGCATGAAAAACAACCCCAACCGAATAAAACGAACGAAAAAACAATGTGCCCGAAAGCCTACCTATGAAAAGAAGGGCGGGTGGGCGGGAGAATGTCGTTCTTGCTACTCCCAGAAACTGACTGATTCCCTAAGTCATCCCACCCATCCTAGTATCCTGTGGGACCACCCAACCACACCCTACCACACCCCACTCTCCTCCAATGGAAATTCCAATCCAAACTCCTCCTTCTTACCACTCCCCCTGATACTGTACATCATAACTTTAACCCTAAAATAACTGTAGCCTTACTGTACTAACCCCCACATGTAGGCCCTCCGCCTATCGCTGTGCTAATGCTACAGGCCTGTACTTGTATGGGGTATTGTCCAATTGCCAGGCTGCATGCCATAAACCCAATCCCATTTACCCACCAATAAACAGACCACACACTTCTTTTTGGGTTTAAATGGCCCTAGCAGCCTTTTATTACAACAAAATAAACAGAATATTTTCAAACATCAATAATAATAACCTGAACTGTAAAACTGTCTAGGATCATTGAAGGCACCTATTAAAACATCCCTAACTGTATCTGGCATCACCTTGCCTTTTTCCCGGCCCCTAGCCGTGACTTACGCCAGCACAGGGACTATAGTTTGGCAAATTCACTAGCCGATACAGCCACCTATTACTTCCGCCCTCATTAGGGCAGGTCCACCCATCTCTGATATGGGCCCCACCCATCGTTCTCCAGAGAACGTTACCAACCCTGCCTTCAAAAAACCCTAGTATCACTGCCACAAACGCCCGGCGTGAAACCTTACGCCTGGGCGAGCCGCCACACCTCAACCGCTCGCTGTATACCATCCTGCAAGCCTAAAAACCATATGTCAATGCCAATGGCATTTAAATGAACACCGTCCCCTCTCAGGAACAGCCACGGTTCCTTCTCCAACTCCCTGTGACGTATGGCCAAACCGCCATTGCGGACAAAAAATTTGGCCACCGCTTTATTCACCTTAATGCGGGCCCTGTTCACCCGCTCGACTGAGACTGCTAGCCTCCATGCGGTCCGTGCGACCATATCTGACCATATGACGATGGTGTCAGGGAACAGGGTCCGCAAGCGCAGCAAATCATACTTAATGTCCCTGCATAACTCCCTAGAGGCCCTGAGCCCCACGTCATTTCCCCCTACATGCAGCACCAGAATGTCTGGGGGCCTGTCCAGTCTGGCGTAGTGGTGTACCTCAGGGAGAACCCTGGACCACAGCATCCCGGGTACCCCAATCCACCTGATCGTGACCTGGCTCCTAGGGAAGCCTAACTGCCGCCCATCTGGCCTAACCCCAGCCCTCTTGGCGCCCCAGAACACATACGAGTGTCCCAGTATCCACACCAAACATTCGGGACCTGCAAAACAAAACAGACACGACAACAAAGAAACGTAATTCCGTTAAAAAACATGCAACAACACCCAAAACACTAAACACCAACCAACAAATAACATTGAACCAAAACAACATGAAGACCAGGCCTACCACCGTACTCTCTTCCCCCCAATATGAAGGACCCTCAACTAGCACCTACAACAAATGGGGTCGCACGTACAACTGGAACCGACGTGATTTCCATCTCCCAATCTTACGCAGCAGCTCTTCCCCCAAACCCCAGCGAGCCGCCTCTGTGGCCGCCCCGATCCTGAACGAGTGAGAGGAGAAATCCTTAGTGTCAAAACCCGCAGCCCTCAGGCTCTTCTTCAACACAGACCCAAATTGGAACCGAGATAACGCGGCCCCATCCTGATGCATCAAGAAAGGCCCCGGTCCCCAACCCCTCACCACGTACCATTCCCGCACAGCCTTCACCGGACACAGGAATGACCCAGGAACGATCCCTAAAGTGACCCACTTACCCTTTCCTCCCTGGTCCGTCTTTGATTTCCTCACGAAAAGCGAAAGGACTTCACCCCGTAACACTACGTCCATCAAATCCAAGCCACCTCCCCCTCGCTTGGATGCGCATACCAATTCACTGACTCGGAACGCCCCAAAAAATGCCAATATAAAGGCCGTCCTGAACAGAGCTGCCTCATACCCTGAAGAACAAACCCCAACCAATACATTTGCTAGAGCGCCCAGCATACTGAATGAAATCGGGCGACGCACGTCCGGAGCAGACTTGCCCCTCCGGTAGCCCCGTAAAACCCTCTTCACCAACGCATGTTTAGTCACATCGCAGACCCCCGACATCTAAAACCAAAAGGCCAACCCAGCCATTTTTACACCCAATCTAGATGACGAAACCTTGTTATCGGCATTCCTACCGATAAATTCCAGCAACAACACCAAGCGTTCCTCGTCACCAGAAATACCGCCTGCCTCCGCCTCCAGTGCCCGCCATTCCTCCCATACCTTCTCATACGCAGACAATGTCGATTTGGAGACGGAATCCTTAAGCAGACCTGCTACCGTGCGAAGGCGATGTCCCACAAGTATTCCGGGCAAGGAATTCCATGCTGCTCCGCTTCCGGTGCCAACAATCGGAATCTGTCCCACTGTAGGCGAGACAACGCATCAGCCACATTGTTATTCACGCCCGGCACATGCACTGCACAAACATAACAGTTCAGACAAAGACATTGTAACACCAGATGCCTAAGCAATCGCACCACCGGAGGCGAAGAGGCCGACACTTTGTTGATGGCCTGGACCACCCCCAAATTATCGCAATGAAAACGAATGCGTTTGTTCCTAAAATCCTGTTGCCAAATCTCCACTGCTAGCACTATCGGAAATAGTTCCAAAAGCACCAGGTTGCCTAGTAAATCCGCAGCACGCCACGATTCTGGCCATCTGCCCGCGCTCCATTGCCTCCCAAAAATAGCCCCGTAGCCTATTGCCCCTGCCGCATCCGTGGATAGGTCCAGATCACACGCTGACACCATCCCTTCCATCCATACCGACTTCCCGTTGAACCGTTCCAGGAACAGCAACCATACCCGTAGGTCGTCCTTGTGTTCCTTTGACAAACGCACATGATGATGCGGAGCCCGAGCTCCCGACGTGGCCGCCGCCAGCCGTCTGCAAAAAACTCTACCCATGGGCATAATGCGGCACGCAAAATTCAGCTTGCCCAGCAACGACTGTAGGGCCCGCAATTGAATTTTGTTAGATGCAAGAGCCTCCGTCACCGACAACCGCAGGTCTTCCACCTTGTCCAGGGGCAAACGACATTCCATCAAAACCGTGTCAATCACAATCCCCAAGAATTTAATCGTCGTGACCGGACCTTCCGTCTTGCCTTCCGCCAACGGCACGCCAAAAGACTTGAAAACATACTGCAACGTGGCCAAAAGAATATGGCACACCCTGCCCCCCGCAGGGCCCATCACCAGGAAATCATCAAGATAGTGAATTACCGAGTGCAACCCGGACACGTCCTTCACCACCCACTCCAGAAACGAGCTGAAAGCTTCAAAAAATGAACAGGAAACGGAACAGCCCATAGGCAGGCAAAGATCCACGTAATATTGACCCTCCCATCTGCAACCCAACAAACGGAAACTGTCAGGATGCACCGGAAGAAGGCGGAACGCCGACTCAATGTCGGTTTTCGCCAATAGCGTCCCCTTTCCGAATCTGCGAACCCACGCCACCGCCTTATCAAATGAAGCGTAAGATACAGCACAGTCCTCCCGATCAATGGCATCATTGACCGAAAAACCCTTGGGGTAGGACAGATGATGTATCAACCTGAAGGAATTGGGCTCCTTCTTAGGCACCACCCCTAATGGGGAAACGACTAAATCTTCCAAAGGGGGCTCCCCAAAAGGGCCCGCCATCCTACCCAGAGCCACTTCCTTTGCCAACTTGGTGGCCACCACCTCCGGATGCTGTCTCGTAGATAGCAGATTCGTAGGGACTGGGGGAACGCCCGACAAGGCGCTGGGGATAACAAAACCCACCGAAAAACCCCGTAGCAGAATACCCGCCGCCGCCCGGTCCGGATACCTACTTAGGAAGGGAGCCAGTCTTTCCACCTTCACCGGAGTCCTCCCTCTTTCCAGCCTCACCGGACTTACCTTTGGTATTCTTGAAGCATTTTGTAAGCGGATGCGATCCCCCACAGCCGGAGCACTCGTGGCGGAAACGGCATGATCCTCCAAATTTGCAGCTCCCCTCATTGAACTGCCAGCAGAAACCCTTACGCTTTTCGGCCGATGACGAGGAGGTCCCTGCACCGCCACCAGCCCCCCCTGAAAAGGGGGTGTGTGAGGCCCGCGCCTGAGTCATCAATTTCATCCACAAGGATATGTCCTTATGGTCCCACCTAATCGAGGGCCTCACTGCTTTTCGTTGCCTGAATTGCTCGTCGTACCGCAACCAGGACAAGCCCCCATACACCCGCTGCGCTTCCCCAATGGCATCCGCGTAGCAAAACAGCGCGGAGCACTGTTCGGGAGCCTTTTCGCCGATCACACTGGCCAGAATATTGAACGCCTGAAGCCAATTGCCAAACGTCCTGGGAATAAGTCGATAACGCCGCTTTTCTTCCTCCTCCTTTTTACTTTCATCTGGCTTGACCTTGTCCAGATTGAATTTTTCCAGCGGCAAAAGGGAAAATATCTCGACATACTCACCCTTCCAAATCCGCTCCCGCACCTCTGGCTTCAGATGAGCACCCAGCGGACCTTCAAAGCAAACGTATACTTCGCATCTGGCAGCATCGCCTAAACGCACGCAGTCTGCATCCCCCGATGTCTTCTTGGTCCCATCAGCCGATGTCACCAAGGCCTGCGGCGGAGTCGCCTCCGTAGTCTTCTCACTTCCCAGCTGCACCTCCGCCGACGGCGGAGGCGGGGCCGTGGCCGTTACTGTTCCGCCCACCAGAGTTGCAGGGGCCGCCGGAAAATCCAAGCTGACCACCGGTCCCGACGGAGCCACGGGAACTGGTGCAGCCGTCCAAGCCGCCGCAGGGGAGACCCCACCCCCGGGACCCATAGCTGTGTCACAACGCGCCAGGGCTTCGCCAAAACCCGCCAAAAATGCCTGTAGAAAATTAGCCATGTTCCCGCCCCCCCCCCCGCAGCTGCCGTCACCGGTACAGCCTGCCGAGGGGCATCGGTGCCTAAAATTCCCCCCATCGCCTGTTGGAGACCCCCAGCCCTTGAAAAACCAGGTGCCAGTTCCGTGCTGTCTGTTGCCCCGCCCACCTCCCTAAGCCTCCGCCCCCCATGCCCTGGCTGACTAACCTCTGCAACATTAACGGCACTGGACAACGCAGAGGACACAACACTGTTAACAGACAAGCTGTACTCACCAGGCTGCCCTGTCCCTGCAGCCGTAGGTCCGGATCCATCGCGCAGATCTCCCTCAGCGGTGCACTCCTCCTCCTCTGAAGATGATATCTCCCCTTCCGATCGCTGCGGTTCTTCCTGAAGGGGCCCGACAGGTACGCTGGCCTCCGGAGCCTGGCGCCGACGCTGGCCGATGACGTCACTCCCGGCCGCCGTGCTGTATACACCGCTCCTCCCACGCCGCGCTCCCTGCCTGGATCCACTGGCAGGAGCGGTAGACAGGTCCCGGCTAGCAGATGTTGCGCTGGCGCCCCCTCTGGTAGGACCTCCGCTTCTTCCGCCGACAGTCACGGCCGTCCTGGGCATCAGGCCGGCACTGTGTGATCTTCTCCTCCCACGACGGGCCTCACAGGCGGCTGGTGTAGACACCGCCGAGGCCGTATGGTCCCGCACAGCAGTAGAATGGGGGAGGGAACGAGCGGAAGGCCCGCTCCTGCCCCCTGGGGTACACCTCGGTCGGGGATTCCTCCCAGTCCCCTCGGCCTGAGCAGGCGTTCTCTTGGCCGCAGAGACTGAAGGGTCCATTACTGGGCTCCCAGCGCGGCGACTACCCCTCGGGGTCAATTGAGGGCTCAAGCGTTCTGGAGGCCGAGACCTCCTGGTACTACTGCGTTCAGGGGCAGGTGCAGCAATCACCTGCCCCGACCCCGGCAACCTACCCGCAAACTGTGCCCGCAGCCATTGCGGCCCATTTGCGACCGCAGCCTCCCGAATGGTTGCTAACATTGCCTCCAGGTCCTCCATAGCTGACTAGAATGTCGTTCTTGCTACTCCCAGAAACTGACTGATTCCCTAAGTCATCCCACCCATCCTAGTATCCTGTGGGACCACCCAACCACACCCTACCACACCCCACTCTCCTCCAATGGAAATTCCAATCCAAACTCCTCCTTCTTACCACTCCCCCTGATACTGTACATCATAACTTTAACCCTAAAATAACTGTAGCCTTACTGTACTAACCCCCACATGTAGGCCCTCCGCCTATCGCTGTGCTAATGCTACAGGCCTGTACTATATATACATGCAATGAAATTTTATGACTTTGAATTTCATTGCATGTATATATAGCACTAAATATAGTATTGAAATTATCACTGTAGTAGTACTGCACTGTGTGTATGTGTGTGTCTTTTGGTACACATACACACACACATATATATATATTTTTTTTTTTTATTTTTTATTTTGTGTAGTGATTTTACTTAAAGTGTATAGCGGCTGCAACTTTGCACTTGATTAATTATTAGGGTGGCGCTGATTGTTTCACACATTTATATACCGGTACTTCTCTTTTCTATATATTTTAGCCTAGGTTCACACTGACCGTGGGAATGAAATTGTGCGGGTTCGCACAATTTTATTCCCGCATATCAGTCCCGACTTTGGGCGGCGATTTCAGAGACATCTGTGCGGGTTTCTGTACAGATGTCAATGGAAATCTCATCCCGAAATCACCAAAAGTAGTACAGAATCTACTTTTGGGAATCGGTGCGACGCCGCTAATTTGCCGTCGCACCGATTCGGACACTTCCATTGCCGGCATTTGCACGCTGATTTGGCATGCTATTTGACATGTCAAATTGCTTGCCAAATCGCATCAATGTGAACCAGGGCTTAGGTTCAATGACCCTGTAACTAACAGAAACATAAGTTTGGTTTGTAAACCAACTTCCAAGTGTAAGCCGCCACCAGCATCCGGCAGCAGCAACTAAAAAAAAATCTTTTTTTTGGAATACAACGTTAATTTATCACATAGGGAACACAATAGGTTCTATTCTGTGTTTAAACAACCACAATATTTTCTTGAGGGGAACTGAGGCATCATGAGCGATGTTATCCCTAAGGGAAAAGAACAACTGTACTGGAAATATTTCTTCCCCACTTTCATGACTGGATTATGTTTTAACAGTTTTACCACAACAAAGGATTTAATTGAAAAGCAAGCTCGGTGCCAGATAAGGCCACATGCAATATTATTTTAATGAGCCTTGAAGAGAACCAACAATTTTAGATCAGAGGTACAGTAGAACGGATGAAAAAAAAAAAAAAACTTTTGAAGAAATTACTTACTTGTTTCTCAAAAGCAGTCGGCACAAGCCGCCGTAATTCAGACAGGCTGTTATTGATACGATCTCGCCTGCGTTTTTCTATAATCTGTTAGAAAAAACAAAACAAAAAAACAATGTGTGACAAACCAACAAGAGAGCAACCTTAACTCATTACATGTTTATAGCAGGAAGGTTCTTGAAGTTTCCATGCAAATTTCAAACATGCAATAATTTGGAGTCCTAATTAAGAGACTTCAGGAAAAAATGGTTTAATAAAGAATCCTCGAAGCACATTTAAAATTGTATTTCGCAAGAAGACTAAAAATAAGTCAAAGTGCCTATTCTGATTTAACAAAACTAAAGCAAATAAACCTTTAGAATATGCTTGGAGCATAAGATGTGTTGTCCTTCATAGCATTGAAAACATAATAGCTCGAATCTGATTATCTATAATGAGAAACACAGATATTTATCTCCAACTTTTGGAAATCATTAATCAAGCCTTCTCTTTATTGTACATGCATTAGTATATCTTACAATGTTATATATGTTCTACAGTTTTTCCCAGAAAACTTTTTACATTGATGAGGGGAATGCATTAAGGTAAAAATCACTTTGAAGCAGGCCTCATCTCAAAAAAGGGAAGATTTCATAATATCAGGGAACATCTAGAAATGTTACTTGTGCCTAAGCAATAATATGAAAAATGGATTACCCCTAAAAGATAAAAGTGTACTTTCTTATATGTGACAGTGTCCTGACACCCCTGTTCTGTAGGCGTCAATCTGCAGTGTAAGATCATCTAAGGCACTGCTGCCTCTGACTGCTAGTCTCACGTTTAGAAGTGAAATTTGTGTTGCTGTGCTGCTCATTTTTCTTTTCAGGATGTTCTGGAGAGAAACCTGTACCTAAATGCCTAATTTCCAAGGGTATCCCTGCTTCGAATTTATTCTTTGGATCTGTTCTTCCTCTGTCTTTTGTGCTACTTCTTGTATTTTTCTTAATCAGCCATCAGATAACCAGTCACCGGTCACAATGGCACCCCCGCACCTAGCTCCAGGGGGCCCATGCAGCCTCCCTGTCATATTATCATATCCTTTACAAAATCCAGCTCCGATCTGCCCTAGGGCCCCACAGCCACGCTCCAGTACTGGGCTTCCACTTTGCCTTCCACAGTCCACACCCCTTCGTTCTCATTGGCTGGGGAGAAGCCGTGAGCCATTTCCTGAATGGAGAGGTGAGAACAGCCCAGGATGGGGAAGTGTCTGTGCTGGCAACATGGAATGGTAACCGGGCTCAGCAAGGCAGGAGGAGGAGATTGCCGTCCTGTAGCCACGATGAGACCACTGTCACTGGTGAGATAAGACACCGCTCAGTGTCTCCTAGTCACTAGCTGGGATTCTCTGTACCCTCCCACCCAGGGGAAGTCTGCTTACCCCACTTCCCTGACCTTCCCCCAACACCTGCCAACACTGACAGAGAAACCTTCAGAAATTGCTAAAACAAATCCCCTAACACCTCCTGAGGGGCTGCAGGCTCCAGATTTTGTGTCAAATGGCTTTGCCCCCCCCAGATCTAAGTCGCGCCCCCCCAAAGCCCCCTGACCACCCCCTCCGCCCTGGATACTATGCCCGGCTGCTGAGCTTCTTTTCCATTACAGAACTCTATACTGTTCCTCCTTCGCAGGGCTGAAATCACATTCCTTTACAACACAGCCAGTTGGCCATGATCTGCACGGGGTGTACCTACCTATTGCAACTACACTGCCGTTCCGACCAGATAATTTCACAGGTCAGAACGGCAACATAAAAGCCAGATACACCATGTGAAGAATGTGGCTGAAAGACTGTGTGTAAAGGAATGTGATTTCAGCCCTGTGTAGTGTGGGCGGGGGGGGGGGGAGCTGTATACAGTGCTGGGATGGGAAAGGAGCTCTGCCAAGTCACCTGCAAGGGGTTATCCCTGTCCTCTGTCTCTCCATTGGTGATCTCTGTCCTCTGCTTCTCCAGCAGTAATCCCTGTCCTCTGATGTAAGGGGGAACTCTAGGGACTCAAAACTCTTAAGCCACTTTGAGTATCTTGGCGTGTGGTGGGTGTATACCCCTGTATGTTGCGATCGTTAAGATGCCCATCTATACGTTTTTGCAGCTAGCGACCAGTGGTGGCTGGTGCTATATTTATGGGGGGAGGCAGCAAACAACCCATCCGCCACTTCCTCCCAGCCTCGGTTGGTTGGATCAGCCGCACACCTTCCGGATGCCCCGCACTTACCCCATCTAGGTCACAGGGGCAACGCTTCCTCCGGGCGGTGTCTCTTCCTTCTAGCCTTCACGGTGGCTTCCCCTGCATCTCCTCCTCCTCTACCTCTTCTCCTCCAATACAAACGCTTCTCCTCTCGGCCAATTTGCTTTCAGGACCCGCTTCCTGATTTTCCTGATTGGCCGGAGGAGAATCAGGAAGACAATAGCGAATATTAATTTGCTATTGTCACACGACTGGGAGGGCCCCATTGGAATCCATGTGTGCGGCGCCCTGCAAGTAGATTAGGGGCCAGGGGCATGGATTAGGGGGGAGGTACCCCTGCGCCCTGTATGGTCGGGCTGCCATTGCTAGTGACACTCCCTGCTGATACCACTGCTTGTGGAAGGGAGTTCCACATCCTCACCGCTCTGACAGTAAAGAACCCTCTATGCAGTTTAAGGTTAAACCGCTTCTCTTCCAGTTTCAATGAATGGCGGCGTGTCTTTTTAGACTCCCTCACACTGAACAGTTTTTTTCCCATGTTAGGGTCAGCAGTAAGGTATTTGTATATCATATCTCCTCTCAAGCTTCTCTTCTCCAGAGAGAATAAGCTTAATGCTTGTAGTCTTTCCCTATAACTGAGGTCCTCTAGTCCCTTTAATAGCTTTGTTGCCCTTCTCTGGACTCTCTCCAATTCCTACACATCCTGAGGACTGGTGATCAGAACTGGAGGGCATACATAGGTCTTGTAGAGCGACAGAATTATAGTTTTATCTCTGGATTAAATCCCCTTTTTAATGCATGCTATTTTTTTTTTTTGCTAGCTTTGCTCGCTGTTCACTTTGCAAGGGAAGTTTCCACAGAGCTTAGTAAATATGGTGAAGTTTCATTCTACAAAAAATACCCAATCATGCACAAGAAAAAAACAGAGCTTCACCTCATTCTCTAAGGTCTAGGGCAAATTTTCCTTACAAAGTGAACAGCCTATATGCCTTTAATAAATCAACCTTCCCTGTGTTTACAGGGGATAGTTAACATCCTTCCAAACAATTCGGCCTAAGGCTAGGTTCACATTATTGTGGTTTCCCTGCGGCCGTGTTTGCGTGGGCACAGCAGCCTATTCATATCACTGGGCCGCTGTACCTGCAGAAACACAAGTAAAAGGTCCCTTCACCTTTTCTAAAGTCGCAGCCACAGGGAAATTGCATAGCGCTATGCATTTTCCAGCATGGGAAAATGCACTGTGATTTCCAATGCGGGGGAGGGGGGGGGGTGGTGCCATTAAGAATTAATGGCAACCCTGCGCATCTGCTAACAGTAGCGCGTTTTTACTGTGGGTACGGCAAAGCGTACAACTTACATGCAGTCCCGCTCCCGCACAGATTTGAACCCAGATTTAGTTAAGGACATCAGATTGTGAGCTTCCTAATGGGGCAAGGATTGATTAGCTCTATGTACTTTGTAATGCATTATATACCGTAATATTTAAGTATTTGGCTTCAATGTACATGAGCCATTGTTAATACTAAATACTTTAGCACTGATACTTTAATAATGATACAATTTATTTTTAATTTTATTACCTTCTTGTTCGTTTGTGTATACCTTTTCTTTTCTGTTTTTGTAGTTGAAACTTTTTAAAGATATGTTAATGTATTTAAAAAAGTAGCTATATAACTGGTACCATTTTAGTAGCAATAACGCAAATGATTTATTATAATGTAAAGTATTGTTATATATTAAAATATTCCTGTCTGTTTTTACTCTGTACAGTTCTTTCAAGTTATTGATGATTATCTCTTATGTGTAACATAATTATACAGTGTGTGTGTATATATATATATATATATATATATATATATATATATATATATATATATATATATATTATATATATATATATATATATATATATATATATATATATATATATATATATATATATATTTATATATATATATACTGTATATACATATATATTGTACCACCCTGTCCCTTTATTATGTAAGCTCTATGTACCTCCTGTACCTTTTGTATTGAACTGTACTGTAATTGTGTTGTCCCCCCTATACATTGTAAAGCACTGCGTAAACTGTTGGCGCTATATAAATCATGTATAATACCGGTAATAATTATATATATATATTTGGAAAAAATAACAATACAGTCAATACATTTTTTCCAAATGATGTCTTATTCTACTAGGTAGGTATAGACTTGTCCTTGGCAGAATAAAAAAATAAAAAATAAATAAAAAATTACTACTTTTATTTAATGTATAAACATATAAGAAAACATTTCCGATGCACCTAGCTATCGTAACATCCATTGTTATATTAGTATTATATCACATTCTGTACAACCTTAACACACAACACCTACCAATGGATGATTTAGGTGTGTCTTCTTGTTACATAGTTTTGGTAAATCTAAATGAGGCTGTACAATCTAATTGTATATTGTATGGCCATCTTAAGTAAAGCCCTCAAACCACAATCAAAAAAATATTTTAGGGCCTCCTTGCTGATTTTACATAACATATTTAACATATTAAAATGTGATGGGGGTGGGGGGTTGATTTGCTTTGTTGTAAAAGGAAATGTTAATAAATGAGTTGAAAATATATTTGGGCCCTATGATGTCATGGTTCCCTGTCACAGATTACTTTCTGCACACATGGTAGGTTTGTGCAAAGTTACAGGTAACAATTATTATTCAACATGACCTGGCTGATGGTCATTGACATTGTCATTTCATTGTGACACATAGGGGGAGATTTACTAAAACTGGTGCACTCAAAATCTGTTTCAGCTGTGCATAGTAACCAATCAGCTTCTAACTTCAGCTTGTTTAATTCACTTTCCTAGCGGTAATCCGGAGTGTGGCTCTGGGTTAATTTTCAGTACCAATAGCGGTAACCCCCGAGCCACACTCGGGATTGCATCGCAGTATCCAGGTACAGTTACTTATCTTGTCCCCAAGATCCTGCGATGTGCCCCCCGCTGTATCCTCCGCCAGATCCTCCCCCCGAATCATCAATGTTCCAGGCTCCGTTCCCTGTGAGCGTCACGAAGCATGGGGGTGGAGCCAAGTGGCAAATTCAAAAAAGTGCAAAATACATAACACATTAAATACACTGTAATCTGTAAGATTACATTTCTGTAGCAAATCATTTCACATCAGTTTTGTCGCTAGTGCTTTGTTCAGTGCTCTGCCTGCACTCTTATATTATATATACCGTTATTTCTGCCTGGAAACTTGAGAACGTCCATGGCATCCAAAAACGTCCCTCTACGTCAAAAGCAGTTTTAGACCAGCTAGAAAACAGTGATAGTGAATTAGAATCACTTGCAGAATTGAGCGATAGTGATTCGTGGGGAAATTCATCATCAGACACTGAAAGTGATGACAGCGACAATTCTGCAACTGAGCAAATTTCAGTGTTTTTGATTTGATTACATTATTGAATAAAATTCATTAGTATTATATTATTATTTGTTATAATTATTTATAGTTATTTATTATATTATAATTTATGATTTTGTGTTTCAGCCTTTATCATACCCGGGATGTATACAAGACTCTTGTTTAGACAGATTCAAATGTGTTATTACTAAGAATTACAGGCCTACAATCTAAAACATCAAATTTCCATGCAAAACAATGTACCGCCTTGAGATTCAAAAATCAGACACAATCGTACCACCAGGGAAGTTAAACTTTGATAAGAAAACCTGGAAGCTGACTGGTTTCTATGCAGAGCTGCACCAGATTTTGCACACACCGGTTTTAGTAAATAACCCCCATAGTATGCACAGACATAGCTTGACGCTTGCCTTTCCTTTAAGACATAACCACTGAACACGCTTCCAAATTCTGAGATATTTCCAGGAGCAAAAAAAAACAAGCAAAAAAACAAGCAATCAAAATCTGTAATTATCTGATCTATGCTATGAGCTATTAACTAAAACTGGAGAGTGCAAATTTGGTGCAGCTCTGCATAGAAACCAATCAGCTGCCAGGTTTTATTATCAAAGCTTAACCTCCATGGTGGTATGATTGTGTCTGATTTTTGAATCTCAAGGCGGTACATTGTTTTGCATGGAAATTTGGCGTTTTATATTGTAGGCCTGTAAATCTTAGGAATAACTCACTTAAATCTGTCCAAACAAGAGTCTAGTAGACATCCCGGGTATGATAAAGTTTGAAACACAAAATCATAAATTATAATAGAATATAACTATAAATAATTATACCAAATAATAATATAATAATAATAAAAAATTATTCAATAATGTAATCAAATCAAAAACACTGAAATTTGCTCAGTTGCAGAATTGTCGCTGTCGTTACTTTCAGTGTCTGATGATGAATTTCCCCACGAATCACTATCACTCAATTCTGCAAGCGTTCTAATTTACTATCGCTGTTTTCTATCTGGTCTAAAACCGCTTTTGACGTAAAGAGACACTTTTTGGTTGCTATGGACAATCTCCAGTTTCCAGGCAGAAAGAACAGTATTTATAATATAAAACGACATGCAGGACATTGGACAAAGCATTATGGACAAAAGGGATGTGAAATGATTTGATACAGTAATGTAATCTGTAAGATTACAGTGTACTGTACGTGTTTTTCACTTTTTGAATTTGGCGCTGGGCCCCGTCCCCGTGCGTTACAATGCTCACAGGGAACAGAGCCCTCTACGGTGATAAATCGAGCGGAGGACACAGCCCACACACACAGCGGAGTGGAGACATCGCAGGATCCTGGGGACAAGGTAAGTAACTGTACCTGGATCCTGCGATCCGATCCCGAGTGTGGCTCGGGGGTTACCGCTTTTGGTAATGAAAATTCCCCCTGAGCCACACTCGCGATTACCGCCAGGGAGGTTAATTGAACAAACTGAAGTTAAAAGTTGATTGGCTACCATGCACAGCTGCACCAGATTTTGCACTCTCCAGTTTTAGTAAATCAACCCCTGTACAGGCAGAGGACAGCATAAAGAATGATTTGCAGCACTAGAATACCAATTTCATCTGATGTTGGGCATCCCAGAGAAGTTTTTTAAAAGTTGGGGAAACTTTGTTAAGGATAATGTGCCCTTTTTAGGTTGGAAGTCCTTGTAAGGGGTACCCATAAATGGCCTGATTTTCATCAGAGTGGACTATTAGATTGGGATGGGATTTGGCTTTTTATGGCCACCCCTTTCTATGCCACTTACAATGATAAATTGTAATAACACATAAAAATTTGAGCACTAGATAAATGACAGTATTAAACTAAATAAATAAAGGAGTGCAGAGAACAAAGCTAAAGTGTAAAGTACAATAACCCACAGAAACCAACATTATTTATTATGACTGGAGTCAGATCATAGAAAGAGTCATTCTGATTAATAGCTAAAGGTTGTTACACTTTGACTCAGTGCGGCAGATTTAGGTCGGCCAAACATCATTCAATTTTCTAGTTCAATTTCCTTTAGATTTACCTTCAACTATGTAGTGCACGAGACTGCCTGATTGCATACAAATTGAAAGTGTTCAGATTTGACCTCACATTATAAGATTTTAGTAAACCTAAATGAAAATTGTACAAGATAATTGCATAATATATGGCCAGCCTTACTAAAGAAAAGATTTTACTTTGCATAGAGAATGTTTATTCACCACCGCGAATAAGGTAAAGCTGTGTTCACGTTAACCAGCCAATCATGAGCTAGCAGAATTCCCTTTTTATCCAATTTGCCTTGTACTTGCTTGGTTATAAAATGAATGTTCCTTCACATTATTCTCTAAGCAAAGTGAATAATCTCCACTCCCTTAGTAAATCAGCTCCATTAGCCTTAACAGTCCAGACAACAAATGACATGAGGAGTTGAATTAGGGATTTCCATCTACACTCTTTATTGACTTTGCAGACTTACACACAAACGCACACACAATTACATGCGCGTTCTGTAAAACAAAACTACAATAACAAAAGCATCAGAAACCA